>CM070068.1:2400000-3000000 GCA_036320875.1 Cotoneaster glaucophyllus | reverse complement strand
GACGCTGCGGAGACCTAGGTAAGCTTCAGGTGAGTATTGTATTATGATAGTGGTTGCATTGTGTATGGTTATAAGTAGATGCATTTAGAGCTCATTATCCTGCACCTCGGTGTTAGTGCTCTTGCCCGAGGCCAGGGCACGGCCTTCACGTGATCGTTCACCTCCTGCATCGCACGCTCACATTGGATCCAAGTTTGGTGCCAGCCTGTCGTACATACCACAATAGGTGGTTCCGACTCGTAGGTGACCCGCGATTCATCGCACAGCCTTCACTTGATCTTAGCACTTGAGCGTACTTATTTACACCCAGTCTGTCGTACAGACCACATTAGGTGGTTCCGACTCGTGTGCAGGCATAGGTTGATGAGCTATAGGTTCAGCCGTACAGGTCACGTTAGGTGACTCCGGCTTGCATATTATTTTACCTTGATTTTCATACCTGGCTTACATATTTTAGTGTTGAAACGTTATGACATGGCATACTTGGTTTTTACTATCTTTGTGCATTGTTTTACGTATATACGTAGTATTATTTTCTAGAAACTATACGGGTTTTACGGCAAGGGGTTATACCGTTTTCAAAAGGTTTTTATTAAAACTTTATTTTCAGGCCCACTCACCCTTGTTTTTCGCCCCTCTAGGTTTTAGCTGCTGAAAGTTCGTATCGACGAGGATTCTTGGTAAATCTCAGTATAGGTGGCTACCTTTGAGGGTATGATTCTTACCCACACTACTGTACTTTACTTATGCTCTGACGACGCGTGTGAAATGGGTTCATTCCCACTCATAGCGCACTCTTGTCTTTAGGTACTTTTAAGTTTAAATTTATTCACATTTTCCACATCATTATACTTTATGGCTTCGACACCTTCCAGGTGTCGGCCAGCACAGCTCGATTCGGAGTCCTAGTGGACTTACCGGGTCGGGGTGTGTCGTTTTAGGTACGATTCTCGTTAAAGGCAAATTTGAACTACATTATTGCTAGCATATTGTGAGGCTAAACACATCCTCCCCTTAGCGTAGATAATATCGTTTGTTCAAAAAAAAAAAAAAAATTGAAGTGGAAAATGTGAACAATTAAATGAAATCAAATTATTATTAAGGTAATATTTTTCACATGAAACTAATTTCGATCATTAAACATAAGATGTATTTATTTTAATAAGGACATTTCACCTATGAAAGCCATCATTTAATTCAGCCAAATAGAGAAATTGATATGATATGACAAATGTAAATGAGACTCTTAAAAGTCGGACTATATATCACCTCATGTTTTTTGCACAATATTTTATAATGTTGGCACAAAAATTAACGTTAAATTATGAGGTAACAAATAATTCATGAAAAATCTCACTTTGAAAAAGTCTCTTTAACATTTCTTAATTGATTGCATCATTGATGTACACAATTAGGTTGCCTAATTATACAATTATGGATTGTGTACCTAACTGCAATACAGAAAAGACACGTATAATTTGTCTGGTATTCCATTACCATCGTCAATATATATACTTGATCTGACCATTACTTTGTATTAACGTGGTGCTATATGGTAATACTAATTTATCATATATGTGAATGGTGGTGGTACTAATTTATCATAACCACGGTGACGTCTTCTGCAAGACTTTGTGATTGGTACATCAATGAATTTATCATATATGTGTATGGTGGTACTAATTTATCATATATGTGTATGGTATATACTAATTTATCATATATGTGTATGGTGCTACTAATTTATCATATATGTGTATGGTGCTACTAATTTATCATATACATGCCTCTTAATTATTTAAGTGAATTTTTCTTTTTGCTCACCATTATAATTCCTACATTATTATCCTTCTAATATGTTCCTCTTTTCTTTTTTGAAAATGCTAGGATGACTCTTTTAAAGTCTGACTCTCTATAGATTCTATGCTACCTCACAGTTTAACGTCACTATTAATATTATAAAAAATATCCATAAAGAGTAAACACTTTTAATAGAGTTCCCTTAGCATTTCTCTTCTGCCTTTATTTTTATTGTGGTTGTTACATATATCTGCCATGCCATCATCAATGTTTGACTAAACATGATTAGGATGTTTTGCTAATTGACTTTAAATAATTGTTTGGTTAAAAATCAAATGGCCATAGGTTGATTAAGGTGATGGATAAGCTTCGATACCTACATAAGATTGGAAGTTTTAAAACTTATTGGGCTTATTTCGTGTTCTTTTTCTCCATTAGAACTTCCTCCCAAACCAACATTTGCAATTGCTAATTACTATTGGCCACATACCTAGTTGGTTTCAAGAGGCCCACTTAGTTGTCCAAGGTTGCTATTAACCAAGGATTTCTATATGATTTGTATCGGTTTGGTCTAAAGGGTTGTAGGTTTGTAGCCACACAACTTATTGATCAATGGATGTGTACGCATGAGCAAATTCTAAACGTTGATGAACGGACGCGTAGTGTTTATAATTGATGAATCACGTTTTTGCAATTAATCATTTATTTATAGACGACTTTTAACATTCTTCTTGTGAAGAAATTAAGATTGAAAAATAGTATAAAGTTGATTAGGCTTTCCCTAAAACC
The DNA here is from genome assembly GCA_036320875.1 of Cotoneaster glaucophyllus. Lineage (NCBI taxonomy): Eukaryota > Viridiplantae > Streptophyta > Magnoliopsida > Rosales > Rosaceae > Cotoneaster > Cotoneaster glaucophyllus. The sequence goes on along the minus strand of CM070068.1, from coordinate 2,997,411 downwards.
ATCTTCCAACATATTACAACGTACCGATAAGATGCTTTCTCCATACACATGGATCCTACATATTGCATAAGCACATGTGATCAATACCGGTTCTAATGTTCCACACAACATAAAAACAATAATAAATAAGAAAATTGAAAACTTCAATCAAGTGAAATCAAATCTAGAGGTATATTCACGACTTTTGTTCAAACCCCAGATCAATCGAATATAATGAAACAAAAGTGTTCATATAGAATATGAAATCCGAGCGACATAAAGAACACAAAACTAGTTCTAGCCGTGTGTAATTATGGATTTTAGCGTATGGGATTTTATGAGGATTCACACAACTTGCAATATGCTGGTCGGGTTGATTATTGAGATCCATAAGAAACAGAAGTTATTGTACACTTTAACTAATTCATGACCTATATGATAACATCTACCGTTTGATAATTGATATTAATTTCCGTGGAGGAAAAAAAGGGTGGTGTTATCTACTGTTCTAAAAATCTATGTTTAGTGCCGCTTAAGTTGTTTTTAGGCGCTAAGTTGCTGACCACTATTCCAATTAATCTCTAGACCTGCTTAGGCGCTCTCCTAACCCACCTAGGTGCCCTCCTAACCCTTTTAGACCTACCTAGGTGCCCGCTTAGACCTACCTAGATGCCCACTTAGACTTGCCTAGGTACCTGCTTAGCCCATCTAGGCGCCCTTCTAACCCACTTAGACTCGCTTAAGCACCCACCTGGGTTGCGAAAGCTTTTCGTTTTTCATTTTATTTTTTCAATCAATTGTAAGAGACTTATTTAATACTTGGATGAACACTCATTATGTGTTTGTTCCCTATGTTTTCAATATGTTCTAATACTTTATAATCTATATGTTATTCTATTTTTCAAGTTATGTATCCCAATACAATGATGTATTTTTTTTAAAAAAAATATAAGTAGATATTTATTTATATGTTATATAAGAAATTTAATTAAAATTAAAGAAACCGTCTAAGCCCCCACCTAGACGCCTAGGCTAGGTCCTTGTCCACCGCCTAACTAATGCCTTTTAGAACCTTGGTGCTATCCATACACCTATTTTCACTTCTCACACATGTTTCTCAATTTTCGTTCGTCAAATTGAATGAATTAAAAAACATCAATGATTAAAAAATTAACAAAAACTGTGTGAAAGATAAAAAAAAGTGTGCGAATAATATTTTTCAAAAAAAACTCGTGCCTTTTTTTATATATGCAATGCAATCATCCCATATCAACTCCCAAGATAATATGGTGATTTCAAGGGAATTTAAACATAAAAAGCAACCCTAGGAATAAATGGCTTCGTTTGGTCCTTGTTTATGAGAAAGAAAGATAGATAAGCATGGCTAATACCTCTCTGCAGTACGTGGTTACATGGCTATCTCAAAATTTGAGGTCCACTTGGCACTGCATGTCAACCTCTAACTAGGTATATACGAATCCTCTCCGGATCCTCTTTGTGAGGATCTCAAAGATTCTTAAATCGTGTTCGTTTATCATATATCGTACGGTCAGTTTTTATCAAATAATGTTCATGTTTAATTTTAAATAAAAATATTTTATGATCATAAGATGTACAATGAACGGATATGATTTGAAAATTTCCAAAATTCTCACAAAAAGAATCTGGAGAAGATCCTCGTGATGTATATACACCATCCATCCCTAATAAAACAACATAGTAATTAGCTTAATTTGAATATTGGATACAAGGAATGTACCACCTCACGCTTTTGTCATTATCCTACAGTCCCATTTGGCTTAGAGACAATATATAGCTAGTACCGTATCTTATTCTTTAAGGACAAATCTAAACCACTCCCATTAATTCGAGTTGTTTGGCCAACAAAATGTCTTCTATTTTTTTTTTTTTTTTTTTATAACAGTAATACTAAAGGCACAAACTTTTTTTTATCAAGTTTATTTATCAAATAATGTGTTTGTACGCTTATGAGAGTGTTATATACTCGTTACAAATCGATGAAATTCAGAGTGAGGCCTTGGATTAAATAAACATATTATTTTGAGGGACAGTAATATGATGACATTTAAATTGGTCAAGTTGACTTTCATTTTGGTTTCAAAACTCATTTTGATCCCTTAAATTAATTCAGGTCCCTTAAATTAATTCAGGATGCCCTTATCTAAATTTGTATATTCGTTTCGCCTAAAAAAGCAAATTTCGAAGAAGAAATTTGATATGTGTGTAGAGTTACTCATTTCATAATTCTCTTTCCTTTTTTTGAAAGACAACTATTATTAACAATCTAAAAGTTTCATTTTGCTCTCTTTACAACTGTATTTTTTTTAATTATAAAAGGTTTAGAATATAAAATGAAATTTATGGAATGCCACCGATAAATTCCTTTTGGAATGAAACCCTGCGCCTCAAATTACATAGAGCACAATAGTAATAGATTAAGAATAAATTCTGCATGTTTGAAAAAGGATTTAAGATTGTAAATTTGTGGCTGCTTTTATGGCCTTATCTTGCTACCAATAATTGGTAATTGATAAAGCTAAAGTATATTAGTAAAACTACTAGCAAATCCAATTTGTTTCAATTTGTTTCTAGGAAGATTCATATTTTCCCTTCTATGATTTATGCCACCTTCGAGCATATGTTATATGTAAAACTAAATTGAGAAATACTAAGAAGAGTTTTTTAAAGTGAGATTCTTCATGAATTATTTGTCACTTCACAGTTTAATGTTAATTTTCGTACTAATATTATAAAATATTATGTAAAAAACATGAAATGACAGAAAATCCATGAAGAGTCTCATTTTTAAGAAATTAGCATTTCTCAACGAATTTAATAGGAAAGTTAGAATTTAGTTGCCTATCTTCAATCTTTATATCATAAAGACTGAAAAGGACACAACAACAAAAATAAGAACAAAATATAAATATATACAACTTCCTTACAAAAAGAAAACGAAAAGAGAAACGACCCTTCGGGATTACAGAGAATCAAGTTGTTCTTGTAAACATTTTAAAGTGAATCCAATTAAGCTTAAACGTCCCCAAAAATGAAATAAACAATATAAAGTTTAGAAACCAAGTAAACATATTTAAATACCAACCGAAAAGTGGAAAAGAATTTATGTATCGATCAAATTGTACGTAACATTGCAATATAAGATAGTTGTACACAAGTATACAACCAATTGTATACATACGCGTAATTAGCTTGATGCGAAATTAAGTATGATGTTCATATGTTATAATGTGCATAGATATTTGTTGTACTATCCATTCATATTATAAAACATAAACAGATTACATCACGTGACCGTATTTGAGTACAACATGATAATTTTTCTATATCTACTAAGATTTTATCCAAAAGGTGGGTACTACTTTGAGATAAGTCAGGGGCGGTATAAACCATAGACACATAAGGCTCATAAGTTTTGCGTGGTAAGCCTTCCAAGTACTCTATAAACGATATTAATTTGTGTCTTCCAACCGTTTTGATTCATTCATATTTTCTCTCTCACTTGGTTCTTTCCAAACTCCCTCCATGAAAACTCTCTTCTTCAACTCCTCTCTTTGGTAGGTCTCTCTAACTTTCTCCCAAGGCCTCAAACTTTCCTTTAAATTTTCACCCTCAAGTCTCAACCTTTCAAGCTTTTCCTTTGCCAGAAAAAAACTGGTCTCCGTAATTTCGATTCCCTAGTTTTGCTGGGTTCTAGCCGGAATTGGGTTCGAAATCTGCAGGTTTAGCGGAGACATGGTGATGTTGGGATTGGAGAGGTTGGTGATGAACTTGAAATCCAAGTTGAGGTCTTTGAAGGTGAATAAGAAGACTTACGACAAGATCGAAAAGAGTGAGAGCATGAGAGTTGAAATAAGGAGCAAGAAGGCCAGAAGGCTCATTGAAAAGACTATGCAAGTTGCAGATTCTCCCAAGTCCAAAACTTTTGCTTTTTGATTGTATATGTTTTAGACATCAAAAATACCAAAGCTAATGATTTCCTCCTTGTGCTGGGTAATTTACCCTCTTCGTTCAATAGAATAAAAGGTGATGAATTTGGGGTCTTCTCTTCTTAGTTCTTACAGTGTATCTCTCTCATCCTCACTCCTCACACACACACACACACACACAATCACTCACAACCATATACACAATATTGTCATATCAAGAATACAAAGTGTGAATTTTACCAAGATTACAATTTTTGGAGAGAGGTTGTTCATTGCCCTCTATTTTGTTCTTTTCCTTTCTGTATATGTCTAAGCAACCAAGCATTGTTTATTCTAATCTAACTAAGAAACATTGTGATTTTTTTTTCTTTTGGTTATTGATTATAGATATAAAAAAGTCTTTATTACTTATTAATAGACAATTGGTTGATTAAGATGTCAAAAAGTCTTTATTACTTATTAATAGACAATTGGATAATACTTGCATTATTCCTTTAGGCGATGAGCTCATTCTCTCCACTTACAAATAACGTATTTTCACCGTAAAAACTTCATAATTGGAACCATTCAATCTCTTAATCTCCCTTTGAAGATCATCAATTCAAAAAAATCATTTGAATTGAAGATTTTTAAGTCATCCAAGTGTATCAGATAAATCAACGGTTTGTCATGAATATGATACTTGATACCTACACTGCTGATTTATTTTGATACATTTAGATGACTAAACAATCTCAAATTTGAATGGTTTTTTGTAAACAGGATCTTCAAATAAAGATTAAGAGATTGAATAGTTCCGATTATAAAATTTTCACAGTATCAATACGTTATTTGTAAGTGTGAGAATAAGCTCATCCCCTTAAAGTAGGAAGGGGGCAGGAGGAATGCAAGTATTATCCTAGACAATTTTTTTTTTTTCTAGTGGGTAATTAAGTCTCCATATTAAGTTTCTCTTTCCCTTTCTATGGATTCAGTAACAAACACTGAACGTAGATCGGTATTGTGAGTGACAAAGTGCAACATGGATGAAGCTAAAATATTCAGTCAACTTACTTACACGGTTACACCCAGATCTGCTATCATTTTTCATGAAAAACAAATAAATAAAAGTAAAAATTCATGTCAAAATCAGCATGGTTTTTAATTTATCCCTTCTAAATTTCAATTGTGGGATGGTGTAGGAAAGGGTAGTTAAAATTGAGCAATTTCCTTCCATGTATTTTGTAAGGGCTTTTTTTAGAATAGTGTTACATTTATCATCTATTTGTATCATCATTTGTACCATTTTTCTAATAGAAATAGCGCCCACCAACACACGTAAGTTTCTTCTGTATTAAAGAAATGATACAGATAATGCTATCATTTTTGCTTTTTTTTATCCTCATGCATTTTGTGCATCTTCTTGTACAACCTACTACCATATATGTACACTACACAACACAACGTGGAAGAAATGCCATGTTATTACATAACCTCCAACATGGAGCCACATGATAAAAAGCATTGGTGTTTGGTTAAGTTTGGGTAATTTTGTCCATTCTCTTTTCTACATATATAAGTTGTGATTAAGATTAAGAAGAACACAACAGAATTAGGTCGCGGAATGAGACGAATGATAGAAGACAAAGAGACCGAAAGTGAAGTGGCGTGGCAAATTGTTTGCACATGAAAAATGAAGGTTTTAATTTTAATTAATTTGATGGCCGACATCATGCACTGTACATTTCAATGGCGCCAAACGTTATTATTTTTTGAAGATCAACTCCACATTATTTTTTCCAAAAATACGGTTTTTACTATATTTGTATCATTTCTTTGAAAAACAATTTGCATTTTCAATGTCGCCTAACTTTCTCAAAAATACTATTCTTACCACATTTTTTCATACCACATTTTTTGAAAAGCATCTTCACATTTTTCATACCACATTTGTAGCATACACCTAATAGAAATGGAACACACATGTGGTGGTGGGCTCTACCTCTATTAGAGAAGTGGAACAAATGTGATAAAAAACAAAAATATTATTCTTACCATCTATATTGTAGCATCTCTCTAATAGTGACAGAACCCATCTATTTTGTATCATCTCTCTAACAGTGATAGAACCCATGTGTGTTGATGAGCCCTATATCTATTAGAGAGATGATACAAATGAAGGTATAAATAAATGGTAGGGTAAATTACCAAAAACTACCTCGACTATTGGGTCATTAACAGTTTCATACCTCGTTTTTAAAAAGTTTCAATGTTATACCTTATCTTCGAATTTGTTGCAATGTCATACCTCCCGTCAGTTGTCTATCAATTATTCTGTTAAAATGCTGACGTGGCATGCCACGTGGCACATTTTATATTAAAAAATTATTAAAAACTAAAAAAAATAAATTAAATATAAAAAAATTAATTAAATTAATTAAATATTAAAAAATTAATTTTTTTTCCTTCTCTCTTTTTTTTTTCTTCTCTCTTCTCCTTCTCTCTCCTTCTTCTTGTTCTTCTTGTTCTGGGCACGTTCGGCCCTTTTTTTTTTTTTTTTTTTTTTTTCTCTTCTTCTTCTGTTTCTCTTCTTCTTCTCTCTCCTTCTCCTTCTTCTTCTGGGCACGTTCGCCCCTTTTTTTTTTTTTTTTTTTTTTTTTTTTTTTTTTTTTTTTTCTCCTCTTCTTCTTCTTCTTCTGGGCACGTTCGGCCCTTTTTCTTCTCTTTCTCTTCTTCTTCTCTCTCCTTCTCTCTTCTTCTTCTTCTTCTTCTTCTTCTTCTGGGCACGTTCGGCCCTTTTTTTTTTTTTTTTTTTTTTTTTCTCTCTTCTTCTTCTCTCTCCTTCTCTCTTCTTCTTCTTCTTCTTCTTCTTCTTGGCACGTTCGGCCCCTTTTTTTTTTTTTTTTTTTTTTTTCTTCTCTTCTTCTCTTTCTCTTCTTCTTCTCTCTCCTTCTCTCTTCTTCTTCTTCTTCTTCTTCTTCTTCTGGGCACGTTCGGCCCTTTTTTTTTTTTTTTTTTCTCTTCTTCTCTTTCTCTTCTTCTTCTCTTTCTCTTCTTCTTCTGGGCACGTTCGGCCCCTTTTTTTTTTTTTTTTCTCTCTTCTTCTTCTCTTTCTCTTCTTCTTCTCTCTCCTTCTCTCTCCTTCTTCTTCTTCTCTTCTTCTTCTTCTTCTTCTTCTTCTCTGGGCACGGGTTCGGCCCTTTTTTGTTTTTTCTCTTCTTCTTCTCTTCTTCTTCTCTCTTCTTCTTCTTCTTCTTCCTCTTCCTCCTTCTTCTTCTTTCTGGGTTTGCAGGGGATTGGGATGGGGGGGACGGACGAAGAAGAAGAAGCAGCTGGGATGGTGGTCGGACGAAGAAGCAGCGGGCGGAGAAGGAGGAGGAGGAGGAGAGAGAAGAAGAGAAAAAAAAAAGAGAGAGAGAAGGAAAAATAATAATTTTTAATTAATTTTTTAATATTTAATTTTTTTTTTTTAGTTTTTAATAATTTTTTATTAATTTTTTAATATAAAAATGTGCCACGTGGCATGCCACGTCAGCAATAACGGATGAATTGACGGAAGGCTGACGGAAGGTATGACATTGCAACAAATTCGAAGATAAGGTATAACATTGAAATTTTTTAAAGACAAGGTATGAAAATGTTCAGACCTAATAGTCGAGGTAGTTTTTGGTAATTTAGTACTACTCTATACAAAATAGGCTTTTTAGTCAAAATAATCTCTGATATTTGCATAAGCATCACCTTGGTTCCTGAGATTTAAAATCAAAGAAGTGGTCCCTGAGATTGTCCACCATCCATCATTTTGGTTCTTCTGTTAAAAAACTCCGTTAAGTTGAGGGTATTTTTGTCAAATCAAATTATCCACATGCTTTTTCACCCTTTTTCTCTCATTTCTCTCAAAAAAATACTCCTATGTTGCTGATTTTGGTAGTGAAATCAACTCTTCAACTGTTATTAAAAACAATTTGGTGTCGAACTCAAGTAAATCATCGCAAATGGTACTAAAATTTTTCCCTTTCGTCAATTTTGGAAAAAACTGTACAATATGCACACTTGAATATAATGAAATGGACGGTTCAAAGATTCCTTACTGATTTCTGATTTTCAGTCTTAGTTTTACACCAAACGAATCTCTGTCACCCAAACCCCCAATTCAGAAACCCTAATCACTTTTTCCTTGTTCTTTGTCGACTGCCAAAGACAAATTGACGAGAGACATGAGGACTTTGGTAGAAAAGACGAGAGAGATGAGTAAAAAATGGGGAAAAAACAAGTGGAGAATTAGATTTTACAAAAATAATCTCAAACTTAACGGAGTTTTTTAATGAAATGACCAAAATGATGGATGGTGGACAATCTTAGACACCACTTTTATCGATTTTAAATCTCAATGACCAAAGTGATAGTTATGGAAATTTCAAAGACCATTTTACCTAAAAAGCCTACAAAATATAATAAATGTAGCATTACACTTATTTTCTCACTACGAATAGGGCAAATGTTGTCCACACAAAATAATACACAGAGATAGGCTCTAAAAAGATGAAAATCTTTTTTCCCTAATAGGTGAATGAATGAATCATAGGTGATATTGGACCACAGATCAATGTGAAACACATGAATATTCATGACAAACTCACATGATTCAAATATCATGAATGTTTTTTTCTCCCACAATAAATTTCTGGCAATTGACAAAAACACATGAATATTCATTGACAAACGTGAGGTTTCTGTCTTCAAACATCAAACGAATACGGATGAATAATCACAGACATGAATATGAAACATTCCACCGCAAGAAAATTGTTCTTCCCATTCCTATTGCATTTTCCATGGGCAACATTGACTAGACAGCCTCTACGAAGAAGCAGAGCTTTAAAGAAAAATACAATACACATTGAATATGATTTGAGGTGCAGTTAACAATTTGCGTTGTTAATAATAAATTTTTATGTGGAGCATATTCAATAATACGTGAGATGCTACCTTTTTCTTTTCTTTCGTATTTTTTTTTGCCATTGAAGGAGTTAAAAATAAAATATAAAATTAGCGTCTTCCCTGACCACGGTTAATATCAGTTAAAGATACATTACAATTCAAACTATAAAAAGACAAAAAGATCTCATCGCCTATCGACAGTTAATGTCGAATGCTCGGCGAAAGAGTATAGACTATTAGAATAGTAGATATAAAGAACGACACTCACTACCAATTCTGATGACTTTTTAAGCCCCCTGTGAGAATACTAGCTCACAAGCACAACATCAGCATTTTCATAACTCGATTAAGGATTGAGGCCTTCTAGATGTTTTATATTTTCGGAGATGCATATCAATAGCTGTGAAGGTAGAGCCGTCGGAGGTCCTTGCAGTGAATGCATGTCCAGGGAAACAAAGGAGGGTCCAGGCAGAAGTTATGGATGCACCGATTGCGGCAGACGTCACAACTGAACAGAAGATCTACAGGTTCCCGCTGACGACATACAGAACAAGCGGTTCCTGATATGGACTGTTTATCACCAGAAGAGAATAAAAAGAAAAGGCTCGATTAAGCACCCAGACAACCAAATCAGCAAAAGATTTAATCATACAACGACGAGAACGAACACTTGAAAAGTTTTAGCAAGAGTAAGCAGTGGAAGAGTAAATGCAAAAGAGCTCTAAAGGCAAACACATGCACATACATTTCTTTGACAATCCAAGAATTTCTAATTTGGAGACGCATAATGTTTGCACAGCTATCGGAAATGTAAGGAATGACTTTTCTTTCGACTTCAAGAAGAGACATGTCCAAAGAGAGGAAAAAGAAATTTTTTAAGTAAGTTGGGAGATAGATATTGTCATTTGGTAAGGTAGAAAATCAAGATCTTATGAACTTTCCAGATCCTTGTAATCTTTTCCTTTTGATTTTTTAAATTAAGGCAGCTTAAAATCCTCAAAGCATGTTATTATGAAGATGCATCATAAACACCTTTTCATTTCGGTCAAAAACATCAGTTCATTCAAAACAAAAACAGGCCAAAAGGCCGATTCCAAAGATCCATTTACAAACACTGATCACTTAAAAATGCCTGATATTGAAGAATGGAGAATGAATTCTTCCGGAAAGGCATTAAATTGAACAGATTGAAACCTCATACACAAATAAGCATTGTAGGCAGGCCTAAAATGTGCACTTTACTACTAGCACTCAGACAATGTCTAATATAAAGTTTTAACAATAAAACAAGGAGGTTTACATACCGGAGCAGAAAAATTGGGTGGTCCTCTGTAAGTAGGCACTGGTATGTCCATTTTCGGGGCAGATGGAATGGTTTGGGAGTATATTTTCTGATCAATCATGTCTGCATCGTCAACCTTGGTAATGCTTGTAAAACTAGCCTTGCATAAAGGGCAAGTTGAATTCTTTCTCTTCGAACTCTGCAAACACCATAAACGACTTATGAATGGCGTGTCCTCAAATAATATCAATAAAGAAGAGAAAAACACTAAATCAAGGCGAGTTCATGGGAAGGTCAACAATCTTTGAAACCAGAATAAAGAAAAGTATTTCAATTTGGGTAAACGCAGAGAATATTTAAAAATTTTGAACAATCAGAAATTATACAATTGTTAGTGAACAATAATACGTACCATATGACCAGCCCAGTTTTCAATGCATGAATAACAGAATCGATGACCACATGGCAAAATTCCTCGAATTGAACTATATTCAGTCCAGCATATTACACATGATAACTCCATCGAAGGAATTTTGGTGGCAGCTTCAGTCTCAAATCTGCTTTCAGATTCCTCTTTTGAGTTCTCCACTTCAAACCATTCATCTCGGGGAGTTTCCTCCAGAGCAGTTGGTTCATCCTCAACTGAAATATTTGGATGCTTGGAAGAAGATGGGTGATTCCGATCAGCCTCCTCAACAACTTTCAGACCATTTCTGATTCTTCTTCCAATATACAACCCATTATCAGTATCTCTTTCAGTTTCCTGTATATTATCATTTCTTTCTTCATCTGAATCATCAGAAAGGACTGTGATTACATCATTACATTTACTCTGAAATTTGATTGGGTGGCACTCTTGATCAGACTCTGAGAGTTCTGATTCTACCATATGTCTACCAATATTCTTTTTTATAAGCTTCCTTCCTTTACGTGAAGTTCCAGCCGTGCTGCTTTCCTTACCACTGAAAATGTTTCTTTTAGCTCTCACCAAATGGGTGGAAGACTCTTGAACCTTCTCCTGCGAGAAAAAGACACAATGACGTTAAGATTGCATCATGGCAGCGAGTAATCACAATTATCCGATGTTGAAAATTTAAACGCTTATAGAACATTACTTAGAAAAGTGAATCTTAATTTTCTATATACATAAAACTTATACATATACAAGGGAAGACCACCAGAGGCAAAAGAACGAAAAGATAAAAGTAAAAAAAGGGACATAAAAATTCAGTTGAATCGATTACCTCCCTTCTAAGTGATCTAGTTAGAGGAGGATCTTCAAGACAGTGCCTGCTACTTGATTGCGGTTCTTGCTTCGAATTCCTTCCAACATGTTTCTGCTTTGACTTATGAGAACTGCTGTTTTCTTTAAGCGCAGGAAACAAATTCTACAGAGAATTCACATAGAAAAAGCACAGTCAGATCCTCCATGTCTGTCAAACTGAGAAAAACTGAAATGCTTCAACAAAAGAATTATGCAGCAAACATGCAAGACAAAATTATGATAAAATATGAGTAAGTGTGAGGGATAAAGACAGATTTTTACAGAAGCTACCTCATCCAAAAGACGTGATTCAGCCAAAAGATGACGGCGAGAAGTTCCACACTTCGAATCAATAATTTTTACCGAGTTATCACAACCATTTGATTTGTCCGAAAGCGCATTCCATTTTTTCGATGACTCACCGACTGTAACAACAGGTGGAGGTTCTAAGAGTAAGCGTCCGACTTCCTGTCCACTGCAAAGAATTGAAACCCAAGAAGTGTATGTCCCTGATTACAAATCTACTTTGCAAGTCAAAAATATAAATTAGGCAGTGGCAAGCAACAAGATGGACTAATCCGAGAGTAATACCTCAATTTATCAAACAGCTAAATCCCAGATTTAATCACCTAATTGCTAACACCTAAGAGTTCCCAAACCAAGAAATGTTGACACCTAATTAGCTCACTAAAGCAATCATTTTTACATCTTAAACTTAAAAAATACTAACAACCCAGATGTAATCTTACATATTATTATGTAAAAGAAGGGGAAGTCAAGCAATTTTTCCATACCATCTCAAAGTGTAAGGACTCTCAGGTACTCGTTTTCCTTGCTTTATGCACTCCTCAATCCACCGGTGGTTGACAACTTTCGTGTCAAACTTGTTAGCTAGTTCGTATTTCCTTCCTTCGAATTTCCAACACACCTAATCGCCAAATATTAACAACACGCATCCATAAACACAAAATACAATCACATTGCCTAATTAGAACAGAAAATACATCGAAACGGGTTCGAAGAAAACCAACCAAGTGAGTGGTCGATCGAGACATCGCGCCGACATAGCTCGCACCGGCGCGAGAAATGAGCTTGATGAGGTTGAACCGCTCCGAGCCATGGTACCCGCTCACGGTCGCGATCACCGATTCCATGCCCTGAATCGGTGACCCCATGGCCTCTGCAAATACACAAACAAACAACCACTTCAAAAACTGGGTCTTTTTAAAACGACACAGTTTCGAGCCAAATCTACCGGTTTTAGAATTACTAGATCTTGACGAAGCTTCAGAAGAATCCTAATGGTATAATCATACTAATCTTCGAATTGAGCTTAATCGAAGTTGAGAGAGAGAGAGAGATTGACCGGTAGACTGGGGGAGGCGAAGCGGGTGGCGTTGTTCTGCCATCGAAAATGATTTGGCGGGCAACTCGAAAATTTTGAAATTTCGGCAGCAGCGAAGCGTTTATGAATGCCGCGGATGACGGCCCTGCCTTTACTGAGATGGGCCACTCAAAAGAATGGCTCCTGTCCCATAATTTATTTTGTTTTTTTCTTCAAAACAAAAATTAAAATACAAACAAATTAGTAAAAATATTACGGTCTGGTGATATTCTTCTTCACTTGAAAGTGAGAGGTTTTAGGTTCGAATCTCGTGGATGGCGAATTTGATACAAAATTAAGTTGCCCATTGTTTGGTTTAGTTGAACTCAAAATTTAAAATTTAAAAGTAAATGATGGCTCACTAATAAAAAATAAGCAATCATCAATAACCAAATTGAACTAAATAATTTCATGATGCCGATTTAGTAATTTTTCAATATTTATTGAAATCTAAATATTTTAAAGTTAAAATGTTAATAAAATTAAATTAAGCTAATCTACATTTTTTTTTAAGTTACTTTAAGAAGAAGAAAAAATATCTTAAATCCATTCTTTAATAATCTCGAGCTAAAAATTTAAGGGAATGGGGAGTTCGGCTAAGTCACACAATAGACAGCCTAATTTGGTATCGAATTTGTCATCCGCGAGATTCGAACCTAAGACCTCTCATTTACAAGTGAAGAGGAATACCATATTATTGCTAGTCCATTGTGAGGCTAAGTCTTTCACCTCCCCTTAGTGTAGATGTTATCGTTTGTTCAAAAAAAGAAAGAGTTTATAAAATTTTAAAAGGATTTATTATATTAACACCTCACATATTGTTGAATAACCCAGCATACTTAATACACCTCACATTTGCTTTTTCAATTAAAAATTATCTTCATACAGCCTCACATACTTTCTCATAATACTCTAACACCCCACATTTTAAACATACACTCTACATTTTTTGCATACACCTCACATTTACTATACACGTCACATTCTTCAAATCTTATAGTACATATTTTTAATTTTGATAAAATGAATCTAGCTACCAGCTATTCCTAGGTTAATTACTTCTAGGGTAATGATTAGCAATAATAATTATCACTTTCAGGCTAATTACTCAAACGAATCAAAATCATTACCTGCCAGTTTGGATGAACTTAATCTTATAAAAATAATTTTGGGAAAAAAAAAATCTTATAAGAATAATTAATATTATAACTTTTATCAGAAACTTACCAGGTTTAGCCGACTTACCACAATGCAAGGAAGCAGGGTTCCAATGACAGAGCCATGGTTTGTCACTAATCACCATTTCGCTCACATTTACACACTGGTTTTTATATCTCATTTCGTTTTCTTATTCGAACTGAAAATTTTGCAGAGTTGCTGCTTTGTGTCCATGAGATTGAATTGTATCTCCAAATTTATGGATAAATTATAAGATGTCTCGACCTGTAAATATCTTAAAACCTTTATGTCCACGAGGGAGGAACCTTCTATGAAGTGCATCCATTTTAATCTTTCTAAGCTTGTGTGTTATTTGAGTATTTATCGATAGTAGCCAAAATTTAACACCTAATTTCATAAATGTCATTTTTTTTATAAAATCTTTCAAATGTAGCAGAAAAACCACATAAATAAACCTAAATACCCTCAAAATTAAAACCAAATAACAAAACCCTATTAAATCAGAATTTAGGAAAAATGAGAGACCACTATGTCATAGGGTTCCCAGCCAATAACAAAACCCTATTAAATCAGAAAATCTTTCGAATGTATTGTAGGTGTGGAATGGAAGGGCTTTGAAGAAGATATGCTTCAGGTTATTGCTGTCTATGATGTTTGCTTGATTGAAATTGTCACTAGCCTTCAAGATTTCAGTAGTCTCTCATTTGTATTGACTGGTAACACTATGACACGGTGGTCTCCCTTATTTTTTATTTTTTTTTAAATTCTGATCTAATAGGGTTTTATATTTGATTTTAATTTTGAGGGTATTTAAGAGGGTATTTAGGTCTATTTAAGTAGTTTTTATGCTATATTTGAAAGATTTTCTCAATCAACATTTTTGTATTAATAAACATTTCGTAATTTTGATTGGAAATCCTTCTTCTTCTTCTTCTTTTTTTATGTCTATCTTTTTTAGATACGTTGTTGTGTCATTGTGTTACCAATTTAATAGTATATATGGCTGGAAAATACCAAATTCTTTGGTTCTATTTCAATATGTAATATCCGCCAATAATTGTCTTTCTTTGGGATGCATTCTCTAAATGATGCTCGCATGTCGCACTCTCTTGGTTTATCTCATGTGAAGCTTCCGAAACATCGATTTCGTGTTTCATTCGTTAAAAATAATTTTTTCTCAATTAAAATGTTTGTAGTTTCGTTAGTTAGGGTTTTGTTCAACAATGCTGGGTGGAAGGGGTTTTGATAGTTGAAGAAAATAAATAATACGTTAAAAGTGATTTGCGGTGTATTTAAAAATTTATTTTTTTATTTAAAACCTAATAAGGTCGAAATTGTCATTGCATAGTAAGGTACACAAGCCATTTAATATTAAATTTTAATGTAAGGTGCATTCAACATTATATGGGGTGCTAATAAAAAAAAAAGCCTTTTAAAAATGTTTTTAAATTATGAGGTATTTAATCAAGATTTTTAAGAAGTTCATGAGTATTCAATTAAAATTTTTGAGAAGTTTATAAAATTGCACATAAATTTAGTTGTACTTATTCAAGATTTTATAGTAGAACATAAGACTCTGTGTATTTAATTAAGATTTGATTTTAAATTATTTTAAAAAGTATAATTTTGATAGATCTTAGATCTTATTGTCACATCCCGGTCCGGGGTCCACCACATCCCGAGCCCGCTCCACCACCGTAGCACGATATTGTCCGCTTTGGGCCCCGACTACACCCTCACGGTTTTATTTCTGGGAACTCACACGAGAACTTCCCAGTGGGTCACCCATCATGGGAGTGACCTCGCGCGCTACTCGCTTAACTTCGGAGTTCCCATGAAACCCTAAGCCAGTGAGCTCCCAAAAAGCCTCGCGCTAGGTAGGGATGAGAATATACATATAAGGATCACTCCCCTGGGCGATGTGGGATCTCACACTTATAGTGTTTTTTAGGCTTTAAGAAATTAACAATGTTGCCGGGCATCAATAGCCGGAAGCCCGATCTATGGGAGTGAGCGATTTGAACCTTCGGAGACAGTGGCCAAAACACTATCGTGACAAGCTGACCTAACCCATATTTGTGGTATAAGACTTGGAAAAACAGAGTTCTGTTATACATTTGACTTCCCTTATTGGCATTAACGTACATTTGATTTCATGCAGTATCTGTGCTCCCCTTCTCTTTTGGGTCCAATTTAGTTGCTCAAACATGAATGATTGTAGAAACTGGAAAGACTAAGTGTGACTGCAACCATCTTTCTTATCATTTGAATATCTAATACAAACCGTATCCGGTTGCCTGTGTCATAACTAATAGCAGAATACCCCCCCGGTTAATTTTTGTTCCCCAACCATAAACGAAAAATCGAAGAAAAAAGCCGAAGACCAGAAAAGGCCCCAAAAAATATATGTTATTCAAGGTAGCAGATGATTGGAGATTCAGAGGAAATTTTGAGAAATTTTGGATATCCTAACGACTACCCTATTTCTGCGAGAATTTTTTGGTTCGATGACTTGAGCTCATCTTCGAACAGGGTTTCCCCCTCCCGGTCCTCGAGTTGGTGGTGCCTCATACCCACTCCCACCACGAGCCGGTGGTGTTGTTGCAGAACCATAATGCACATTGCCTGTGGGCACATGTCCTTGAGGACCACCACCAGCAGCTCTAGACTGTGCATCATAGTTGACACCCCGGGTTGGATCATAACCAGGCACTCTTTGCACTTCGTAACCCGGTCTCTGCACATCATATCCAGGTCTCTGTGCGTCATAAGCGGGTCCTCTCTGTGGATCATAAGCAGGCCCTCTCTGTGAATCATAAGCAGGTCCTCTCTGTGCATCATGAGCAGGTCCTCTTGGTGCGTCATAACCAGTTCTTCCAAGAGGTCCAGATTGAGCTCCAACTAATGGAGGAGTCCCTGTGGCAGCAGCACCGCCAGCGCCAGCAGCAGCACCGCCAGCGCCAGCAGCAGCAGGAGGGAAGGGGGCACGTCCCTGATATACATTATACAGTGTAACAGCGTATAAGTTTTCATTTGCATCACTCTAGAGGCAATGAGGAAAATATGTTTCAACTGAAAACAAATTATTTGAGCGGGACAGTAAGACTTCTTAAGAGTTTATCAGCAGTCACATTCAACAAGGTTTTACAGGCCATACCTTCTTGATTATTTTTCAAATCACCTACTATAGTACTAATTTTACTCAAGTTATGTGCAACCGAGATTCCCAACCAAAATTCTTATCAGTTTGGCTTTGAGAGAGCGAAGGCTATGGATATACAGAACTGAATTTAATATTTGATTTTTGCGGCTAATTTGAAGTTGTATTGGTGTTCCAATAGCAAGGGAGTGGTAAAACACAGTATGATTGTCACCTGCGTATTCTTTTCCTAAAGATACTTTTAACTCTAATTTACTTTCTGGCAAGGAATAACTTTGGGGAAAATGCAATAAAAAATAAAAGATTTTTGACAACCACTGTCACAATTTCTAGCATCCATGCACTAATGATTCATAAAATGAAAAACCGAGCTTGAAGTATTTTCATAAAGGCTTCAGCGGTATTGACAAAATGATAATCTATTTTGATTGGTAAGCAATAGTCTTGTGTTAATAGCATGTGGACGAATAAGCCATTAATTTCAGCAACACACACTATACTCTTGCAAACAGCCAATCCCAGTTGAAACAACTGGGACTTCAACAACTAACATGGTAAGGGATAAACGAAAAGAATAAGATGAAAAGCTAACAAAAGGCAAGATGTGGAAAGATCACAGACCTGTTGAACACCATAGCTATCTTCAAAAGCATTTTGTCCTATAGCCTGCCCAGTAGCCTCGTTCTCATTATTTCCCGGGGTTCCATAATATGGGGCACCTACATTTCATTGCCACAGAGAAGCCATCCACAATGCATTTAAAGATCAAGGCAAACAATGAACAAGGGTATCCAAATGTCCTCGAATACAAAATGAAGTAAATTTACCAGTTCTACGATCAATATTAGAATTATTCAGTAACTCTGCTCGGAGCTTTTCCACCTCCCTAGCCATGGTAACATAGTTCTTCTCCATGACCTGAAGTGATTCAAGGTGGCTGCTGTATAATCTCTTTTCATAGTCATATGTATCCCTGCACAATTCCAACCAACAGAAAATGACAATCGGTTTTCCATAACGGAAAATACGCAACAAGCATTGAAGTTACAAAAAATAGAACATAAGCACGAACCTGCATAGCTGATATTCCTGCCTCAGTCCATCAAGCTGTGCAACCAAAGCCGGAATCTGCTGCACATCTGCATGAGTCCTCTGAAGATCCTGCCCGAGTTGTTGCACTTTGGTGATGAGTTCTTGCCTCGAAACAACCAAGCTCTGGGCCTCGGCTCGAGCCTTCTGTAGCTCCGCCTTAACAGGCTCAGCCGACTTCAGGTCAGCTTCCATCTTAGCTATACTATCCACAAGGCTACTCATCTGCTGTTCTCTCTCAGACTTGATAGCTCCTATCTGGGCATGTAATATCTGCAACTCATGTTGGGCACCCGCCAGCTCTTGCCTCAGGCTTCCGTGGGTGGTGGCGAGCCTCTGGTTCTCCACCACAAGCCTCTGCATCTCCACATGTTGTGCAGCCAGCTTCTGCTCCATAACTTGTGGAGGAGGCAACATATCAAACGGAGGATAGGCGCCATGGGGCGGTCGCATCCCCGTGCCAAATGGGTCCGGTCCGGAGAGCGGCCGACGCATGTGACCCGGCGGAATTCGACCTTTGCTTCCCATTTTTCCCGAATTCACCCTAACTTTCCTAAAAAATTACAAACTTTTCTGCACAATCAAAACCACACAATGAGAATCGCAAACATTTTGCTTTGAATTTATAAAATTGGTTTGCTTTCAACAATCGGGTATCTTTCCGTTATCGATCTTGATTTCGAATCCGTCCAATCTCACGCCCAAAGTGAAGTTTCCGATTCGGACCTAAAAGTGTTTGGGTTTCGAGAAAATTTGGGGAAAGAAAAAATTAACCAGTGGGAAAGTGATACTTACTTGATGAATGGTTGACAGAAAATTTGGTCTTCTGTGGCGAAAATTGAAGTGCCCTTCGTGCTCTGTTGATCTGCCCTAGTGAGAGAGTATAGAGAAGAAGATCACCTCCTGTGCAACTTTTTTTGGCACCCCTTTTACTTTTCACAGCATTTTTCTTTTTTAATTTTTGTTCCTCGAATAGAATAAATTAGAGCAAAAACAATAGTCAAAAGTTAACAAGATTGTGTGCAAAGGGAAAATATATGTGAAAAGCATTGTATTTTTCTGGGAGAAGTATTATCTCCCCTTCTAATCTCTCTTTCCTTCTCTCATCTCTTATTTAAACGATTACGATATAATCACGTCAACCTCTCATATTGATCTTTTTATAAAGATAATAAGACAAAAAATAATATGTGAAAAGAAGAAAAAAATGAATAAAAATAAGAGGGGAGAGAATCCCACTCTATTTTTTTCTAGGACACTTGATCAACAAAAAATAAAAATAAAAAGCCTGCCCTAAATTTGAATGGCAAATTATTCTTCCCAAAATTGTTAGATGGTCCAATGGGCTTCAAATGATTCCGTCTATAAAGTTTTAAGCCTGGTTTGGTATTTCTGAAAAAAAGTGGTTATCAAAAACAGCTTTTTTATTTTTGGTAAACATTCAGCTTCAGCTTTTTTTCACAGTTTCGGGTTAAAAAAAACCAAAAACAAAACCCAGCTTTGAAAAACCAGCTTTTTTCACATCTGTTTTACATAAAAATTTATCAAACACTATAATACTGCCTTTTTTTTTTTTTTCAAAAGCACTTTTACAAAAAAATTTACCAAACACTCTGCTGCTTTATTTCACAGCTGCTTATTCCCACAGCACAACAGAAGCAGTTTTTTTTCAAAGCACATCAATACCAAACCAGCCCTTAGTCTATGTGGAGTCAATCAGTTGATTAAATCAATGCACATCCATTGCACTGAAAAGCAAATATCTTAATTTATAAGTTAAAGTAGTTTAAAATAAGGAAAACTAATGAAAAGTCCAAAAAAAACTTTCCTTTTAACGAAAAATCCTCTTTAAATGTATAATGAATAGTATCGGATAAAGGTAAAAATGTGATTTTTCGTTAAAAGTAAACAGTGCCGACATTGTTTTGTTAAAACTCTCTTTAAAATATTGTATCAAGTTTGATCAGATCTGGTATTGATATTGAAAAAAATACTGGAAGAAGTATGAAGTTCCGAATATCCTCCAGTCTGATGAGATCTGATACATCTATTGTACTTGACAAGTTATCCTTCTCTTTTCAATAATAAAGAGTTTGAAGTTCCCTCGTTGTTAACAACATTCGATGCATGCCAAATTACATCCAATGCAGGATTTGTGCTTGTTGGCAGCCTCAGCCACCTACTTTAGGAACACTAGCCAATGATGCTTGAATCTTCTCCTCTTCAAATGACAAATCCACCAGATTTCCTTGCAGATAATTCTCATAAGCTGGCAAATCAAAATGTCCATGCCCACACATTGCCGTGAGAATCACTTTGGCTTCTCCGGTCTCTCGACATTTCTGAGCTTCCCTAATGGTGGCAGCTATGGCATGTGTTGGCTCTGGCGCTGGTATCAATCCTTCGGTTCTAGCAAATTTTATAGCACCTGCAATGGAACACACAAAAGTTAGAACCATAATCCAATTCTATAACTTCACTACCACACGCCAAGCATATATTCATGGGAAATGATTTCCGCACAATCTTTTTCTCCTTTTAAACATCCATGTCCCTTTGTTGTTCTTCAATATTCAATCCGAACGCAATAAATACCAAGGAGTAACGTGAGGAGAAAAGGGTGTGCAACAATCACTTTCCATATTCATAGCTCCAAAGTTAGTTCTTATACCATGGAAAGTAAAGTTAAATTACCTTCAAAGCACTCAATCTGGGGAATTGAAATTGCTTCCATGTAACCCAGTTCGTAGACGTGTGAAATTAACGGTGACATACCATGGTAGCGCAATCCCCCTGTTTAATAAATAGGGCAATGTTGAACATGAAGAAGTAAATTTCAATGAGTTAATAAAGCTCTGAGAGAGCCAGTAAGTAATTACCAGCATGAATTGGGTCAGGGATGAAGTCGTGCCCAAGCGTATGCATCTTCATTAGTGGAGTCATCCCCGCTGTATCGCCATAATCGTATGTGTATACCCCTTTAGTTAACGAAGGACATGCTGCAGGTTCAACTGCTCTAATTACAGGGTTCATTTTCCCTTTCAGCTTCTCCCTGATGAATGGGAAACTGAGCCCTGCAAAATTGGATCCTCCACCCGTACATCCTATGATAACATCCGGGACTTCACCTATCGCCTCCATTTGTTTTAGACACTCCTCTCCTATTACTGTCTGGTGAAGCAAAACATGGTTGAGAACACTTCCTAGACAGTATTTAGTATCACCATTCATAGCTGCAATCTCCACGGCCTCAGAAATGGCTATTCCCAAACTTCCGGGGCTGGATGGATCCATTTGAAGGATTTTCCTACCTGCTTCGGTTAGGGTGGATGGAGATGGGTATACCTTTGCACCCCAAGTTTGCATCATCAATCTGCGATATGGTTTCTGATCAAAAGATGCACGCACTTGCCACACCTATAAATACTTAGAATAAGTGAGACATGCATGACTTATAATGATGAAAACTAATGTTTTGGCAGAGAAGTATGGCATAACTCAATATCTATTGCTTGAACCAATTTTGACGCCAGGCAAGAATAATGTGAGTGGCATCATAAAATTCATATGCGTGTTTTGGTGTGTGAGTATGCACGTAGGCAATTTAAAGGTTAAGGTTTTGTTACCTCACACTCAACATCAAATAAGGTGCAAGCAAAAGCCAATGCACTTCCCCATTGGCCAGCTCCCGTTTCTGTCACGATCTTCTTGATTCCTTCTTGAGCATTATACCACACTTGTGGAACTGCAGAGTTGGGCTTGTGTGATCCAGCAGGGCTGACACCTTCATACTTGTAGTAAATTCTGGCGGGTGTGTCAAGAAGCTTCTCCAACCTCTTGGCCCTATATACAACTGAAATGATAAGACACTTCCAACAATTTTACAGGAAGAATAAGTTACAGAAAAAACGAAGTTGTTAGGCATGCTAGCTTAACAAACCTAATGAGTGGTGATGGGCGCCAAAGCTTGTATACATCACGAACTTCATCTGGGATATCTATGAATCTTTCGTTGCTTGCCTCCTGCTTAATCAACTCATCGGGAAATAAAGGAGACAAATCTTCAGGTTTAATTGGTTCAAAAGTCTTGGGATGCAATGGAGGAGGTGGTTTTACAGGAAGGTCTGCGATCAAGTTATACCACTGTCGAGGGATTTCAATTGACTTTGAATCGGCATTGAGAGATGCCCTTGCTCTACAGCCATTTGAAAGCCTCAGATGCATAGGCTTTCTATCAAGTGCAATAAATCCAAGCCATTTCTTCTCAACTGAAGAAATACAAGTAGTTAGAGGAAATACCAAGAAAGCAATACTGAAACATTGTTAATAACACTAGAGTTAACTCAATCGCTGAAAGGTCGAGGAAATTTAGCTCTTTCCATATTTATGTTTGATTAGTCATAAAGTGTGCGTTGTATAAGCATAAACCATTTCAGTAGATGCACCCCGTATAAGGCGTACCATTGTCATTAGTCAATCATTCTGTTGATAGCATCTAACCGCATCTATTTGCAGACCTCTAATTCCAACAATGTACTACTAGAAACAGGAGAAGGAAAAGATGTATGGCAGATATCAAAACAGCAACAGAGCCTTTTCCCTTCGGGGTTAACCATATGAATCCTAGTCTTCCATTCCGTCTCAAAGTTTCAAAAGAAAGAAAAATAATGCATAGTAGAAAAGCTAAGATGGGAATGTTTCCGAATTATGAGCTCTTGCAAAAGTTACCATACAAAATTTACAAATACACTTTACAATTCAAAACCCGAGAGAGTCGAATTGTTTCCACAATCAACACATGCACGAGTTTTATCTTTAACTGGTAAGAATTCATTCCAACTTCTACTTGACTTCATTTTACCCTATATGATCATTATTTAAGCAACTTCACAGTGAGTTTTCAAAGGTGGATACAGAACATATCCTTTTCGAAACCTGAGCAATTGGTTTCTGTACTAAATTCTGCAAAAATCTGCAGAATGGGTTGTTAAAAGTCGAATATCGCTTCAATAAAAAAAAAAAAAGCATTCATACAGTCGAATCTCTGATCCAATATATCATTTTTCCACAAATCCATGCAAAGATTCCATATTTTCAACAGGAACATAACTTCAGATTAATTTTTAGGAGCCATAACTTTTGTTTATCAATCAAGTAATTGAAAGTCAGCTGAAATTCGAATCCCAGAAACCAAAAGTGCTCAAGAGTTTACCTTTAGGGTGTGGGGATGATGAAGGTTTAGTGTGAATTGAATTTGCAGTGAAGAGACTTTGAGTGGCCATACTTTCTTGGAAGCTCAGGAATCTTAGCTATGCAAACACTGAAGTAAAAGTAGTGTGAACATTAGGAGGACTGAGATTAGGGTTTTGACTCAGAAATTCGGGAGATTGAAGAACATTAACTCCATTTTTTTTTTTTTAGCAGGCGGTGGGAGAGTGTGGAAGAATATAATAATAGCCTTGGTTGTACGAATTAAATTTGACTTTGACGTTGGAACTTGGAACGCGCCACCCTGGATCTCTTCAACCAATATCACCAGATTAAGTGATACGGACTTTTCAAATTTTATCTAGCGATCAAAAAATTATCACAATTTTTAAGGAATCAAAACAAGTGGGTCATTGAATGAAATTTGAAAGACCCGAATCACTTGATTCAGTGGCCTTAGTGGAAGAGATCCATAAATGATCTCTTTCCGACATCTTGTAAGAAAAAGGCCACCTTTTTTAAATTTCCAATAAGTTGTGAATAGTTTTTTTTTTTTTTTTGGTCAAATATTAGATTTTGCTAAATTAAATGTTAGATTAGCTAATGACAAGATTTAAGCTCACATCGTCATGCCAAGTTCAATACATTTCCACCATTATGGTAAAGGATCACTTGCATACATTATTGCTGATTTATAGTGAGGTTAAATTGACCTCTCCTTTTTTTTCAGTTTTCCATAAATAATATTGTTTATTAAAAAAATAAAAACTCGGACTTCATGTGGGTGCATTGAAATTCTACCTACTCGCACTTGATCTTAGAGCATTTTCAAGAGAAGCTCTAAATTTTTGTTAGACTAGAACAATGTTAAAATAATTATTTTAGCTACTCTGTTTAACTTTTTATCTCTAATAGCACTCTCCATATTAACAAACTTTGCATATTTTTTTAATTAATAATGTTAGGGAGACTAAAATTTTAAACTAAATCTGCAAACTAAATGATGTGTCACCAATATAAATTAAGCATGTTAATCAACATTTAAGTAGTAATTCAATCATCAACATCCACACCATTTGGTTTACAAAATTTGGTTTCGAAATTGGTCTCCCTTGCATTACCCTTAAAAAAAGAGTAATGCAAGGAGACCAAATTTGCAAACCAAATGGCGTGGTTGTAGATGATTGGATTATTAACTAAGTCTCAATTAACGTGCTTATTTTTTTTATTGGTTACACATCATTTGGTTTATAAATTTGGTCTCCTTAGTATTATTCTTAAAAACAATAATGTAAGGGAGACCAAATTTGTAAACCAAATAATGTGTCACAAATGAGAAATAAGTACGTTAATCAACACTTGATTAATAATTCAATCATCAACAACCACATCATTTGTTTTACAAAATTTTATTTAAAAATTTGGTATCTATAACATTACTCTTTTAAAGAAACACATTCTTTTTCTTCCTTTTCTCCTTGGTTCACGGATCTATCATTAAGTTTTTTTAATTTTTTAACATTTAGCAATAGAATAGTGACTCTATAAATTTGAAGAGTAATTGTTCACTTTGCTATTATATAAGGGCTTGTACTTGGGTACTCCTATGAGGGTGCATACCTTATCCTCTCACCTCAGACCCAAACCCTAGCTTTCTCGTTGCAGTCGCTGGCTCCTTGATTTGGCTTAGGCCATCTCCAACCGATGGCTGGCCAGAGGGCTCGTTTGAGCCTTCTAGCCCTCCAAGATTCTCCAAGATATTAATATTTTAATGAACAGTACAGGGCCATATTTGCCTCCGTCTCCAACCGAGGGCCAGAGGACCAGAGGGCTCGTTTTAGCCCTGTCACAAAAAACCGTCTCCAACCGAGGGCCAAAGGGCCATAGGGCCAAACATAATTTATTATTTAAATTTAAAAACTACAACAACTTAAATTTAAAAACAACAACAACTAAAATTTAAAAACTACAAATATATTGCAGGAAATATTGAGAAATTGAAACAAATATTGAGAAATATATTGAAGGAAATATTGAGAATGAAATATTGAACAAGTAAATATTGCAAATGAAGTGAAGAAAATAAATGTTAAAAAAAAAAACAAATAGAATGGTAACCTGCAATTTTCAGAAAAAAAAAAAAAAAAAAAACAAAACAAAACTGAAGCAACGGCTAGTGCCACTAGCCGTTGGAGTGTAATTTAAATTCAAACTATTGCTGTCGGTTAGTGTAATTTAAATTCAAACTATTGATGTCGGTTGTAACCGACAGCAATGCTAAAATAAATAAAAAAAAAAGCTGTTTGTCTTACTGCTGTCGGTTTTAACCGACAGCAAAGAAAAGCATTAAAAAAAAAAGAGCCAGCCCCGGGCTGGCTGACTGGCCGAACATAGCCAGCCCTCCAGCCCTCTAGCCCTCTCCGATTCCGTGGGGCCCTCCCAGATTCCAGAGGCCTCTGGCCTAGCCCTCGGTTGGAGACGGTTTTAGGGCAATTTTCGACCCTCTGGCCCTCTAGCCCCTTCGGTTGGAGATGGCCTTAGGGTCGGCGGCAACCTCCTCCACCCTTTTTCTCTCTCTTCCCCTCTTTTCTTTCTTCAGCTTCATCCTGCACCCACACGTTTATGCTGCATCTCATTCTCCTCCCTTAACCAGTGACCCTGTTTTTTCCCTCTGGCCCCCATGTCTCTTGCGCCTCCGCCTAACCCCATATGTACATCTCATCTTTTTCACCAGTACCCCGAACGCCCAACTCACCCTCTCTTTCCCACCGTTTTTTCTGACCACCCTCCAATTTTTGTTGGAGCTTATTCCTAGATCCACAATATGCCCTCTGATTTTTGCCTTTATTTGTGATATAGGTTAGGATTTATGGTTGGGGTAGGTCTAAGCCATATCCTAATGTTCGTTTTCCACTGTAGTTGTGCGCTACTTCGCTGATCATGACTAAGCTGCCTTACCTGGTATGATCTATGGCATTTCGTCTTCTTATGATTGCTATAAATCTCTCTATAAGTGGTTTTGTCGTCACCATGAAGACTTGTTGGTTGATGGTTCCATTATCGGATTAGTTAGTTTTTTAATTTTATTTTTTATTTTACTGTGTGTTGTTTTGTGCTACATATTAGGCTACGTTGTATCAGCTTCTGGTGAGTGATTGAAAACACTTTTAGAGAAAATGTTTTTGCGTTCCAAAAACACTTAACTAATACTTCTTGTATGAAGCACTTCAAGTGTTTTTTCAAATTTCACTTGCATTTTCATTCAAGATTCAGTTTAAAAATAAGAGGTAGGTATTCATCAATTTCCCCTTGAACTTGTGACCATTGGCCAATTTCTCCCCCTCAACTTTAATTTTGGCCAATTTTCCCCCCTCAACTTTCATAATTAGTCAATTTCCCCTCTCAACTTTAATTTGACCAATTTCCCTCCTCAACTCTCATAATTAGTCAATTTCCACCTTCTGTTAATTTTTTTTTTTTTAATTTTACATCTATTCTTTTTTAATTTTTATCAATCTTTCTAATAACTTCCAACAAATTACTAAAATTAACATAAACTCACCTGCATAATATAGGGTAAAATGTACAAAAACATAATACAATTAGTATGTGATATGGGTTGATTATAAGAAAAGGTTATGAATCGGGTTTAAAGCATGTAGAAGAAGAAATAATAACAAAAAGAAATAATAATCTTAAACTCATGGATCAGACATATTTCAATAAAATGAGTTATTCTTAATAAGGAGTTGAAAATTATGAATTGACTAGCTATTTTTTCACTAAAGCTCGATTCTCCGCAATTTACTTGAACTTAGCTTTCACTTTTATAAAGAAAAATGTATTCACATACAAAAATTTACACATCAATCATTTTCGTTATCAATTTTGTATAATCAAAAATCAAATAAAATTACTCCATACTAATTTATTATGATTAATAATACAATCTATGATAAATTATAAAATTCAAAATTTTAATCTATTTGTAATTGGATAAAGATATAGGAGAATGATTAACATACATCTTATTTAGTTTTTTACACACACTTATTTAATTATGACCAAATTAAAAGTTTAATAGTAGGCTGCAAATTGACTAATTATGAGAGTTGAGGGGGGAATTGGCCAAATTAAAGTTGAAGGGGGAAATTGACTAATTATGAGAGTTGAAGAGGGAAATTGGCCAAAATTAAAGTTTAGAGGGGAAATTGGCTAATGATCACAAGTTCAGGAGGAATTGATAAATACCTCTAAAAATAATTTCACAAAAAATGTTTTTCATAATTTAAAAGCAATTCTTCTTTATTGGGTCTTTAAAGATCAAGTTTTTAAATTTAACCCTTTAAAATGATTTTAGGGCTTTTCTTGGAGGAATTGGATCCCCTTCTGAGCAAATGATGGAATCTTCATGACTCACTAACTTGGGCCGTTAGATTTTGATCCACGACTATAATTATTATAACTTTTAGAGGAATTTCTTGTTTATAATCGTTGGATTAAAATCTAACGGTCCGTGTTAATGGATCACGAGGATTCCACCGTTTACTCAGGACGAGATCCAATCAAGGTTCTAAAAGACGCTAGGCGCTAGTCGGGCGGCAAGCTGGAGCCTAGCACCTAGGCACCTAGGCGGCTAGGCGGGGACTAGGCGGATGCCTAGACGGATTTAAGTAAATATATTATATTTCGTGTAAATAAGTGTCTATTTATACTTAAAATATATATAATTTCATTATAAACTACAAAATATAATGACATATATATTAGGAGGTATTAAAACATAATGAAAACATGGAGAACATGCATATAATGTGTATTCATTTAAGTATTCAACAAGTCTTTTACAATGTATTGGAAAAAATAAATAGCAAAATGAAATTTATCTATTTTTTGTCTAAGTGAGTTGCAACTTAGGCGAGTCTGGGCTTGCTAGGCGGGTGCCTAGGCGGTATAGGCGGGCACTTCAGCAAGGTCTAGGCATCATTTCTTAATTTTCAAACGTCTAAGCATTAATTGGAGCAGGGACCAACCGACTAGGTCTTTTGCGAAAAATTTTAGAACAATAAATCCAATTGCTATTTAGCCGACACCGTCCGAAACATATGCGCTAAAAGAAAAACGTGAAGTTAGCGCGCAACCGACACAACTCAAAGTAGGCCCCACCTTTACCTCCCCAACTTTCCACTCGCTTTTCTTCCCAAACAGCTTTCAATTAAAGAGAGAGAGAGAGAGAGAGAGAGAGAGAGAGGCGGACAGAGAATCAAACCTTATCCAGCTTTGGAGTTAGGGTTTTGCTGTCACCACCTACCCAATTCAAATTCCTAATCGTCTGATCAGGTAATTCGCCCTTTTATCCCGACGATGTTTAGGGATATTGTTTTCATCTTGTTTAGGGTTTTGATGATTGAATCTCAAATCTTTTTAATATTTATGATCCAAAGTTTAGGGCTTTTGTTTTTTGAACGGAAATTGTTGTAAGATAAAGTTTGATTCTGACAAAGAACCCAATTTGTTATATAGGATATTTAATCATTAATTTTTGCAGATTAATTTGGAAAAAGATTCGAGTTTTAATCATTTTTATTAAATTACTTGCAAAAGATTCGACTTTTAATTCAATTTTATTCTTGAGGTGTTTTTGCGAGGATGCTAATTTGAGATTTTCAATTGTGTGTGTTCCAGGTATAAGATTTCTGGTTGCAAGGCCTTCTTGAGTCAATAGCCAAAGGTTCATGTCTGAGCTCGACGTACAAATTCCTACTGCCTTCGGTATGTTTAATTTTTCGTTGGATAAGTCATTCGTATATGTTTGTATGCGTGCTGCACTTGCTCGATACGTATTCAAATTCGTTTAAGATTATGTGATTTAATAGTTATAGGACGTATAAATGATGGTAGTGATTGAAGACTTTGATGCATAGATGCATAATGATCGTTTTTAAAGATTCCAGTTTTTTAGGCCGGTGTATTTGGTAGATGTAGTTTCGTTGCGATGTTTAGTTTCCGCTAGAGTTGTTCAGCATCCCAACGTATCTCATGCACGCTTAAGAAACCAAGCCAAACTGACCCGAAATTGGTTGTTTTCTGACACTAAATGGTTTGGTTAGGTTATCATTTTTGTGAACATGAGTGGATCGGACATCGGTTCAGTTTCTGGTTTCTGCGCTGTAAAACGTGATTGAAATGCTTTTGTGGATGTGCACTGGTTTTTATCCATGTCAATGGCTAAGTCAACAAGTACTATTCAACAGCACAACTAGCCTGATCCACCAAAGAAACCAAACCAAACTAACCCAAAATGGTTGTTTTGAAAAACTAAATATTTGGATTGGTTACTATTTTTATGACCATGAAGCCATTAAACATTGGTTCACATGTCCGGTTTATGCACTATGAATCTGTTTAAGCCTAATTGGAATGTTGATATTTGTTTTAGATCCGTTTGCTGAGGCAAATGCTGAGGATTCAGGTGCTGGGACAAAAGATTATGTGCACATTCGTGTTCAGCAAAGAAACGGTAGGAAAAGCCTGACAACCGTGCAGGGACTGAAGAAGGAATTTAGCTACAACAAAATCCTCAAGGACCTTAAGAAGGAATTTTGTTGCAATGGTACAGTTGTCCAGGATCCAGAGCAAGGGCAGGTGCGTGTTTAATTGTTAAACCGATAACGTAATATTGTCTGACAGCGTTCTGTAATTGTTTTCTAAGTATCGTATTGTTGGTCATATGCAGGTCATTCAACTTCAAGGTGATCAACGAAAGAACGTATCTGCCTTCCTAGTCCAGGTAGTCACCCTCCACTTAATAATAATGTTAAATGTTCCATAGGTCGACTCGACAGGTTATTAATCTGCTTGCTTAATTAGTATAAGTATCGTTCCTCAGTTTTTTTTTATCTTTTTTTACAGGCTGGCATTGTGAAGAAGGACCACATCAAGATTCACGGTTTCTGAGCTGCTTCGTTCAAGTCTCTGCACAATCCTGTCTATCGTCGGAGTCCTTGTTTTTTGCATATCATCGGATCTAAGTTTGACATGCACAGTGTGTTTTCGGTTTGTCATAATTTTCAAGTACCTGTGTAATGTGTCGTCGTTATGGAATGTATGACAAATTCTGTTCGTGGTTTTGAAAATATAGTAACTTTGTGCTTTGTCTTTCATTCCATTGCTTGAATTCCACTAAATTAGTTTCTTGGCGTTGGAAATTTACATCCTTCAGACGAACAGTAAAGAGAATACATGCGATGATCCACCGACTTTTCGTCTCCGCAAGGGGAAGCTCCCCACCAACACATAGCACCCAAACTTCCTCCACCCATTTGCACTTGTGATCTCGTCTGCCTTCTCTACTTTGACATCCGCTTCATCACCCCCCACTAATCCACCCTCCTGCCTCCAACACCCATCTCATATTCTCAACAATTGCCGAGCTCAAACCTACACTCACCACTTTCTTGCTGTATGGGTTATGAGCCTTGAACCAGGTGAACCAGGTACGCCCGTTCATATTGTCCTTCACGGCTTGCACGGCAATACCAGAGCCGCTTCCCTTTGCACGTCTACGCTCACATTCACAACGTTCCCTTCATGGTTAACCTTCCCACAAGAGTAGATCTCTTCCCACCGATTGCTCGAGTCGAGAGCCATTCTTGCTTTCTCTCTTACAAACACAAATGGACAGTACGGTCAGTGCCATCCCCCCACAACGCTAGAAGCCGAGCGCTTTTCAAAGATAATAAAACTGAAGTCCGGAAGGCGTGATCTGAGGGAGGCGTCAAGGCCTAAAGCTTCACCCAGTTGTGACCGATACATACTCGAGCTGCAAACTTTCCATCCTCTTTTCTTCAGGAATTTTGGAGGAACGCCACCGGGAGCTACAGACTTTGCAAAAAAACCACCGTCTTCGTAGCGATGAATCTTGACTTCTTGGTGTGTCTCTAAAATTTAAAACTCTCGGTTTCTTGTCCCCCAAGAAGTCTTTAAAGAAGCAGTTCACGATGTCCCTCTCTCTAGCACCTCCGTAAGCTTTCCTTCAAGATCATACCAAAGAACTTATCTTCCACTTAACAAACAAATATTTTCTATGCTAGAGCAGTGTACTCCCCTCGCTCCGAAGTTCGAATCCGCACAGGCATAGTTCGATTAGAATAATTATCAATATCACTCGAATAAAAAAAATAAAAAAACCCAACTATAATTGTGAAACCTAAGCACTTAAAAAACAGAGGCTGATCAAGAACCGGGACGAACCAGACCTTGATCTTCGTTGCTTCTGAAACTCCTACGCATAAACGATGGTCAGTATCTTGTCTTGTGGGGACGGCAGTTTCAACACCTTTCTGCGCTTGCGTAGGCACCAACTTATTTTAAGGGTAGTGATTTTCACAATCCCGTTTTCTTCTTCTCCGCTCCCCTCTTTTTTCAATCCAAAGGCTTGAAAAACAGAAACGAACGCATGGAGTGAAAAGTGGAGTGTGAAAATCATTACCGTACTGTACATTGCGACTTATTCTCGTAAAACACAAGGAGCTTTCAAATTCAAACTGTAATTGGTAACCATTTTCCAATTAAGATAAACCTTATTAGGGCACACAATTAGTGCTAAATATGGAAGTACAACTTTCCAACTAGAGCAGCTCATGCACTTAGCTCAAGATACTTCTTTATTACACCCATCATCTCTCCACCGGGGAAACGCCCAAGACATCCCCTCGCTGCAGCTATCTCGTTAAACTCAAAAACCGAATCGCCACTGTAAGCTTGAGGCTGTTTGATTCTCTCCCCTTGTTCCATCTTCACATCTTCGGTAAGTTGTTCACCATCTTTTACAGTTGGAAGAGGAAATGGATCAAGAGAGCTTCCCAGAATGGTTTCTGCGCCTATGACACCCGCAAAATCTTTCAACGAACATATTGTGAATGGAACCGGCTCAAAGCTGTGGTCTCCATATTCAACTGGGGTAGAGTGGTCTCCAGTGATGCAAAGAAAGTACTCAAAATTTCCAGTTGATTCGGCCTCCCAAAGAAGCCTGGCCAGCTGCCCTATAGCTCGATCTACGGCTTCCATTGCTTTCACTTTGAAGAGGGTTGCCTTGTCATGGCCCGCATCATCAATAGCCTGCGATGCAAAACAAAACAGAGATTTCCTTTTCCATTTATGAAAGTGAACTACCTGACCAGAAACTAGAGAAGCAAACAATCGGACATTAAAAAATTACAGACAAACAATCATTTTCTTGCCAACAATTTAACATGTAATTTCAGTAAAGTAAATATTTATGATGCAAATGCTTCAGTACGCGGAACAATAGTTGCATGTGACAAGGTACAATAACAAAGAGTAGAAGAATCTGAGAACATTATTGACCTTAACGTGAAGGAACCCAAAATCGTAGCCATGTGGTTGGCCTGGTTTGTGCTCATCTTCCCCTGGTACAAACACATTGGGGCAAGACAGCAGAGGAGCTGACAGTGCCTTAGCTATCGCAGTTGCTTTGGAGGTTAGAAGTGTTCGGTAGTCTCCAGTTGCTCCAGGAGCTTCTAGGATATCAATGCCAAGAGATAAGCCCAGTCCAGCAATGATTTTTGTGGGAGCTACCATGCAAGGTCGTAACCCGTGTTTTTTCTCAAAGGGAGGAACCTGAAATGTGTGATTTAGAAATGAAGAAATATAAACATAAATGTAAGCATAAGGGTTGAGGTCTTGTAAGACCAACATTTCTCTTAGGCTCAAGGTTAAATTTCCTTGAATAAATCAAGTATGGTTTGAGACAACAAACCTCAATCCGAATACCACAACCTCGTAAAAGGACAAGATTAGCTATGTTCTTCCCTTCAGCAGCACGCTTCGCATTCAGTGGATGAGCAACAAGAATACGTGATATTTCCTTGGATAACTCATTAACAACTTTAGCTGTGTGCCTTGCCTCATCAGTGCCGTCTAGAGCTTCAGCTTGCAAAAGTAAACGGTTGTCCTTCAATGGATCTGTTCCTGATATATTTCCACTTAGCCTTGGTCCTTTTACAACCACTCCGCATCTATGTTCTGTTGCATACCTGTAGCAAATGATTCTTTGTCAGTTTGAATCTACGGCATTAAAAATTTTCAAGGATAAGCATTAGAAAGAATTAAGTTGTAGGACGATTTTGATAAATAATCCACTTTCTCACAACGGAGGTGTGTTTATAGAAGCACATAAACAAGAAGCTGACAGCATTCATAATGAACATTTGCACCTGACTCTGACTTCATATTCGGGATAAGACGGCAGCTTCATTCCATCAAGTGCTGCACACAGTATGGGCCCTTCTTCCTCAAAGTGTCTGTCAGCCCTCCTACTGATGACTATTCCAGTTTTTTCATCCAAGGTTGCAAAATTAGACTAAAGATCAACAAAATAGCAACGATTAATATGGGGAACAGCCTGGTCTTCCGGAAATAACAGGACCGAAGGAAAATGTTGAAAGTTTTAAAGCAGTTCATCCAGGATCATGATGTGAAAACACTTATAACATCCATACCATTTTGCAAAGAAACATAAAAATACTAACCTTAAATGCAATATCACCAGGCGACATTGCTAAACCAGCACCCATGGACTCAAATGCGCCTCGGCCACGGTAATATACCCTAGGGTCGTAACCCAATAGAGAAAGGTGAGCTGTGTCGCTTCCACAACCCAAACCAACTTCAACAGGGTCCATCAGACCGTTAACTCCAGCGGATGCAATGGCATCCAAATTGGGTACTTTGGCTGCCTGAAGAGGAGTCTTAAACCCAAACCTTGGTATTGACACGTCTCCCACACCATCAATCAACAAAAATGCCACTCTTCTTTTTGGCTGCTGAGAATGACCCATGTCTACTAATATGTTACAGACTCGTTTTACCCAAAGGGAAAGATTTGACAATGTACAAGGAACAAAGTAAAACCGCTTTCGATTTGTTTATTTCCTCCAGCTTTTGTTGCAGTCCAATTCCGCTAAAGACCAGAATCACTAGACGTTCCCACTTCTGCAACCAAATATACCAGAAGATGCACCATTACAAAAATTTCTACACCGTGTCTTAAAAAAATGGAAATGGCATGGTATTCACTACTAACAAGTTAGCTCTAAATACATCGTGGTAGAAATGTTCTAAAAAATTGAGGTAATGTTTGGGCAAGCAAATAAAGATTTCAGCAATCTTGATATTCAGAATCATGACAATTTAACAGAAATTTTAGTAAAACTTAAACTAAAGATAAAGAAATGCAATAAGAAACTATTTGTAAGCTGGTTGGCATTGGTAAAATAATACATGAGCACAAAATTTACCCAATTCTCGACAGCCAAATTGGTCTCTCCAGATCAGTGTTCTAAAAAAGCTCTAGGCGGCTGCCTAGCCTAGGCGCTAGACGGCGGTGCTCCGCCACGATTAACCCAAAATCGTTTTATAAATCGGGAAAGATATTAGGCGGCGTAAGGCAGACGCCTGGGCGGGCTAGACGGAAGCTGGACGGTCTGGGCGGCCTGGGAAAATACGACTGTCTACCCAGAAGCAGGCGGACGCTGGCCAATCTGGGTGCTCTGCGCCTTGCCGTCTTCTCCCCCCGAGTCTCGCCGTCTCCCTCTCGGTGTGACGATGGTCTACGAGACTAGAGAGAGTATGGATCTGCAATTGCAGATGTGGTGACATGGCTGACGGCGGCAATGGTTTTTGCAGTAAGCAGCTTAGGGTTTTTTTGGAAAAAAGGTGAGTCGGTGATTGGGAATCGGTGGCCGTCGCCCGATTAGCGCCTAGCGTCTTCTAAAACCTACCTCCAGATACAACCAGAGCTTCAAAAATTTACAAAATTTGATCAAGCAGTATAAATACCATTTCCTATCAATCCAAAGCTCTAATCTTAATTAAAAAATGATTATAAATCAACAATAAAATTAATACGGGAATCAGAAACAAGAAACAAATCAATAAGTGCATGCAATGATGCAAACCAACAAGAATTTAATTGTTTTACCTCTGAGATTGCTTCAATGGCGATTTTGATCTGGCCCCACTAACTAGAAGAAGAAGCCCATGGAAAAGATTATTGCTTTCGAGCTTTTTTTGTGGTTCGGATTTCGCTGAGAAATTTGCAGAGCAAATTGGTTGTGGCGGAAGCCACTTTCTCTGCCACTTTATTCTCCTCCATCTGGATAAGGGTTCGAATTTGAGAGAGCAAAGTAAGGGAGCTCAGTGAAACAGGAAGCGAATCTATGAGTAAATTATAGCAATCCTACTTCAATTTCAATTAAATTTGAGCAATGATCCATTAATTAAAAATCTATTACTATTAAACCATCAACTATTAAATTTAAAACGTGTAGTTATGATTATTTTTTTCAATTCCGTCATAATTCTGTCTAAATAAGTTATGCTAGAAAGACTATTGCTATAATTGGAATAAATTTGAGGGACCATCTCTCCAATTGGGTTAAAGTCGAAAGTTCTAACAGAATTGATAAAAAAGAGCATAGTTGCACGTTTTGATGAGTTGAGAGATCACCGGTAATGAATTTTTAGTTAAATAAATATTGCTCTAATTGTATTAAAGTTGAGAGACCTATTGCTATAATTTATTCTGAATCTAGTTACAACTTTTGCAATTACCAATACCACTTTTTACTTTCCATATTTTTAAAATTTTCTGGTTGGAAATTCGGATTTTTTTTTACCTTCTATTTACTTTTATTAATTTTTATCATTTTATTTTATTTATTTATGCTTTTGAACAAACGTTATTATCTATCATACAGAGAGAGGAGTGACTTTAGTTTCACAATGTGTTAGCAATAATATGGTTCAAGTTCCTTTTTTTGCGAGAATTGAACATAAAAACTCTCACTTACAACTTACAAGTGAGGAGAAATAGCACTAGATTATAGTATTAAGTGACAATTTTTATCATTTGATCTTCTTCAATTTATTTCATCCTATCATTAAAAATTGAATAAAAACGTATAAAAAATAAAAAGGTAAATTACACAAAACTACCTCAACTATTGGGGTCACGACAATTTCATACCTCATCTTTTAAAATTGACAATGTCATACCGCATCTTACGAATTTGTGACAATGTCATACCTCTGTCAATTTTTCTGTTAGTTTTTCTGTTAAGTGCTGACGTGGCTAGAGACGGGGACCACTCACTAATCCAGCTGGATTAAAAAATAATTAAATATATTTTTAGTAATTAAATATTAAAAAATTAAGAATAAAAAAACAAAATTTATTTTTCCTAGGGGT
Organism: Cotoneaster glaucophyllus; assembly: GCA_036320875.1. Taxonomy (NCBI): domain Eukaryota; kingdom Viridiplantae; phylum Streptophyta; class Magnoliopsida; order Rosales; family Rosaceae; genus Cotoneaster; species Cotoneaster glaucophyllus. Next base: position 2,960,705 of record CM070068.1, on the reverse strand, counting down.
GCGGCATCCCCACCCGCACCAATTTCAATTTTTTTTTGTTCTTCTTCTCTCTTCTTCTTCTTCTTCTTCTCCTGGGCCGAAACTGGATTTGTCATTTTTTTTTGTTCGTCTTCTCTCTTCTTCTTCTTCTTCTTGGGCCGAAACTGGGTTCGAATTATTATTATTTTTTTCTTCTTCTTTTCTCCTTCTTCTTCTTCTTCCGTAGGGGGTTTAATTTTTTTCTTCTTCTTCCTTCTTCTGGGTTGCAGTTTGGGTTTTTTTTTTTTTTTTTCTCTTCTCCTCTTCTTCTTCCTCTTGTTCCGCGGGCGGGGGGCTCGGACGACTTCTTCTTCTTCTTCCGCGAGCGGGGGGGGGGGGGGGGGGGGTGGGGTTGAGTTAATGGGTTTTCTTCTTCCTCTTCCTCCTTCTCCTTCTTCTTCTTCTTCTTCTTCTTCTTCTCCTTCTCCTCCTTCTCCTTCTTCTTCTTCCTTCTTCTGGGTTGCAGTTTCCATTTTTTTTTCCTCCTCTTCTTCTTCCTCCTCCTTCTTATTCCTCGGTTCTTTCTCCTTCTCTGGGGGAGGCGGAGGGGGGGGTTGGGTTTTCAAATTTTTATTTATTATTTTTTTTTGTGTGTTACAGATTAAGCAGGGAAGAAGATGAAGATGGGGAAGAGAGAGAAGGGGCGGGGGTGGGGGGGACGGACGACAGAGGTTTTTTTTTTTTTTTTTTTTATATTTTAATTTTTAACTTTTATTTATATTTAAAAAATATTAAATATTTTTTTTAGTTTTTAATAATATTTTAATAATTTTTTAATAGAAAGTGGGCTCCGAATCAAGCCACGTCAGCACTTAACAGAAAAACTAACAGAAAAATTGATGGAGGTATGACATTGTCACAAATTCGTAAAATGCAGTATGACATTGTCAATTTTAAAAGATAAGGTATGAAACTGTCGTGACCCAATAGTTGAGGTAGTTTTTTGTAATTTACCCAAAATAAAAATAATGGTAAAAGCTAAAAAAGGCTTTGATTGATAGAAAGTGGATATGAATTTTCTGCGTGTATTGTGAAACTTCATAAACACAACATTTTTAACTCGCATGGATGCATTACCCAAATAAAATTGAGTGCAGATCTGTCGTGTCCATAAAGCCTATGTGATAGCGCGAGCGTAAAGGGTTACAGACCTATGCCCTCGAAGAATCAAGTTTCTTCAAATCTACTAAAGTTTGTGAGTGTTGGAATTTATTAAGTTTATTTAGGAAATTAATTAGAGATTTGATTTGATTTTGTAGTAGGGTATTTTTGGCATTTACGCATTAGGGTTTCTTAGGTTTATTGCTCTATAAATAGAGCTTGTAATTTAGTTTGAGAATAAGTTAGCCACAATGTAGTCTCTTAGGGTTTTGTAGCCGTTTCAACATTCTCAGTTTGTTTAATAATATTCTTATTATTTTGTAATCTTATTCGTTACGCACTCTGATATTTAACTTGGTATCAGAGCAGGTTGGATCTTTCGGGATTTAACTGCTGTTGATGGGTGCCAATTTGTTTGTATCAGTTTTGTTTTAATCATCTTCCGCTGTTTGTGTTTTCGTTTTAGATTTGTTAGTTGGTATTGATTGTTTGTTTTAAATTGTTTAATTTCTAGAAATAAATTGCATGTTAATGGCGTTGTAACTATTGATTTTTGTCACTCATGTTCGATGGACAAGAGTCATAAGTTACCTTTTAGTTTGTCTAGTTCTCCTTTAGAATTGATTCATTCGGATGTATGGACTTCACCTTTTGTTTCTATCAATGGATTTAAATATTATGTAGTCTTTATTGATGATTTTTCATGATACTCAAGGCTGTACCTGTATCCATTAAAATTAAAATTTGATGTCTTTTCTACTTTTTTTTTTTTTTTTTTTTTTGCAAGGAAAAAGTATGAAAAAGGCCCGTACCATCGCACCACTTTGTGTAGTCTCACAGCTGCGTCTTGCCAGACGACGTTGGAGACTCCACACTTGCTTTTGTTTGAATCGAAGTCCAGATTAGTTCGTGATTTGACCTTTGATTAACCCTACATCTGGATCCGTCCATAACCGTACACCCGCGAAAAAAAAAAGGGTTGATGTTGTTGGTTTGCACAGAAGGAAAAGAAGGAAGGAAGAAGGAAGAAGGAAGAAGAAAGAAAAAGAAAAAAAAACAGGGGAAAAAGGAAGAAAAAAAAGGTTGTTTTGAGGTTTTGTGGTCCGCGTATTCTTGCACTCGGCATTGGTATTGGCATTGGTATTGGTGACACGCCCCAACCCCGATATTCCCCGAATACCAGAATAGGCACGTGCTGGCCGACACCCGAAGGTGACGAAAGCCATTTATTGAGTACAAATGTTGAGAACAAGGAATAGATAAGCCTTATGAATATACATTTAAGGAACGCGTTCAAAGCATACACTAATCTAGAACACTAAAAGAATTAATATAAAATTGAATGAAACAAAGAATGGGTCCTACACCGAAAGGACTCGAAGATGCCGATGCGGAAATGCCTTGACGCTGGGATTGTATGCCTCGATTCTATGCCTTGAAGGGGGCGCAAAACAAACATGAGTGAACCAATTTGATATATATATATAATAAAATAGTTATCAACGTACTAACCCCCAGGTTTTATGAAAACACAAATATATCATGATAAACATAGGTTTTCCGAAACCTAGCATGCCGTGCAATATCTCAAATCATAACTCATATAATAATCGCTAGTGAATGTTCAATATAACACTTCAGGCCCTATGCCGGCTCCCTGTCTCTGAGCAGACAATCAGAGGAAAATACACTCCAGGCCCATTGCCGGCTCCCCGTCTCTGTGCTAAATAGCCAGAAGGAAACACCCTCCAGGCCCTATGCCAACACCAAACCGTCTCCCGGGACGGACCAGACACTATCCCTACATCCCGTAGCGGAATAAGGACCACTAGGTAAATACAAAACCATTGAGCATATATATTGAAAAGCAACTTCATAGTATAAAGTCATCGATCGTCTATACTATAAAGAGGTGTTCGAAACATGTTCTAAATATTGTATCGTCATCGATCAGATATCCTATAAAGAACATGGGTTATAGGAAAAATAGTAGTAATTTAAACTAGCCTCAGTAAGCATGTTATCTCAAAGCATTTCATAGAACATAATCATCAAATCATGCTTTTCATGTATGCATTTCTAGTATTAAAACATGCATTTTTAGAAGGGGTCCACTCACAGTACTTCGCCGTCGAAAGCTGTGCAGACTAGCGAAGATACAACGCCTCTATAATTGCCCCTAAGCACAATAAATGGTGCATTTGGTCAAACTTTACTCAAACGATTTAATTTGGGAAAACGGACATCGGAAACGGGTCAAGGACGTCGAAATTAGCCTAGGAGGGGTCCCGAACGAAATCAGAAAAGTCAACGGTCAACGTTGACCGAGTCAACGGTCAGACCAGTCAACAGGTCCGGGTCCAGGTCAACGCGAGCCAACGGGTCTTGGGCTTAGGGTTGGATCCAGGTTGGGCTTAGGTTTAGGGCTTTAGGATTTGGTTTAGGGTTTTAGATATAGGCGGGTTGGGTTTTAGGCTACACGGGCCAAATGCCCTGGTTTGAGAGGCCTGAAGGCCTTGAGCATAAGGGTTTATGGGTTTAAGGTGGACGGGCCGAAATCCCTTCTTGATAATGGCCTAAGGGCCTTTTATAAATAACACAAATAAATGAAATACTAAAAGAAATGGATTTGGGTTGGGCTTGGCAGGGAAAGGCCTAAGGCCTTTGGGGTTTCTGGGTTGCCTCACAACGGGCTTAAGGCTCGGGGTCTGGGAAACGGCCTGAAGGCTTGGTGCGAACCGGAGAAGAATGCCGGAGCTTCCCCAGCTCCGGCCGACTGTCACACACACCCTTAAACTTCGATCTAGGTACCAAATTGAAGAGGAAGAAGAAAAGAGTGTTCTTATACCTTTCGTTTGCCGTAGAATGGCCGTAGGTGATCGGAAAAGCCCTCAACACCCATGGTTTCGCCGGAAATGGGTGTGGCTGTTGGAAATGTGCCCTACAACCAATCATATGATGATACTTTACGGACATTTCACATGTTAAACTAATCTAGTTTAATATAAAGGGCAAAGATTATTGTTTCAAGCTGTCTCATATAAATGTTATGTGCTTAAACGATAAGTCCAAGGAATATGCTATTAGGAGAATGTAATCTAAAGAAGTTAGATTCATGAGACCATTCTCTTTTGTATACATATCCTAAATGTTCCTGATCATAGGATTGCCAATTGGGCATTGACAGTCCGTTAAGATCAGTATGTGCTATGTCTTCTCTTAGGGAGAGTGACAGGTCTCGAGTCATTGGTGTGAATGACACCAAGACAAGCATGTAGGTGCTCGATAGAGAATGAGCCCACTGAACGCGATCAACGAGGAGTTCTCATATTCATGTCATATGAGAACTCATGGTTGGGATAATGCAAAGTAGTCATTTGACCTGAGGCATCACAGTTGTCTTGTGGTTAGGTCCTTGATCTTTGACTATGTCAAAGTCACTCCGTCAGAGGGTGTCCACGACATAGTTGGGGTTAAGCCACTTAGCCATGGAGGCAAGTGAATGCGCAACAAGGGATCTCTAACCTTCAAACTGTTTGAGGGAGAATACTCTATGATATGATTAAGAATCTCTGGCCAGAGTATGAATGAGATTGAGGAAGTCGTTCCAAATCACATTCAAGGTAATCATATAAGTAAATGAATCACATTGGATAGTAGACATGAATGAACTGTCAAACCAAACAATGTGGTCAAGAGTATTGTATTAGAGAAAGACCGTATTGCATTGTAATCCTAAACTGAATAGGTTCTCCACCTCTTCTGATTAGCTTGGGTAGCCATGATACACTGCTAGGTGTCACTCATGGTTTGTGGAAGCCCTAAAGATGTATAATCATTTAAGGGAGAATTGAAAGTATGTTTCAATTCACAATCGATCGTTAAGAGTAACAATCGCCCACTGAATACATGATACATAAAAAATCTCTCGTATCACATAAATCATTCTCAACTTAAACACCATCACATGATTATTATTTTATCTAAATTATAAGAAGTGCTTTTTTTTTTTTTTTTTTTTTTGAGGAATAAAAATAATATATCCAAAAAATGTGTGCATTTGTTTTTTTATTAATATAAATTTCAGTTATATTTAGTGGCAAAGCCACGTGAGGGCGAGGAGTGGCTGTCGCCACTCCCCTAGCCGGAAAACACACCCTCAGCGCCGGTTCAGCCCCTCCCCTCCTCGCAGCTCCGCTCGCTCGGTCTGTTCTTCTTTCTGCAGGAGTCTTTTGCTGCACAGCAGCAGATAGAACTTTTAATTTTTTTTAAAATCCATACGAAACAGCGTCGTTTCGTCGTCTGTTTGAAAAAAAAAATATATATATGGTGGGGAGGGGGACCGCGTGTCCCCCATTGGACCACTGAATTTTAACCCTGCCTTTCTCAAACCCAATTGCAGCACAGAGAGCAGCAAAGCTGCTCCCCAAATCCCAGCACAGCACGCAGGAAGAACAGAAGCTTAGCCAACCAAAGCCGTTTCCTCTCCAGGCTCCAGCCGTTCCTCTCACTCTCTCACAGACAGTGACGACTCCAGCCACTGAGCCGCTAGCCTTCAAACTTCAATTCAAAAGTAAATTTATAATCTCTACCTAATCCTAAATAAATATTTAATACGAATTTTATTTAATTGGTAATTTGGTATAGAAATAGAATCATATTAATATGGTAATGCTAATGCACTAAGTTGGTTATTGGTTGTTGATTATTGATATGATATTATGAAATTAATTTTTAGGGTGAAAATTAAATTAAAATTATTGATTATTGATTAATTAATTGAATTATTACATAATGTATACAATTATTCATATGATTAGTTGAATTGAATTTTTATTTATTGAATAATTTGTATGCTAATTGGTATTGATTAATTGAATTGTTGGTTGGATTAGTTATTATGCATATTAGTATAGTTTACTCTAGGATTAAGAGTCTAAGAATTATTTTTTCTTTCCATTTTACAGTTATATAATGGAACGATACTATAAGAAACAATGCTTAAATCCTCCTTCAAAACATTTCGGGTAGTCATTCTCCTTCAAATATTCTGAGTAGTCCTCCTCCTCCTTCAAACATTTCGCCCCTCCCCCCGAGAAATCCTGGCTTCACCACTAGCTGTCGCCACTCCCCTCGCCGGAAAACACACCCCCAACGCCGGTTCAGCCCCTCCCCTCCCCGCAGCTTCGCTCGCTCGGTCTGTTCTTCTTTCTGCAGAAGTCTTGCAGCAGATCGAACTTTAATTTTTTTTTTAAATCCATACGAAACGGCGTTGTTTCGTTGTCAGTTTGAAAAAAAAAATTAAAAATCTATACGAAACGGCGTCGTTTCGTCGTCTGTTTGAAAAAAAAAAAGATATATGATGGGGGGACCGCGTGTCCCCCATTGGACCACTGAATTTTAACCCTGCCTTTCTCAAACCCAATTGCAGCACAAAGAGCAGCAAAGCGGCTCCCCAAATCCCAGCACAGCACACAGGAAGAACATAAGCTTAGCCAACCAAAGTCGTTTCCTCTCCAGGCTCCAGTCGTTCCTCTCACTCTCTCACAGACAGTGACGACTCCAGCCACTGAGCCGCTAGCCTTCAAACTTCAATTCAAAAGTAAGTTTATAATCTCTACCTAATCCTAAATAAAAATTTAATATGAATTTTATTTAATTAGTAATTTGGTATAGAAATAGAATCATATTAATATGGTAATGCTAATGCACTAAGTTGGTTATTGGTTGTTGATTATTGATATGATATTATGAAATTAATTTTTAGGGTGAAAATTAAAATTAAAATTATTGATTATTGATTAATTAATTGAATTATTACATAATGTATACAATTATTCATATGATTAGTTGAATTGAATTTTTATTTATTGAATAATTTGTATGCTAATTGGTATTGATTAATTGAATTGTTGGTTGGATTAGTTATTATGCATATTAGTATAGTTTACTCTAGGATTAAGAGTCTAAGATTTTTTTTTTCTTTCCATTTTACAGTTATATAATGGAACGATACTATAAAAAACAATCCTTCAAACATTTCAGGTAGTCCTTCTCCTTCAAATATTCCGAGTAGTCCTTCTCCTCCTTCAAACATTTCGCCCCTCCCCCCGAGAAATCCTGGCTTCGCCACTGGTTATATTTCTCTTTTAACATGAAATGATACCATGTGATAAAAGTAAAAATTTCTTTAATTTTTTTAACCAAAAAAATTCACATGCGATATAATTTTTAAAGTTTTCAAATTCAGATTATGGTGACCATTTTTCGTGTTTTGGACTTTTTGGCTTAAAGAAAATTTTCAATAAAGGAATAGTACATGTGGACCAATAAAGAAGGACAACACATAATTAAAATTTTAACTACTTTAAAATTTTACTATTTTTATTTTTTTGTTAATATAATTAAAATTTTAGTTTGTCAACTATAAAGTAATTAATTTTTAGGATAAATATCAGTTTACCACCCTCAAGTTTCGTGGTTTTTAACATTTGGTACGTGAAGTTTTTTTCGTTCCAGAGTCATACCTAAAGTGTTAATTTTGGGACAATCTCATACATCTGTTAGTCTGACTGTTAAGTCTTCTGTTAACTGATGACGTGACGACTATGCGGACAATGACTGGGTACCACGTGTCATTAAAGGGTCTACTTGGAAATTAAAAATTCAAGCTGGCCCCACTTGGACATTAAAAAAAATAAAAATAAATAAAACTTAAAAAAAAATTAAAATTAATTTTTTTTTTCTGGGCTGTCTCCTACTCTTCCCCCTGAGTCCCAACACTCCCTCATTCCCTCCCTCCTTTCTCTCCTCTCCACCCACCCAACCCTAAATTCAATTAATTCTCCAACTCCCACTTCGATGGCCATCGTCCCCTCCTCTACCTCTAGTTCCCACTTTAATCAATTCTCGCTTTCAATTCTTCTTCTCTACACGAAGACACCCAAATCTTGCAGGTACTTTCTCTCTCCTCCTGGATATGTCTCTCTCTACCTCTATGATTTTTAATTTTTTTTCTTCCATTTTTTGTGAATTTGAAGGAAGTTCAGAATCAAATCTCCGCCAAGAACAAGTGGATTTGCAGGACGTCAGGCTCTCCAGGCTCAATGTGGGTAGGGGTCCGAATCGGGAGCGCCCAACGGTACGAATTCCGGGTCGGATTCGGGAAGATCCATGTCGGCGTCGGATTTCGAGCGAAGGGTTAGAGGCCTTGACCGGATCTGAAGGAGGAGGGTAGAGACATGCGGCCTTGGGCTTGGCGAGGTTGGGTTTTGGAGTGTGGAGGATGGGGTTAGGTTTAAGGATGAGGAGGATGAGGGTTTTTTTTTTTTTTTTTTTTTTTGACAAACGGAATATATCAATTAAGCCGGGCAAGAAGCCAAAGCGAAACAGAAAGCCTACCCCGAGGCAAGCAAACAACAGAAGCTACTGAGACAATAGTAGTGTGAGAAGGTACAATAAGAAACGACGCCGCATCTAATGCTAAGAGCGTCACTTCTTCCACTACCAAAACATCTAAGGGGGACAAGGAAGTCCGTCATTACACAAAACATGCACCAGAGAAGATGGAGGTCTATCGACCCAAACTACATCACATACTTCCCTACACTTCCGCGACGCTAATAGGTCAGCAGCCGAGTTGGCCAGTCTTGGCACCCAAGACCAGCGGCACTGATGAAAAGACCCCCCCAACCTGTGGCAGTTTACCAGAATTGGGAAAGCTTCCCAACTGCCCAGCTTATCACGATCTCGAAGGTAAGAGATAGAGTCAGAGGAGTCAAATTCAATAATAACTCAATTCCAGCCCCGACTTATCGCTAACTTACACCCAAACAAGATAGCCTAAGCTTCTGCACTTGCGACACTAGTCGCCTTGATACCATGCCTACAAGCCGCCAAGAACCTGCCTTCATCATCCCTCGCCACCACCCCCGCAAACCCAACGCCACCCGATGCCACCCAACTAGCATCCACATTAAGTTTCACGAAACCATGACTCGGAGGACACCAATGGGTGATGGAATTCAAGGGAGTAGGAGAGGGTAATGTTCGAGTACCTGTAATTAAAGTGGCCTCCTTAAAGGCGTTGACCGAGTGTGAGATGGCTGCCAATACTTGGTTTGGGCAAATAGGCTTCTGGTTGAACACAAAATTGCACCTTGCAATCCATACATGCCAGCAACAATATGCAATATATTGTAATTTTGAACTCTTCTCTTCCTTCGTGCCATTGATTGACATGAACATCTCTTTCAACCACTCAACCCAGGGTTTGGAGCAGGAGGTTGTTGGGGATTTGCAATGGTGAAGACGGAGGTTCGAAATGGGGATGGAAAAACCCTTAAGTTTTTTTTCTTTAAATTTTTTTTTTTTAAGTTTTAATTTTTATTATTTTTAATGTCCAAGTGGGGCCAGGTTGAATTTTTAATTTTCAAGTGGACCCTTTAATGACATGTGGCGTCCAGTCACTGTCCACATAGGTGCCACGTCATCAGTTAACGGAAGACTTAACAGTCAGACTAACGGATGTATGAGACTATCCCAAAATTAACACTTTAGGTATGACTCTGGGACGAAACATACTTCATGTACCAAATGTTGAAAAACACGAAACTTGAGGGTAGTAAACTGATATTTATCCAAATTTTTAATTACGTGCTAGTGGAATAAACATGAAGTGAATAACAGTAAAAAAGTTGAAATAAGAAGATAAATGAGAAGGTTGCTAACACTCCTCTAAACCATATACAAACATACAAAGAAAACAAATTCACGTTATTGTTTGTCTATAAATTAAAAGTTTGGTTACTCTATGTGCACATGCAGGGGAATACCAATTAGAAAGCTCATAGCTGCTGCTGCTGCTCTTTTGAAGGTTGCCCCAGCTCAATTTGTGAGTGTTTAAGAGTCTTTTTCGTTGCTTTTTTCAAATATGCTCAGATAACATAAAATATTGTTGAATAAATGGGCAGATTAAACATGACAATTGCAGTTGTTCGTACAATTCTTAACTATAAGAATTATGACGATTGGAGTTCTCAGATCAAGACCTACTTGTTGGCCGAAGATCTTTGGAACATTATAGATGAATGCACTGATGAACGTCCTAAAACAGAAGATGAAGAAAAAGCTAAAAGAAACGCTTGGAAGAAGAAGGATGCCAAGGCCTTAATTGCAATCCAGAATTCTTGCGAGGATGATACTTATCACCTTATCAAGTACACAACCACGGCCAAAGCAGCATGGGATATTTTAACTCTATTAAAGAAGTCAGTTGAATATATAATTGTACTTACACTGTGTAGTTTGTTGGAAAATATTAGTATATTTAGGTTTATTTGAATAATTAGTTTTCTGGGCTTAGCCCATTAGAATTAGGTTTTGTTAGAGATTAAGGTTAGTTTATTATAAATAGGGTGCTTTGTTATTCATTAGAGAACAAGTTAGCCACAATGTAGCCTATTAGGGTTTTGTAGCCGTTTCGGCACTCTCAGTTTGTTTAATAATATTCTTATTATTTTGTTAATTTTGTTCGTTGCGCACTCTGATATTCAACTTGGTATCAGACCCATGTTCAATCTCTTGGGATTTAATCTGCTTGGTTGGGTAGGTATCTGTTTGTCAGTATGTCTGTATGCTAGTTTATTGTCGTTGGTATAGGTAGCAGAAAAACAAAAAGAGGGTTGCTGAAGCTTTGTCGTGCTTTGCAGCACACTGTTCCTATCCCGCATCAGATCACCACCTCACAGCCGTCGCTCCACCTCGCCGCCCCGCAATCACGACTCCACTGCTTGAATCGATTCCGCCGTTGTCCACCGCCGTCCGCACCATGACCCGCTGACTCCGCTGCTGCACTGTACCAGCATCCCCGCTTCCACATCTGGCTGACCCGACGCAACCCTGCCCTCTTGCAGAATCACCCGCTCCTGAATTTCATTGCTGCTGCTTGACCTACGAGCCTGTCCACTGACCAGAACTCACGTTCTGGAAGAAAAAACCAGGAAATATTGTAAAAGTACGAAAGAAAAAACAAAAGAAAAAAAAAACACAAAAGAATTTTTTTTTTTTTGCTGTTTGTTTAGAAAGACCCACACGGGGTGGGTTGCTGCTGCTGATTTGAGGCCCATAAAGGCAAGGAGAAAATCTGCTGTTTGTTTTTCGTGTTTGGCCTTTTTGAGGCCCACACGGATAACGTGGAAATAACCTGTTGTTGGAGCTTGTTGTCGCTTATCGCAACGATCACTTGAGTGTTTGGATTGGTGACCACTCGAGTGATGTTGTGTACTGGGGAACTGAAAAGTTTGTTTGTTCGGAAGTTCACATTGGCATTGGAATCTTGCACTTGCACCGATTGGATTGTTCGCTCGCTCACCTGTTCGCTTGGATTGGAAATCGGCATCGGCATTGGTATTGGTATTGGCATTGGCATTGACATCGGCATCGGCATCGGCATTAGCACTGAAATTTGGAGTTTTGCATCCACATCTACTTTGGCAAACCCATGTCGTGTATCGCCATGAGTTTGACGGGGGTGTTGGAAAATATTAGTATATTTAGGTTTATTTGAATAATTAGTTTTCTGGGCTTAGCCCATTAGAATTAGGTTTTGTTAGAGATTAGGGTTAGTTTATTATAAATAGGGTGCTTTGTTATTCATTAGAGAACAAGTTAGCCACAATGTAGCCTATTAGGGTTTTGTAGCCGTTTCGGCATTCTCAGTTTGTTTAATAATATTCTTATTATTTTGTTAGTTTTGTTCGTTGCGCACTCTGATATTCAACTCTATTAAAGAAGTCAGTTGAACCATCAGATGAAAATGGTACGAAGGAAAAAAGAAAAAGTGATATATAATTGTACTTGCACTGTGTAGTTGACATATGATTTTATTCTGATTTGATGAGAAATATTTTGTAATTATTTTCACACAAATAAGCATTTGTATGGAGAAAAAAAAAAGAATATTAATAATTGAATGATTAACATAAAAAATTTCAATTAACATAAAAATTTCAATTAACATAAAAAATTTCAATTTCAGAAGGGAAGTCAGTTCCTGAAGAGTATCTATGTCTGACTCCTACTAGGATTGATGATGTTACTAGGCCAGAGGTTTCAATGGAAGAAGGTCGCACAGGAGGTACATATGTATATACCTTGATCCTCGCAAATTAATACTTGTGTATAATTCTATTTAATAATAATTAATGCCACTAACATCACCGATAGACATCGGTGGAGAAATTTTAGTATGGTACAGACTTAGTAGTACCACGTCCAACATGATCCTTTCCCATTTTTTTGGTAACGAATATGAGAAGTCGTGAATCGTATTCGTTTATCGTACAACGTGCGATTAGTTTTTTTATTAAGTACTGTTATGTTTAATTTTAAATAAAAATATTGAAATTAGAAACACATGTAGATGTTGATGTGGCTTAACCGTGACCGTTCAAATAAGAGGGAAGGGAAGGGGAGGAAAAAAAAGAAGGGAATAATCCTACTCCCTTCCCTTTCGGGGTGGAATCTATATTATTTTGTTATATTTTCCAATGTAGGATTGTTTTGTTATATTTTAAGTAAAATTTCCCATTTGTTTTTTCAAGTTGTAGTAGTTATTTATATTAAAGTATGAGAAATATAACAATTAACAAACATGGGATGCAGGACATGATGAGATCCAAGAAACTTTCGTGGACTACGTGAAATCTAATGATTGGGATAATGCGATCGAGTTGCTTCGCCAACATCCCCAGGTAGGAAGTGCAAGAATTCCAATCAATGCACTTGGGGTGCGTTTGTTGCACCGGACTGTCTTAGACTGGACTAGCTTCATGGACTAAGTTAGACTGGCTTAGAATAGACTAAGTTAGACTGGCTTAGAATAGACTAAGCTGGACTAGCTTAGTGAAGCGTTTGGTGCAGTGTCGAACTAAAAAGCTGGACTAACTTCTAATTCTAGTTCAATTCCTAGGCTTCCAATTAAATTACCTATTTTCCTTATATCTTCGACATTAATACATAGAATGCAATTAGCCAAAACATCAACCTGGAATCCAATTAATCAAGTTTATTATCTCTTATTTTCTCAGAAACCAAACATAATATACATACATAATTAAGAAACATAATTCGCAGCACAAAATGCATTTGGATAAACAAAGATTGGAGCTTTTAAGCAAATATTTTTATCCTAACTGACCTGCAGAAGATTTCGATAGCTGGACAAAAACTGAAGTTGGTGACTGAACAAAGTTGAAGTTTTGCAAGGAAAGAATAAGATAATAAATGTGTGAAAATTTTCATCTTTTTACACTAATTAAAGTTTTAATTCTTATTTTGTGGACTTTCACTACTACAAATTTTTACATACATGACGCATTTTATGGGTCATGTTAAACGTTTAATGACGCAACGGTTTAGCGTCATCTTTGTGGGTGTCATTAAAGATATTTTTTATGACATTGAAAAAGTGTCATGTATTACTTTTAAGGACGCCCAACAAGCGTCATTGAATTAAGAACTTGTGTCATCTATTACCATTTAAGACACGGAATAAGTGTCATAAACATAGGAATGAGCGTCATAGTATACTAATCATGACATACGCACAGTGTCATGTATAGCTTTTAGAGACACCTAACAAGCATCATTGAATTAAAAAAGCGTGTCATCTATTTCAATTGGAGACACGGAATATGTGTCATAAACAGAGGAATAAGCGTCATGGTATAGTAAACATGACATCTGTATAGCGTCATGTACTATAGCACTCCAACGTCATTGAATATTAGCAACGACACACAAAGCATGTCATAAACAATTCAATACATGTCCTAAAATATGTATGATGACATATATAAAAAGACTTAACATAATTCATCCAAGAAGCAAGATATTAAATTAAACAGTATTGCTTCATAAATTTGTAATTCATCCACTACCAAAGTATTACAAAAGACAATATAATGTGTAAAGTTTCCTACTAAAATAAAACTATAAGTTCACTTAATTTAAAATATCACAAACTAGCTAATCTAGTGTTTCATCTATTGGGATGAAGTCATCAACATACTCAGCCCACTCTATTCTTAATGCATCAATTTCTTGTTGAGTGTATGTAGCTTTTTCTTTGAACTGCAACAAATCACAACCAAAGAGAACATGTTACGACAAAAACTAATTTCAATCGTTAACAAATATATAAATTAACAAAATGCAAATCAAAACTAACCAATTCAATTAGATAATACTGCAGATTTCACAGGTATTTGGTAAAGTGTAAGCTTAAGGCATTAAATTTATGCAAACACGTTAAGTATGTGCGTAATCTATCATAAATCAAATGTAAACAAATATGGAAAAATAAATAGGTAAATGTGCTTTAAAATCAGTTCACAAAAAAGGAAATTAACATGCCATCACAACTTTTCAAAACCGCTATTTTATTTCTTAGGTCTCACCTTCAAGTGTTCTAAAATCGTGGAAGGTGTTGCATATGTCCTTTACTGTGCAAAAATGAAACCTGCAAAACAAACAGCCAAATGAACCTGTAATCATAAATTTTAAAAGCATCAGAACCATAATAACTTGCTGTTTAATACACCTGAATTCCTTTAAGGAAATAAACTTTGAAAGAAATGGAGCAACTCAAAAACAGCAACTAATATTTCTAACGAAAAACCTCTTTGGTTAGCAGCATAGAATATATACTAAGGTATAAATTACAACATTTGGTTATCAACAGTAGAAACACATAACACTCTTCAGCAAAAAGCATTTAAGCATCTAGAAAAGTCATTCTAATCCATGTAATGTGAGGCTTAAAACTTTTTAATGCCCATTTCCAATATGTATAAATTGTTTTATTTTATATTTTCAAATTTTAATCTAATTTAATAAAAAATTCTAATCTAATTTGATATAATATATATGTCCCCAAGGATTGATCATATTACCAATTATCAAATCACATTCTCTGTTTCTCTCTCTAACATTTTCTACTCAGTCTTATTCAAAAGGCCAATTCAGTCTACTGCCTGAAAAAGGAAGATTCATAGCTACTGTTGAATCAGAAATCAGAGTCTTACTTCTCTAGTAAAGATAAAAACAAATTACAAAAAAATCAGAACCTAATCCTATCTAAGAGAGGAAAATCTAGATCCCAATCAAACAATTAAAAAAATCAGAATCGTAATCCTAGCTAAGAGAGGACAATCTAGATACAAAACTTCCTAGCCGCGTCCAAAGAAAGAATCGCAGTCGGTTTCCAACTTTTCCTCGTCCACGACTCCACATGGTGTGTGTGTATATATATATATAGACACACATACACATATCCTTTAGGTTAATTAGCTGGGTCTAGTATTGTTCAGTACGTACTACTTCCGATCAAATGGAAGTGTATCACGAGACAGGTCAGACCTTCACTTACGATGTCAAGCCCCTTGCCACACAAGTTCAGGGCAGCTCCGATCCCCCTGAAAACCCTAGGGTTAGTCTTGAGATCGAATTATCACTCTTCATAAACAAGAGGAACTACGTCAAAATCTCTGAAGAATCCGAAGACAAAGAAGCTGAAAGTATTCCGATATTCCAAGACAAAGATCTGAAAGAATTACCTTCCAAAAGCCGAAGGATCACAGTATAAACTGTTGCAGGCTAAAGATAAAAAACAGAAGCAAATCTTATGAGGAGTTTTATCAAACACGTGGTGTGCTATAAACAGAAGCAAAGCTTATGATGACTTTTATCGAACCCTCGGATCCTCATTTTTCAACTAGATTAATTAGAGTATGTGCATGTGTAGTATACTACAATTGCTTAAGTGGATTAATTAGAGCATTGGACACATTTTATACAGATATCGCTCAACCACAATGATCATGGCTCAACCACAATTTGTACAGAAACTACTTTAGCAAATGACAAGGCTAAACTAAAATCTATCCAGCCACATAGCTTAGACTAATCAATACAACTTCACAAAAGAGATTAATATAGAAATTATTTTCTAGAAAACCATAACCATTCCAACAAACTTACCTTACACAATTAGGTTTTGAGTGAAATTTGGGGAAAACAATCAATCTGGTTGATGAAGACTGTGGGCATCCCAGAGAGACAGAGAAAGCGAGAGAGAAAGAGAGGGAGAGATAGAATGACAATGAGTCTTCCTAAATCCAAGCGACCTGTTGTTCTTCTAGAAAAATCCAGATACCCTACATTCCCAAATTGAAATTAAAACCAGAACAAAACATAAATCACACCAGAAACAAAGGTGAGAAACAGAGAAATCAAAAGCGGAGCAGAGAAATTACCAGAAGCGGAGGACGCGACAGGAGGAGGGCGAAGAGGAGCGGAGGGAATCAGGGTTGGAACTGCGGAGCGAGAGAGAAAGAGAGGGAAAGACAGAAAGATAGGAGAAGGAAAGCTTTGATCTTTAATTCTCTATCCGGGAGTTGGCTGAGGGAGGGTTGGGTAGTGGAGTGAAGAGTCGTGAGGATTTAGCGAGCGGGATCTTCGCTTCTTTTTTATAAATCCTTCTTCCCGTTGGTTTTTTTAAGTTGTGTCATCCATTTATTTTAATAACGTTTTTAATAAAAAAAATGTCTTTAAAATTTTTATTAAGTGTCCTGAAAGCTTTATTTTGTAGTAGTGTTTCTTTTTCTTGTTTTGGGGGAAAAAGGGGGCACCGTCAGTGCATGAACCTCTCTGGGATTCATGCCCCCTCAATGGGCTCTGGTATATTATAAACGAATCTAAAAAATCTCAGGCATAATAACCAAACCCAGGATTCGAAAATGAAAACTGAAGAAACGGACAACTCGCATATGAATCGGAATGAATAAGAGATTAGACGGTGACGACGAGCTTCAACATTGAGAGCAGAGCCGCTGCTGCTTCTACCGCTACTGCTGATCTTCAACGTTGAGGACGATGACGACCCTCCCTGCTTCTCTATTGATCTTGCCGACCGATTTTCAATTGGGTTGTGGTATTTGGGTTTTCTCCGAACGGCGAAAAACTCGAGACACGCTCAGTGGGATGGGAGGGGCAAAGTGAGGAAGATGAAGCAGATGGGAGGGGCAAAGTGAGGAAGATGAAGCAGATGAAATGGGCGAAGCGAGGAGGGACGAAGCGGTCTTAGTAGTCCGCTCTGCTTCGGCGGGTCTCGCTAAGAATGGCTAACGAAGCGTTTAGTCCATGCGAGTCCCACTTTCTCTCATTAAACTTAGTCTATGCAGCTAACAAACAAGATATTGGACTAGCACTTAATCCAGTCCAGTCCAATGAAAGCTAGTGAGGGCAAACAAACACACCCTTGGTGTTTCTGGTACACCTCTTCACTACGCAATCGAGAATTTCAAGAGGTGCAGCGTGCACATTATACAAAAGTTGGTGGTGTTAATGGCAAAGGAACACTTGGAAATACCAGACACTGAGGGTTTCACAGCTCTTTATTATTTGATAAGAGATTATCCAGAAAGGGTTGAAGTAGCTGAATGCATGGTTAAAAAGAACCCCAAATTACTTACTACTAGAATTAACGGTGCGCCTCCAGTTATGGACGCCAAAAGGGGAAATAATGGCTCGCTCTCTCTATTCCCTCACTCCACGCATGGCACTAAGTTTCTGCTCATCTTATTTCTCTTGGTTTTCATCTCCAAAGATTTGGTACAATTATTTTTCGTGTGACTTTTTTGGTTACAACTTTTGTTTGTATACTTTTAATGTTCTTTTTCACACTTGTTATATGTAGATATTACTTGGGATTTGATTCAACGTTATTCAAAATTGACCACAACTAAAGACTTGGACGAGAATATTCCTTTAGTAATATTGGCCAGTAATTATCATGCATTCAAAAGTGGAAATTGACTCAATTTATGGGAAAAATTGATCTATTATGGTTAGTACATGATTGCTTTTTATTTTCTCCTTATACTTTTTATTTTTCTAAAAGATAAAACTTGATATAAGTTTAATTTTGTGAGTCACTATTTGGATTAGTCCACTTACGTGAAATTAGTCCAATTTTGCAGAATCACAATTAAGAGATATGTTTGGTTTGTCACATTTTGTACAATGTGTAGTAATAAATACTAAAGACTTGTTTACACCTGAACTCAAAAGGCAATTTCACTTTCCCCCATAAACTTAAATCGTGTCGCTTAACCCATTGAAACTCAAAGGATGAGGATTCTCTCCTAAGCAAATGGTGAGGATCCTCATGATCAGGCTCATCGGGCCGTTCAAATTTTATCCAACAATTACAAACAGGAGGGTCCCTCTAAAAGTTATAATAATTGTAGCCGTTTGATAAAATTTGAACGGCATGATAGGCCTGGTCATGAGGATCTTCACCATTTGCTTAGGAGAGGATCCTCATCCGAAACTCAAATTAGTCTTACTTGGCCCAAGCCATCCAAATCCTTTAACATATCTGTAAAAAAAATGTTGGCATGGCACGCGAGAGAACCACTAATGTTGAATTGTGGCCGGCCCTGAGGGTAGCCGGAGTAGGCGGTAGCCTAGGGCCCCCAAATTTTTTTTATACATCCTGTATATAACATATAAATATAGAAAACGTAAAAACCATCACAATTACTTTGTTGGTGCAGTGGAAATGGTTCCACTACGTTTTCTTTGGGGTGGGCATTTCGAAGCATCTTGTAGGCATTAGGTTTTGCCTTTTTTTTTTTCTTCTTTCAAATCTATGAAATTAATGGTCCCAATCGGCTAAATCCATATTTTTTCCTTTTGCTTTTGAAAGTAACCTCCAAAAACAAACATACAAAAATCATAGAAAGGGTGAGATTTATTTACTCCATATCTATATATATATATATATATATATATATATATATATATATATATAAAGGGAGTACCCGAAAATAGTGAAACATTTAAAATATCATAAATTATCCCTTAAAAATTTTAAAATTACAAGAATTAAAAGGAGTTAAAATAATTCAACAAATATTAATTTTGAATGAATTTAAGATTTTCAACTTTAGAAAAAAAAAATATAAGAAAACTTAATGTTAGTGGGTGGTTTATGTTTAACTTCTTATCTATTTTCAAAAATATTTTAAATAAAATTGTATAAATAGAAAAAACTTGAGTTTCTTAAATAAAAAACATACAAAGGCCAATTGTCACACACCTACGCATGTGACAAGAGACTAGTGAAATTAATAGCCCCAATCTGTCCAAATGCATTTTTTCTTTTCTTTTGCTTTTGAAAATAACCTAAAAAAATGACAAAAACCAGAATAATCATAACTTTGTAATCCTTTTTCTTTCAATTTCCCAATTCTTTCCATTTCTATTGAATGTTTAAGCAACTATCACTTGGTCCTGAAGATTGTAATTTGAGGTAACCAAAACTTTGAATTTAAATTTTCTTTTTCAATAATTTATTGTTAAACTAGGTTATTCTAAAATTTGATTCGCTAGTGTGATGTTGATTTTAGAAAGAACACAAGAGAACCACTTGGCGTTGTTGAATTATTATATTCGTCAATCAAGTTTTATTGTTTTTTACTCTCTTGATCATCAAGTTTTATTGCTCTTCACTCTCAATCTTAGACTCTTGACTACAAACACTTAGTGCATTTGCGTCTAAAGACATTTGACATGTAATATTTAAGTAATATTAGTATATCTGTTTCATTTTGATATTAATTTTTAATAATATTCGATGAAGAAATAGACTTTTTATGTAATTAGCGAATTCTTTTTACTACATACCAATATACAAAAAGTCGAAGGTCCGAGAATTTTAGGGCCCCACTTTGAAGGCTTGCCTAGGACCCACAAATTCTCAGGGTCGGTCCTGATTGTAAGCCACGGGGACCAAAAAATAATAAAAAGATTAGTTTTGAAAAATGTTTAGAGATTTGATCTAAGGTTGGAAAGGCTCTCACTCCAACAGAGAGCTCAATGGGTAAAAAGGGGTCGGGCTCAGGTTTAAATTTTTAAAGCCATTAAGTTAACAGAGCTTAGCCCGTTTAACATGGCACAACCAGTTAAAATAACGGGTTTGACATAAAAACGATACGAACACGACAAACACAACCTAACATAAAAATCTTGCTTGAGAAGAATATTTCATTGAATTAATGAATGGGCATGTATTCTTATCTTGATAGTTATACGCATAAAACCTCTCCCTCCCTTCAGCAAGGACAGTCGTATAAATGTTGAAAAACATGAAAGTGAGCAGAGTGATCAAGGGCGTATCTCAGACCAAAAAGAGAATCAAAGGCATCTCATTTTCCCAGGTAATTTACATGTCTGCAATCCAATTTGGTTTTTTTTTTTTTTAATTTTTTTTTTTTTAATGCCATGCTACTACAAAAATGTATGAACATCTTTATTCCATATTTGATAATGATTGTATTCATGATATCAGTAGATAGAGTGTTGAGGTAGAGTCATGTACGTAATTTAAGTATAGTCACATTGACTTAGCAAAATACTTAAAACACAAAACATAAATAATGGGGTGTGCTATCTACACATTCCGTCATTTGGTCTTCTTCAATTTCTCATGTCCATGGCTTTCATGTTTCATGTTGTGCATATGTGTACGAACTTGTGTTTAAGAATAAGGTAGGTTGCATGAGTTTTCATTATTTATTGAAATTTTAATATTTTCAAGTTAAATGTTCATAAAAATAAATTAGAATGTTCATAAAAATAAATTAGAATAATCTACATAATTTTTTTTAGTAAGATAAAATCATTCTTTAGTAATATGGGACTTAAATTTAAGCCATAGCTATTGGAGGGGGGGGGGGGAAGGCTGTTTTTGAGTTACTTAAAAATTTTCTAGGTTGAATTTTTAAGCTTTAACCAAGAGAAGCTCTAACTTTTAGTTAAACTAGCAAGTGAACGATACTATTTTAGCTACTCAGTTTAACTTTTCATTTCCAATAACACTCTCTACTAACAAACTTTAAATATTTTAGTATTAACAATTCAAACTCAATTCATTCATTTTCTAAAACCACCTTCTCTCGCTTCCTTTTCTCCTTGGTTCACGGATCTATTGTTGAGTTTTATTAATTTCTTAACATTTAGCATATGAGCAGTGACTATAAATTTAAAGAGCAACTGTTCACCTGTTATTATATAGAATCTCTTGGAGATGAGTTTTTTAGAATAGGCTCTTTAAAATAGAGTTTTAGTAGTTTTACAACTTTTCTTGGAGATAATCTAAGTGGTGGGGAAGTGGGCTAAACCTCACATTATGTTAGCCATAATAATTTGATTCAAATTAGCCTTTGGTGAGAATCAAATCTAAAACTTCTCACTTACAAGTGAAAATGAATATTACTAGACCGTAGTACTAAGTGACCCTACCAATATGATTTCAAAGATCAAAAAACCAAGACCTGATGTGATATGAAAAATATGCTAAAAATATTATTATTATTTTTGTAAGAAAACAGAAAAAAGCAAAGTAATACACATAGGTGAGTATGACAAAAACCAACATGGTACAAAGAATGACTCATTTATGATAAATAAAATGTTTTTTGTTTTGTTTTTCATCAAATTTGACTTGTAATGCAGGAGTGGATTTATTTCAAAGACTAATGACGAAACTTCAAAAACTTTTAGGTGGGCCACATACATTCATATCGTTAATTGATTTTTTTATGATAGTTTTATGAATAATCAATATTATTTAAATGATTGTAATTTTGTATTTATTTTTAATGGACATAGGAATCAGTCGTACATATGAGATGAAACTGATGCATCAGAGGGTCCATCAGTTTTTACCTAAGATGTGGGAAGCGAGTGAAAGAAATTTTATCAATGATTCAAAATTGAAGGGATCATTATGCGTGGCAGCCGAACGAGGGCATGTTGAGTATATTACTTCTTTTCTTAAACATTCCTCTGTTCTTGTAGAAGATGTTCAGAATAAAAAAGGCCAGAACTTGTACCAAATTGCTGTTGAATGCCGTCACCACGAAGTTTATAATCTTATATATGTCCAAGATCAGTTGCGCAAAAAAAGTAAAATATTTTTCCCCTATCCAGCCGTTAACAATCTGAACAGATTGAGGACCATAGATTTCTATACGAGGGCCACTGATTACTTTGGCAATAATATGCTACATACGGTAGCAAGTATTACCTCATTGTCACAGATTGATCATATTCAAGGTGCAGCTTTGCAAATGCAAAGAGAACTACAATGGTTCAAGGTGAATATTTATCTATCTATATATGCTTATATGTATGAAATATTTTGCCTATATGTTGTTTATATATATTTATGTGGCTATAATTTTACTCTCATTTTCTCCTACTCTTTCACATATTTTTGTTATTTGTTTATTCAATTTCAAAGAAAAAAAAAAGAGAATGCATAGATTACTCTCTTTAAAGATGAAAATAAAAACTTAAAAGTTTATCAACATGACAAGCATAACGGGAAAATATTGAAATTAACAAAGGAAAACATTAATTATTATTTAACTACGTACTATACTATCATTCTACTTTCTACATGCTTAGCTATTGATTTTGGGTTATGTGGTGTCTCAAACGACAAAAGTTCAAGAATTTATATGAAGCGATAAAGATTTCAGAGTCACATCCATACATGACTTTGTCTAAAAAAATGCAGAAGTTTGAGAGCATTGCAGATTGCAAGGATTTTGAATTTGTAAACAACGATGATAAGACGCCATGAAAAGTATTTACAGAGAATCACAAAGAATTGGGGAAAGAGGCAGAAAAGTCAATGAAGGAAACATCAACTTCCTGTACAGTCGTAGGTGCTCTCATTGTCACAATCACGTTTGCTCCAGCATTCAAAATTCCTAGTGGAAATGATAAAAATGATGAAAATGCAGGTCTTCCTACATTCTTAACTAATAAGGTATTCATAACTTTTATAGTTTCAGATGCAATCTCGCTCTTTTCTTCGACAACTTCGGTAATCATGTTTTTGGGCATTCTCATGTCACGTTTTTCTGAAGATGATTTCTACAAATCCTTGCCCACAAAAATGATAATAGGCCTTTTCGTACTCTTTTTATCTATCGCCACAATGATGACTGCCTTTCCTTGTGGCCTTTACATTATGCTTGACGGGAAATCATTGATTGTTATTTCCAAGCATTTTGCTTGCCACTGTTCCAATTTCCTCCTTCATTTGGTTGCAATTTCCGTTGCTTGTTGAGTTATTCGTTTCTACTTTTGGAGGGGGAATATTTGATAGGAACCAGACAAATTTGTTTTGAATTCCTATGTTTCCTTAGTTGGGTTTGGATTTGCTACCTTTAAGAAACTTCTAAAGAGAAGCCAAAGTTTGCGCTTTTTATTTGGCCAATAATGTAAGCGCTTTCTATTTAACAATTATGTATGTGCTTTCTATTTGACAACTTCGTATGCGCAACTTCAATTTATATTTTTGAGTTTTCCTTTTTGGTGAATTTCCATTTTGAGTTAGTTACTAAGACAAGCTCACTATATAGGCTCTATTTTTTGGTCGATAAAATGAATTCATTGAAGCAATCCCAAAAGGGAAAAAGTACATTAATGTTATCTCAAGCAGGAAAAAAACATAATCCAGCAAGTAGAGACTAACAAAACTAAGCCATACAAAGGCATACAAAAGGAGGGCAGTAAAGCATGGCCGAGCCATAACAATTAAAATACCGGAAGACATGATAATTCATCGGGTGACAGGACCAAGACCAAAGACATCATATTTCTGAAAATTACATGTACATCCAAAAATGTTTTTAACTTTGAAAAGATGATTCACATGTTACTCGCTTAAAAAGTATTTGGGACATGAGAACTCAACATTAACAACGATGGATGTATTATGACATATAATGTATTGGCTTGTATTTCAAATACACGTATAGTGCGTCTCTTTGTTCGTGGGTTCTCCGCGTGAATTTGTTCGATCTTGTTTTCTTCGTTTTGTATCTATAATAGACATACTTGCTTAATTCTTCTCTCCATGACGTAGTACTATGAAGATGCTGAGGGCCATAGACAGACTTAATTCTTATTGCTCGAGTCAGAGTTAATATCTGCATACGGAAAATGCATTGGCTGATCATGATTGCTTTCTCTTCTGATCTTAGAAATGCATACAAAAACTTCTTACTTTCTTTTGACTTCGGAAAGGAAGAGTTCGGAAAGGATCGTTAACCATCCAACATGTTTCTTCAGTAACAAAAGACAATCAATTTGATATATGGCTGTTGAAGAATTATTATATATGATAGGAAGAAACTCATGGGGAAAAGACTACGGCATACACATCAAGGTGAGTCCTAGCGTGATAAAAAATTTCATACTCCTCTTACGTTTCGTGCATTGTTCTAAAAATCACCGTCTAGCGCCGTCTAGGCTCTAGGCGGCTAGCTACCGTCCCAATTAATGCCTACGCGTTTAAAAATTAAGAAATGGCGCCTAGCTCGCCCAGACTTGCCTAAGTACCCTCCTAGGTTGCAACTTACTTAGACAGAAAATAGATAGCTCTCATTTTGCATTTTTTATTTTAATAAATTGTAAGAGACTTGTTAGATACCAAAACTGAGAGAGTATTTTTCATCATTCCTGTGGACTGCCGGTCACGCTTAGACCCTCCTCTACCGCCAACTTATTTCGGGCATTGCATCGCAGGACATCGAGCAGTTGCGGAAACAAATGACCTATTGGGAGAAGATGGGATGTTTGTGGCCTTGGATGCAATTAGCGAAGTGATAAAAAATTTGGACAAGACCCTTTTGGAGGGGGCAGAGACTTGGGTATCAAGAATGTTCAATACACTGCAGCCCAGTGCTGACAGAATAATTCCTGCGGCCGGTTCACCCCGGTTTGAGTTTTGTGATGCAGCTGATTTCGGATGGGGAAGACCAACGAAGCACGAGGTTGTTTCGATAGACAGGACAGGGACGATGTCTTTTCAAACATTAAATGGAGGCTTTTGCTTCTCTATATACTATATCAATTGAATTGTTTTGAGTATCCAATATTAGAAATTTTTTTCTTTTAAGTGCTTAAAAGATCTTGAATTTCTCCACCTGTTTTCAATTGATTTTGAGTAAGATACTAGCATTCCCTTGAGTTGGTGTTAGTGCATTTTTAATATTAAACAAATTAATTATAATTGTCATTATTTGTTGTTGTCGGAAAATTAAGATGGTTGTCATTATTTGTTGTTACTAGGAAATTAAGATGAAGTAGCTTTTCATATTTTGTAACTCTTGTAACCATTTTTATTATCCCACTAGCAATTTCCTCTGCAACAATCATTCTTCATTCTCCATCTTTTCTATTTTTACTTATTGGCCAAAGAAGGGTGTTCGTGTGGTGGATCTTTGGACTCTTCCTTTTTTGTGCAGATAGGTTTTAGTCACACTTTGTTGTATTTTGGAGGGGACAAGTTAAGAAATATATTGTTGCACCGGTTTGTAGACTTTAGTCGAACTGCAGTGGACTTGAATCTTCTTATATAAAGCGAGATACATGCACCTTAGCCTAATTATCTAAGTGTTTTTCAGAAGAATATGATCATTTTCTTGTAATTTTCTCAACAGTTGGTTTATTAGTTTTAAAAACATCAAAAAGAATTTTCTGTTTCTGTCCGCTAAAGTATTTCAAACTATTGAAGCTATTCTGCATTTGACCAAAAAAGTCATGTTCAGCATATATAATTTGTATATATGTACTCTATTACATATAAAGGAAAGTTTAAAACACTTTCTTGTTCAAAAAATAAGAATCCCGGTCCCCACCAGATCCTCGCTGTGAGGATCTTAGAGATCCGTCAATTATGTCCGTTTGTCGTACATTATGTGGTCAAAAATTATTTTAAATATTTTTATTTAAAATTAAACACAAACAGTACTTGACAAAAACTGACCGCACGATGTACGATGAACGGACACGATTCACGGATCCCCAGGATCCTCACCAAAAGGATCAGGAGAGGATCCTGTTGGAAAAAATATTTTTTTTTTAAAACCAAAATAGTTCTTAAGATTAATATAACTCCTTCCTTTGGTCTTTGACATTGAAAATTAATAGAAGTGGTCTTTGAGTTTGTCCACCGTAAATCATTTTTGTCATTCTGTGAAAAATCTATCAATATTCTTGTTGAGTGGAAGGGTTGGTTTGACGAAAATACCCTTAAATGGTGATCATGTGGTCGCTAATGTGACAATTTAGCTAGAATGTTGACAGATTTTTTTACGAAATGACCAAAATGATTTACAGTGAACAAACTCTGGAACCACTCTATCGATTTTCATTGTTAAGGACGAAAATGAGGAGTTATGCCGATCTCATAAACCATTTTGGCTAAAAAGCCAAAACAAAAGTAAGAATTTCAGATTCCTTCTTCCACACGGTATCGTTTAAGGGAATGTATTCAATTCATTTTTTTTTTTTAAATTTGAACGTTTCCAATGACTTTATATACTCTGATTTTGTTTTTTTGAACAAAATAATCTGACTTTTTATAATTTAATAGAATATTAAACTTTTCTATTGTGTGAAAAAAAGAAAGAAAGACTTTTGTGTGAGGTGAGGTCATGCTTTGTAGAGTTGAATAAATTGTATAGAAAGTGTTTTTTTCAACGATGGAAATTGTATAAAAAGTTACATACATGATACAAGTCTTACAATGTTGTAAAACCCAATGAAAACCTACAAAGACTGGGAAAGATGTTACGTGGGGAAAACGATCCGGTGTTACTTGGGGAAGGATCCTTTTCCTACGAATCCTAGGGATCCCTTGATCCGAACCGTCTATCGTATATCGTGTGGTCAATTTTCATTAGGTACTATTTATATTTAATTTTAAATTTTAAATTTTAAAAGGGTTTTTATCACAAATGTTCCCTGACATTGATCAAACACATCATTTTGGTCCCTGACATTGAAAATCAATAGAAATGGTCCCTGAGATTGTCCACCATCCATCATTTTGGTCCTTCCGTTAAAAAACTCCGTTAAGTGTCCCGGAGCTCTTGGTCGGAAGTTTGGGCAATTTTCAAAGCTTCGTAACTCAATCGTTTCTTAACCAAATTCGATCCATAATATATCAAAATGAAGATAGTAAAGTGTAGAATAAGATTATACCTATTTGGAAGTCCAATGGTTGCCGGAGATGGCCGGAAAATAGCCTCAAAGTTGACTGGTCCGAGTGAAAACTTGAAAATTGGGTAAACTTTAAACGTTCATAACTTCTTCAATACTCAACGAAATCAAGTGATTCAAAAACAAAAATCATACTTCTCGATGAGAAGAAGAGAATAGTACCTTTTTTAAACGGCTAATTCTCTCTGGTTTGGCCGGAAAATGGCTCAAAAGTGGCTAACTTAAGACCAAGATAGCCACTTTCGAGCCGTTTTCCGGCCAAACCAGGGCGATTTAGCTGTCTAAAAAGGTACCATTCTCTTCGTCTAGTTGAGAAGTATGATTTTTGTTTTTGAATCACTTGATTTCGTTGAGTATTGAAGAAGTTATGAACGTTTAAAGTTTACCCAATTTTCAAGTTTTCACTCAGACCAGTCAACTTTGAGGCTATTTTCCGGCCATCTCCGGCAACCATTGGACTTCCAAATAGGTATAATCTTATTCTACACTTTACTATCTTCATTTTGATATATTATGGATCGAATTTGGTTAAGAAACGATTGAGTTACGAAGCTTTGAAAATTGCCCAAACTTCCGACCAAGAGCTCCGGGACACTTAACGGAGTTTTTTAACGGAAGGACCAAAATGATGGATGGTGGACAATCTCAGGGACCATTTCTATTGATTTTCAATGTCAGGGACCAAAATGATGTGTTTGATCAATGTCAGGGACCATTTGTGATTAAAACCCATTTTAAAATGATTTCTGACCGCACGATGTACGATGGAAGGTCCGGATCATGGGATCCCTAGGAAAAGGATCCGGCGAAGATCCTTTTCCGTTACTTGGCTTCAATGCTACATATAAGTCAATGTGTGCTTTAGCTGTTAGATTTGATTTCCACATCGGTTAGATCTTTTCTTCTCCAACACAATCATTTATTTTTTATATTATTTAGTGATATGTAACATTGAATAAAAATCAAGTTGCTCAAAAGAAGTCAATAAAAAGTATGGATTGATTACACCCTCTTTTTTTTGTCAAATGATAAATTTTGTTAGATTAGCCACCAACGAAACCGTTTGATAACCATTTTGTTTTTAGATTTGAGAGTCGTTTGATAACTTTTTTATTTCAGTATTTGTTTTTACTTTTTTGAAAACTACTTTCAATTTTTAGTATTAAAAAAATACAAAAACTAAATACTACTCTCTTAAGTTTTCAAAGTTTGTCCTCCAGTTTTCAATTATTGATATTCAGTTTTCAATTTTTTGATTATTGAAGACTAAAAATAGTTACCAAACAAGTTTAAAGTTTTCGAAAAACAAATCTATAAAAATACTCTAAAAAACATTTAAAATTCATTATTGAGTACCTAACTTTAAGACCATCTCCAAAGGAGATGTAAAAAATGTCATATAGACATATAACAGTAACTAATGACATACCATTTACTCCAACCAAAATGTCAAAGTGGACGGGGAAAAGAAGGTTGAGCTTCGGCCGTCAAAATTGATGCCCTGAAGCAATAGAGTCAATTAAGCTTTTTGTTATTTCCAAAGATATTCAACTTGCCTCACCTTAAATGCCTAGTATATTTAAGTGTTTTTTATTTATTTTTAAACCAGCAACAACCCAACTTTTATTATTTTTGTTTAAAAAAATTTAAATGAAGCAATAAATTTTGGCATATTGGGTGAAAGAAAAATATTAACAATATGTCAAATTGACAATTCAGCCATCAAATTGAAATTTGATGTTTTTAATTTGACATCTCCCAAGATGCCAAGTCTTTAAAACTCTACAATTCTATGGAAATACCTTCAAAAAAATTTAAAATTCATTATTGAATACCTCACTTTTTATTTTTGAGTACATTGATATTTTTACACCAGGTGAGAAGGAGTTCCGCTAAGCCACATAATGAGCAACTTAATTTGGTATCGAATTCGCCATTTTCTAGTGTAAAAATATCGATGTACTAAAAAAAAAAAAGGATAGGTATTCAATACTGAATTTTAAATTTTTTTCACTTTGAAAGTATGTAAAACTCTAGAAAAGCCTTAAATCGAATAACCTCTGAAGTGTATATTTATAGCCATTAGTGTCCTTACTTAAACTGCACACACAATATAAGCTTCTTTTGCATCTCCAATGGCAAAAACAGGCTCAGTCAAAGTAGTAGAGGTTTGCCGTGTAGCTCCGAAACCAAGCTCGCAGCCGGACTCTGCCCACCCGGAGGATCTGTCTCTTCCTCTCACCTTCTTTGACCTTCGCTGGCTAAGGTTTCCACCCCCTCAAAGCCTTTTCTTCTACGAAATATCTTCATTCGACACATTATACTTCTTCGATTCCATACTTCCGAAACTCAAAACCTCGCTTTCCGCCACCCTCCAACATTTTGTACCTCTAGCAGGAAACATCACCTGGCCTCAAGACTCCTCCAAACCCCTTCTCAGTTATGTTTTAGGCGATGCAGTTTCTCTCACAATCGCTGAATCTGATGCTGATTTCCACCGTCTAACTTCAAGCGACAACTTTGACATTAAAGCCAAAGAGTACCATCCTCTTGTACCCCAATTGGCAGTGTCTCATGAAAAAGCTGCGGTGTTAGCGTTGCAAATAACCGTCTTCCCCAATAGCTGTTTTTCAATTGGATCAGCGATGCACCATGTTGTCCTAGATGGCTTATCTGCATTCTCATTTTTTAACTTATGGGGTTACCTATGCAAACATGGAGGAGGGGAAGGAGAAGGATCGCCACCTTCACCAAGTTATGACAGAAAGGTCATCAAGGACCCTGCAGGGCTCCAAGCAATCTACTTAAACGAGTGGTTAAGATCGGGCGGTCCAAACAATAGAACCTTAATGCCTCTGGAGGTTAAAGGTTCAGGAGACTCAATTAGAGGCACCTTCGACTTCACAAGCGCGAAAATCCAAATGCTAAGACATTCAGTGATGGCAGCTATGATGGCGAAGGAGAAGAAGAAACAAGCTGATCATGATTCGAAACTATTGCATTTGTCAACATTTTCGCTAACATGCGCCTATACATGGGTTTGCTTAGTCAGGGCAGAGGATATCAAAACAGATAAAGTACTTTTTGCCATTAACGTGGACTGCAGGCCACGCTTAGACCCTCCTCTCCCGGTAACCTATTTTGGGAATTGTGTTGCAGCACATCGAGCAGTTGCGGAAACAAAGGACCTATTGGGAGAAGATGGCCTGTTTGAGGCCTTGAAAGCAATCAGTGAAGTGATAAAAAGTTTGGACAAGACACTTTTGGATGGGGCAGAGACTTGGGTTTCAAGAATGCTCAATACACGGCAGAGTAGTAGTACTGATAGAGTAATTCCCATTTCCGGTTCACACCGGCTAGACTTTTATGGTGCAGCTGATTTTGGATGGGGAAGACCGAAGAAGCACGAGATAGTATCGATAGATGGGTCAGGGGCGATATCTTTTCAAGAGAGCAAGAATGGTGATGGTGGTGTTGAGGTTGGCTTGGTTTTGGAAAAACATTGTATGGAGGCCTTTGCTTCTCTATTTGCTAATGGTCTTGAAGATATGCGAAGCCTTGTGTAGTTGGTTTCAGCACAAGTGTGCTTTTTCCTTGATTTTTAGTATGCGTTGCATTGTGATTTGCGCTTAAGTAGAAATTATTTTCAATACCGCTCGGAATAAAAAAAAAATGAATAACTTACTATGAAACATTGGCGCTACAGAAAAAAAATATCATTGAAATTATTAACTGCTGTTGCATTTTTAACATCAAATAAACATTATAATTTTCATTGGTGTACTTACTTAAACTGCACACTAAATTAAGCTTCTTTTCCATCTCCGATGGCAAAACCAGGCTCGGTCAAAGTAGTTGAGGTTTGAAGTTTAGTTCCAAAACCAAGCTAGCAGCCGGACTCTACCCACCCGGAGGATCTGTCTCTTCCTCTCACCTTCTTTGACCTCCGCTGGCTAAGGTTTCCACCCTCTCAAAGCCTTTTATTTACGAAATGCCTTCATTCAACGCATCACACTTCTTCGATTCCATACTTCTGAAACTCAAAACTCGCTTTCCGCCACCCTCCAACCTATGAAGCATGGATACGGATACGGATACGCCGATACGACACGATACGACACGACGATACGGAAAATCTCTAAAAATTAAGATACGATACGCTATGGATACGGCAAATAAAAATATATATAGCAACAAAACTATACATTTTAAAACATAATTCATCATTCAAATTCAAGTACATTTGAGTTGTTAGAGAAGAAAAGTTCGAAATCTAATCCTCTTTATATAGTAGAAGAAGTGTGAGAGTCGTGTTCATGGTTTTAATCAGAGGGAAGCTCTTTGTATTCATCGCATTTCAATTATAGATGTCTCCTATTAATTTTCTGCTCCTCATTACCTTTTTTTGAAAGTGTAAATGTATCATAAAAGCCAGATACGTGTATCTTAAATGTAGGACACGAGTATCCATCATGTCAAATTCGTGTCCATCAATCAGGATACGTGTCGGACGAGTATCCGAGAGTATCGGGCAAGTATCGTATCCGATCAAGTATCGGATACGGGATACGGGACCAAACAGAAGTATCCGTGCATCATAGCCTCCAACATTTTGTCCCTCAAACCCCTTCTCAGTTATATCAAAGGCGACGCAATTTCACTCACAATCACCGAGTCTGGTGCTGATTTCCACCGTCTAATTTCAGGTAACAACTTTGACATTGAAGCCAAAGAGTACCACCCTCTTGTTCCCCAACTGGCAGTGTGAAAAATCTGGTGCTGGTGCTGGCATTGCAAATACCCGCCTTTCCCAAAGGTGGTTTTTCGATTAGATTAGCCATGCACCATGCCGTCCTTGAGGGCTTACCTGCAATCTCTTTTTTCAAATTTGGGGTCACCTATGCAAACATGGAGGAGGAGAAGGAGGAGGAGGACCGCCACCTTTGCCAAATTACTATGGAAAGGTCATTAAGGACCCTGCCGGACTCCAAGAAATCTACTCGAACGAGTGGTTGAGATTGGATGGTCCAAACAATAGAAGCTTAATGCCTTTGGGGGTTACAGGTCCAGGAGACTCAATTCGAGGCACCTTCGAGTACACTCACGCAAGATTTGAAACGTTAAGGAGGTCAATGATGAGGACTGTGATGGCAAAGAATAAGAAACAAGCCGATCATTCAAAACTATTGCATTTGTCGACATTTTC
Organism: Cotoneaster glaucophyllus; assembly: GCA_036320875.1. Classification (NCBI taxonomy): domain Eukaryota; kingdom Viridiplantae; phylum Streptophyta; class Magnoliopsida; order Rosales; family Rosaceae; genus Cotoneaster; species Cotoneaster glaucophyllus. Next base: position 2,928,226 of record CM070068.1, on the reverse strand, counting down.
GCTAACATGCGCCTATGCACGGGTTTGCTTAGTCTAAAATATCGATGATATCGGAAATATCGGTAGTCCAAAAACACGGAAATTTCGATGGAAATATCGGGATATTATCGATATCGATAAAAATTGAATAAAAACCACGAAAATTGTAAGAAAAACTTGAAAATTTTTATTGAAACTTTGCAGGATGTTTATTTAGTCAATTATCTATTAGTTTATCACAAAAAATTGGAAGGAAATGCATTGCATGATAGATTTAAGGGGCTTTTAGATCCAGGTCCAAAAAGGTAAAGTGTTTTTAGGAGTGAGTCCAATTATCTAATTATATGTTTTTATTTTTTTTATACTCATTTTATATTTTCTAAAAATATTAAAAATCATTTAAAATCTTCTAATATTATGCATTTTCCAACTCCAAAAAATATAATTAATATCTTATAACAAAAAAACTAATATACTAATATAAATTTATCTGCAAAACATTCTACTCTAACTCAAGGAACAAATATATGAATGTATATTATACATATACGTGAGATATGAAACCTAATTAAAAGGTAGAAAAAACATAACATACCTACAAATAAGACACATTAATCTGTGACAGGTTGATTATAAACAAAAAAAAAAAGAATCTGTCATATAGGTAAATAAATATAATTAACCTGTGATATAGGTTGATTAAAATAATTAAAAATAAAATCTATAAATAGGTTTAAAGCAGAAGAAAGAACGAGAAATAACAAAAAGATAAATAAAAAGAAATAAGCAAAGAGATAATTAGGAAGAAATTTGATTTTTATAATAAATCTTATTATTGAATAGATAACTATTGATAATTAAATAATTAAATATAACAAATTGGACTTATTTTAATAAATTAGACTATTCCTATTATTGACTCAAAAAATTGGACTTATATCAAGTTTCCCCTAGATTTAACTGATTTAAGTTGATTATATAGCGAGCTGGCAAACATTGTGAGTGTAGAAAATATGTAGTAATTAATGAAAGAAGTTTAAACACACCATAATCATTTATATATAATGAATTAGTACAATATTTTACACTTTATACATTGCATGGTAAGATACATGAGTAACTTAGCAAGGTCTAAAATATCGATGATATCGGAAATATCGGTAGTCCAAAAATATATCGGTAGTCAAAAAACACGGAAATTTCGATGGAAATATCGGGATATTATGGATATTTTAGACCATGTGAGGAGACCAAAACAGAGAGAGTATTTTTCATCATTCATGTGGACTGCCAGTCGCGCTTAGACCCTCCTCTACCGCCAACCTACTTCAGGATTTGCATCTAAGGACATCAAGCAGTTGCAAAAACAAAATACCTATTGGGCGAAGATGGGATGTTTGTGGCCTTGAATGCAATTAGTGCCGTGATAAAAACTTTGAAGAAAACCCTTTTGGAGGTGGCAGAGACAGGTATCAAGAATGATCAATACACTGCAGCCCAGTGCTGAAGAATAATTCCCACGACAGATGCGACATCCAGGATATCTTTTCAAGATAGCAACAATGGTGATGGTGGTGTTGAGGTTGGGTTGGTACTGAAAAAACATTACATGGAGGCTTTTGCTTCTCTATTTGCTAAAGGTCTTGAAGACGAGTGTCTTCAGTTTTCGTTGTTTTTATGTATCACACAATGATTTGCAGTTAAGTAGAAATGGTTCTGATTCATTTGCATATAAAAAACAAACGACGTGCTATTTATCATTGAGACATTCATAAATAAATCCATTTCTTCTGATTGAAAAATATCAAACACTTGAAACATTGGTGCTATAGTAGAAAACAAGTGAAATCATTAGCTTATGTTCTCTAAACAGTAAGTGATTACATGATCAGACCTTACTCCTCCTTCAAATGACAGCTTTAATATAATTCCATGAGACAAATTCCAGTAGAAATTTTTTGTTGGGGGAAGAATATGAACTACGTTTTTGGAGAAGAAGATAAACGATGACAAAATATTAGGGTTTGTGAGGGTGTAGTTAAATAGAAATCTTATCTTAGGTTTCAAAGTATATTATTTTCTACTTTACAATATATACTAGAACTCAATTGTTTGTTAGAACAGACGGTTGTAATTTAATCTGGGGGCCATATGCAAAATAAGATTCAATGGTATCATGACAGCACGGAAAAATGTGTATGGACCCAAATTATTGGAGCAGGATTCTCCTCCTTCCATATTCCGACCCTTGCAGTCCTATCCTTAATCACATTTTTTTTTTCTTTTCTCTCTCTCTCTAGCAAGAAGTCAACAAAAGATATTGACGTGGTTTAATCACGATTGTTCAAGTAAGAGGGGATTAGAAGGGAGGAGAATTTAGAGAGAAGAGAATCACACTCCCAAAATATTTGCATGCAATTAAGGTTTGATATTTGAAGTATGAGGAAGAATATCAGATAGATTTGGGAAAAATTAATTTCCTATCCTTTGGATATAATTTAGATAAGGTGGCTGCTAAATATAAAAGGCAAGAAGAACCTAGAAAAACTAAGCCAAAGATCGGTATCAAATTCCATAAGGAAATCAAAACAACCTTAAAAAGTTTCCTATGTTTTCAAAACGAGGAGGTACCAAAACCGATATTATTGCTCAGAAAAGCAAAAATCTTCCAAGGTTTTCTCAACTTCCCACGTAAACATGGAAACCCTATAAAAATGGAAACAAATCCGAACGGGGCTATTATTAAAGGGCCGACTGAAATGCGTTTATTCACAGCAATTTTACGACCAAATCATGGCAAACATTTGCTCTCTTGCTCTCGTTGTGTATGCAGTCTGTTTTTCCTTGTTGATTCCGCAGGCCATCTCCCAACCATTCCTCTTCCCGGAAGCTCAATCCACCATCCTCCCCGACCCTTCAACCTTCTTCGCCCCAAACCTCCTCTCTTCTCCACTCCCTACCAACACTTTCTTCCAAAACTTTGTTCTCAACAATGGTGACCAACCTGAGTATATCCATCCATACACCATCAAATCATCCAACTCCTCCCTATCTCTCACTCATCCGTCTTTCTCCTACACCTCTACCATCATATCCACAACTCCGTTTCAACCCGATCTCACCATATCTGGCTCAAAAACCACCACCATCCCAGATCCAAACAACGACCACCATGTAGTCTCCGACTTCAATGATCTCAGTGTGACATTGGACTTTCCCTCCTCCAACCTCCGCTTCTTCCTCATCCGTGGAAGCCCCTATCTCACATGCTTTGTTTCTCAGCCCACACCGGTTTCTATATCAACCTCTCATACAATTGTATCGTCATCATCCGCGAGTGGCTCAAACACCAAGTTCATCATCAAGCTTGGCAACGGTCAGACATGGCTAATATACACATCCTCCCCAACTGATTTAACTGCCAGCGGCGCATCCTCATTAACTTTTAACAATTTTTCTGGGAACATTCGAGTTGCTGTTATGCCAGATGCTGATCCCAAATCCGAGGCAATTCTTGACCAATTCAGTTCTTCTTACCCGACTTCCGGTGCAGCTGTGCTCGAAAACTCCAATACTTTGACATATAAATGGGAAAAGAAAGGTGGAGATTTGCTCATTCTAGCTCATCCTCTCCATCTTATGCTTCTGTCAAATGCTACTGTTTTGCAAGATTTTAAATACAGAAGCATTGATGGCAATTTGGTTGGCGTTGTTGGCGATACGTGGGTTTTAAACTCGAAGCCTATTCCGGTCACTTGGAATTCTATTGGAGGTGTCAAAATAGATTTGTTCCCTGAAATCATTTCTGCGCTTCGTCAAGATGTAGACGCTCTTAGTTCAACAGAATTATCTGCTGCATCATATTTTTATGGGAAACTAGTTGCTAAAGCAGCAAGGCTGGCTTTGATTGCCGAGGAGGTAGCTTGTCCCGATGTGATCCCGGCAATTAGGACATTCTTGACAGAGAAAATCCAGCCGTGGCTGGATGGTACTTTTAGCGGCAATGGATTTTTGCATGATAAAAAGTGGGGTGGACTTGTTACCAAACAAGGATCAACTGATAAAGGTGCCGATTTTGGGTTTGGTCTTTATTCCGATCACCATTACCATCTTGGGTACTTTGTTTATGGTATTTCAGTGCTAGCAAAGATTGACCCTGCATGGGGGGAGAAGTACAAGGCTCAAGCTTATTCGCTCCTGGCAGATTATCTCAACAAGGACAAGCAATCAAATCCAAATTACACGCGTCTGAGATGTTTTGATCTTTATAAATTGCACTCGTGGGCAGGAGGAGTGACGGAATTCGCAGATGGGAGGAATCAAGAGAGCACGAGTGAGGCGGTCAATGCTTACTATGCAGCTGCTTTGATGGGGAAAGCGTATAATGATCCGCAACTTGAGGCCACCGGTTCATTGCTTACCACATTGGAAATTCAGGCAGCGCAAATGTGGTGGCATGTAAGAGAGGGAGGAGAGAATCAAACTTACGAGCAAGATTTTGCAAAAGAAAATCGGGTAGTGGGAGTTCTATGGTCGACCAAGAGAGACAGCGGACTTTGGTTTGCTGCTGCAGAGGCAAAAGAAATTAGACTTGGAATTCAAGTGATGCCTATTTCACCAATCACTGAGGTGTTGTTCTCCGATACCGGCTTTCCTAGCGAGCTGGTGAATTGGGCATTGCCGGCGCTCGGTAGAACGGGAGTCACGGAAGCCTGGAAAGGGTTTGTGTATGCATTACAAGGGTTGTACGACAAAGCAGGCGCTTTGGAGAAGATTAAGAGCTTGACTGGTTTCGACGATGGAAACTCCCTTAGTAATCTTTTGTGGTGGATTCATAGTAGGTCATGAAGTTTTCAATGAGTTTATATTCTTTGTTTTTGTTACAAGTAGTATCACTGAGTTTATATAACTAAATAAATAAAAATAATTTCAGTACAACATATTGTATATTTTTCATCTAAACTTGGCTTCTCGTGTTTTAACACAAAAAATTGTAGCGTTGTTGATGTAAAACAACATTTTTTTTCATCTGATTGTAACTTACAATTTGTAAGGAACAACATAGATAGACAAAAAAATGGAATTAAAAAGCGAATCTAGGGGATATAAATGAGAAGTTTTTCTATGTACTCGGAATATAAGCAGGTACACCACGTGTCATAATATAACCGGAGAGCAGTTATTTTTTTTTTGTTTCTTTTTACTTATATTATGACACATGATGTATTCGTTGTGTTCCAAGTACACCGAAAAATATCTCAATGAATGATTTCTCTAAATTTTCATGTCATGGATAATAGGATACGGGTTCCTTTCTTGAATAATGTTGTCTTTTCCCTAAGGGGCATAGTGACATATGATTAGAGGTAAGTGGTGGATTACTCTGGTCGATATGTCTTCTTCTTCAACTCCCTGCGTCCCAAGTTCGAACTCCACTCCCCTTAGTTTAGATAAATTTAATGTAGATTATATATTATTTGTCAAAGAAAGAAACATTTAATTAGAGAATTTTAATCAAAAGCTTCTACAATACTTTTCTTTGATAAAAAAAACCTTTAGTTAACTTTATTATTGAGGACACAAACAAACACAAAAATAAAACCTCATGCATACAACTCCGCTCCTAAACCCTTTGATAAATAAAAGTTTATCTTGATAAAAAAAAAAGAGTAAGTTTAATTATATATAAGACTAATGCTTGTGTCCTTCTATGAAGACATATTTGTTCTCCACTTACGATTAATGAATTTTTACTGCCTGAACATTATATTGGTAATCACTCATTCCTTTGATCATCATCTAAATATTATATCTACAAAAAAAAATTCAATTTGGAGATCGTTTAGTGATCATCCATATATGTTAAATCATTCAACAGTTTCAATAACAAGTAGCACTCTCATGATGAAATATCCATTTGTTTTATGTATACAAATGAATGAAAGATTTTCAAATTGAATAACTTTTTGCATATGTTATCTTTAGATGAAAATAAAAAGAATGCACGGTTTTGATTATGATGTACGAACAGTAAAAATTCGTTAATTGTAAATGGAGGGACAAGTAAGTCCCCATAAGGGGACACAACACGTTGGTAATATTCCCCTCTTTATAAATTAAAATTGAGAATATTGTCTTGTTTAAAAAACAATTTTTTTTTTGAGGTTCCTTCCTCCACAAGGTAATGTTCAAGGGGCCGTATTCAATCCATATTTTCGAAAAGTTTGAACGTTTTCAATGACTATTATACACTCTGACTTTTATAGAATTTTATAGACTTTTCTATAGAGTTAAAAAAAAATTAGACTTTTGTGTGAGGGCATGCTTTGTAGAGTTCAATAAATTCAATAGAAAGTTATATGCATGTCTATAAGACAAGTCTATACTGTGTATAAAAATCATTGAAAACTTGCAAAGACTAGGAAAGTATGTTACTTGACTTCAATGTTACTTATAATTTAATGTTAGCTTTAACCTTTATGGTTAATTTTCATAATGTTTAATATTTTATTTTCAAGTACAATTATTAACTTTCTATATTATTTAGTGATATGTGACATTGAATAAAAATCTTGTTGCTCAAACGAAGTCTATAAAAAGCATATAATACTTACACCCCTTAAAAATTATAGATTTAGAAACGTTTTATAACCATTTTGTTTTTAGTGTTTGTTTTTACTTATTTTGAAAAGTAAAAACTTGTTTGGTAATTACTTTTAGTTTTTCATATTCAAAAAATAAAACTACTCTCTTATGTTTTCAAAATTTATCCTTCAATTTTTCAAATAGTGGTATTCAGTTTTTAATTTTTTTAATAATGAAAACTGAAAGTAGTAACCAAACAAATTTACAATTTTAAAAAATCTGAAAACGAAATAGTTTTAAACGACCCTTAACCAACTGTATGAAAAAACCTTCAAAAAATTTTAAAATTCATTACTGAATACCTCAAATCTTTAAAAGTCTTTAAAACTCTACTAGAGTCCTAAGTGAATACACCTCTTAAGTATGTATATATAGCCACTAGGGTCCTCACTTAAGCTGTACACGAAATTAAGCTTCTTTCCATCTCCAGTGGCAGAACCAGCCTCAGTCAAAGTAGTTGAGGTTTGTAGCATAGCTCCGAATACCAAGCTCCCCGGACTCCGCCTCCCCAGATGATTTGTCTCTTCCTCTGACCTTCTTTGATATCCGCTGGCTAAGGTTTCCACCACCTCAACTCCTTTCTACAAAATACCTTCATTCGACACATCACACTTCTTCGATTCCATACTTCCAAAACTGAAAACCTCTCTCTCCATCGCACTCCTACACTTTGTACCTCTAGCAGGAAACCTCACCTGGCCTCAAAGACTCCTCCAAACCCCTTCTCAGTTATGTCACAGGCAATGCAGTTTCGATCACAATCGCTGAATCTGATGTTGATTTCCACCGTCTAACATCAAGCAACAACTTTGACATTAAAGACAAAGAGTACCATCCTCTTGTACCCCAATTGGCAGTGTCTCATGAAAAAGCTACGGTGCTGGCATTGCAAATAACCGTCTTTCCCAATAGCTGTTTTCAATTGGATCAGCCCGCACCATGTTGTCCTAGATGGCTTATCTGCATTTTCATTTTTTAACTTATGGGGTTACCTATGCAAACACGGAGGAGGGGAAGGAGAAGGATCGCCACCTTGACCAAGTTATGACAGAAAGGTCATCAAGGACCCTGCAGGGCTCCAAGCAATCTACTTAAACGAGTGGTTAAGATTGGGCGGTCCAAACAATAGAAACTTAATGCCTTTGGAGGTTAAAGGTGTTGGAGCAATATTAGAAAATATGAAAAATATAAAAGAATTTCAATAATAATAATCATAAAGAAATTCACAACATCAATTATATATGAGATTAATATAAACAACTAGAGATAAAGTTAGAAAAACTAACAAACTTAGAGATTGAGGCTTGCATAAATGCAATGTCCTAAAGATAGAATTTCGCCCTTACTCTTGTGCTTGTAGTTCGATAGGCGTCCATCTCCCAGGATTCAACAATCTATAATCCGAAGTCAAAACACTTCAATCTTCAGACCCTGGCGAACTTTATATATTCCGTACTCTCAAGACACGACTCGGAATTTGACACACGAAGTATGAGAGAAACAAAGTGGGGAAACCCTATTTCTCAAGAGTAAAATTAACTCTAATTTTCTATATTTTTATTCTCTTTCTACGACCAGAGTGCTTGAGTTTATATAAAACTCAAAGCACCTTCTCAGAACTTATATGTCTATTGGCCTTAAACCATATGACATCTGACACCTATTCAAAACAACTAAATCGTTTTCACTAATTGACATCTAATAACAACAACTTTTCATTCAATATTAGAAATTATAATATTATATAATAATATAATTTCCAACAATCCCCCACATGAATGAAAAAATGTGAAGAATTTGAGAGTACATGCGAACAAGAGATGCATCGGGAGAGGTGTCTTTTGGACTTGAACCTACCCTATTGAATACTTATCGGATTTACTTGGTAACGCAGTGGATGTGGAAGATCTTGAACAGTTCACCGCAGCAGTAAACCGAGACAATAAGCAACACACATCACTAATCCTAATATATTACGGTTCATACGGTTGTGTTCATTTTGGTCCTAAACAAATCCCGGATTCATGAGAGCTTTAGAGAATTTAGCCATCTCATTCACATAGAAACGACCCACTTCTACTCTCACATAGGTGACCACTGATTAAGAGTAGTATGCTCTATTCCTCTTATTTATAAGATATCACTGACATTAAGTATAAATATACACCCTAAAACTTCTGCAGACAACACATTTCTTCCATCACGGGATTGAGCTATGTAGTGTGTTAACTTCTTTGAATCATGCCCAACCAGTTTGCTTATTAAACTTAGACCATGGGATCTCCAATCAACTAAGTTAGGTTTCCGCCCGGCTGATTCATTAGTTATGTTGGCTTTAGCCTCATTCCCCTCGATGATCAGCTTACTCTCTTTGTCAAACCTTTAATATTTGGCACCATTTAGGTTGACTATCTTTAATGGTGTGCATAATCCATCTTATGAAATTATATTTCATACGAGAGTAGTTGTTTGACATTATTTGAAATGTCAAGTCCTCAAAATTATATTAGGACTTAATTACTAAGTAATTTGCTAACACTAAGCACTTGGGTAAACTCCCCCACATTTAAGGTATTTGTAAGAAGATCTCTAACCTTGCCATACCTTAAACAATTACTCATTACAAGAGATGACATCTTAAATGTCGTTCAATTAGCAAATTACTTTTAACCAACCCCAACAATTCTTTCATAATTGTGGTTGCTTTTAATGGTATCACTCAATTGATCATTTTTCGTAATTTAAGAAGTAGGAAACAATGAAGACTATATCTTCGTATAATTAGGGTCTTAATGCCTTACTAGTTGTTTTTGGAAAATCACTTATTTGGACCTTAGCCTCCTGTATTTATTAATTCAGTCGTCATTTTATTAAGACGAAAGTAACTCATCCATAATGAGTTCAAGCTCTATGATTTGAATATGATATTGTGTATTGTTATCACAAATGTGTTCTTACCATGAACAACCATGATATAACAAACTCATTGGTTGTGTTAGAGTATAGTGTTTAAGATTGAGACACTTGTCATAATCCTATCATATCAGATTAGTTAGGTTGTTAGCCTTGTAGCTTATAACAGCCTATATAAGGCTAACCTCATGTAATTACTTACTGATTAAGAAATATACAAATTCTTCTTCTCTCTCTCTCTCTCTCTAATATTCTCTTTTCTCTCTCTAAAACTTCTCCTCTGTTCTTCCTTATGTACAAGATTACAGTGTATGAATGATCAATTGATATAGCTTAACATGGTATCAATCGCCATTGTAGCTTACGCTTGACGTTTCGATCCTTTGTTGCTTCCGCGCATTCTTTCTCGGATCGATTATTCTCTTCGATTCCGTACTTCGTCTTCTCCAATTTCTTGTTTCTGCAATTTCTAGGGTTTCTGTATCGATCTTCAGTTCTTGATCGGTTTTCTATACATATTGCACACTAAGTGTTTGTTGTATTGTCTCACTGGTGATTGCTTCGATTCACAATGGTGACTGCTTCGCAACTACAGTTACTTCAATCTCCGATTACGGCTCTCATTTCGTCTATCTCTACGTCGGTTAATGTCAAGCTTGATGATTCAAACTACCTTAATTGGCATTTTCAGATGCAGCTTTTGCTTGAAAGCAATGGAATCATGGGGTATGTTGATGGCTCTACTCCCTGTCCATCTTAACATATCTCGATATCTGGCGAATCTGGTAATAATTCTCCTGTTACTTCTTCTTCTGCTACGAATGATGAGTATGTTGTGTGGAAAGTGCATGATCGAGCCATTATGCAATTTATTACTGCAACGTTATCACCTATTGCTATGTCATGTGCCATTGGTAGCACTAGCGCCAAAGATTTGTGGGTTAGGTTAAAGGAACAATTTTCCACTGTGTCTAGGACTAGCATTTTTCAGATGAAGTCTCATATACAGACAATTAAGAAGGGATCTGATTCAGTTTCTCAGTACTTCTATCGAATTAAGGAAGCTAGGGACTATCTATCTGCTGCTGGAGTGTATTTTGCAGATGAAGACATTGTAATACTTGCATTGAATGATCTCCCAGCTGAGTATAACACCTTCAGATGTGTTATAAAGGGGCGTGAAAGTGTGATTTCTCTTAAAGATTTCATATCACAGTTGCTTGCAGAAGAAGCCATTATTGATAATTCCACCACTGCACCTTTCATAACAGCTATGGTTGCTAACACAGGTCCATCTGCTTCAAAAGGCTCTAATTTCCAGACCCTCGGTTTCTCTCACACTTCTGGTCAATCACAGTTTGTTCCTGGAGGCTTCAGACCATATACTGGGAATAAGAACAGGAATAAAGGCAGATTCAATCAGGGCTCCAAGTTTTATAATACTAAACCTGTGGTTTCTACTCAAACACATGTGCTTCCCAACTCTACCCTTGAACTCCTTGGTCAGCCACCTGGTTCACAGTTTGGAAGTCCTTCTGCACCAATGATTCAAATTTGTCAGTTATGCAACTCTGAAGGTCACACTGCTCCATTCTGTTGATCTCTTTCCCCTGAGAGAAATAAGTGTCAAATTTGTGGTAAACATAATCATACCACTTGGTATTGCTTTTATAATGACAAGGGTCCAAATTATATTGGGATGCATAATACTGCAGCTTATTCTTCGCATCCATCTTCTCATAGGCATCCACAACCGGTCAACTACTTTTCATTCACACCTTCACAGTTTCAATCCTAGCAACCTCTCATGCAAGCAATGCACACAGTGCTTAATTCTACATCTCACTCATCTAGTTCTCCAGCTTCTCCTCAGGTGTGGATTACTGATTCAGGGGCAACTAATCATATGACAGCGAATTTGACAAACTTGTATCTTGCATCGCCATATCCAACAAGTGAAACAATTCAAACTGCAAATGGTAAAGGTTTGACAGTATCTCATGTTGGTTATTCCACTGTTCATACACCAGTTTCTTCACTTAAACTGAATTATGTGCTCTATGTTCCAGAATTAACTCAGAACCTTCTATCAGTACATCGAATTTGTCTTAATAACAATTGCTGGCTGATTTTTTATGCTTATTGTTTCTGGATTCAGGAAAAAGCCACATGGAGGATCCTTTACAAATGCTTGTGCAGTAATGGGTTATATCTTATCCACTCCTTGACAAATTCCACCTCACAGAAGATTCATTCAGCTAAGGCACTTCTTGGATAACTTGTGCAGTCTAATCTCTGGCACTATAGGTTAGGTCATCCTTCAAACAATGTTGACCAAAGTTAATGTACCATTTACCAAAACCTCTTTACCTACAATGTGTCATACATGTCTAGAAGGGAAATTTAGTAAACTACCTTTCCAACAACATGTCAATAAGTCTGTAATTCCATTTGAGACAATTCACACTGATCTATGGGGTCATGCACCATGTGTATCAGTTGATGGTTATAGATATTATACCATCTTTGTGGATGAATGTACCAGACATTGCTGGATTTTTCCATTAATAAATAAGTCAAATTTGCTTCCTACATTTGTTGTTTTTCATTCCTTTGTTGTTACTCAATTTTCTGCAACAATTAAAACTCTTCAATCTGATGGAGGGGGTGAGTATGTCAGCAACAAAATGAAACAGTTTCTCCTTGAAAAGGGTATTTCACATCATTTATCATGTCCATACACTCCTGAACAGAATGGGTTAGCAGAGAGAAAACATAGACATATCATTGAAACCACCATTACCTTGTTACAAACAGCTCACTTGCCATCTCAGTTTTGGTCCTATGCCTGTCAAACAGCTACCTATCTTATAAATCGAATGCCCACTGCTGTTCTTGGTAATAAATCTCCTTTTGAAATGATGTTTGGGATATGTCCACTTCTTACTCATTTAAGAATATTTGGGTGTGCATGATTTCCTTTACTCAAGCCATATAATAGTACCAAGTTACAGGCCAAAACTACAAAGTGTGTGTTTATTGGGTATGCCACAAAATATAACGGCTATTTGTGTTATCATGTTCCTACCAAAAGAGTGTTTGTGTCTCGGCATGTTCTCTTTGATGAACAACACTTTCCATATACAGACTTATTGGCAACACAGTCCATTCCACTTGCATCACCACAACCACATCATAGTTCACATGGTCTTGTGCCTATGGTTACTTCAGACAACATCATTATCCCACCTATTCCACAATTATCTCCTAGCAATCCTAGTGTCTCTACACCTGAAACAACACCTATATCACCCTCAGTCTCATTATCAACTCCAGTATGTATTCCAGCTGATATTTCTGCAAGTCTTCAGTCCATTACTGCTTCCAGACAAGCTTCTCCTCTGATCCATGTGGCACCTGACACAAGTCCTACTTCTGCACCTGAATCCAATGAGTTTAATCATGATACTCTGAAAGTGGTATTGTCCATTCCACCACTCAATTTGCACCCATGCAAACTAGAAGCAAGAGTGGTATTATTAAAAAGAAGGCTCTATTAGCACATGTTCAGGATTCTGGAGGCACTGATCTGTCCTTGGTTGAACCAACAAGTTATAAATCAGCAATTAAAGTACCTGTGTGGTTAGAAGCTATGAAAGAAGAAGTCAATGCATTACATGCTCAAGGAACTTGGAGTCTAGTTCCATTACCTCCCAACAAAAATCTGGTTGGTTGCAAATGGATTTTCAAGATTAAAAAGCACTCTGATGGGTCCATTGCTAGGCAGAAAGCACGGCTAGTTGCTTAGGGTTTCAGTCAAGAACCAGGATTGGATTATGGGGAGACTTTTAGCCCTATGGTTAAGCCTGCCACAGTAAGGTTAGTTCTTGCTCTTGCTGCACATTTTAATTGGCCTCTTCAATAATTAGATGTCAAAAATGCATTTCTGCATGGCATTCTTCAAGATGAGGTATATATGTCACTCAGTTTCTTCCTTTTTGGGATTTTCAACCACATACTCTTATTCATCCTTGTTTGTCAAACATGTTGGTAGTGAAATGGTGGTGTTATTACTCTATGTAGATGATATAATCATTACTGGCAGTGCATCTGATGCAATCTCACAAGTTGTTAGTGCTTTTACTACTGAGTTTGATATAAAGGACTTAGGGTCATTACACTATTTCTTGGGCATACAAATTACCAAAACTACAACTGGTCTGTTTCTGTCACAAGCCAAATATATTCAAGATTTGTTGGTGAAATCTGAAATGTTTGATGCTAAACCTTGTGATACACCATGTCTTCCTTACAACAGGTTGCTCAAAGAAGATGGAGACCCTTATGCAAATCCTGGTTTATACAGAAGCATAGTGGGGGCTTTACAATACTTAACCTTTACAAGGCCAGATATTGCCTTTTCAGTGCACCAAGTCTGTCAGTTTATGCAGAATCCTATGGTGTCTTACTTCACTGCAGTTAAACACATTCTTCGATACCTTAAGGGCACCATGCAGTTTGGTATATCATACACTAGGGGAGTTTTGCAGTTAAAGGCCTTTAGTGATGCTGATTGGGCAGGGGACCCTAATGAGAGAATGTCCACTACTGGTTTGGTGGTGTTTTTAGGTAACAATCCTATTTCTTGGTCTTCTAAGAAGCAACAAACTGTTTCTCGATCTTCAACACAAACTGTTTCTCGATAGGTGTCCATCTCCCAGGATTCATCAATCTATAATCCGAAGTCAAAGCACTTCAATCTTCAGACTCTGGTGAACTTTATATATTCTAGAATTATGCACAATAGCTACTATTTTTTACACACCCTTGGCAATTGGTGGCCATAGATATAAAGCTGCTACTCTTACTATTGTTTGGTGGCTTTACAGTGGGATGCCGCTGATATCGGTGGCTTTGTAAATTAAACTGTCACCATTGTCAAAATTTGGTGGCTTTAACCTTTCTAACACCATTATTTGGTGGCTTTAACCTTTATGACACCATTCATTGGTGTCAAACTACAAAAATTTTGACACCAAGTATTTGATAAATGTTTTTTCAACTTTGGGACCTGTTTTTTTTATTTCTTTTTCAGTCTTCTTCTCCTTTTTGTCTGTCAAAATATTTTTTTTTCATTTAATAATCCTATTCTACAGTACTTTCACCCTCAAATAAATACAAAGTTAGACAACCCTAATTCTCAACCCAGTCGTTCTCTTTCTCTTTCTTTCTCGGTGAAGGGACACTACAACAAAAATGGCCTATGGATACAAAATTTAGGACACAATTCATTATTTTGTGGGTAACTAACCAATTTTACACAAAAAAATTGTATTTGTTTCCTTTGTATAAAGGCACTAATTAATGTGCCCATTCTTCTACAAATTTGGCACAAATATTTTTTCAAGACATCATTATAAAAATAATGGACTCAAATTATCATTTGTGCCAACTTTTTACTTATAAAGACACAATTATTTATTTTTGTATTATTTTTCAAATACTTATGGCCTACACATACCTCTCTCTCTCTCTCACACACAGATAACCCACCCACACCCCACTTTCCTCCTTACCCAGACGCCACACCCCACTCCCCCTCTCTCTCCCTTTAACCCCTCCCTCTGTCTCTCTCTACCCAAATTCTCTCTTTCTCAACCAAACAAAATCTATGCATCTCTCTCTACCCCTCTCACTTCTCTCAGATCTAAGATTTTCTTTCGTTTTTTTCTTGGAAAAACACTCGTGCATCAGATTTGAGAAACACCAACGCCTATGCATCTCTCTCTATCTCAATCGATCCGTCTCTCCCTCTCGTTGCATCTCACGCTCAGATCCCAATTGTATGTCGTTTGAGAAAGAACTTGAAGAAATGCAAAAGAAGCTTCAGGCAATGAGGCTGTAGAAGGAGAAACCGAGAAGCTCCTTAAGAAGGAGGAGATCTTGGAGATCAAGAAGGAATAGCTCCAAACAAAGGGTCAAGAGCAAGACAAGCTTCAGATGGAGTCATCTAGAGGTGGTTTTTCTTTGCCTTTTTGTTGGGTTAGTGGATTATTAGCTTGATTGGGTAGTGAAGGTTCTGTTTTGGCTTAATTTCGATTTTCAACTCTAATAATATATTGGGTTTTAGGGATTTCTTCTTAGTGATCATCTTCATATTCGATTGGTGATTTAGCATGTGGATTGTGTACTTTGATGAGAACTCTCACCGTTGGGACTAATATAGGTTTCTCATATTTTCTTGCACCATTTGTGAGGGATTTAATTTTCCTTTTCTGGGTTTTCTTATACTCAAGGTACCATTTACATTCTGGAATTCATGATTCAATTGGAAACCACGATGACATATCAACGTGTGTTGGATATTCAGACGAAACAAGTAAGCTCTTATCTACCATTCCGCTCTCATTGACATTGGATTCTGATTTACTTTCTAAATACAGATTTTGAACTTTACACAAGTTGTAGTTTTGTCTTTCCAAATTTCAGAAGATATTAGGAAAAACATAAAACCAATTGTTTGTTGGGAAATATATCTAGCACAGATATGAGTAATGTTTTTCAGTTTCAGTTACCATTGAATTAAAGATTTTATGCATAATATTTCATAAAGATCGGAATTGCTAACTGTGGTATATGATCGTTATGGCATGTATAGTGGAAACCAGTGAACTAATAGGCTTAATGGGCTTACAATAAGCTGGTAGTCCTATGTTTTCCCTCTCCTATATGTAGTTTAACATAATTGCATGAGTTCAAAGATGGTGCAATCTAATTCGTGGGTTGCTAGCTCAAATATGGTGCAAAGGGGGCGTTGAGGGGGTGAGAAAGGTGCAGTCGTACAGGGCCCCAAATTTGAAGGGGCCCCCAAAATTTTTGTCACCTAATATTTATATGTAATAATATTCTATATTTAAAATTGCTTTTGTTATGAAATAATGTTCTATATTCAAAAATTGATTTTATTAGCACTTTAAAATCTCATCTTACACTCCTTGTAAGTGTAATTTTTTTTTTCTTTCTAAATACAAAAATTTAGAGTACAATAAGATATTTTGAGTGTCAATAATACACCATAAAAGACGGTATTTTTTCAATATTATTATATACTAATGTTACATATTCAAGTGAAACTTTAAAGTTAGAGTTTTTGAAGTTTGTTTTCTTGTTTAGTTGTTTAAGATTGAACTGCTTTTTATTATTTAGTGAACATTATATTTGTAGCTCTTTTTACGTAATAAATGACATTTTTAAACTTGCAATCAGTGAGTGCTAAACTTTGTTTTGATTTAAGTGATTGTTTTCTAGCGTCAATATATACATTGTCCTACATTTTTAAAGACTTATCTTAAGGAGGGGCGTTTTTATAAATTTCGCACAGGGCCCCCAAAATCTCAAAGACGGCCCTGATATGGTGCAATCTAATGTTTTGATGCATACTTGATTCGGTCTCTCAAATGCGATATGTTATTCTTTCTAATTTCATTGTTTACCTACCTTTGTGTGGATCCGGCGGTACTGGAAACAGTTGCGAGAGTAAAGTCGAAGAAAAATGTGACGAAAGAAAAAAAGTATGTGCTTCTAACTTAAATTCAGTACAGGTTTTCATATATTCTTTGTCAATTGAATCTAGCCATTATAGCCTCTTCTCACTAACTCTGTTGTAGTGTAAATAGATCGTTTCAACTACATGATGTTTTCAATCTGGATAATGATAATAGAGGAGAAGATACACCAACACTAACTAATCACAAGGTAAGATTGCTTCATGGAAAATATAATTGCTCCAGTTATTTATCTTAACGGTCCTAAATCTAACTTTGTTTTTTAATATTTTTAGGACAATGTCTTCATAATATCAAATTTCAAATCAAAATATCCAGTGCTGCAACTAGATTTGAGGTAAACTTACGGGCTCATTACAGTTTTGTTAAGTTCATCGGCCTTCTCTTAACAAAAAAAATGCTGATTTGAACTCTTTTACTAATTGCATATTGTAGTTGTAGATTAATATGTTGGGCTTGGTTGTTTTGGCATGTTGATGTTATAAACTCCTCTTTATAGCCTTTTATTGAAACTTGCAAAGTGGTTCCACAAAACCTGCAAAGTGGTTCTACAAAAATCTGCAAAGTGGATGTTGTGTATAAATTGCATTGGTTCCTTTGGCATTCGTAACTCAATTTTTGACTCGAACATTGTTTATGAAGATTGCAGTTGCATAATCTTTCATATAATTTTCAACCCCGCAGCAACGCGCGGGTACAAATTCTAGTATTATCTATTATATGACTTTAAAGTTTTTGTTAATTAATTCTTTTTAATCAAATAGTATCTGCATTAGTTTCCTTTCCATATTTCTAGTGTTCTAGAATTTTTAGTTTGTGTGTAATGTTTGAATTGATTGTATTAAAATTGGTTGTGATTTTTTTCTTTCTTTTGTAGTACAATGCAACAAAGACATAATCTAATCTATAAAGTTGTTTGTTTACATTCTTTGATCAAGAGCTGCTAATCAGTTATTAACACAACTTTATATATTGTTGGGTATTTACGGACTTATCATTGTCGTGATCATCAGTACCTATATGGCTGTCTAGCTTGTGGCCTTGCTGGTCTCTGTACCGGTATGGCTATCGGCAGTGTCGATGATGTCGGTGTTAGGTAATATCTCTCTTTCTCTTGGAAAGGATTGGCCTTACTCTTGCTAAGAGTGTAGATATCATATCTCTTCAATGTTTCTTAATTTATTTTTTGCACTTACTCCTGTGACCAATTATTTAGCTACATATATCAGAGTCATGATATGATGGTCATTTTCAGGTAAACATATAATGTATTGAAATTTGATATTTTGAATTGTATTCGTCAGATTGTAAATCAGTATGAAGCTACAAGTAGCAACATTGTCAGGCACAAGGAGTTTAATCTTCAAACACTTGGAATTAGTGGCTTAGGTGCTGAGTTTGCATATAAGATTGGCATGACATGGTTAAGCTCTTGGAAACAAAGGGTTCGAAGACTTTTTAAAGTTTGGTTCCAACATTTGTACAAAATTGTATAAAATTTCAGTTATGCAAATTTATAGTTGTATTCTTATATTTTAATGATATTACAATTTGTTTTCTCACCAAAAACAGAAAAAGAAATATGATACTCCAATTTGGGTTCCCACAAAGGGCATCCTTTTTTTTAAATATTATTTTGCAACTTTGCCACCAATGTGAATTAGGGTGGCATTGTTTTTAGATGCCACCAATGTATTAAGAGTAGCCATTGTTACAATAAAGTCCTCTACATAGGCCACACTCTCTAATTTGGTGGCTGCTTGATGGCTATTGTGGTTTGCCACCAATGTGAGTGGCAACTCTTGACAATAGCCACCAATGGAAAAGGGTAGCTATTGTTCAAAATTCTAGTAGTGTCCGTACTCTCAAGACATGACTCGGAATTTGACACACGAAGTATGAGAGAAACAAAGTGGGAAAACCCTATTTTTCAAGAGTAAAATACTCTAATTTTCTATATTTCTATTCTCTTTCCACGACCAAAGTGCTTGAGTTTATATAAAACTCAAAGCACCATCTCAGAACTTATGTCTATTGGCCTTAAACCATATGACATCTGGCACCTATTCAAAACAACTAAATCGTTTTCACTAATTGACATCTAATAACAACAACAACTTTTCATTCAATATTAAAAATTATAATATTATATAATAAAATAATTTCCAACAAAAAGTTCAGGAGACTCAATTCGAGGCACCTTCGAATTCACAGGCACCAAAATCCCAATGCTAAGACGTTCAGTGATGGCAGCTATGATGGCGGAGGAGAAGAAGAAACAAGCTGATCATGATTCGTAACTATTTCATTTGTCAACATTTTCGATAACATGCGCCTATACATGGGCTTGATTTGTGAGGGCAGAGGATACCAAAACAGATAAAGTACTTTTGCCGTTAGCATGGACCGCAGGCCACGCTTAGACCCTCCTCTCCGGTTTACCTATTTTGGGAATTGTGTTGCAGCACATCGAGCAGTTGCGGAAACAAAGGACCTGTTGGGAAAAGATGGCCTGTTTGTGGCCTTGAAAGCAATCAGTGAAGTGATAAAAAGTTTGGACAAGACCCTTTTGGATGGGGCAGAGACTTGGGTTTCAAGAATGCTCAACACACTGCAGACCAGTAGTACTGATAGAATATTTCCCATTTCCGGTTCACACCGGTTTGATTTTTATGGTGCAGCTGATTTCGGATGGGGATGACCGACGAAGCACGAGATAGTTTCGATAGATGGGACAGGAGCGATACCTTTTCAGGAGAGCAAGAATGGTGATGGTGGTGTTGAGGTTGGCTTGGTTTTGGAAATACATTGTATGGAGGCTTTTGCTTCTCTACTTGCTAATCGTCTTGAAGACATTTGAAGCCATATGTAGTTGGTTTCAACACAAATGTCTTTTTTCCTTGGTTTCTTGTATGCGTTGCATTGTGATTTGCAGTTAAGTAGACATGATTCTCGATATCAATTTGGAATAAAAATAAATAAATAACCACTCTGAAACATTGGTGCTAGAGAAACAATATCATTGAGATTATTAGCAAAATGTTCTCTGAACAGTAAGTGGTTGCATGATCAGACCTTGTTCTTGCTTCAAACAGCAAGTTTAAGTAAAAGATCGACCAAAAAAGAAAGAATCACAAAACAAAAACGGGAACACAAAATTTTGGAGGAATTGGACGGATGAGATACCCATCTCAGCTTCTTTTGTTGGCGCCAACTGCATCCTTGACGGAGTCGGCTGCTCCCTGAGCCTTCTCCATCATTTGCTGACCAGCCTGCAAAAACACATATGCAATTACAACATGCATATGCATGCGACGAGTAATAAGCAAAGTCGTATGTAATTTATTCAGGGACAGACTGTCGATACAGTGTCGATAAGGTATTGATGTTATTGCACATAACATGTCAATAACAAAACGTATTGTCATGTAATTCATGTAGAAATATCAGAGAGACGGGCCATACGGCCCACTTCCAACAACACCGATATTGTCCCCAACTTAGTAATTACCACCTGCACAATTCGTCAAGTGTGAGGTTTTATCACAAAAGACCTCGGTATTAGTTGGAGTGGGGTTAAGATATTTAAATTCTTCTTTTCTCATTGATACGGTCGATCTGAGACATTTCAACAATTCATACAAAATCATCCCTTAACAAAAAACGGACATGTTGTACGTGGAATTAACAAAAGAATAAGAAGTTCAAACCCCTTGGGTTGATTCCTTGGCAGATTGGGCAGCATTGCTCATTTGGTCCATCATGCCACTGGCCTTTTCCTGTATATCAAAATTGCAAAAACACATGATCATGACCCACCAAAACGACCAACAAACTTTTAACCAAAATTGCTTTTCTAGACAGCTGCTTTTAGGCTCACCTGAGCTTGGCCCTTGGCCTGGTCAGCTTGGTGGCTAATGTTTTGGGATTGGTTCATCTTGATGAAGTAATTCTCTTTCTACACAAACACACACAAGAAAATTTGAGGCAGCTGAAAAGTGGGTAAAACTTTTTTTTGATGATGAAATGTTGAAGTTAGTAAGTGGGATTTTATAGCTTCTTTAGTTCCTTTCATTTCTTGACACGTGTTGAACAAAGTTTAGAGTTAAAGCCTAAAGACCAGGGTTGCTTTGATTAAGGTTTGAGTCATTCTCTCGTGACAAAGCTAATTAGTTACAAATTTAGAGGATTGTGTAGGCAGGCTAAATTGTGGCTAATTTATCCACGTTGAGTTGAATATAGGGAGCTTTCAAAGTAATATAAAATGTCACATTTCCATGCAGAATTTAATTAGTAATGGAAAAAACAAGAGAGAGCACCATTTCAAGTTAGTTAAGTTAGTTTAGTTCCAGGTCCAAGGCTCGATTCCCTTTATATGTAATTAAAAAAAAAAAAGAAAAAAAAAGCAGGAGAGTATGGTTTTGTCTCTTCATAGATTCCAAGGAAGTCCTATTTGTGCTTCTCAAGTGTCTCGCTCTGATTTTTTGCTAGTTAAAACATGTCTTGCATCAAAAACCTAAGTTAAATTCTCTTTAATGTTTTATTGTTTTGCTATTTTGATTGCATCGATACGTTTTGTAATAAACTTAACACTTATGGTTCGTTTGACAGCTCGAACTGTACTCACTATTTTAGTTGGATATGATAATCTGTGCATCGGATTATAATGACTACTCTTTCAGTCATTAAGTAGTTTAAAAGGCTGATTATTTATACTGTCCGGATGAAAGGTCTCTGGACTTAAAAAACTTATAAAATGAATAAATAAACACCAGCAACAACCTCCTTCCACAGCAAAAGCCCCACCCACACTACCTGCCATGAATATGAAGCTATTACAGCAAGCCAACACGCACATGAACACAACATGACAAGGCATATCTAGTGCTTTTTAATATTTTCTATTTCAAATTTAATTTTCATCCCTAAAAACTTGCCATAAGGGCTTCTGGAAAAAATAAATTAAAAACGTTTGCAGTAAAATGCAGAAAAATTTGCCTAATTTGTATTCAACCTAAATTATACAGTCAATTAAACAACCCAGAGAGAGAAGAATACTAATCAAAGAAATTGTAGAAACGAAAAAGAAAATTGAGTTACTGATTGTTGAGAATAAATCCACATTGATGAGATGAGGGACTTTGTGGTTGCACTACAACCCATATTGCCAATTAGTTTTATTGTGAAACCTCAACTTTTTTTATGGTATCAGAGCAGATTGTCCCCGTGTGAAGCCAATCGGCCACACGTACTTCACGTCACTCTATTGTGCTGTCTACGTATTAACTCCACGTCACACTATTGTGTTGTCTACGTATTAAGCTTGTAAATTCACCACACGTGATGGGGCATATTTAGAATGAATCTCACGTTAATAAGAAAATGCACCTTACATATGCTTACAAGTAGTTGAGCTCAGAGAGAGAGAGAGAGAGAGAGAGAGAGAGAGAGAGAAGTTGCACACTTGCATGATAAATTCACACTCTACAATTCGAATGGAAGTTGCGTTCGACAAAAAAAAAAGAAAAAAAAAGAATGGAAGTTGCGTGATTTTGGTAAAAGAAATGAAATAATTCTAGCTTGATCGATTCATTGGAGTGGGTTCCTCCCTTATTGTTCTTGACGACGTAGGTGATGGTAGTTTCGCGGAGTGGCTGAGAAGTCGTTACGGCCTCGTCAAGATGGAGATGATTCGTCAATGAGCAGATGCGTGAAACCGAAGAGAAGAAACGAGCTTGTTTTCGATTAGCCCCCAGACTAATTATACTAGCTTTTCAGGGGTTCTAATTATCCTGCATCAGCCTTATAAAATTTGGTGGACCCATTAATTAAGCAAGTGGTTTTTTAGTACGAAAGTGCACTAAACAACCGCTTTCATAGTATTAATCTTATTCAATGCTTTATACATCATGCAAAATGAGGCTTTAGTAAATTGTGCTACTGCTGATTTAATAGATTGTCTTTGAAACTTTAACATTACGTGTTAAACAAGGCCTTAATGAATTGTGCAAGCGCTTAACTTATATAATAGGAGTAGTTGTGCATTAGACTGTCCTTGAAACTTTCATTTCAGGACATTTTTCTTGGTCTCTCCGATTACGTGCGAGAGAGAGAAAGATGATGGAGGACACAAAACGCTGACGTGGACGTTTTATCATTACCAAATAATCTAGGAGCCACTAATTAATCTAACATACGATACGTTGAGATTTTCGAACAAGATGCATAAATAACATGTTATATATTAGCAAGGCACTTAGAAAAATAAAACAATTTCCTTCAATGTTATAATCATTTGATGTTCCACTTCTTTTCTGAACACATTAAAAAAAATCTCTCAGATACTTAATAGAGTGTGTTTATCATGCTCCACAGCTTTAGCTATTATACCACACTAAACAATCAATTATGGATGGATAAGAGTAGAAACTTATTATACCAGCTTCATATTATACCAGCTTCATAAGAACAATAATTATATATATATTTATATATTTGATTTTGCATTAAAAAAATAATTGTATTGATATGGAAAAGCGAGAGGTAGAGAGGTTGTACGAAATCTTAAAATACATTTAAACAAATTGATTTGATATTTAAGTGGGGTTTTGTTTTCTTGCTTCTTGTGATAGATACATGATGGGATTTATATACAACAACTGTTCTTTAAATATTTAAGGTGGAAAAAAAACCAGTATAATACAACTTTTGAGGGTTTCAAATGGCCCCATTACTTTGAAAAAAAATTTATTGTACCGGAAATACAAGTGGTATATTACATGTTTTAGTAGAAGTGGTGGGAAATTTTATTTTTTAAAATATTAATATTTTAGCACACATATCTCACAATTTGTATAGTAACACGTGATGTACCATCTCGTGTACTGGCCACACTGAAAAATCTCTCCGTTACTTTAGTCGAAAGTAAGATTTTCACGAGCACTGTTCAAATGAACAGGGTTTTGGGTTTAGGACGGATTGGGAATCGGGTTAGACGCGCTATACTCTCACCTCTCTCTCTCTCTACTACGCGTGCGCTCTCCTGCCATCTCTCATCCCTCCTCTCTATCCTTCTCTACTGGAAAACCCACAATCTTTCATCTTCCTCTGCTCTTCCTTTCTCTCCGCTCCCCGTATCTCTCGGTGTGAAGCTCACTAACCAAGTGATGACGGTTGAAAGTCTCAAACATGGCGGGTGCGAAATGGTGGTACAGTGACCGTTGTCGATGAATTTGGCCGTCAGAAAGAGTCTTACGGTATGTTGAATTTCTCGACTTCCCCTTTATTTGGGTTTCCTCTATCCTTTTTGCGTTTGATTGGGAGTTTATAAATTAGGTGTGAGAGTCGATTTTCCTAGCGCTGGCGGTGACGGCCGGAAACAACATCGGCAAAATTCTGCAGAAGAAGGGTACCGTCGTTCTTCCTGCTCTCTCTTTCAAGCTCAAGGTAGGTACTTCCTCCATTTTGATTTTGTGATTGCGTTCGAATGGGGTGGAGTTGATGGTCTCAAATGACTCCTTATCATCTTAGGCATCTTCTAGAACTATTGCATGTGAAAATCTGCTTCAGATGGAGTTCTTCGTTTAAATTGGGTTTTATTATGTTTTTCATGGTTTTGTAGAATTCTTCGTTTCAACTTTTTTGTTTTTGGAGTATTGTTCATTTAAATTTTCTTTTGATGTCATTCCATTTTATCTGAATAATCATTTAATTTATGAGATTTTTTTATATAATTTTATATGAATTTTAGTAATTTTTCTGAGTTTTGTGTAAATCATCGATTGATTTCTGGGTGGTTATTAATTTTATGTTTTTTTATTGGTTCTTAGGTACTACGTCTTTTTAGTTGCTTTGTGGAAACAATTCATGCATCTGCGACGCATTTTCTA
Organism: Cotoneaster glaucophyllus; assembly: GCA_036320875.1. Lineage (NCBI taxonomy): Eukaryota > Viridiplantae > Streptophyta > Magnoliopsida > Rosales > Rosaceae > Cotoneaster > Cotoneaster glaucophyllus. Next base: position 2,903,235 of record CM070068.1, on the reverse strand, counting down.
GTGAATTCTAATATAATTCAGACAAAGTTCACAACTATAACCATAATCGAAAACGAACTCAAAATAAACGATTACAGTAATAATTTCAAACAAAAGGTAAACTTTATCTGATTTAATTAGACAAGTTATAGAATTTTGATGAAATAATGATCGCAATGGCAGATAACTAAATTAAGATCCATACCTTTTATATAAGACGAAAAATAGAGTTGATAACATTGAGATCAACATCAAATATCAAGATCAATAAAGAAAACGCCATATAAGAATTGAAGAGAAGAAGTTCATCGTTATACCCAGAACAGCAGAATAAATGTCGTGCTTTATACCCAAAAGACAAACGGCACCCTTTTAGCGTTATATTCTTTAAGTCAAAATAATTGACAAACGGCACCCTTTCAGCTTTATATTCCTTATGTAAGTGTTTTCAATTAAGGATCTCAACCAATTAAATTCAAGTAACTACAATTAATATCATAATCCTATATAGAACTTTCTATCAGTAAAACTTACTTGAAGAATTCATCATTCCAAGTTAGAGTCAATCTTCTCCTCTCTGCAATATTGTGTTCAGTTCTCAATAGGACGAACTTCTCAGTATGAACGTGATTGTGAGAGGAGAGACCAAATCCATATATATCCAACCGTTGACAGTTTCCTCCTATTAAAGAAAACCATCATCCCATAATGTGAGTGGCTTAAACCACTCCCTTAATTTTGTTATAAATAATTATATTATTTATCTCCTAATACATGTTAGAGTTCATAGCTTCTGGTATTTAGTTTTATGAAGATTTTGAGTGTTTGGGTAGAAGGAAAGTTGCAGAGAAAATGCAGCTATGGTGCTGCGAGAGTGATGAAGGTTCTAATTGTATTTCACACTCCACTAACATGTATAACCGTTAGAGAGGAGAGAGAGAAGTGAGATTCTTCTCTTAACAGTTTTACACCAAGATTAAATCCTAGCCTTTAATTCTATCACCCTATGAGGTGATTGCACTTGTCATAATCTATCACTTAGATCTTAGGCAAGAGAAGAGAGCACTTGGACTATTATGATCCAATGGCTCAAATTACATCAGAAAATAAACATTTAAAAAATGAAATTCAAAACTTGTGACTTTGCCTCCAAGATATCAGCACAAGGGTTACACATCAACAATACATGTATAATTCTTTTTTTATTTAATATAACACAGATAAAATGATGTGGCAAACTCAAACACATGGCAAAATCTTACATGAAACTGACAAACAATGTAATGGAGGTGTAATGTGAAATAAATTCACAAAATAGAATATAACGTTGCAACTTGGATGGTATGTTTAATTTGTCCTGCGCAGCCTTGTTTAATTTTATTCGTCCATGTCATGAACTTAATGCAAGGCTTTTGTGTTGTTAAGCACCCTACATAAAGGAATGCATGTTGTACGTTTTATATCATCCATTCCAGCTCTGTTATTCAGTTGGTGAGAGTGGAGGCAGAAAATCAAGCTATTGAGAGCGGTCGAAAGGTGTGTTGAAACTTATATACCAAAAGGAAATAAAAAAGGAGAATGAGTTGGTTGGGATTCGAAGTGCCTCTAAGTACTACTTCAAGCTTTCTGTGTCTGCTCCTAGTAATTCTTTTAGCTCTCATACAAAACATTTAGAAACTATGGTGGACTCCAAATCGCATACAGAATCGGATGGCTGCCCAGGGAGTCCATGGCCCTTCTTACAAATTTATCCATGGAAACACCAAAGAAATATTGAGCATGAAACGGGAAACAATGGGCAGGCCTAGAAGTTTAACCCATGACATATTCTCTGCGGTACAACCTCATACTCATGCATGGAGCAGGATCTTTGGTAACAAACTCTTCATTAACTGTGCATGCGTATATACATATATATATATATATATATCTCTTCGTTCAAATATATAAAAGTTTGGTCATTTTGTTGCAACAGGGAAGAATTTTCTGCAGTGGTATGGTGTTCAACCACAGATAATCATTGCGGAACCCGAGTTGTGCAAAGAGGTACTAAACAACAAAGATAGAAACTATCGGAAACAAAGGTCCCAAGGCTTTGTCAAGAAGCTATTAGGAGACAGCATTTCGATGGCAGAAGGTGAAAAGTGGGTGAAACTAAGAAAGTTGGCGCATCATGCCTTCCATGGAGAGAGCTTAAAAGTAATTAACTTCTTGCATTGGATACTATAGTAGTGTTTGTTTCAATTGTTTATAAGAAAATCATATGTTCTTGACCAAAAAAAAAATAATAGAAAATTCATACGTAAATTATCTAATTGCATGTTGGTATTATTACCGTAGAATATGATTCCTGAAATGATAAAGAGTTCTGAGACAATGGTACAAAGGTGGAAAACTTATGAAGGCAAGGAGATTGAGGTGAATGAAGAATTTAGGTTTTTCACCTCAGAAGTGATTTCTAGGACAGCATTTGGCAGCAGCTTCTTAGAAGGAAAGGACATTTTTGAAATGTTGAGGGAGTTAACCTCCTTAATATTCAGAAATAGTTTCAAACTGAGGCTCCCTGGCATCAGGTACTTTCTTACCAATGCAATGTTCCTTTTATCTGTAGAATTCTTTTAACTGATCATTATGTAACATTCATTATGTAAAATAAGAGTAAAGAACAAGGCCACCTGATTATTAAAGAACTCTTATGATGTACGTTTTACATTAATAAATTAACTCTATTTAACTAGGTGTGTCAATTGTGTGTGTCATTGTCACTTCATATGTCCAATTAGTCTGTGATTCAAACTTGCAGTATGTTCTATAAAACCAGTGATGAGATAAAATCAGAGAAGCTCGAGAAGGGAATACGCGACATCATAACAGAGATTGTTCGGAAAAGAGAAAAGACGGCAATGACTGGAGAAGCAGACGGTTTTGGAAGTGATTATCTTGGAATACTTTTAAAGGCTCATCATGATGCCAACGAGGAGCAGCGGATTTCAGTGGATGATTTAGTCGACGAGTGCAAGACATTTTACTTTGCTGGACAAGAAACCACTAACTCTTTGCTTGCTTGGACCGTCTTTCTTCTGGCGCTTCATACAGATTGGCAAGAGGAAGCTAGAAAGGAGGTGCTAGAATTGTTTGGTAAAGATGAAACTCCAAACTCAGATGGCCTCAACAAACTAAAAACGGTAAGAATATCAATCCTAAGGGCTTACTAAGCACATTAAAAATTTAAGTGCTTCTCGATCGATGCGTTATCTAACGTTGATTTTTATATTGATGCATGCAGATGGGTATGATCATCAATGAGTCTCTAAGGTTATATCCTCCTGTTGTGACCCTTAATAGGGAATCTCTAAAGGAAGTTAGACTAGGACAGGTCGTTCTAATGTTGAGTTGCACGTCACAAATCTGGCACTTCACCATGAACCTAAATATTGGGGAAAAGACGTGCAACTTTTCAAACCGGAGAGATTCTCAGAAGGGGTTGCGAAAGCTACTAACAACAACGCAGTCGCATTCATGCCCTTTGGAATGGGACCTCGAACTTGTGTGGGCATGAACTTCGCAATCATTGAAGCAAAGATTGCTTTGTCGATGATTCTGCAACGCTACAGTTTCACTCTTTCCCCGGGTTATGTGCACTCTCCCATTAAGTTTCTGACAGTTCGCCCGCAACATGGAGTTCAAGTGATACTACACCCAGTGTGAGTGAGCTCTGAAGACCCGAACTGCAATTAAATCTAGCACTTATTCCTCTAGTAAGAACAATTTATAAGTCTCCAACGTATGCTGAAATAGTGGCAGTCATTTTCCGAGTTGCATATGACAGAGAACTCAGAGACATTTGAAGCTGGCTCCTCTTATGTTTTGTTGGAATATAATTTTTAGTCTGTTTTATACACGAAATATGAACGGCAAGGAGGCAAGTTATGCTGTTCATAATATTTTTTATTTTGATACGACGACGGTACTCGGGATGACCTCGGGGTGGTTTGGCGAAATTACACAATAAGTTGGTAATGATTAGGTACAAAATTCGTCGTTAATTAAAATCAGACTTGAAACTTCTCATTTGTACGTGCAATGTGCCGTTAAGTTGTGATGCGATTATTTCGCACGATAACGTGGGTAAGAATATAATATTTGGCTACTTAAAGAATGAGTAGGAGTCTCTACTCAAAATTGTTTGTTGTCGATTCATAGGACTTCGTTTTTAGGATTAGAACTTTTCATATTAGAATCACTTTATAATGATCGCATCTGGAAGAAAAAAAACAGATGAACGGAATTAGTAAAAGTATTACAAACCGTCTATATATTTATTACAATAAATTAACTCAACCATCTTAAGAACGTTAAAATGAGGTTCAGTTACATTTTTTCTTTCTTAAAAATGAAGTCTATTCATTGCTTGACACGTGTTGAGCAAAATTTAGAGTTAAAGCCTAAAGACCAGGGTTGCTTTGATTAAGGTTTGAGTCACTCTCTCATGACAAAGCTAATTAGTTACAAATTTAGAGGATTGCGTAGGCAGGCCAAAATTGTGGCTAATTTATCGAAATTGAGTTGAATATAGAGAGCTTTCAAAGTAAAATAAAATATGTCACATTTCCATGCAAAATTGATTTAGTAATGGGAAAAACAAGAGAGAGCGCCATTTCGGGTTAGTTAAGTTGGTTTAGTTTTAGGTCCAAGGCTCGATTCCCTCTATATGTAATTTGCAAAATAAGGCAGGAGAGTATGGTTTTGTCTCTTCATAGATTACAAGGAAGTCCTATTTGTGCTTCTCAAGGGCCTCAATCTTATTTTTTGCTAGTTAAAACATGTCATGCATCAAAAACCTAAGTTAAATTCTCTTTAATATTATATGGTTTCGCAATTTTGATTGCATCGATACGTTTTGTAATAAACTTAACACTTAAATTTCGTTTGACAACTCGAAGTGTACTTATTATTTTAGTTGGATAGAATAATCTGTGCATCGGATTATAATGACTATTCTTTCAGTCATTAGGTAGATTAAAAGGCTGATTAGTTTTACTGTCCGGATAAGAGGTCTCTGGACTTGAAAAACTTAAAAAATATATAAATAAACACCAGCAACAACCTCCTTCGACAGCAAAGCCCCACCCACACTGCCTGCCTTGAATATGAAGCTATTACAGCAAGCCAACACGCACATGAACACAACATGACAAGCCATACCTAGTGTTTTTTTCTTCATATTTTCTATTTCAAATTTAATTTTCATCCCTAAAAACTTGCCATAAGGGTTTCTGGAAAAAATAAATTAAAAACGTTTGCCGTAAAATGCAGAAAAGTCTTGCCTAATTTGTATTCAACCTAAATTATACAGTCAATTAAACAACCCAGAGAGAGAAGAATACTAATCAAAGAAATTGAAGAAACGAAAAAGAAAATTGAGGTACTGATTGTTGGAGCAATTATGTTTTTATTTAAATGTTTAAATATATATATTTATGTTTTACTTAATTACTAATATTATATACATAATAGTCAATTTATTTTGGCCTTGTCAAATTAGATAAGGAGTTATCTCCTCTTAAATATGAAATATGTGATTCCTTTTCTATAATAGAGAAGAAGATCAGGTCATTAAACATATTCAAACCGTTTTGTTTTTTCCGTGCGATTACTTTACGTTTTTTTTTCCTTTCCGTTTTGTCCTGCTTTCAAGCTCTCATTAATCTCTCAAACCCTCAACGTCTCTTTCTTTAATATATATATATATATATATATATATATATATATATATATAGACATATATATTAGTAAAAAGTATCGCATATAGTAGGATAAGAAAAATACAAGTTTTACAAATATTGAGTTAATAGCAACATATCGAAAGGGTGTGAGTTCGAAGGTTCTTCCATTGTGCAAGAAAGAACTTTATCAGAAGAAGAAGGCTTTGGGCTATTTGACGACGTGGTGTTTGTGAACTGCGTGCACACTTTGGGCAGAGCCGCGAAACATCTTAAAGAGAGCGACTTAGTCCGCGACTCATCCAAAAAATCATTCACCACTCAAGACTTCTACATTTTCCTGGTAACTTCGTTCATTTCTATTTCAGTTTTCAACACTGATTGTTGAGAATGAATCACACATTGATGAGATGAGGGACCTTGCATGTGCTTATAAGTAGTTGCGCTACTCCCTATAATGCCAATTAGTTTTATTGTGGAACCTTAACTTTTTTTCATGGTATCAGAGCAGATTGTCTCCGTGTAAAGCCAAACGGTCACACGCACTTCACGTCACCCTGTTATGTTGTTTACGTGTTAGGCTTGTAATAAATTTGCCACCCGTTAGGCAGCATATTGAGAATGAATCTCATATTGATAAGAAAAGAGACCTTGTTTGTGCTTACAAATAGTTAGGCTGAGTGAGAGGGTGAGAAAAAAGTTGCATACTTGCATGATAAATTCACACTCTATAATTCGAATAGAAGTTGCGTGATTTTGGTGAAAGAAATAAAAGAAATGAAATTATTCTTGCTTGATCGATTCATTGGGGTGGACTCCTAATTGTTCTTGACGACGTAGGTGATGCCGTGATGGTAGTTTCCCGGAGTGGCTTAGAAGTTGTTACGACCTCGTCAAGATAGAGATGATTCGCCAAGGAGCAGATGCGTGAAACCAAAGAGAGAAACGAGCTTGTTTTCGGTTAGCCCCCAGACTAATTATATATACTAGTTTTTCGAGGGTTCTAATTATTCTGTATCAGCCATATAAAATTTGGTGGAGCAGATGCGTGAAACCGAAGAGAGAAACGAGCTTGTTTTCGGTTAACCCCCAGACTAATTATATATACTAGTTTTTTGGGGGTTCTAATTATTATGTATCAGCCATATAAAGCCCTGGTTTGGTACTGAGGTGATTCTGAAAAAAAATGGTTGTGGTAAACATTCAGCTTCAGCTTTTTTTCATAGTTTTGGGTTAAAAAAAAAGCCAAAAACACAAAGCTGCAAAACCCAGCTTTGAAAAACCAGCTTTTTCACATCAGTTTTATATAAAAGTTTATCAAACACTATAATGCTGCTTTTTTTTTCAAAAGTACTTTTACAAAAAAGTTTACCAAACACTCTGCTATTTTATTTCACAACTGCTTATTCTCACAGCAGAGCAGAAACAGTTTTTTTTCAAAGCACAGCAATACCAAACCAGCCCAAATTTGGTTAACCCGTTAATTAAGTGGGTGATTTTTTAGTAAGAAAGTGTGTAACATCTCACATCGACTAACGGATGGGGAGTGATGTGTCTTATATGTACATGCTCCCCTCCCTATAGCACGAGGCCTTTTATGAACTCACTGGCTTTGGATTCCATCGGAACTCCGAAGTTAAGCTAGTTCGGACGAGAGCATTCCTAGGATGGGTGACCCACTGGGAAGTTCTCGTGTTAGTTCCCAGAAACAAAACCTGAGGGAATGGTAAACCCAAAGCGGACCATATCGTGTTACGGCGAAGCCGAGACTGGGATGTGACAAAATGGTATCAGAGCCACTCTGCCGTTCGGTACGAGTGTGCAGACGAGGACGTCGGGCCCCTAAGGGGGGTGGATTGTAACATCCCACATCGACCAACGGAGAGGGGGTGATGTGCCTTATATGTACATGCTCCCCTCCCTATAACACGAGGCCTTTTGGGAACTCACTGGCTTCGGATTCCATCGGAACTCTGAAGTTAAGCGAATCTAGGCGAGAGCATTCCTAGGATGGGTGACCCACTGAGAAGTTCTCGTGTGAGTTCCCAGAAACAAAACCGCCAGGGCATGACCCAAAACGGACAATATCGTGTTACAGCGGAGTCGAGTCTGAGATGTGACAAAGTGCACCAAACAACCGCTTTTGTATTATTAATCTTATTCAATGCTTTATACAGCATGCAAAATGAGGCTTTAGTAAATTGTGCGAGTGCTGATTTAATAGATTGTCTTTAAAACTTTAACATTTCGTGCCAAACTAGGCCTTAATGAATTGTGCAATTGCTTAACTTAGATAATATGAGTAGTAGTGCATTAGACTATCTTTGAAACTTTCATTTCAGGATATTTTTCCTAGTCTCTCCGATTACGTGCGAGATAGAGAAAGATGATGGAGGACACGAAACGCTGACGTGGACATTTTATCATTACCCAATAATCTAGGAGCCACTAATTAATCTAACATACGATACGTTGAGATTTTCGAACAAGGTGCATATATAACATGTTATATATTAGCAAGGCACTTAGAATTAGAAAAATAAAACACTTTCCTTCAATGTTATAATCATGTGATGTTTCGCCTTCTGTTTTGAACACATTGAAAAATCTCTCAGATACTTAATAGAGTGTTTGTCATGCTCCGCAGCTTTAGCTATTATACAACACTAAACAATCAATTATGGATGGATCAGAGTAGAAACTTATTATACCAGCTTCATAAGAACAATAATTATATATATTTATATATTTTATTTTGTATTAAAAAAATAATTGTATTGATAGGAAAAGCGAGAGGTTGAGAGGTTGGATGAAATCTTAAAATATATTTAAACAAATTGATTTGATATTTAAGTGGGGTTTTGTTTTCTTGCTTCTTGTGACAGATACATGATGGGATTTATACACAACTAATCTTTAAATATTTAAGGTGGAAAAAAACCAGTATAATACAACTTTTGAGGGTTTCAAATGGCCACATAAGAACAATTTAAAAGTCTCCAATGTATGCTGAAATAGTGGCAGTCATTTTCCGAGTTGCATATGACAGAGAATTCAGAGACAATTGAAGCTGGCTCCTCATATGTTTTGTTGGAATATAATTTTTAATCTGTTACATACACGAAATATGAACGGCAAGGAGGCAAGTTATGCTGTTCATAATATTTTTTATTTTAATACGACGACGGTACTCGGGATGACCCCGGGGTGGTTTGGCGAAATTACACAATCAGTTATTAATGATTAAGTACAAAATTCATCGTTAATTCAAATCAGACTTGAAACTTCTCATTTATACGTGCAATGTGCCGTTAAGTTGTGATGAGATTATTTCACACGATAACTTGGGTAGGAATATAATGCTTGGCTACTTAAAAAATGAGTAGGAGTTCCTACTCAAAATTGTTCGTTGTCAATTCATAGGACTTCGTTTTTAAGATTAGAATTGTTCATATTAGAATCACTTTATAAAGATCGCATCTGAAGAAAAAAAAATCAATTAAAACTAAGGTCGTTTAGTCATAGAATGATACAAAACAGATAAACGGAATTAGTAAAAGTATTACAAACCGTCTATGTTAGGGGTGGGCAAACAGGTCCTGGACCCGCGGGTCGGGGCGGATCCTTGTGGTTCGGGGCGAGTACGGGGCGGGTCTAAACATTATAAATACGAAACGGGGCGGGGCGGGCCGGTTCTTGGTAAGTAACGGGGCGGGCAGGTTTCAAAAATTTGAGAAAACGGGCCCCCGACCCGGACCGTTATGTACCCTCTAATATCTATCTTTTTTTTTTCAAAGATACATCTCAGACCCCCACGCAATTGGGCCAATTCACTCGACTCTCCGTCTCTCCCCTCACATCACCTTCTCTCTCTCTACCCCGACTCCAACTCCCACTCTCCTCCCTCGATCTCTCCTCCTTGAATCTTATTTCCTCTCTCTTCTCAGACCTCTCTCGAGCCTAGGCTCCTATCTCAGACCTCAATCTCGACCACTCATTCTCCGACATGCTGCAGATGCACTTCTACGAGACCTGTGTCGGTCAACACGGTCTTCGAGTTGCACAAGCTGCTAGCCCGAATCGACCTTGTTTGACTCGCTGGAGGGGTCGGCGAACAGGCAGGATAAGGTGATGTTGGAGGTTTATTTGGTGAAGCAAATCTGCAATCGTGGTGGCGTCTGAAGGGTTGGACCGGGTGGAGAGGTACGATCACCATCGTGGCATCCTCTCCTAACTCTCCATCGTGGCATCTCTAGGTAATTTACGAATTAGGGTTTCTGATTTAGGAAATTAGGGTTTCTGATTTAGGAATTTAGGGTTTTTGATTTAGGAATTTAGGGTTTTTTATTTATGTGGGTTTCTGATTTAGGAATTTTGTGGGTTTCTGATTTTGTTTTGACTCATCAACTGATGTAATTTGTAATTGCGAGGGTGGAGGTGTTGGATCCTTGGAAAGATGAAGTCTCTGGTTCGATTTCCCGATTTGAACAATTTGATTATTTGTGAGATTGATTTGATGTAGTTTTGTGTGTAAGAGTAATGGGTTCTGTTAGAAACTATGGATCTGGGATTTCATGGTTTGATTATTTCGGGACATGCATGGAAGTTAACATGTTGGTTGTGTTTAAACACAAGCAGTGCAGAAATGTTTGTAGGATTTTTTTTCTGTGTTCTGAGTAGTGCAAATGAGGGTCTAAAATTGTTGGTTTTGCTTTTGCTTCTGCTTCAGTAGATCAGGGCCTTTCCAAAACTGAAAGAAAAAAAAAAGTAATTGGACCCGTGGACCCGTCCCGAACCGGCCCGTTTGAAACGGGCCGGGTTAGGTTCGGTTCCCAAACTCAAAACCCTTCTACCCGGCCCGTTGTATTTTAAAACGGGTAGGGCCAGGTTCCTTCAAATTCAGGCCCGGCCCGGCCCGTGCCCAGCCCTAGTCTATGTATTTGCTACAATAAATTAACTCAACCATCTTAGTTTTAATTCCATTTTTGCATATTTAATCTTTACAAAATGACTTGTAATATGAACGATGATTTATAATATGAACGGCTCTTATCATATACATAAAACTCTGTGATTCAAACAATAAGACTTTTGAGTAGGATTTCCTATTCATCCTTAAGTAGTATCATATACACAAAAGTATGTGATTCAAAAACGAAAAGTTTTGAGTAGAATTTCATACTCATTCTTAGGTAATGATCAAGAATTGTTCAAATATATAATATAGTGGGTGAGATTTGGATGCCCTTCCTTTTTGCCAATCAACATCGAATAATTATTTCGTACATTATGTAGCAAATCAATGAAGTTTATCACATATAGTTAGTTCATAAACACAATAATTGAACAAAGTATGAACAGCCTGGTTAAGAAAAGGAATAATTGAATATAAAAATCAGTTAGGCCGGTTGGCTTAATCGCTCTACTTCTCATAACTTAGCTCATGCATTTTTGCTATATGTATAAATGATAAAATTTGAGAAATCTTATACGTAAGACGTTCTAGCGAGTGTAGCCATCATTTTGCATTTGAATTCAATTTTCTCGAAAATAGTTTAAAATATCATTTTGTAAAACTAAAGCACACAAAACTAAAAAACGCTCTACATCCTCTCCTTTGTCCACTCCTCTCGGCCCTCTCTTTTCTGGGATTATTTTGGTAAGGATTCTAAGGATTCGTAAATCATGTTCGTTCATGTACATCGTGCGGTCAATTTTTGTCAAGTAATGTTTGTATTTAATTTTAAATAAAAATATTTAAAATAATTTCTAACCGCACGATGTACGATTAACGGATATGATTAAAGAATCTTCAAAATCCTCACAAAGAGAATCCGGATCCGTTGTTCGTAATCCTACTACTTACTAACCAAGTCAATCACACTTATCATTCTAGACCCTAATTATACGGAAAGGAAAACCAAAGATCCTACTTTCTACCTGAGAAAAATTCTACCAAAAAATAAAATAAAAATAAATACAAATGAGGATTCCGTGGAGCCACGTATGATCCAATCTGAGAGGATTTACTCGACACCAGGTCACACCTCACTGTAAAAGCTCTGAAACTGCCTATATAATTAACTGAACCCCAGCAGTTCTAACAAGCTTCAGCTATAAGAACAATTCTAGAGAGAGAAGGAGGGAGTGCTAGAGAGAGAGAGGAGAGATTTAGAAGCAAGAGAGCCAGAGAATTAGTGAATTACTCGAGACACACACCCACCAGTGAATGGCAAACCGTGTAATCCCAGGAGCATCAAAACTCTTGAAAAATGTCAGGCCACTGAACTCCGCCTCCTCCACCACCATATCCGCCATTTCCCAGCCAATCGGCTATGCCGAAAGAGCACCACACCCCACAGCCACCACCATCGACGCCGACCCCAGCCTTTCCAGCTTCGATGACGCGGACAAGCTCTTTGCCTCGGTCTCCACATCGCGGCTGTTGAGGACGGCTTTGAACCTCCACATGGTGGCGGTGGAGCCGATGGTGGATGTTGGAATGTGGGTCATGCGTTCAAAGCTCATGCAGACTCCCTTGATCAAAGACGTGATCGTGGGGATGATACGGTCCACGATTTATGACCACTTTTGCGCCGGTGAAGATGCCTTCGCTGCCGGAAAGTCGGTGCTGGAGCTAAACGAGGCGGGGCTGAGAGGCATGCTGGTTTACGCTTTGGAGTACGCCGGTGACAACGAGGCATGTGACAAGAACTTGCAAGGCTTCTTGGACACCGCTGAATCCACCAAATCCCTGCCACCTTCTTCGGTAAGTAGTTCTCCACATCACCCCAATATCAAAGATTCAAGATTCGATTTGTTGACTTTTCTTTGATCATATCGAAATTCAGTTACATTTTAACGTTCATAATGATTTTTTTGGGCTTAAAAATGAAGTTCATTAACCAATTTACTGCGTGCTTACAACAATAAACTGTGACGCGGGCCCTTCGTAGAGCATGTATACCCAAAAATTCCGGTGTTCTGAGTCAAAATTTTAACCTTTAGAGTTTGATTTTTCTTATGTAAAATAAGATTTATAAACATTTAGTAATACGGTCTAGTAAGATAAAATACAACCTAAATTGAAAACTTGATTTTATTCTTCTTTTTTTTTTAGTAAAAAAAAAAGAATAAAACAAATAGTTAAGTAATAACTAAAAAAATACTAAAACTAAATAGTAAAGGAGCAATAACAAACCTCTTGATATAACAAGAAATTTTTTATTACTCCTTTACTTTCAAGAACTCATATATACTAAGATCAAAGTCTTATTCATTTATAGATGGAACTTCAACAGCAGCTAGGTATATTCTTTTTCACGTGTAAGTGAGAGATATTAGATTCGGTTCTCGTCAAAGACAAATTTGAACAGCATTTTACTAGCCATATGGCTTAGTTCACCCCCTCTTTTTAGTATATGTAATACCGTTTGTTAAAAAAAATAACAAGACGTAATGGTTAAAATATTCCGTTACTAAATGTTAATATTGTTTCACATGTCACATGATCAAGGAGTCTGAATCCATACAGTCGACATGTAGGATTGCGGGTCCTACTTTCTTGGTTTTGCCATTTGGTTCGTTGCATGCACCACCAAGTTGGTTTTTACCTGTGCCTCTTGGTTCTTTACATGCACCACCAAGTTGTTTGGCCAACCTTGAATCTTCCATCTAGGCCTAGAGCTGCTTACATTTGATTTGGCTTCCTAGTTGCTGCCGACAAATCTTCCAACATCAATCAAACATTTACTATTCTTAATATTATTTTTAATTTTACAATTATCACTAATTGAATCTTGATTAGTGCAATTTGCAAACCATGTGAAAGCTTGGTGCGCCAATTGAGTTTGATTCTGACAGTGACTTGTCAAAAAAGCACTTTCAAGCAAAGCAATTCTTGTTGTGATTTGTTTTTCTTCACCACTTGCTCGTGAAGTTTATGTGTGATGGTAACTGAAACTGAAAGTGATGTTTTTGGCTTGTAACAGGTGAGCTTTATCATTGTGAAAATTACTGCAATTTGCCCCACCAATCTGCTTCGGCGAGTGAGTGACTTGCTGAGATGGCAACAGCAAGATCCGTCTTTCGATCTTCCATGGAAGCGCGATACGTTTCCCATTTTCTCCGAATCGAGCCCTCTCTACCATACCCTCGAAAAGCCGGAGCCTTTGACACGTGAAGAAGAGCGTGATCTCGAACTAGTCCACCAGAGACTACTAAAACTGTCCCAAAAGTGCGCAGAAGCCAATGTGCCTCTATCCGTCGATGCAGAGTACACTTCAATTCAACCGGCCATCGATTACTTGACCTACTCCTCTGCGATCATCTACAACAAAGACGATAATCCAATCGTTTATGGGACGATTCAAGCTTACTTGAAAGATGCAAAGGAAAGATTGTTGCTGGCAACAAAGGCAGCAGATAAGATGGGCGTTTCAATGGGGTTCAAAGTGGTGAGGGGAGCTTATATGTCAAGTGAAGGAAAATTAGCTTCTTCCTTGGGCTATAAGTCTCCTATCCACGATTGCATTGAGGACACGCACGCGTGCTACAACGATTGTGCTTCGTTCATGCTCGAGAGGATTGCAAATGGCTCTGATGCAGTTGTCCTTGCAACCCATAATGTTGAATCAGGTAAATAAAACTTGCAGAAAAGCCCCATTACATTGGTTTAGAGTTTTGTATCGGTAGTATGTCTGACGTGAAATGTTGAATGCAAATGTAGGGAGACTGGCAATGGCAAAAGCACATGAAATAGGGGTTGGGAAGGTGCTCCAGAAGCTCGAATTTGCGCAGCTGTACGGAATGGCAGAATCGCTCTCCTTCGGCCTGAAAAATTCAGGGTTTCAAGTAAGCAAGTACATGCCATTCGGACCGATACAGTTGGTGCTGCCGTACCTGTTAAGGAGGGCTGAAGAGAACAGGGGACTCCTATCCGCTTCATCTCAAGACAGACAATTCACAAGGTAAATTCAAAGTCGGATAAAAACTTGCACATTCGCAGAGTAAAAGGTCAGTTTTTTCCTAACGCCGGTTTGAACTCTTCATTTGAATACAGGGAGGAGCTGATGAGGAGACTTAAAGCCGCAATCATCTAACGCGAAAACAACGGCTTTGTGGAACAGCAAGCTTGCTGATCCATCAACAATCTTGTAAATAGCATCATGTAATTGTGGTGGATTGCTCGTAAGTTAGTTGAATTAAAATATGCATATAGGAATTAGGAAATCTGGGTTCTGTTTTCAACAGATCCATGTTTGCTTCCTAGGTCTACTTCCATGGCAATCCACTATAAGCACCGGAGCCCTATCGACCGTGGTTAAAATCGCGTTGCTTCCTTCAACAGAAGGAATATGAATAAAATGTTCATGTTGCTTCCAAATTACTCAATGTGTGTAGATGACGTTTGAATAACTAGGAGTAACCAAAGAGGAACTTGGGTAAGGCTGCCCTCTCTCGCACTCGTGGGATCAACGTGGAGTCGAGCAAAACTAAAATACACAAAATACATGAATCCCATGATTTTGCGAAGATGGTCGGAAAGGTCACGTGGTCAGGCGTTCTGATCTAATCTGCAAATTGCAATATAAAAGCACATCCTTGACTCAAATTCCCGATTACTTGCAATCGAAGACATTTAGGAGTGCCTTGAGGTGGTTATCAATCATCTTTTCTCAGATCAACATGGGGAAAGCATGGGCGGTGGGGTCTCAACTTTCCAAACCATAAAATATTCCATTTATTTAATTCTTTTTAGTGTCAATAATTATCAGTCAAATAATTATAATCCTGAAGATATCATAGTTTAATACATTGGACTGATACAGCAATGTGCTTCAACCAATATTATGGGTACGGGTGAATCCAAAAATGAAACCCTAATGCTGCCTCTAACCTGGAAACATAGTTCATGCGTATCATGACGGTATGCCTTGCAATAGCTTGGCATCGAATCTACTCGATACCTGATCGCCTCTTCGAAGTTCATGACAGTGCAAGTACGATCCTGTATCGGCTGTCCAACTCGTAGCAGTAATATTGTTTTTCATACAGCGCCGGACCTGCATCTGAGAAGCCTCGTCGTGTAGATTCAGACTTCTGGGAAACGGTCATGGTATCATTTCACTATCACACAGGAAAACGAAACAAAATTGAGTTCAAAGACATGAGAGAGTCCAAGAGAATCTTAAAATCATGACAAAATGGCATATTAGTGGGTGTCAAAATCACACATATTATTCCAATAAACTGGGAAACTATAGGCCTGCTCATTGTTTAGGTTGCTGACAAGATTAGCAATACATCCTAGTTGGAAAAGGACATCCGCCAACCATCATTTCATGGATTCCACGATTCCCATGATATAAGCAAGATTTACATACACATATCAAATTATCCAAGCTTTTTAGCTAAAACTGGTTCGTGAGATTGTCATAGCTCCTCACATTGGTCCCTAAGATTTAAAATCAATAGAAGCGGTCGCTGAGATTGTCCACCGTCAATCATTTTGTTCCTGCTATGAAAAATCTCCTTTAAATTGAAGAAACCACCAGTTCAAGGGGAGGAGTTGATTTGATAAAAATACCCTCGATTTAATGGAGATTTCTCACGAAATGACCAAAAGGATTGATGGTGGACAATCTCAGGGACCACTTCTATCGGTTTTAAATCTGAGGGACCATTTGGATAAAAAGCCAATTATCAATGCATGTACAATATCTTTACAGTCTCACAGAATCTGATATCATCACTAAAAAACAAGAGCAAGTTAACAATGGAACCTTGTACAAGGAACAGAAGATGTAAAATTGCAAAATCAAGACAGCTGATGATTCTTGAAAATATGAAGATAACGGAACCAAGAAAATGTGGACAAGTTAGTGTTGCTATTACTTATTCCGCCTTCAGTGTGACCACTGAAGTTGGAATAGATATGAGTGGATGAGGATTTGATTCAGTATGAACTGCTGTCGAACATCTTTTAAGTTGACGATTTTCCATGAACTACAAGTCTGGACATTTCTACCAATATCGATTGATGTCAACCTAAAATTGATATTTGCTCCTGTGAACTATTTTTCCTGTATACGAACTTGAGCTTCTATAGACAAGGCATGACTATATAGCTATGAACTTTCACTCATGGATATAGATGAAACTGAACTCCCCAGATCATGACGGAACAATGTTTAGAGCACAGATATAGATGGTAAGTTCAGCTTTCATATATGGGATACCAAAAACTAACCATTTCAAATTAATTGACTTGATAAATTAGATGATAATAACAAATATAAATCAAAATTGCTAACTCATAAAAAATTTGTATTGTATCATTTATATCACTACCACTAGAACGTATGGACATACTCAGCTCAGAGTTTGATATCCTAGAGGCCTTTGCACTCCGTCTTGCCTTGTGTTCTTTCCCATCAGAGAAGGCATCCACGGGAACATTTTCCCAAGCTCCTTGCTTATTGTACTCGGCCTAAGTTGCTTATCATTAATTCCAAATTTTGCTCTTTCAATTGCTTCCATTACATCTTCTCTGGCCACAGTTTCACCACCTGCAACAGACCATAGATTAATAGGAAGTTGAGATCCATGTACAATTTCAGAAAACCAAAAGATAATTTGGATGTACTGTATACCCTACCCCTACGAGCAGCAAGTAAAGCAGCTTCATTGACGATGTTTGCAAGATCAGCACCTACAAAACCTGGTGTCATGGAAGCAATGAGATCACAAATAAGATTAGTGTCTTCCTCCAAAGGAACTCCTCTCAAATGTACAGCCAATATCTTTCTCCTTCCTTCATCATCTGGTTCTCCTACAACTATTTTTCTTGAGAAGCGGCCTGGCCTACAAAGGGCAGAATCCAATACTTCGGGCCTGTTTGTTGCTGCAACAACAATCACCTTCGAGTCTGACTCAAATCCATCCATTTCTGTCAGCAACTACAAGAACAGAAAAAAAAATTTGATGAAAAAACATTATCGAATTGATATTAACATAAATTTCAAACATACATTACAGATGACAAGATGTCCACTGAAATCCATATCTAGGATCTACCGATACAATAATGTGGTTAATTCTTAATACTGCCTTCTACTATTGTACATAACAGCAGAATCGAAACAATAAGCTAATTTAACGTGTTGATGCTTGATAGCTATTTAGACTTGAAAAATGAAAACAAAACTAAGGACATTAAAGGAAATAATCAATGTTTTAAGATTGAAGGTGAAAGTATAAGCTAAACGCACAGTAAAATAGCTAGAAAAGTTGGCAAGATTTTAAAGGGGACCAATATTATTTTCCCATCAAACAAAATCAAACAGGAGAGAACAAAAGAGTATTCCCAACTACAGTGATTTGACAATTTTCAAAAAGTTTCAAACTATATACTAACAATTCCAGAAGACATTCAGAATGTGACTGCTTAAACTTTGAATGGATGCGAGAAATGCAGGATTGAAGCCAGAATTGAACCTTATATTACCTGATTCAATGTTTGGTCACGCTCATCGTTGAAACTTCTGCCACGCTTCGTTCCAACTGCATCAAGCTCATCAATGAATACAATTGAAGGTGAATGTTTCCTTGCCATATTGAAAAGGTCTCTAATGCGAGCTGCTCCTCTTCCAACAAACATCTCCACAAATTCACTGGCAGAAACACTGAAAAATGGTACGCCTGCTTCTCCAGCCACTGCACGGGCAAGTAATGTTTTCCCTGTTCCTGGAGGACCAACCAGCAATACACCTCTGGGTAACTTTGCTCCTAGTTTGTTGTAGTTAATAGCTCCTTGCAAGCATAAAACTATCTACAAACAAGAAAGATGTCAAGAAAATAAAGGAAGAAAATTGAATAAATAATTAAATAATAAGAATATATTTCAGTGCCTTTGAATAAAACGAGAAACATCCACAAGATTATATCTCAATAAAAGATATGCACCCTGAAAGGCTCATTGCCATGTGTGATCGGACTTGTTGCAAGCCTTGGGATACCTTCCCAGCACTGTTCTGGATGCAAATTTCAATTCATGATGTGAACCAGCCTTTATATTTAACAGAAATCCACAACTTTCTCCGTAGTATATATATTTTGTTCAAACCTTTGGTGTTTCAAGCTCACGGAGATCAGAACACTCCAACAACAAGCAAAAGATGCACTGTTTTGGCTGTGATGCTCTATCTTTCTATCTAAGAACTGATAAATATGTCTTCCTAGTGTTTATAAACTGTATCCATAAATGTTTAAGCCAAAAGCTTCCAAGCTTTCACGGATACATAATTGTAGCAAGCAGAGTGAAGGATATCCACAGTTCCGTGATAAGAAAAGTAAGTTACCTCATTATCAACTACATAATCAAGTTAGCAATGCAAAAAAGTGTCGATGCATAGAAATAAAGCATGCAACATATCTAATGTATTCTAGAGAAGAGATGTGTACCTCCATAAGCTCCAATTTCGCAGCATCAACTCCCTCAACATCTTCAAATCCAACCAACTGCTTATCAGGTCGCCGCTTTCTAGCTGGGCTATTAGCAGCAGAAAGTTGACGATAAAGAAGCCACATCAATGGCATCAAAGGAATCCACAGAGATATTATAGTTATCAAAGTAGTCCTCATCGACATCAAAACTGATTGAGGAGCCGAGCTATATGTAATTCCTTTCTCTCTCATCAAACTAAGTAAAAATTTCTCATCATGATCTACTTTTCTGGTTGAATACTGCCAGTCAGGCGTAGAAGCTTTAGTCGGTGATAATTTTCTCAAAACATTCCTATTCAGTGCTTGACTAGATCGAGAACCATCATTACTTGTGACTTTATCGGCCACATTCTCACTTTCAATGCTTGGCAATTCTCCCTCAGACAATTGAGTACCCCCATCAATGCGAGAATTTGTGTTATAATATATCCGACGGGACCCCTCTTCAAGTAGAACTTTTGAAACAGACTCATTTTGAAGGCTTGTTATCAATTCTGAGTATGGAACCATTTTCGGAGAGGGCACAGCTGTTAACTTCAGAAACAAATAGCAGAGCCCCAATATCACAGAAACCAAAGAAACAAGTGTCATTCTTCTCATGTTCTTTCGCAAGAAAGTCCCAACACCACTGAACACTGACTGAATTGTAACTCTTTTCACTCTCATAGCTAACCACCGCAACCTCGGGCGCAATCTCAAAGAAAATCTCCTCCTCAAAGACCTCAACTTAGTGTCTCCTTTCTTCCCCAAATGGATCTGCTTATTCGCACTATTTGCATTCGTAAATGGCTCCATTTTATTGTAACAACACAACCCATGTCTAGATTTACAACAACTATTCAATCCCTCTAACCAAACTCCATTGTTTCCATTCATCAGTGGCCTAAGCTCATTGTTCCAGAACAACCCATGTTGAAAGTTTCGCAATTTACGAAACCCCACGGAACGAAAAGCAAATGAACTACGGCAAAAACCTCTATACCTTCCCAAAGACTTGGACTTTTCGCCGTGAAATTCTAATTTATTGGGGATAGATAAGAACCCAGTATTGGAAACAACAGAAAAACAAGAAGCCATGCTTTTCTCTACAAAAACACTTGTCTACTGAAACAACAGAGCAAAACCCACTAACTTTATCACCACCATTGCAAAATTAACACAGAAATACTCATAAATTTGTGTAATTCGGCAAGAAAAATGAACAAAATTCAGAACAATAAACCTGTCAGAGCTGCTTTAGAACTCACAATTCTCAGAGCTGGGGAAGTTTGTGGGAGCAGGAAGAGTGTTTGCTAGTGATTTTTTGGAAGATGGGAGATGAAAGTGAGAGTCTTTGTGGTTGGGTCCATCAACGAGGAGTAACACAAGAAGGAAGACAGCAGTTTGCTAAGAACTGATAAATTATCTCCAAGGTTTTGCTAACACATTAGTTAATTCTCACTTTACAACTTATTGTAAAATTTACATTTTATTATCCTTATTTCTTTTTCTAACCTAAAGTTACGATTTGTCATTAATAAAAGTCTAATACCTAAAAAAATAATAATTGGGCAATAACAAAAATTATCATAAATCCAAAAAAATAAATATTTAAATAAAAAACACTATAAAATAGAAAAAATTTACCTGCATTTTTCTACTATCACTACAATCTTACCTCTCTCATTCGTTTTGAACACCTCACTCTATAGTCATGCTCGTCCCATTCAGACACTGAGCCAAAGTTGATTTCGGACTGGCTACGACCCAAGTCCTTGTCAATTCGATTCTCAAATTCCACTACCAAATCCAATTATTATTTCTAATCAATCCATACACGCTTTAGATTTGTAACCAAGACTCGGCTACAAGATGTTCAAGCCAAATGCAACATTTTTTACAACACGATGGAGATGAACTTCACAAACATGTTCGTCTTGTGGATGGACGCAGGTAAGAGGTGTACCCGTCGGGATAAAGATAAAAGGATGTTGCGTTGGTGTAGATTTGGAGTGGGTCGGGTTGGTGTGCGGTGGGGGAGAGTTTGGTGGTGCGGATGACGTGCAGGAGCTTGCAGGTGTGAGAATGAGAGTGGTAGAGAAACTATTTTTTCTTATATTTAATTTTTAACTTTTCAATATTTATTTATTTTTATTTTTTTGTATAGAAAAACATTTTTGATTAATTTTAAATTTTTTGTTGGGGTCAAGGGTCTGCTATGTTATCTTTTACTAGAAGACTTAACAATCAGATTAGTTTTTGAGAGCAAATCGTAATTTTAGATTTGAAATTGAGACGAAAATATTAAGGGTGGCAGTGCAAACTTCACGATAACCCCTATATTATTTACATGTTATGTGCTGTGATTGGTTCTTATGTTTCTCTACCTTGGGCATGGCTGCACAAGATTCTTTTTTTTTTCTATTTTTTTTTAACTAAGTTGGACTATTAGTCCCCATATTTTACTATGATATTCACTTTCATCCTAAGGGTTTGTTTTCTTACATTTTCATCCTATATGTTTCTTTCAATTTAAACACGCCTATGAAGGTAGAATTAAACTCGGGAGCTAGAAAAGATGAGGCAAATGTTTTTAATTAACTAAGCTGCAAGTCTTATATTATTGTAATTTTATTTAATTAACGTTATTAGTCCAATTTATCAAATAAGTTTGAAGTAAAATGATGGATTCCACATTAGTACGAGACTATAATGCTAACAAGAAATAATTTTCCAATGAATCATTCAAAAACACACATCGCAAAATTATATATACTAAAGCGCAATGGAAAAAAATACTATTCCTAAACACAATGTAAAGACGAAAATACCCCTATTCAATTGGTCTTTTCCTTCCTATATTTCGTGCTGCTACAGTAAAAAATAAGAAAAGCCTTGTTGCACACGTGGTGTGCTAGCGAGATTTCTCTCCTCCACCGCTTCCTTCCTCTACAGTCTGCACTGCTTGCTTTTTACTCCAATTCGAATCAAAACCGAAAAAAGCTCATATAATTGTTCACACCATCAAGACAATAAATTTCACCATCAGATTTCTCCAGATGCTTCTAAACCCAAGTCCCTATCTTCTCATCTAGATCAATTTCATCACCAAATTCCTCCACATCGTTTCAATCTTCAGCAAACCCAAAACTCACTCACTCTGTCAGTTATGCTATCACTCTATCAACATGTTTTGTGGCCATCAGATGCTGGAAAAACCCTTGACTGGAACTTAGTTTGCCCATCCAGAAAGAATGATTAGAAAGCTGCTTGAGGCAAAGCAGAAGCTACGGGAGGAAGAATGGAATTTTTTTTTAACACCCTAAGCCTAAACAACGACGTCTTGCTCCCTTGCCCTGTTGTTGTTTCCTTATGTCGTCTCTTCCACAGTAATAGTATTTTCATAGTTATCCTATCCTGAAATTTTATGATCTAACTAGACATTTTAGGTATGAAATTGAGAAGATTTGAAAAACGTTTGTGTTTGAGAAAGAGGCTGCAAAGAAATCGACCAACGGAAAGGAAAAAAAAAATAGAAAGCATTGATCATAAAAAGTGATAACAATAAGTCGCGTAGGGTATTGATTTAAGGGAGCCTCATTTTTGAATTTTTTAGATTAAACATTCATGCCTTTTAGTGATTTGATTAAACTTTTTTTGTCATAATTTTGGTGCTATATGCACATTATATTGTAACAAATTTCCTATAATCTAGCCTTTTAATTACACTATCACCCATTAGAGATAATTGTAAAAAAAAAAAAATGTTGGTTAGATTCAATTTATTTTCATAATAATGCAACAATTTAGCAATAATTATCTACAATTTAAGATATTTTATTTCCAAAATAGTTTAAAATATTTTTAAATCCCACAAAATCAAATGTACCGAAATAAGTTTTTCTTTTAGTACGTTAAGAGAAAAAAGGATTGAGAATAATATAAACGTACCAATACACAATGTGTACAAAATAAAACGTACCAAAATAAAAATAATGTACCAATATTAACAATATTTATCAAATCAAACGTACCAATATTAACAATATGTATCAAATCAAACATACCAAAATTGCAAATAAAGGTACCAATTAATGATTTTTGTAACTTCAAACGTACCCGCAGATAATATATACGTAATGTATTGTACCTAATAATAATTCGTCAACAATTATACTTAAAAAAATAGCAAAAAAAATATAATTTTACAAAAAAATTGAAAAAATTACACGGAGCTTTTATGTTGATCACCAACTATTTGATAAAAGAAAACCATTTGAAAAAAGAAATAATATTAAATGTTTGCATAACAAAAAAAGAAATTGTTATCGAAAAAAACATATTTGGAAGAATAGAAAATATAGTTTAATTACGAATATCTCCACTAAATAAGGAAAAGTGCATCATGCAGATAAAAGGATAAATTCAAAAATTATTTTAATTTAAAAAAATATAATAATGACATGTAATTTAGCTTGAGGTGGTTATTGGTCAAAGCACTTTAATCAAATTTTAAAAAGACACATATGTTTAATCTAAATGATAGAGAAAAACTGTAGGGGATTCTAATTTTCCCTTGATTTAAATTTGGTTTAATTATGAAGTATAGTAGTATGTTCTAATTTTTAAGGGTATATGTTCTACAAAATATGTTGGCAAGTTTTGCGTATTGCCCACCCAAAAATAAAATTTATAGAACAACCATGTATATAATTGCTATTAGTGTTCAGATTTTCACTCGATCTTTTTTTTTATTATTATTAATTTGTGGACCAATTTTAGTTACTAATCATTATTGTAAACCCGCTGTTATAAATATGTAACAGGTTAGGGAAATAACCTTTACTAGTGAGGTGTGCGGAGCAGGTGTAAAATATTACACTGAAACTAGAGCACAAGAGAATGACTCAGTAAGAGGAGAGAATGGAAACTGAAGTATTAATCTTTTCTATCTGTTTCTTCTCTGTATTCTTTCTGTACTTTGATAACAATCGAATTGCTCTATTTATAGAGCAATCCCACACATACAAATTTCTTACAGTTTGACATTTGCTTTGCATCTGTTGAAATGTAATTCTTTGCATCCAAAGTCTACATCATTTTCATGGGCATTGAAAATGCCTGTTTCTAGAATCTGTTACATTTTCAGGAACATTGAAAATGTCTGTGTGTGTGGGTGGGCATTCATAACATGCCAAGGTTTTCAACACTCCCCCTTGGATGCCCACATATCAACATCAGTTGCCTCGTTAAAACCTTGCTTGGAAAAACCCAGTGGGAAAAAACCATAGCGAAGGAAAAAGAGTACAACTTTACCTGGATTGTTGATACAGTGTGACGTATGCTTATGTTGCCTCGTTAAAACCTTGATAGGAAAAACCCAGTGGGAAAAATCCTAATCGAAGGAAAAAGAGTACAACATGCATGTATCATGGATGCTCCCCCTGATTTGTATCTCCCCCTGATTTCGCATTCTCCAAACTTAGCTGTTTGGTAAGTCGACGTAATCCGATACTTTGCACTAGCTTCTGAAACGTGCACTTTGGTAGAGACTTGGTGAACAAGTCTGCCAGATTTTCATTGGAACGGATTTGTATGACTTCAATAACTTTAGCCTTCTGAAGCTCATGTGCACTGAAAAACTTTGGAAATATGTGTTTAGTCTTATCGCCCTTGATGAATCCTTCCTTCATTTGGGCAACACAGGCTGCATTATCTTCATGAATGACAGTTGGATTGTCTGTCTTCGAAGTTAAACCACATGAATTCCGGATATGATGGATCATTGATCTTAACCAAGAACACTCACGACTTGCTTCATGTAAAGCAAGTATTTCTGAATGATTTGAAGATGTAGCAACTAATGTTTGCTTTGTTGAGCGCCATGAGATGGCTGTATCTCCATTCTTGAACACATATCCAGTTTGTGAGCGGGCTTTATGCGGATCAGAGAGGAAACCAGCATCAGCATATCCAACAAGAACCTGGTCATCTGTGGAGTTCTTTGAGTAGAAGAGACCCATGTCTGTTGTTCCACGAAGGTATCTCAATACATCCTTGACTCCCTTCCAATGACGAGTTGTTGGAGCAGAGCTATACCTTGCTAACAAGTTGACTGAAAAAGCTATATCTGGTCTAGTACATTGTGCTAAATACAATAAAGCACCAACTGCACTCAAATATGGTACTTCTGGACCAAGGACCAGTTCATCATCTTCTTTTGGACGGAATGGATCTTTTTTAATGTCCAAAGAACGAACGACCATTGGCGTGCTAAGTGGATAAGCCTTGTCCATACCAAATCGCTTCAGGATTTTTTCAATGTAAGCTGATTGGTGGACCAAAATTCCACTAACACAATGCTCGATCTGCAGGCCGAGACAAAATTTTGTTTTTCCAAGGTCTTTCATTTCAAACTCGCTTTTCAGATATGCAGCAGTTTTATTGAGCTCTTCAGGAGTTCCAACTAGGTTCATATCATCAACATATACTGCCACTATAGCAAATCCAGAATTGGATTTCTTAATGAACACACAAGGGCAAATGACATTGTTGATATAACCTTCTTTGATCAAATACTCACTGAGACGATTATACCACATTCGTCCAGATTGTTTCAACCCATACAAGGATCGCCTCAATTTGATTGAGAGCATACCTCGTGGTTTATTAGTTGTTTCAGGCGACTTAAGTCCTTCTGGGACTTTCATGTATATGTCAGTATCTAATTCTCCATATAGATACGCAGTGATGACATCCATAAGTCGCATATCAAGTTTCTCTGAAACCACTAAACTTATCAAGTAACGGAACGTAATTGCGTCCATTACAGGAGAGTATGTCTCCTCATAATCAATTCCAGGTCTTTGTGAAAAGCCTTGTGCAACGAGTCGTGCTTTATATCTTGCAATCTCGTTTTTCTCATTGCGTTTCCTTGTGAATACCCATTTGTAGCCCACAGGGTTTACACCAGGCGGGGTTTGGACTACTGGTCCAAAAACACTTCGCCTTTCCAAGGAATTTAATTCTGCCTGGATTGCATCTTTCCACTTAGGCCAATCCTGTCTCTGTTTGCATTCATCAACAGAGCGGGGCTCAATATCATCACTTAATATGATTTCAGTGGCTACGGCGAATGCGAATATATCGTCAATGATTATCTCATTGCGATCCCACAACTCATTAGTACATGCATAATTTATAGAGATTTCTTTACTCTCATGTACTTCTGTCTCTTCAGGGACATGTGTCTCATCAAGGACATTTTCTTCTTCTGGAAGTACAGAATCATGAATTGTGGATTTGTCATGCATTCTATCTTCTTGAATGATTTCATTTGGATTCAGCTGTGCCCTCGTTTTTCTCTTTCGAGGGGCTGAATCTTTTGAACCTGGTGGTCTACCACGCTTCAGGCGTGCACCAGATGAATCATTCGCTGCCACCTTATTTTGTCCAACAGGGACATCAATTCTTGCAGGTGCATTTGCAGCTGGTATATGTGATTTAGTCACTTTCATAGCATCATTAAATGCATCTGGCATTTGATTGGCAATGCCTTGAAGATGAACGATCATTTTCACTTCAATTTCACATTGAGTGCTACGTGGATCAAAATGAGACAAGGTGGGAACAACCCATGTCAGCTCTTTCCGTTCTTCAGGAACGGTCTTTTCTCCCCCTAACGATGGGAAGGCTGTCTCATCAAAGTGACAATCAGCAAAACGAGCTGTAAACATATCACCTGTTAAGGGTTCCAAATATCTAATGATAGATGGTGAATCAAAACCCACATAAATTCCCAGTCTGCGCTGAGGTCCCATTTTAGTTCGCTGTGGTGGTGCAATAGGCACATAAACAGCACAACCAAAAACTCGTAAATGTGAAATGTTTGGCTGATGTCCAAACACGAGTTGTACTGATGAGTATTGGTGGTTGGCTATAGGTCTCAACCGAACCAATGATGCAGCATGTAAAATTGCATGTCCCCATACAGACACTGGCAATTTTGTTTTCATAAGCAGAGTGCGAGCTATTAACTGAAGCCGCTTAATCAATGCTTCTGCTAAACCATTTTGAGTATGGACATGAGGAACAGGGTGTTCAACATCAATGCCCAATGTCATGCAGTAATCATCAAAGGTTTGAGACGTAAATTCACCAGCGTTATCAAGTCGGATAGACTTAATGGGATAATCTGGGAACTGTGCTCGTAACTTAATTATCTGAGCAAGAAGTCTCGCAAAAGCTACATTCCGAGTAGACAAGAGACAAACATGTGACCATCGGGTAGATGCATCAACCAGAACCATAAAATACCGAAATGGTCCACAAGATGGTTGAATAGGCCCACAAATATCCCCTTGAATTCTTTGCAGAAATGATGGGGATTCTGCATCAACCTTTAGTTGTGATGGTCTAATTACCAACTTCCCTTGAGAACAAGCCTTGCAAAGGTTATCATTTGAGACAGCAATATGTCTACTCAATAATGGATGTCCATTAGAGTTGGTAATGATTCTACGCATCATGGTAGATCCTGGGTGACCCAGACGATCATGCCAGAGCATGTAGATCTTTGAATCAATGAACTTCTGGTTCATGACAGCATGTGATTCAACTGTCTTTATGTATGTACAATACAATCCACTCGACAAACCACGCAACTTCTCCAATATACGCTTCTGGGTATCATTGGAGGTAATGCATAGATACTCCACATTTTCTACACTTTTTGTTGCAATGTGGTATCCATTTAAACGGATGTCTTTGAAACTCAACAGATTTCGAGTAGATCGAGTAGCGTACAATGCATTATGTATGGACAATATTGTTCCATTTGGTAACATAATCTGGGCTTTCCCTGAGCCTTCAATCACATCTGAAGGGCCAGATATTGTTGTTACCCCTATTCTTGTGAGCATTAAGCTGGAGAAATACTTTCGATCACGAAGTATTGTATGTGTGGTTGCGCTGTCTGCAACACAAATATCTTCGCCATTGCTCTTGTTTTGAGAATGACCATAATTCTTATCCATGCTTTCTGAGTAAGAGAATCACAGTTAAAAGCATGTTATAACAGAAAATTCAACTGCCACTTTTATTGAATTTTGAAATGCAAGTTTTTGAACTACAAGTTCAATACATTAAACATAAACTATTCAATCGGACCGGTAAACTTCATTCCCCCTTTCCATAATGAAGTCAGATACATCTAGGTGGGTGTGTCCAACTGCCCTGATAAGTCGGACACTGGATCAGGTATGTTCATTGGTTCAGCCTGGTCGAGAAAATTAGTCTCGACACCCTTCTCCTTGAGGGAGGCTTGATACAGATCCACCAGATGTTTTGGGGTACAGCAAGTACGCGCCCAATGCCCATTGCCACCACATCTATGGCATGCTCCTTCAGAGTTTCTGGGAGCATTGCTCATATGAGCCTTGCCTTTATGGCGATTCACATTCTTGAAGCTTGGGCCTGAATTATGCCTTGGAACCTGGTTGCGAAACTGAACACCATGGTTTTTGCCTTTCCTGTTCCACCGACCTCGTTTTCGGCCACGTCCTCGTCTATGAGAATCACCACCAGAGGATGTGGCGTTCACTTCGAGGGAAGCAGCATTCACTTCTGGGAATGGTGCAGATCCAGTGGGTCGGGAATGATGATTTCTCATCAGGAGCTCATTGTTCTGTTCAGCTACCAGGAGCACAGATATCAGCTGATTGTACTCAGTGAAGCCTCGCGCTCTATACTGCTGCTGCAGGAGCACATTAGAGGCATGAAATGTGCTGAAAGTCTTTTCCAGCAAATTTTCCTCAGTGATAGTATCCCCACAGAGCTTCATCTGAGATGTGATTCTGAACAACGCAGAATTGTACTCAGCCACGGATTTGAAATCCTGGATCCTCAGGTGAGACCATTCATATCGAGCTCTTGGAAGGATCATCGTTGTCTGGTGATTGTATCTACTTCTCAAGGCATTCCAGAGAGCTAACGGATCTTCAACCGTTAAGTACTCGCTCTTTAGCCCCTCATCAAGATGGCGGCGAATAAAAATCATTGCCTTTGTCCGATCTTGAGAGGATGAGCTGTTCTCCTCCCTGATGGTATCTCCAAGATTCCCTGCTTCCAAATGGATCTTGGTATCCAATACCCAGGTCAGGTAATTCTTCCCGGTAATGTCCAGGGCAGCATACTCAAGCTTTGCCAAGTTCGCCATTTTCTTTTCTGAAAGAAAATGAGATGTGTAAGAACTTGCAATAATATGTATTCCTGGAGGAATATAGTGTTAGAACTTCTGGTTCTTACAAATTTTTCATTTTGATCTTCAGGCCAAAATGATAAGCACTCGAAACTTCTGGCTCGAGATTTTCAAGGTGAATGAGGAGGGCGATTGTACCGTACCATTCTCATTGAAATAATATAGCATAGAATGGGCGATTATTCCGCACCACTCAAGTAGCAGAAAATTTAAATACGCAGGGCAGGATGGGCGATTATACCGCTCCACCAAAAATTGCAGTAAAATTAAACAGCAAGCAAATTTAAATATGCAGGGTAGGGTGGGCGATTATACCGCTCCACCTAAAATTTGCAGTAAAATTAAATCTGCAGTCCAAGATAGGCGATGATACCGCACCATCTTGGATCGCAGTAAGATGAAATTTGCAGTTCAAGATGGGCGATTGTACCGCACCATCTTGGATTGCAGCAAAATAAATAATGGGTTAGTAATCAATATCGAAACCAAACAAGAAATCAAAGATATATGTAACCGTCAGGTTGAGAACTATGAGCAGGCATGGAGCAAATAGTTCGTCGCGAGGGTATATCGCGCAGTTGAGGCAGAGGAAGAAGATGAACAGTAAAATCCTCAGAGGAAACATTTTTTTTTTTTTTCTTTCTTTCGTTCGGCGAAGAAGAATGAGAGAATTATATCTTTTAGGTGAAGAAGAAAGAGACATAGTTATATTTTAGAGACTCGTGCTGATAACGTGTTATAAATATGTAACAGGTTAGGGAAATAACCTTTACTAGTGAGGTGTGCGGAGCAGGTGTAAAATATTACACTGAAACTAGAGCACAAGAGAATGACTCAGTAAGAGGAGGGAATGGAAACTGAAGTATTAATCTTTTCTATCTGTTTCTTCTCTGTATTCTTTCTGTACTTTGATAACAATCGAATTGCTCTATTTATAGAGCAATCCCACACATACAAATTTCTTACAGTTTGACATTTGCTTTGCATCTGTTGAAAATGTAATTCTTTGCATCCAAAGTCTACATCATTTTCATGGGCATTGAAAATGCCTGTTTCTAGAATCTGTTACATTTTCAGGAACATTGAAAATATCTGTGTGTGTGGGTGGGCATTCATAACATGCCAAGGTTTTCAACACCCGCGGCATAGTGGGCTTTTTTTCTTGTCACTGCAAAATCGGGGCAGCTGCCAGCAAACGACGGATATATTGATATCGTGTGATATCTAACAAACCGCGCGTTCTGTTGACTCCAAAACGCCGGCATCGAGCTTCAGGTTCACTAAACGGCGTCGTTTCAAGTCGGTTTCGTATGCGTCGCAGTCCGTTGACTCCGAGGCACCAATGCTTCCTGAATTTATGGTGGATATAGAAATATCAGTCAATCATATCCGATGATATTTTGATCCTAGTGAGAGAGAGAGAGAGAGAGCGCACTCTCTCGCACACACTGCAAACACGCGTAAAGCTCCATTTGGTTTTGGTGGATGACAGAACCTACCATTCTTAGACCCTCCTCTGTCTGAATCTCATTGATTGGAAGCAGCTGAATAAACAACCACCATTTGAGCTAAAAAGGAAGCAACTTTAACAATCAGAAGAACAAGCAGAAGAAAACCCATCAAATTTATCCAATTTCCCAGGTGGGTTTTTAGTTTTTCCTGCTTTTGACTGTGGTTTCGATTTGGGTTTTTTATTTTATCCTCATTGCGTTTAGAGATTGGTGGTTCCATGGCGATTGGTGGATGTTTGATTGTCTTCCACTGTGCCCATCTGATTTGTTTTTGTTTTTGGTTTGGTTCTGAAATTTATTTTATTTGATTTTCCTGGTATTGGGTATGCTTTTGTTTGTCCAGATGAGATTTTTGTTGTGTTTGGATTCAGAATGGTCTCTTTGTCACCAAGTGACCAAGGAATGTATGATCACACACCTTTGGATTTAATATCGAGGCTGGAGAATAAATGAATATGCATTTAGTGCTTTAATCTCCACCCTTATATTATATTCAAGGGTGGGTCACCATAAATCTTTAGAAACCTGACGGACTCGTTTGGATTATATGTTGAATGATAGGTTGGGAACAAAGTTGTGTTGTGATTCTTCGATGGGGTGATAATATTCCTCTTGTTGTATTGTGGTATCATTTGCTAGAGCATCTTCTTATGTGCGCGTCTTTGTTGTTTCTCCTGATATGCTACCCATTTTCTGTCCATATACATTGTTGTCTCTTCAGCTGCTATACCATATTTAAAAGCTAAAGGGTATGTCATATTTGTTTGCTAATGGAAGTTGTCTGCCAAATGGTTCGATAGATTATTTTAAGTTGATACTTTCATAGCCGTCAAATTTGCAAGTCTTTTAGCAATTCGACAGCAATATGTTGCTGTTATATTAATGGCTACAGGCTACCACAAGTTTTCGTTGGTATGCTTTTGAGTGTTTATGGAAGTGGGTATGCTTGTATTCGTGTAATTGTGGTAGATTTTTGTGATTGTAAGCAGTATCATTTTTCCTTCATTTCACCTCTTTCAGTGTTGCCGGTCTATTTGGTCCGCAAAATTGATCAAGAAAACAATGCAATGTGGCGTGCAAGAGATTCTTTGAGATAGTGGAATGGAAAACAAACTAGAAGAAGATGATGACCATGAGCCAGGTCCAGTTCCTCCACTGAGATTGGACAGATTTGGCTTCTTAAAGCCAGAAATTTCACCTGAAGGTTTAACCAAGAGCAGGTCAGCCTTTGAATACGATAGGTAAGCTTACCAATCTATCGTTTTCTGCTTTACTATTTGTATTTGGTCATAAAAAGTTCACTTAATGAATATGAGATTCGAGTAAATTAACATTTCATCCAAGCTAATCGTATATCGTGGCTCTTCACCATTTTCAGAGAGGAAAGAAGAGTTAGAAAATGTAGGAAGATGATTGGGGTGGGAGGGAGTGATTGGAAACATTATATTAGGAGAAAACCTCACGTTGTTAAAAGGAGAATAAGGAAAGGAATTCCTGATTGTTTAAGAGGTCTCGTTTGGCAGTTGATCTCTGGAAGTCGGGATCTGTTGCTGATGAACCCTGGGGTTTAGGAGGTACATATTATTATCAGTAGTTATATCTTTATGTCATTGCTTTATGAGTTTGTAAGAAATGATTCTTTGTTTTGTTCATAAGGGAAGGATCCCCCCTTTTTGTTTACTTCTGCTATAGAATACTTACGCTTTAGTATTTTATTAAATATCAACCCATGACAGAAGGGACTGTGTACCAAATCAGATGGTTCACGGGGATGACATAGTGAATCATTTGAAACGCATAATAAATGGTATGTGGCTTCATCTGAACCATCTGGTAAATCTGGGGTTGGAAAATCTATTAAAATGCTGTCTTTAATGAAAAGCTAAATGCTTTAGCAGTTTATAATGAAGACCACCGCTGCCAAAATCCTAGCGAATTACAGAAGTTTGACAAGGCACTTTGGCGAAGTAAAATGTTTTATGCAGATTCATCTCTAATATGAGCTATGAACCAAACCTTATGTTAAACCTTTTTCCAAGTGGGCTCCAGTTGGAGAATCAGAGTTTTCTGAAGCGAAATTTTTTTATATAGATTATGAACTGAGTTTGCCTTGATGCATACCTGGTGGTGTTGCTAGTTAAAATGTAGCAAAGGGTTGTAGAAAGAATACTTCCGCAGTTATCATTCCTATCTTACGGTGTTCCAATCCTGCTGCCAGCCTTTGACATGGTATGATGTTGACCAGCACTGAAAAGTAATGCCAAAAGTCAATGTTCAAGCAATAGGATCTTTCCACCTTGAGCACTTCACGCCTTAGCTGGGTTTATGTTAGTTAAATTTAAAGAGATACCGTTTGAGTCGTTAGTGTAGAAAATGGATAACTACGTGGTCTGGGATTATTTAGGTGAGGTTGATTGTGGCTAGACAAATTTAATTACACTGCTCTTCCTTATTTGTGATTATTCTTTTTACATCCCAAGTTGGTCTCTCATCTTGTGCTCTTCTTTCTTTGTGTACACTCACCCATAGTATTAAACTAAGAAGTGGTGTGGTTGTTGCAGCAATTAGTGATTTATGAGACGTCAGCTTCAGAGCTGGATATAATTCGAGATATTTCGCGAACCTTCCCTTCACATGTTTTCTTCCAGCAGAGACACGGCCCTGGTCAAAGGTCCCTCTACAATGTTTTGAAGGCGTACTCCGTCTTTGACAGAGAAGTTGGATATGTTCAGGTTTGACACTGTCTGTTTGTTTGCTCTTGCACTTAGTTTATGTCAGACACTGGATAATTTTAAATGGTTAAAAGAATGCAGGGAATGGGATTTCTGGCTGGTCTGTTACTTCTTTATATGAGTGAAGAGGATGCATTTTGGTTATTAGTTGCGTTACTAAAAGGAGCAGTTCATGCACCAATGGAAGGTTTATATCAGGTATAGCTCTTATGCTATATGAATATCTTGATCTTATCGTTGGCGGTTTGTAGACTAATTATATGTAATCATGCCCGCCATTACTCTACCTAAAAAGAAGAATGTTAGACCGCTATTTTATCATCTGGTCGATTTTCTATAGTCAAAAGGAACAACAAAAAACAAAAGAAACTGATGTTATCAGATAAAGCAATTGGTCAAATTGGATTTAGGTGGTAAATTACAATTAATTGGGGTGAGGCTTTCTTAGCGTAAACTTGGGTGTTTCGGAAGGAGTATATTGCTAGAAGGATTAATTGTTGTAAACTCAATAAGTTGTAATATATATATACTAGGTTTCAAAACTATAACCTTCTGCTCTAGGGTGGCGGTCCTTCATTTTATCTTTTATTATATAATTTATTTTGTCTTCTAGGCTACTTGCTAAGCGCATTGGTTTCTCTTTAGGCAAATTAAAGATTATCCATGTTTTTCTTTCTTTTCAAAGGACACGCAATCTGAGCATAGAGCCTACACCTTCGTTTTACTTTATGTATCTGTTGTTTCCAGTGCCTATAACTTTGTTTTACGTGAAGGATTTTTCTTATGTTATTTGGTGGTCTTCTGAGCTTTCTGGAGCTCTAATTCTGTTATGATGTTTTTGTTGTTATCTTTTCTATGCCTCATATCAATCTGGGGTTTTGATCACCGCGTCCACTTTCATTTTTATCTATACGGGGTTATCCCTAGTTTGTTCGTTTGTTATATTCAAAGCCGAGAAAAGGATAAAATGGCTTCAGTGCTCTTAGAAGTGTTAGTTTATGCTTGTCGTGTAGGTAGGGCTACACGACAAGCATAATATCTGCAACACCTCCTGCACTTGCACCAATATTCATGAAGAACTCTTTCAATTTGTCAAACATTCCGGATGCAACACCTCCTGCACTTGCACCAATATTCATGAAGAACTCTTTCAGTTTGACAAACAGCTGACGAAGCTGTTCAAGTGCTCTCTGATACAAACTTTTCAAAACATCTGCAATTTCATGGTATGACTTTGTTACTGCAATCACAAGGCAAATGATCCATACTGCGATGGCCAACCACCCCAAAGGTGGAACGATGATCAACAATTCTAAGGTTATGGCAAGTGTTCCAGACGAGAGGCTAATCTTATGCATGAACTTAGACAAATCTGACATAAATATGTGCCTTTCTCGCCTCTCTGATTGGTCACTCACCCTCTCCCTTCTCCCGATTGGTCCTCACCCAAAATGCTTTTTCTATTTGCCCTCCTCTCCCGACTTTACCCTGGCCATCCACACGGTTTGCAAGCTCTTCAAGTATAATCAGAGATGGCTTTCTGATCCACAATTTGCATTTCAAGCGACTCACACTGTCCTGAGCTCCTTCCATTGTTCTACCGTTGTCTGCTCATAAAAGTAAGTGCTGTTTTTTTTTTGTGCTTTCATTTTGTGAGTAGCTCAAAACTAACCGGTTTTTTTTGCTCGCATTAACCGCCGGACCTGTTACGGTAGCATTTGAATATCTGCCTGCCATCTTAAGTACTGTCTTAAGCTTGACGGCCGCTATTGACCATATTCTTCGTCTCTAATTTCTGTTTTGGAGTTCTCTTTCGCTGGAAATTACAAAAAAAAAAAAAAAAAAAAAAAAAAGAAAGAAGAAAACAGAGCTCTTGCGTCTGTGTGAAGGTGTGACGAGTTTTCGATCTGACGATCTGGATTTTGTGTTTGTTTTCCTCTGTACAGAAGTGTCATATATACACAGATGGATCGTGTCCCAGTTGCGGTTAGCGCCCCTCGACGTTCGGACCTGGAAGGGTAAGCGTACCCTCTGCTTCCCCTTTTTTTTTCCTCGCCTTTTATTTGGAGAAAATGTTAGGATATCACATTTAATGGCACATATTTATGTCAAATTTACGCAGTGAATATAGCCCGACTTGATTGAATAACGATAAATCCATATTATTGTGCGATAAAGCCATGGGGGAAGTGGGCATCCAAAACAACACTTAACTTGTTGTAAACGATGTTGTGTTGGAAATGAAATTGGTTCATGCATTGTACGTACCGAAATAGCTTATTAAGTTATGGGGGCATACTGCCCCAAATAGTGAGAGAGGGTGGGTTTCAAGATTCCATTCCCTCTTATCTAACCTAAAAATGAAGAAAATAACTGATTGATTAGCGGTTAATTTATCAAGAACTCAGCTCTTGATAAGTCTAGGCAATTTTTTGACAATTAAGAGCGTCGAATGTCTAGATCGATTCGTTATAACAATCATTTAAGAAAATAGCAGCTAGATAGGTACCCTGTTACAATTTACTATTGCTTGCGTATAATAATAGTATGACTTTACCTCTATTTTTGTACAAGGAAGGCCATCACTATATCTAAGCTGCAGGCATGCTTTAATTATTCGTTGTTTCTATTATTTAAATTATTTGTCGAAGTCTCAAATTGGAAAAAGATTTCACTTCTAATATCACTAATGCCTATTATGATAAAACATAGTACTTAGTAATATGTGCTTAAGTTAGAATCATGTCGATGACGTTAGTGGTGAACTATGTTGCGTCTAAAATGTTTATCACCATAGACCTAGAAGGAAAATGCTTATAACCCAATATAATTTTCTAACCATATATTTATAATATAGCACAAGCGAGGCTGGGGAACGTTGTCGTCAATGTTCTTCAAAGGCATTGCACAACTGTATTATATTTGCCATCCCCACGCTAGCCGGGTTTATCCAGCTTATGGACGGAGCTGGAGCTGCAGTATATCTGTCGTCCACGAAATACGACACGTTAGCGGCTTTGATTGGTGCTATTGTGGTTTACATCAGTTCATGGGCTTTGGCAGTCAAGATATTCCCAGCTGGTGAAAATCCAGATTTGTCTAAGTTCATGGATAAGATTAGCCTCTCGTCTGGAACACTTGCCATAACCTTAGAATTGTTGATCATCGTTCCACCTTTGGGATGGTTGGCCATCGCAGTATGGATCATTTGCCTTGTGATTGCAGTAACAAAGTCATACCATGAAATTGCAGATGTTTTGAAAAGTTTGTATCAGAGAGCACTTGAACAGCTTTGTCAGCTGTTTGTCAAACTGAAAGAGTTCTTCGTGAATATTGGTGCAAGTGCAGGAGGTGTTGCATCCGGAATGTTTGACGAATTGAAAAAGTTGGTTATGGGATCCGATCAACCGAATGGTGCAAGTGCAAATGCAGGAGATGTTTAAATAACATCCGTAGCAGTCTAGAATAAGATAAGCTTAAGTAAGCTAACTTCGCATAAAATACTTTCGTTGTATTATCTCATCAGACTTTTCATTATCATTTCTTCCCCAAATGGATCTGCTTATTGGCACTACTTGCATTCGTAAATGGCTCCATTTTATTGTAACAACACAACCCATGTCTAGATTTACAACAACTATTCAATCCCTCTAACCAAACTCCATTGTTTCCATTCATCAATGGCCTAAGCTTATTGTTCCAGAACAACCCATGTTGAAAGTTTCGCAATTTACGAAACCCCACGGAACGAAAAGCAAATGAACTACGGCAAAAACCTCTATACCTTCCCAAAGACTTGGACTTTTCGCCGTGAAATTCTAATTTATTGGGGATAGATAAGAACCCAGTCTTGGAAACAACAGAAAAACAAGAAGCCATGCTTTTCTCTACAAAAACACTTATCTACTGAAACAACAGAGCAAAACCCACTAACTTTATCACCACCATTGCAAAATTAACACAGAAATACTCATAAATTTGTGTAATTCGGCAAGAAAAATGAACAAAATTCAGAAAAATAAACCTGTCAGAGCTGATTTAGAACTCGCAATTCTCAGAGCTGGGGAATTTTTGTGGGAGCAGGAAGAGTGTTTGCTAGTGATTTTTTGGAAGATGGGAGATGAAAGTGAGAGTCTTTGTGGGTTGGGTCCATCAACGAGGATTAACACAAGAAGGAAGAAAACAGTTTGCTAAGAACTGATAAATTATCTCCAAGGTTTTGCTAACACATTAGTTAATTCTCACTTTACAACTTTTTGTAAAATTTACATTTTATTATCCTTATTTCTTTTTCTAACCTAAAGTTACGATTTGTCATTAATAAAAGTTTAATACCTAAAAAAAAATTTTGGCCAATAACAAAAATTATCATAAATCCAAAAAAATAAATCTTTAAACAAAAAACACTATAAAATAGAAAAATTTTACCTGCATTTTTTTACTATCACTACAATCTTACCTCCTCTCATTCGTTCTGAACACCTCACTCTATAGGCATACTCGTCCCACGCACACACTGAGCCAAAGTCGATTTCGGACTGGCTACGACTAGAACTGTAAACGGGTTGGGTTTATTGGGTTTGGATCGGGTTCAATTCGACCCGTTAAGTTAACGGGTCACCCGTTAACAATTTTTTTGTTTTTTGTGCATAGAGTTTATTTTTTGTTGTTAAAACTTTAGTAAAATTACTAAAATATCATCAACTAACGGGTGTTAACGGGTCTAACGGGTTGATCCAAAGTGACCCGTTATTTAACGGGTTGTTAACAGGTTCACCCGTTAGCGACCCGACCCGTTAAGCATCCATCCAAATACTAATATTAACGGGTCAGATTGGGTCGGGTTAACGAGTCGGGTCTAAAATGCCAGGTCTAGCTACGACCAAGTTGTTGTCAATTCGATTCTCAAATTCCAAATCCAATTATTATTTCTAATCAATCCATAGCCGCTTTAGATTTGTACCCAAGACTCGGCTACAAGATGTTCAAGACAAATGCAACGTTTTTTTTTTTTTTTTTTTTTTTTTTTTTTTTTTTTTTTTTTGAAAGAACAGCATTCATATACGAAGCCAGCAACACAGGAAAGCAAGAAAAACACAAACAGCAGAAACAGAGAGCCTACGCAGAGGCTAACAACCACCCAACACCCAACAAAGACCCGGGGATACAAAAGACACAGCCACAAAGGAGAGTGCCACCCCACCAACCACACAACAAAACTTAAGGAGGGCAGGGGAGTCCGTCGTTATTCAGCACAAAGACCAACGAAGAAGGGGGTCGGTCGACCCAAAACTCCTCACTCATCTCCGAAAACCTTCTCGACGCAACCACATGCGCCGCACAATTAGCTAGTCTTGGGACCCAAGACCAGCGGCAGAACTGAAAAGACTTGCCCAGCTCCGCAACGCGAGTTAGGAGAGGGAAGGCCTCCCAACTGCCCAACCAAAGAGATTGAGAGAGACACGAAATCGTTTCCTGCGAGTCAGACTCCAGAATGACCGAGGTGAGACCCAACGACTTCCCAACCTCACACCCGTGAAGCACAGCCAAGGCCTCAGCTGCAGCAACTGACGGGGCACGAATGGGAAAACGAGCAGCAGCAGAAAAGCGACCCTCCGAGTCCCTAACCACCACCCCAGCAAACCCCTCATTCGACGACTTAGACCAGTTGGCATCCACATTTATCTTAGAGAAAGAATGAGGAGGAGGACGCCACCTCACCTCCCCATCCCCCCTAACCGAAACCAAAGGAGCAGCAGGACCACCAGCCAGCTTCGCACCACGGAAAGAATCCAGCACCGAGGAGATAACAAGAAGGACACGCCGCGGATTCAAAGGAGTTCCGTTGAAAACGAACTCACAGCGGGCCTTCCAGATACACCAGCAAGTAACAGCAACATAAGCTTGGAACCAACACAGATCAGCACCGGTGCTAGAGTTAAAGGACAAGATAGACTGGAGCCATTGTCTCCAAGAAGAGATACCCGAAGCATCCACTCTATAGCACAACGCGCCACCAAACCAAATAGGGACGACCCAAGGACAAAGGAGAAGCAGGTGCTCCACAGATTCAACCTGCCCACGGCAGATTGGGCAAAAAGGGTTCGGCATAGCCCGTCTATAGAAAAGGGCATCACACGTGGGGAGCCCATTATGCAAGGAGAGCCACAAAAACAAACGAACTTTAGCAGGCACCTCCAGCAACCAAATTAACCTCCAAAGGGAAGACGGAATCAGCCGAATAACCTCCCTACGACTATCTCTGGAACCCAGGTTTCGCTTCTGGATCCACAAATAAGCAGACTTCACCGTGAAGATTCCCTTCCTACAAGGGCTCCAAACAATCCTATCAGGGCGGTTAGGAGCACCAATGGGGGTAGCCAGGATAGCAAGAAGATCCTGGGCCGAGAGAAAAGGGTGGAGAAAATCAATCTCCCA
This sequence comes from Cotoneaster glaucophyllus, assembly GCA_036320875.1. Taxonomy (NCBI): domain Eukaryota; kingdom Viridiplantae; phylum Streptophyta; class Magnoliopsida; order Rosales; family Rosaceae; genus Cotoneaster; species Cotoneaster glaucophyllus. The sequence continues at coordinate 2,863,109 of CM070068.1, read as the reverse complement.
CTATCGAGATTCAGGGCCAATAAGAGACTCCACACGCAGATTACGAGAGACAGCAACCGAACCCACTGGAATAGGATGCCCAGAAGGAAGCGACGGAAGCCAACGATCCACCCAAACCTTAACATCCCTACCACCCAAAATCTGCCAATGAGAAGCCGAGCCCAAAACCTCCCTCCCGGCCAGCAAGCTCGTCCAGGCCCAGGACGCACGGCCTCCCTTAGAAGCCTCCCAAAAGGAAGAGTGGGGAAAGTACCTAGCCTTCATCACCCTAGCCCACAAGGAATTAGGCTCGGTGACAAGACGCCAGCATTGTTTAGCAAGAAGGGCGTCATTAAAGTCTTGGAAATTTCTGAAGCCCAAACCCCCCATCTCCTTAGGAAGGCCGAGCACATCCATAGCCACCCAATGAATTTTGCGTTTATCATCCGTGGCTCCCCACCAGAATTTAGCCACCAGCGAATCAAGCTCCCGACAAACCACAGAAGGGAACTTGAAGATATTCATAGGATAAGCAGGGATAGCCTGAACAACAGCCTTAATTAAAACTTCCCTTCCCGCCCTAGATAACGAATGCTGCTTCCATCCCTGAAGCTTTTCCAAGACACGACCCTTGACAAACGCAAGCCCGCGTTTCTTGGACCGGCCCCAGATAGCAGGCACACCCAAATAATTACCTGGGTTAGTCACCACATTCATACCTAACAGATCACCCAATCTAATAGCAATACAATTCGGCACATTGGCCCCGAAGAAAACATTCGTCTTAAGCAAATTCACTTTCTGTCCCGAAGCCTGACAATAAGAATTTAGAATATGCGAAAGCTGATCACAGTTCTTAGCATCCGCTTTAAGGAACAGTAACGTATCGTCGGCAAAAAAAAGGTGAGAAATAGTCGGGCCAGAAACACCAATTTTGATCCCCTCCAAATGTCTAAGGTTCACTGCCTCATGCAGCATGCAGGACAGCACCTCCCCAACCAGGATAAACAAGTAAGGAGATAGCGGGTCGCCCTGTCTGAGGCCCCTCGAATGTGTGAACGGATTGCCCTGCAGACCATTAACAATTACATCAAATTTGACTGATGAAACACAACTGAAGATAAGATTACACCACCTGCTGCAAAAACCCATCCGGTTCAACACAGCCATCAAAAAATCCCATTCAACCCGATCATAGGCCTTTTGCATATCGAGTTTGATACCCATTTCATACTTAAATTTGGCTTTCCTTCCCTTTAGAAAATGGAAACACTCGTGAGCGATTCCAATACAATCATGAATTTGCCTATCCGCCACAAACGCGTTTTGAGCAGGAGAAATCAGGTGTGGCATAATAACCTTCAGACGATTAGCAAGAACTTTGGAGAGGATCTTGTACGAAAAATTGCACAAGCTAATCGGTCGAAGTTGGGAAACCATTTCAGGATTAGGCACTTTGGGAATAAGCACCACGTTGGTGGCATTAAGGTGACCCAGATCCAAACCATCGAACAACGCTCGAGTGATCAGGAAAACATCATCCCTGAGAATATCCCAATAAGTTTGATAGAAAAGACCCTGAAAACCGTCCGGACCCGGAGCTTTGAGGCCCCCCATATTTCTCATAGCATTATAAATTTCCTCATCCGTTAACGGCGCCACAAGATCGGCATTCATACAATCCGAAACAGCCGGAGCAACACATTGAAGCACCGCATCCCAGTTCCTAGGACCAGAGGATTGAAACGTTTGGCTGAAATGATTGACCACCATCTGACGAATCCGCCCTTGGTTTTCCACCCACACACCGACATCATCTTTCAGTTTTAACAAACTGTTCTTACGTCTTCGGATTAAGGTGGACTGATGGAAGAATTTCGTATTTGCGTCCCCCTCCTGAAGCCATTTAACTCTGGACCGTTGGAGCCAAAAACTTTCCTCTTGGGCTTTCAATTCGTCAATCTGCCAGGAAATCCTCACAATATCATCATAATTAGGTCCCCAATTTTGTTGAAGAGACTCAAAGTGCTGGCTAAGGCACTCAATTTGCTGGACTCTGCCTCTGAATTTTTTTGCACTCCACTTACTAAGCCTATACCGACATTCCTTAAGCTTACGCGCCCACCGGTGCAACACTCCCCCAGAAACCCTTCTAGCCCAGCACTTGCTAATCAGGTCCCGACACTCCCCATCTTTAGCCCAAAAAGCCTCAAAGCGAAAAGGCCTTTTACCCCTTGGGATATCCACCTTGGAATTTACCACTATAGGACAATGATCAGAGGCCATCACAGAACCATGAGTAGCAAAAGAATGGGGCCAACGATCCTGCCAAAGCTCATTAATCAAAGCCCTATCCAAACGTTCCTCCACCCACCTGCCATTACGGTGCCCCCTCCACGTGAAAGCAGGCCCGTTAAAACCCAAATCCAATAGCCTGGACGAGGACAGGAATGACTGCAGATACCTAGGACGGTTGAAAGGAATAACCGCCCCACCATGTTTCTCGTAGTCCCACAAAAACTCATTGAAGTCCCCACCACAGAGCCAAGGGATATCCGAGGGGGGAAAATGAGTGGACATCCAACCCCAGAAGTCCAACTTCTCAACAGTATGTGGAGTGCCATAAATTCCCGAGATCCGAACCCACAGTTGCGATCCCTTCCACCTCATAATAGAATCAATGACATTTGGAGACGAATAAATGATGTTCACCTCCACAGAATCATCCCACCAAAGACTTAACCCCCCTGATTTTCCCACCGGAGAGACGTTGAACCCATAAGACATCCCCAACCGCCTCCTAACCCCATCAATCCTATGATCTTTCATCTTAGATTCTGAAAGAAAGATCATAGTGGGTCTCTTAGATCTGATGAGCCCATGAAGAGCTCGAACTGTCGTGTCAGACCCCAAGCCACGACAGTTCCAAAATATGTAGCTCATGGTGGGCTTGCGGCTGTTAAAGGCCAGCCGCCACCGCCCATGCTGAACTCGTCGTCCAACACAATCATTGTTGTTACTTGCCCCTGCTCCGAGTTGTCACGACCTACCTCAGAGGCCTCACCCTCATCACCTGTATTAACTTGAACCCCCTCACCTTCAAATATGGTCCTTTCAACCACAAAGCAGCTTTCCCTAATGCTCCGGCCTCTTCGAATCTCTTCTGACTCCCGAAGGGAGCCTCTCGTTTTCTTCATTGGGGATTGGGGAGAGCTCGACCTCGGAAAAAGCATCCCCCTTTTAGAGCCCCATCCCGAGAACACACCACTTGGAGGTAAGGCACCAGGCCAAATAGCTGAGGAGGACCGATCTGCTGGGTACTCAATCTGAGCCTGCCAGTTTCTTGAGACCCCACTGACGACCCCTCCAGCATTAGACATATTCAGCCCCTGGGAGCAACCCACAGGATTACTCCACGGAGATTGGGACCCATTCCTAACCAACCTGGGCACACGGCGCCACCTCATTGCCTCACGCCCATGCACAGGCTCCCCCGTTTCCCCAGCTTGAAAAGATTGACCGCCAGCTTCAGCAAAACGCACAGCAGAACTATCACCCTCTACTCTTGGGCTAGCTCTAGAACTAAGCCTCGCTGCCCCTGCCAACCTGCGTTCTCCCATACCAACTCTTATCGAACGCCCCATTTCCACATTATCTCTAACAGGGGGCACCCTAAGCCAATCCCCATAGCCTGCCACCCCGTCTCGAGGTGCATCTTCCGAGCATTCATTACAAACATGGCCAATTCGTCCGCATCGAAAACAGAAGTCCTGGAGGCGTTCATACTGAAACTCCACCCAAGTATCACGGTTCTGAGCTCTTCCTAACCAACAACCATTCAAAAGAGGTTTAGATGTGTTGACATTCAGCCGAACCCGAAGAAATCCCCTAGCCTTACCCAGATCTTCAAGTTCAAGGAACTCCCCTGCTTCCTTGGTTAACTTAGCAATATTATTCTGAGATGCAACACAGAGAGGGACACCCCATAATTGCACCCAAAAGGGAACTTTGTCCAACATAACCTCCTCCAACGCAAGATCCGAGGGCCACACTTTCACAGACAGAATTTTCTTCATCACAGCCCAGGGGCCTTGGTCCAATATCGCAGCTGCCATAGATTCATCTTGAACCACAAAGACAAATAGATTCTCTTTCACCCATTTGATATCCACCTGACCAAGCCCTTCCCATACTGCGCGAAGAATGTTACGAACCCCCCACTTGTTCAGAGGTTTGTTGTTTAGCACCTTACCCACAAGCTTGACTCCCCTTTCCATTTGCGACAGATCCAACCCCTGTTCCATCTGGACAACTAGTTCCTCCACGCCACGATTCTCCATCTTTAATCTGTACTGGTCCCCTTGTTGTAACCCGTATCTATCAGAAACACACACCTTTTCTTCAGCACGTAAGACGGAAGAAACTGGATAGCAACTCCCCACCTTGCTGCTCTGGCTATTTACCTCGTTCGTCAGATGGACCACTTCAACGGGCTCCAAGGGTGATGTAGTAAAGCCCCACTTCAGTTGATAATAGGCCAAGAAGTAGCTGTAACTGAGCATAACACCCTTCCAACGGTGGCTCATAATTACTCTAGGCCTAGGAGATATAAAGCAAATTGACGTTCTGATTCAATTGTCCTGCAATCCTGTCGTTGTAATTACCACATCCCACAGAGAGCCACTCAACATCGCCTACTCTAGGAGCCGCCAAAGAGCCCCCCTAAGACGTGCCCACCCCAGCCCCAACGTAATTACCAATCGCATCCCACCCACCCCAGCGAAACTCCACAAGAACAAAACAGTCAAAAATAAAGACTAAACCACCCAATTAATGCCGGCACCAACCCAAAGCAATACACAGGAGGGACAAAATTGAATGCCGAAAACCGTAGGCCCCAACAATAGCGATGGCAAGAGGATGTGGGAATACCTATCAGAAGTCACCCATCTAGCATGGAACCCTAGAAAAGGAACACCAAAGGGGCTCCACAGAATTCAGATCCACACCGCAATTAAGGCAGCACCAGGAACCACCCAGGAGTACCAGCTACGAACCCAAGAGAGCACCAGAAAGGGAGTAAATACAGACGCTACAGGCGGAAGGTAACCATTAGTGCATATGGCGATGAAATCGAAGTCCAAGACGCAACAAACGGTTAGGGCCCAGAACTCGAATCAGACTCACACCAAGGGGGCAACATGGATCCAAACGAGGAGAGAGCCGAGTCCCAACTAGATAGAGACCGACAAATCAGAACACGCACAAACGGCGGATCTCACAGCGGAGTAAAGACTCTCACACCCGGAGAGAACTATGACCCTTAAATCTACGAGTTATCCAAGTCTAAAAGGGACATTGTTTTTATAAATGCAACGTTTTTTACAACACGATGGAGATGAACTTCACAAACATGTTCGTCGCGTGGATGGACGCAGGTAAGAGGTGTACCCGCCGGGATAAAGATAAAAGGATGTTGCGTTGGTGTAGATTTGGGGTGGGTCGGGTTGGTGTGGGGTGGGGGAGAGTTTGGTGGTGCAGATGACGTGCAGGAGGTTGCAGGTGTGAGAATGAGAGTGGTAGAGAAACTATTTTTTCTTATATTTAATTTTTAACTTTTCAATATTTTTTTTTTTTATTTTTTATTTTTGTATAGAAAAACATTTTTGATTAATTTTAAATTTTTTGTTGGGGCCAAAGGTCTGCTATGTCATTTTTTACTGGAGGACTTAACAATCAGATTAGTTTTTGAGAGCAAATCGTAATTTTAAATATGAAATTGAGACGAAAATATTAAGCATGGCAGTGCAAACTTCACGATAACCCCTATGTTATTACATGTTATGTGCTCTGATTGGTTCTTTTGTTTCTCTACCTTGGGCATGGCTGCACAAGATTCATTTTCTTTTTTTTTTTACTAAGTTGGACTAGTAGTCCCCATATTTTACTATGATATTCACTTTCATCCTAAGGGTTTGTTTTCTTTTCATCCTATATGTTTCTTTCAATTTAAACACGCCTATGAAGGTAGAATTAAACTCGGGAGCTAGAAAAGATGAGGCGAATGTTTTTAATTAACTAAGTTGCAAGTCTTACATTATTGTAATTTTATTTAATTAACGTTATTAGTCTAATTTATTAAATAAGTTCGAAATAAAACGATGGATTCAATCTTCAACAAACCCAAACCTCACTCTCTCTGTCAGTTATGCTATCACTCTGTCAACATGTTTTGTGGCCATCAGATGCTGGAAAGATCCTTGATCGGAACTTAGTTTGTCCATCCAGAAAGAGTGACTAGAAAGCTGCTTAAGGCAAAGCAGAAGCTACGGAAGGAAGAATGGAATGTATATATATTTTTTAACACCCTAAGCCTAAACGATGACGCCTTGCTCCCTTGCCCTGCTGTTGTTTCCTTATGTCGTCTCTTCCACAGTAATAGTATTTTTTTAGTTATCCTATCCTAAAATTTTATGATCTAACTCGACATTTTAGGTATGAAATTGAGAAGATTTGAAAAACGTTTGTGTTTGAGAAAGAGGCTGCAAAGAAATCGACTAACGGAAAGGAAAGGAAAAAAAAATAGAAAGCATTGATCATAAAAAGTGATAACATTAAGTTGCGTAGGGTATTGATTTAAATTTGGTTTAATTATGAAGTATAATATTATGTTCTAATTTTTAAGGGTATATGTTCTACAAAATATGTTGGCAAGTTTTGCATATTGCCCACCTAAGATAAGTTGCGTAGGGTATTGATTTAAATTTGGTTTAATTATGAAATATAGTATTATGTTCTAATTTTTAAGGGTATATGTTCTACAAAATATGTTGGCAAGTTTTGCATATTGCCCACCCAAGATAAAATTTATGGAATCACCATGTATATATTTGATATTAGTGTGCAAATTTTCACTCGATCTTTCTTTTTTTTGTGGACCAATTTTAGTTACTAATATTGTTGTAAACCCGCGGCATCGCGGGCTTTTTTTATTGTCACTGCAAAACCGGGGCAGCTGCCAACAAACGGCGGATGTATTGATGTCGTGTGATATCTAACAAACCACGCGTTCGGTTGTCGTTGGACTCCAAAACGCCGGCATCGAGCTCCAGGTTCACTAAACGGCGTCGTTTCAAGTCGGTTTCTTATGCTTCGCAGTCCGTTGACGCCTCGACACCAATGCTTCCTGAATTTATGGTGCATATAGAAATATCAGTCAATCATATCCAATGTTATTTTGCTCCTAGTGAGAGAGAGAGAGAGAGAGCGCACTCTTTCGCACACACTGCAAACACGCGTAAAGCTCCATTTGGTTTTGGTGGATGACAGAACCTGCCATTCTTAGACCCTCCTCTGTCTGAATCTCATTGATTGGAAGTAGCTGAATGAACAACCACCATTTGAGCGAAAAAGGAAGCAACTTTAACAATCAGAAGAACAAGCAGAAGAAAACCCATCAAATTTATCCAATTTCCCAGGTGGGTTTTCAGTTTTTCCTGCTTTGGCTGTGGTTTCGATTTGGGTTTTTTTTTTTTTTTTCCTCATTGCGTTTAGAGATTGGTGGATGTTTGATTGTCTTCCACCCTGCCCATCTGATTTGTTTTTGTTTTGGTTTGGTTCTGAATTTGATTTGATTTTATTTTCCTGGTATTGGGTATGCTTTTGTTTGTCCGGATGAGATTTGGGTTGTGTTTAGATTACCGGTCTCTTTGTCACCAAGTGACCAAGGAATGTATGATCACGCACCTTTGGATTTAATATCGAGGCTTGAGAATAAATGAATATGCATTTAGTGCTTTAATCTCCACCCTTATATTATATTCAAGGGTGGGTCACCATAAATCTTTAGAAACCTGACGGACTCGTTTGGATTATATGTTAAGTGAAGGTTGGGAACAAAGTTGTGTTGTGATTCTTCAATAAGATAATAATATTCCTCTTGTTGTATTGTGGTATCATTTGCTAGAGCATCTTCTTATGTGCGTGTCTTTGTTGTTTCTCCTGATGTGCTACCCATTTTCTGTCCATATACATTGTTGTCTCTTCAGCTGTTATACCATATTTAAAAGCTAAAGGGTATGTCATATTTGTTTGCTAATGGAAGTTGTCTGCCAAATGGTTCGATAGATTATTTTAAGTTGATACTTTCATAGCCGTCTAACTTTCAAGTCTTTTAGCAATTCGACAGCAATAGGTTGCTGTTATATTAATGGCTACAGGCTACCACAAGTTTTCGTTGGTATGCTTTTGAGTGTTTATGGAAGTGGGTATGCTTGTATTCGTGTAGTTGTGGTAGGTTTTTGTGATTGTAAGCAGTATCATTTTTCCTTCATTTCACCTCTTTCAGTGTTGCCTGTCTATTTGGTCCGCAAAATTGATCAAGAAAACAATGCAATGTGGCGTGCAAGAGATTCTTTGAGATAGTGGAATGGAAAACAAACTAGAAGAAGATGATGACCATGAGCCAGGTCCAGTTCCTCCACTGAGATTGGACAGATTTGGCTTCTTAAAGCCAGAAATTTCACCTGAAGGTTTAACCAAGAGCAGGTCAGCCTTTGAATACGATAGGTAAGCTTACCAATCTATCGTTTTCTGCTTTACTATTTGTATTTGGTCATAAAAAGTTCACTTAATGAATATGAGATTTGAGCAAATTAACATTTCATCCAAGCTAATCGTATATCGTGACTCTTCACCATTTTCAGAGAGGAAAGAAGAGTTAGAAAATGGAGGAAGATGATTGGGGTGGGAGGGAGTGATTGGAAACATTATATTAGGAGAAAACCTCACGTTGTTAAAAGGAGAATAAGGAAAGGAATTCCTGATTGTTTAAGAGGTCTCGTTTGGCAGTTGATCTCTGGAAGTCGGGATCTGTTGCTGATGAACCCTGGGGTTTACGAGGTACATATTATTATCAGTAGTTATATCTTTATGTCATTGCTTTATGAGTTTGTAAGAAATGATTCTTTGTTTTGTTCATAAGGGAAGGATCCCCCCTTTTTGTTTACTTCTGCTATATAATACTTATGCTTTAGTATTTTATTAAATATCAACCCATGACAGAAGGGACTGTGTACCAAATCAGATGGTTCACGGGGATGACATAGTGAATCATTTGAAACGCATAATAAATGGTATGTGGCTTCATCTGAACCATCTGGTAAATCTGGGGTTGGAAAATCTATTAAAATGCTGTTCTTTAATGAAAAGCTAAATGCTTTAGCAGTTTATAATGAAGACCACCGCTGCCAAAATCCTAGCGAATTACAGAAGTTTGACAAGGCACTTTGGCGAAGTAAAATGTTTTATGCAGATTCATCTCTAATATGAGCTATGAACCAAACCTTATGTTAAACCTTTTTCTAAGTGGGCTTCAGTTGGAGAATCACAATTTTCTGAAGCGAAATTTTTTTATATAGATTATGAACTGAGTTTGCCTTGATGCATACCTGGTGGTGTTGCTAGTTAAAATGTAGCAAAGGGTTGTAGAAAGAATACTTCCGCAGTTATCATTCCTATATTACGGTGTTCCAATCCTGCTGCCAGCCTTTGACATGGTTTGATGTTGACCAGCACTGAAAAGTAATGCCAAAAGTCAATGTTCAAGCAATAGGATCTTTCCACCTTGAGCACTTCACGCCTTAGCTGGGTTTATGTTAGTTAAATTTAAAGAGATACCGTTTGAGTCGTTAGTGTAGAAAATGGATAACTACGTGGTCTGGGATTATTTAGGTGAGGTTGATTGTGGCTAGACAAATTTAATTACACTGCTCTTCCTTATTTGTGATTATTCTTTTTACATCCCAAGTTGGTCTCTCATCTTGTGCTCTTCTTTCTTTGTGTACACTCACCCATAGTATTAAACTAAGAAGTGGTGTGGTTGTTGCAGCAATTAGTGATTTATGAGACGTCAGCTTCAGAGCTGGATATAATTCGAGATATTTCGCGAACCTTCCCTTCACATGTTTTCTTCCAGCAGAGACACGGCCCTGGTCAAAGGTCCCTCTACAATGTTTTGAAGGCGTACTCCGTCTTTGACAGAGAAGTTGGATATGTTCAGGTTTGACACTGTCTGTTTGTTTGCTCTTGCACTTAGTTTATGTCAGACACTGGATAATTTTAAATGGTTAAAAGAATGCAGGGAATGGGATTTCTGGCTGGTCTGTTACTTCTTTATATGAGTGAAGAGGATGCATTTTGGTTATTAGTTGCGTTACTAAAAGGAGCAGTTCATGCACCAATGGAAGGTTTATATCAGGTATAGCTCTTATGCTATATGAATATCTTGATCTTATCTTTGGCGGTTTGTAGACTAATTATATGTAATCATGCCCGCCATTACTCTACCTAAAAGGAAGAATGTTAGACCGCTATTTTATCATCTGGTCGATTTTCTATAGTCAAAAGGAACAACAAAAAACAAAAGAAACTGATGTTATCAGATAAAGCAATTGGTCAAATTGGATTTAGATGGTAAATTACAATTAATTGGGGTGAGGCTTTCTTAGCGTAAACTTGGGTGTTTCGGAAGGAGTATATTGTTAGAAGGATTAATTGTTGTAAACTCAATAAGTCGTAATATATATACTAGGTTTCAAAACTATAACCTACTGCTCTAGGGTGGCGGGCCTTCATTTTATCTTTTATTATAATTTATTTTTTCTTCTAGGCTACTTGCTAAGCGCATTGGTTTCTCTTTAGGAAAATTAAACTTTATCCATGTTTTTCTTTCTTTTCAAAGGACACGCAATCTGAGCATAGAGCCTACACCTTCGTTTTACTTTATGTATCTGTTGTTTCCAGTGCCTACACTTTGTTTTACGTGAAGGATTTTTCTTATGTTATTTGGTGGTCTTCTGAGCTTTCTGGAGCTCTAATTCTGTTATGATGTTTTTGTTGTTATCTTTTCTATGCCTCATATCTATCTGGGGTTTTGATCACCATGTCCACTTTCATTTTTATCTATACGGGGTTATCCCTAGTTTGTTCGTTTGTTATATTCAAAGCCGAGAAAAGGATAAAATGGCTTCAGTGCTCTTAGAAGTGTTAGTTTATGCTTGTCGTGTAGGTAGGGCTACCACTGGTACAACAATACCTTTTTCAGTTTGACCAGTTAGTAAAGGAGCACTTGCCAAAGCTGGGAGAGCATTTTACTCAAGAAATGATAAATCCAAGCATGTATGCAAGCCAGTGGTTCATAACCGTTTTCTCCTACTCTTTCCCATTCCATTTGGCTCTTCGAATTTGGGATGTCTTTCTCTACGAGGTTAGTGATTTTTAACGTGTTGTCTCTATTTCGAAGTACCATTGGTGGTTGGAGTCTATTCTAAAAACAATCATTTTGTACTTTTCACAGGGTGTCAGAATCGTTTTCAAAGTTGGTTTAGCCTTACTAAAGTATTGCCATGACGACTTGGTGAGTACATCAAGATGGCTTTCTGCTCCGCACCATGATAACTAGAATATTTCCTTCTCATGGACTCTGTTTTCCTGTTTCTTTTATACAGATAAAATTACCCTTCGAGAAACTTATTCATGCTTTGCGTAACTTCCCTGACGATGCAATGAATCCGGATACTTTACTTCCATTGGCTTACTCAATCAAGGTTTTTCTCCATATCCATTTCATTGCTTCTATCATCATAATTTCTTGTTTCGTTGATGGTTGAAGTTCCAATATTGTAATTTGCTGCATCATTCACGCGCAAATGTCTTTCGATAATCTCACCAGGTATCAAGGGGTTTGGAGGAAACGAGGCAGGAGTACGAGAAGAAGAATGGGAAGGGAGGTCAGTCGCCAGAGTGAGAAGCAGTTGGAATGAAGGTTGTGCTCATCTCATCGGAGCGCCATATAAATTAACATGTCATTCATTATCATTCCGGCATTGCGGCTATTGTCCCGAAGAATGTATCATTGACAACTTGGCATCGATCGTTGTTTGATAGTTGCGTCCTTGTTTATGAGCTCCCCTATTCATGTTACAAACTCAAACATTGTTAGATGTGAATATTTGTTAACGTATATTAAGATCGGAAAACCTAAAGGATGTGTATAAATCTTGTAATTCTTGCATTAATCTTGGCTGCGGCTATTCCATCACCCTCATGAACTCTGTTTTAAATTTTACTGACGATGTTTGAAAGGAATTTTGGGTCCGGGCTCTTATGTACCGGCCTTCTAGGCGGCTAGGCCCTGCTTTTTAGTTTTGGTCAAGCCCTTGGCATAAGGCCGGTACAAAGGAAGCCGGGTTATTTTGAAATATATGAGGCCTCAGTATAGGGGTCATAATTCGACCTTCGGTCCGAGAGTGAAAGACGGCAGCTCCGTAGTCTAAAGCCCGATCGACCAAGTGAAATGAAATTACGAATCAAATCTGATTGAGTGATCTAATCCGTTGATTTCGTAAATATCCAAATAAAAGCCCTGATCTACTCAACTACAATGATTCTAGATTTTCCTTGAAACGACTTCAAGAGATTTAAGCCGTTGATTTGACTTCTTTATTTCTCCACGCCACTAAGAAAAATTCTACCATACAACAAGAAAGAACACATACCCCATTTTTGGGTTAAAATTTATAAATTTTACTCAGAAACAGTTTTTTAGCTATAAGTCTTCTGGGTTAAATTTTTAGCTCGAGAAATAAAGAATGAATTTAAGATAAATTTTTTCTTAAAGTAACTTAAAAAAAAATGTATACTATTATAATTTAATTTTATGAACATTTTTACCTAAAAATATTTAGATTCCGATAAATATTGAAAAATCACTGTGGATGCAAATTTCTTCCTCCTTGATTTTGGACAAAATTGCACCTACAAAACAATTAACACCTTTGGTCAAGGCCAAGAGTAGGGATGGCAATTTAACCCGTCAAATCCGATCCCCGCAAGTAACCGATCCGAATGGTTCGGTTTCGGATACAAAATTTCGGGTATTTTACGGGTATGGGTAACCGTCGGGTAAATTTTTCGGTTTCGGATTCGGTTATGGTTATTGGGGTATCCGCCCCAAATCCATACCCGAAACCGAACCATTTCATCTATAAATAAAAAAAATATAAATATTTAGTATATGAAAATGGGTTGTTAATAATCATGCATTATTAAATATGAAATTAATTATTTACTTTTATATCATTAATAATAGGAATTATATGCTTATAATTTTTAAGAGTGTAAATGTTTTCTTAGTAATATAAATTTGTAATATTACTTATTAGATGCATTGTATCAATTGTATTACTAATAGCAATTTATTTAATATTTTTTTTTAATATTCTTCATTTAGTTAATAATATAAATAAATATATAAATATTATAATGGGGAAAACCATTCCCCGATCAAAAATCCATCACCCGACGGGTTCGGTTATGGGGAAAACTCGTTCGGGGATTCTACGGGTTCGGGTTTGGGGAAAATAAACGGGTTCGGGTTTGGGGATAGCACATCCGAACCCAATCCGCCCTGTTGCCATCCCTAGCCAAGAGCCTCACGCGCCCATGATGAAGAGGGGGCTTTGGGCGAAGAACCTCTGATGCCAAAGTTAGAATTTAGAGAGAAAGTGTTTGAGAATTTTAACAAGAGAATTGGGAGTGGGTTTTGGAGAGAATGAGAGGGTTTATATAGGGGAGTGGCCGGCCTCTTAGGGTGGGCCACGAGAGTAGGCTGCTCGACGAGAGCAGGCTGGACCACGAGAGTGGGTTGCTCGGCTTGAGCAAGCTGGGCTACGAGTGTGGGCTGCTCGGCGGGAGCAGGCTGGGCCACGGGAGTGGGCTGCTTAGGGTATGGCACACGTGGGTGCGAGGCTTGGGCTCGGCTCGGCTCGGCTCGGCAACGCATTGGGTTCGCGTTGGGCTTAGAGTAACATGGCTTGGGCCGTGGCCTTGGATGGCATGACTCGAGCCATGGTGATGGCGCCATGGACCTCGCCGTGGGTGGCTACCAGGGACGGAGCTAGAATTTTTTGCTAGTGGGGGCAACCAGAAAAACACTAAGAAGACCTTATTACAGTATGGTTTATAACCAAATGATAATGGGGATGATTTCAAATGACGATGTTCACAATTGCAATGTTACAAAAATTTCAGTACTTGTGTAAAGTGGCAAATTGATGAGAAAAATATTAACACATGAGAGGCGGAAGATGGGTTTTTCAGTTTGAATGACATAACAAGACCACTTTTGCTCATATTATATTTGATATAGAGTAGAAGTAGTATGAAGGTATGCTTGATATTAGACACATATTTTCTTCAAGGATAACACGTGCATATTTATAATTGCAGTATGCAGCTTAACCAACGAATTACTTGAGTGGGGGCATCTGCCCCCAGTGGCCCTTCATTGGCTCCGTCCCTGGTGGCTACCGTGGTAGCCACCGCAGTGGTTCCCGTGGTGGAAACTCGTGGTGGTGGTGCCGCTCCACTTATTGTCACATTCAACCTCGTGGATCGCCGCGGTCCCATTTCTTGAATATTGAAATTTTCACTCGTGGAGTTATCTAAATTTCTAGCCATTGTATTTCTTTTTTTACATTTTATCAAAGAATCTTTGCAAAATAAAAAATTCTAATAATGAGAACGTATGAAAAAATACAAGTGGACTAGAAAATAGATAAAAAAACTTTTTTATGCGAGAGTCTTCTACAAGTGTGGATTTCTTCTTCTCAACGAAAACACCAATTTGTGGATGCAAATTTCTTCCTCCTTGATCTTGGACAAAATTGCACCTACAAAACAATTAACACATTTGGTCAAGGCCAAGAGCCTCACGCGCCCATGATGAATGGGGAGGCTTTGGCCGAAAAAACTCCGATGCCAAAGTTAGAATTTAGAGAGAAAGTGTTTGAGAATTTTAGAGAATTTTAGCAAGAGAATTGGGAGTGGGTTTTGGAGAGAATGAGGTGGTTTATATAGGGGAGTGGCCGGCCTCTTAGGGTGAGAGAGGACCGGCCACTTAGCCTTGTTTGTGAGCTAGGTTCTTGATTTTTGTTATTTTGGGAGTTATGGAAATAATTAGCTAATTGATGGGATAATTATTTGATTAATTGGCTAATTAATATAATAAAAGAGGAAGGATTTGGGGTTACCTTGTGGAGAAAATATGATGAGGATGGATGAAATGGATTGTAAATAAACACCTATTTGGGCACTTTTGACTTGATTGAGGGATGATTGTCCACTGCTTGAGCGTATGAATTCTGGTGTGCCTCGAGGGTAGTTTTGTCTTTTTTACCCAAACAATCCACGTGTCGCCTCTTGATTATTTTTTGCTCCACAATCACTAAACCGACACCATAAAACTCGTGGAACACTATGATAAAATATGAAATACATGAACAAATTTCTTTTAATTATTGTAGCCGTTTGATGTAAATTTGGATAGTTATATCTTCTTCTTTTTTACCTTTGTGTTTGATCATATTAGATCTTAGCTATTAGATTCAATGAATTTATAAACATAAAGTTAAAAAAAAAAAGGGAGCATTTTTGCTCACCACCATAAACTATCGTGTATGCTCATCATACACCTAATCAATTGACACGTGTCATTTCACTTAATCTTGGTTAATTTTTTTCAAAATTGAAAAACTAACATTTAATGTGAAAGTTAACTAGAGTTAGATGAAATGACACGTGTCAATTGATTAGGTGTATGGTGAGCATACACCATAGTTTAGGGTGATGAGCAAAAATACTTCAAAAAAAAAAAAACACATATATGTTGGGTCAACCCACTAACTCAGAGAGGAATTCTAACCTAAACTTGCTTCAAAAATAAAATTTGAGTTAAAACTCATATTTAACCTAAGAGTTGGAACAAATTGAAGTAAATTTACAACTTAAAATGTGAGTTTTACTCGATGGTTAGAGTAAGTATGAAAGATTTACCAATCGGCAGGGCCGGCCCAGGCCCAGTGCAGGTAGGGCGACCGTCCATGGCCCAAAATAATTGGGGGCACCAAAATTATTAGGGTGGTATATTTATAAATATTTTCATAAGAGTATAAATTTATAAAATTTGGTTCAATGACAAAGAAATTTAACTAGAACTGGTGGTTTTGTTGTTTAAAATTAATGAAGAGATCTTGGGTTCAAAACACCATGTGTGCTTATTTACTTTTCAATTTTTACAAATTTTTGTTTGGTTGTTAATTTATTTTTAATTAGTAGCTAGTAGCTATGTGAGTTGTTTTTTTTAAAACATTTGTTCCAATTCAAGTCTAATCTTCAACAAAGAGTAATGTGTTGACCAAAATTTTAGACTAAATTTACAAATCATATGACGTGTCATAAAAAAAGTTTAATTTAGTACCCATTTATTACTTATAAATATCAACTAAAGACTCAAAAACATCATTATTTTTTTAGTCCCATATTGACAAGGTTAGTAAATAAGAAAAAACACCTCACGATTCATACAAAAACACTTTAAAAGTTCAGATGGAAAACAAAACTCATATTTATCTACTTGTAAACAAGGAGTTTTTTTTGTTTCCTTCTCACGATACAAAATAAATTAGTTTTTCCGTGTTTTTAAATTATTAAGTTTGAAGTGTTTTTCTAAGTATAATTTTCTCGATGTCTTACGTGTGAAAACAAATAATTTTCTTATATAAAATGAGGGCACATTTTGTGGCATCGCCCCGGGCCTAAAAAAACTCTAGACCGGCCCTGCCAATCGGTACACACAATCTTTTAAATAATAGAAGCTAAAAGCCTAAAACAATAATTTACTTCATTTCTTTATGGATAAATTAGAATTAGACGCCTCATTTTAGATTTTTCTAAATTAAACATCTATTACTTTTCAACTTTTGATTAAAGTGCTTTTACTTTTAATTAAACTTTATATTCCATGTATATTCTTTGTTTAAGTATTTTATAAATTCTTTTAAATCCATTTCTATGTAAAAAAATGCACTCCATAATATTAATTAATTTATTGCTATTCATTAATTTATTGCTATTTTTATGGAATCTCATCCCTTCCTCAATTTAAGGATTCAATTATATCTACTGGGGTTCAAGATTAATTGGATGAAATATAGTTTTTCCAATTTCCAATTCAACATTTTATATAGATTATAAAAAAACAAGAGTTCATTTATAATTAAAATTGAGATGTAGACTAGACTGCCTAATTTCATGCAACTGAAAATAAATTTGAATTTTTTAAAACGTGAACTAAGAGTTTTCACATTTTATTTTTATTTAAAATGAGTCCTTATTCCAATAATTAATTATTAAGAGTTGACAAAATATTTTTTAGTGCAATGTTTTACTGTGAAAAGTTATATTTTTTTGGGTTACACAACTTACACATAACGTACCATAAGTTTTGTACGTACCAAAATAAGGATAATACAACGTACTGATAACTTAGTATGTATTAAATAAAGAATTGCATAACGTACCAAAAGCAATATTTTATAATGTACCAAAATACTAATACGTACCCAGATTAAATTTATATAATGTACCAATAACGTGCCAAATGATTGGTACGTTATATTTAATATATGTGCATGTTATATTTCATAATTGTATGTTAATAGGATGTTTATGTGTTTTTAGAATTTAAAACAAAAAATTATTTGAATATGAAAAATTCATTTTGAATGAATTATGATAAGATAAGATAAGATGTTTGTGGTGATTTTAGGATATTTATGATATTATTTTATGAACTAGTTGGTTAATTAAATACAATAAAATCAGGCCCGGCCTAAGCCCAATGCTAGCAGGGCGATCGTCCAGGGCCCAAAAAAATTCGGGGCACCAAAATTATTACGGTAGTATATTTATATATGTTTTCATAAGAGTATAAATTTATAAAATTTGGTTAGATTACAAAGAAATTGAGCTAGAAGTGGTGGTTTCTTCATTTGAAAATAATGAAGAGGTCTTGGTTAGATTTGCTTTCCAATTTTTACAAATTTTATTCATAAGAGTACAAATTACTTTTTACAATTTTTTTTTTCTTCATAAGAGTATAAATTTATAAAATTTGGTTAAATGATCAAAAAGTTTAAATAGAAGCAATGGTTTTTCTTGTTTAAAATTAACAAGATTTCCTAAGTTCGAAATGCTATATGTGTGTTTATTCTTTTCAATTTTTACGAATATTTGTTTGGTTGTTAATTTATTTTTAGTTACTAGCTAGTAGTTATGTGGGTCGCTATTTTTAAATATTCATTTGAATTCAAATCTAAACTTCTACAAAGAGTAATATGTAGACCAAATTTTTAGAGCAAATTTGCAAATTATATGACATGTCATCAAAATGTTTAATTTAGTGCCCATTCATTACTTATACATATTAATTAAAGACTCAAACATCATTATTTTTTGAGTCTCATATTGACAAGGTTAGTAAATAAGAAAAAACACCTCACGATTTATACAAAAACACTTTAAAAGTTCATATGGAAAACAAAACTCATCATCTATCTACATGGAAGCTCGGAGTTTTTTGGTTTCCTTCTCTGGATGCAAATAAATTAGTCTTTCTGTGTTTCTAAATTATTGAGTTTGAACTGCTTTTCTAAGTATAATTTTATCGATATCTTACGTGAGAAAATAAATAATTTTCTTATATAAAGTTAAGGCACATTTTTTGGTATCGGCCCGGGCCTCAAAAATCTCTGGACCGGCCCTGAATAAAATCCTAATTTTTAATTAAAAATTAGTAGAATAATGTTTGATCAAAAGTTTAAAAGTTATAGATGTTTGATTAAAAAAATTCAAATTTGAGGCATCTAAATCAAAATGTCCCTTTCTTTATTGAGCATAAGAAAAGTTGATGCCAAATATGTGCATGTTTTCAGAATTGATATACACGTACAGACACAGCTGCCCGGCATTACTTGACCCTAGGGATGGGCAAATACCCATTGGTTATGGGTAACCACGGTTACCCGCCCGTTTAAATTAAACGGTTACGGTTATGGGTAACCGTTTAGATAAATAAACGGTTATGGGTATAACCGTTTACCTGCGAAATTTAAATGGGCGGTTATGGGTATTAACCGCGGTTATAAACGGGTAACCGTTTACCCATTTAGTTTATATATATATATATATATATATATATATATATATATATATATATATATAATTAACACAAACCATATTCCCTATCGGACAAAATTTAGATCAATGTTATTGACTATAGTGCATGATTTCATGGTCCATTATATATATATATATATATATATATATATATATTATGTTAATACTTTACATTCCAAGTTAAATAACTAAAAAATAGTCTTTTAACATTTTTCGTAACTCAAGAATACCTAACCAATTTCATATTATCTTCATTGTTAACAGTTAAAAATATCGTCCGTAAACTATTATTTCAATTATTGGAATGGTATAAGGACTTAAAAAATTAAAATGCAGAAATGTATGATGAAAAATTTGTAAAACAATCCGAAGCTCTTGATCAGAGACCAACACCTCGTAAGCTTCACACCTCTCACAAACCTTAAACGAACACCAAAAACCCTCCTCTGTCTCTGTTTCGTAACCTTCGATTTCAATCATGAACGTGTTGGATTCTAATCTATAAATTGAACAGTTCCCAATTGATAGCACCATACGTTCATATGAAATATCAACGCTGTATTAGTAAAAGCTCTTGCTTTCAATTACTTGAGCTTCGAATTGTTAACCGTTGCGAACAATCTGTGGACTTGGGTCCCCGTAAACTATTATTTCAAATTTTATAACCAAATTTTGACAAATTTTTCTTATTTTAATTTTCAAGTTGTTAAAAAAACACGTAGACGGGTGAAAAATAAGTAAATGGTAAAAAAAAAAAGGATAAACCGGTTAAAAAATGATAAATGGGTAAACGAGTATTAAACGGTTACGGTTAAATGGGTACACGGTTATGGGTATGGTTAACTGTTTATAAACGGTTATGAGTATGAGTATAACCGTTTAGGCAATTACCCAATGGGTAAACGGTTATGCGGGTATGAGAATAAATGGTTATGGATAAATAACCGCAGTTACCCGCCCGCCATAACCGTTGCCCATCCCTACTTGACCCACATGATTACGGCACCCATTGACAATTGGCATGCATGCAGGATTCGCTCCTCATTGTCCGCCTCAAGATAGAACGAGAGGAAAAAATTTCATTCTGACGGAAATACAACACGTGTTTTTATATAAGAGGTAGAAAATTTTATTTTTTAAGTTATTAACTTTTTAACACACATATCATACCATTTGTATAGTAAAACGTGATGTACTATTCCATGTGCCAATCACTCTTAAAAATCTCTCGAACGAGAGGTATTAAAGGCGGCTTTCGAGGTGGGAAGAAGTTGGAATTTGTCCTACTCCAACCAACTGTAATATTAGATACGACTCGTTACACGACTCAAAAGCAAGCATGAATATAAAAGTTGATGCATTCACAATTAACACTACTCTAGCATGTGTTATATATAAATTTTTTTTTTATAATGTTTGGAAAATTAAAATTTTATACAAATTTGTAAACCAAATGATGGGGTTGTTGATAATTAGATTATTACTTAAATGTTGATTAACATGTTTATTTCCTATTGGTGACACATTATTTAGTTTAAAATTTTGGTCTCCCTAGCATACCTTTTTTTTTTAGTGAAAATCACCTAATGTTTATATTAACGAATCGATAACCTAGTTTCGTACTGCTGAATAAGTGTTATTGTATTATTATAATTATTAAATTCAATTACTTAACTTGCTAAGAAACGTATGGTTTGACACAAAAAATGTGTGGTTTGGCACAAATTTAGCATGAACATAATTGGGTAAACATGAACATGACACGAGTGTGACATGAATATAAATAGGTAGAGAAATGTTAATGGGACTCTTTTAAAGTGACTCTTCAAAAACTTTATATCACTTCACAGTTTAACGTTAATTTTCGTGCTAATATTATAAACATTATGCTGAAAACATTAGGTGGCAAAAAGTCATAGAGAGTCTCACTTTTAAAAGAATCACTTTAGCATTCAAATGAGTAAACATGAACATAAAAGTAACAGTTAGGTGTCACATGTAAATCTTAACAATTTAAAGTTGTGGATACGCCCTAGCGTTGATGGTGAGATTACTTTTTCAACTTGCTTTTACGTTAGTGAATATGTATTTTTGGCATTAATTGCATGCATTTGCTTAATTAGAATATGCTTCCCAACAAACAAAAGAAATTTAGAAGATGCTTAAACCTCCAAATCACGATATTAGGAGAGAGATACATGCATAGCCACAAAAATTGGATGACCATTCGCCACTCTTTATATTCCAAAATTAAGCCTTTAACAATGATTTTTATGAAAGAACTAAAATGATTAATGGCGGACGAACTTGGGGATCACTTTCATTGATTTCAAATGTTAACGACCAAAACGAAGAGTTATGTCAATCTCAAAAATTATTTTGATTAAAATGCCTAATTAAATGAATACAAAATCGAACTAGGTGGTGATGCATTGCATGTGAGAGGTTCTAAGTTAATTAACACTAGCCCCCTACACGTGTGCTAATTGACCTTTATTTATTTATTATGTTTGAAATTAATTTCATCAAGTAACTACCCATATAGTGGGTGCTTTGTTTGAAAATTTTAAAATGATCTAGTTTCACTATTTTACCCTTGTTAATTAAATTGTTTTGTTCCATAATTCTTAATTAAAGAGGAGCATTTGTTGGCATTTTGGATGTTTCATCTTTTTCGTCTTCTCACTTTATATAGATAAATAGATAGATAATAATTATTAAAGACGAGAGATCAGAAATTCTCATTTCATGATGGGATAGGATTATAACAAATTTTGAAGATAAATGCTAAGGGGACTCTATCAAGGTGGAGAGTGCTCTCCACGTCATTTGACATCTTATCGTTTAATATTAATTTTCATACCAATATTATAAAATATTGTATTAAAACATAAAATTTCAGAAAATCTACGAAGAATCTTATTTTAAACTAATCTCTTTTAACATTTTTGGAAAAGGGGCATTAATTATTAATCTATTATTCTTTTTGGTTTGAGGTCCAAGTTGCGCGGACTAAAATGCAATTGATTTTGATATAAAATTCGGAGAATTCGGTCAATTCACGACAATCACACTGGTCCCTCTCACTACGTGTAGCCAATTCACAACCACACCTTCTTATCCTTTCACCACGTGTCGCGACCACTCGCATTCGTTCGCAGCCAATCAACCAATCACCGCCCTCAAATCTCCCGAACCTCTTCGCGCCGTCGTTTCGCTTTCGCAGTCCTTTCAAAACATTGATTCCGCGACTAAATGTCCATACCACCCCTGCCCGCCGAGCGGAGCGCTAGCTTTCCTATCCAAGAGATTTTTTAGTGTGACCGGTACACGGACTAGTACATCACGTATCATTATACAAATAAATTATGGAATATGTGTGCTACAAATTAAATATCTTAAAAAATAAAATTTTACACCACTCTTATTAAATTAAAATATATGTACTACTTGGGTTCCCGTCAAAACTAAAAATTTCTCCCCCGAAAACAAGGAAGGGCAGAATCGTCCGAATGATAAAATCAAGGGAGGTAGCGAGTTTTTTGAGCAAATCCACATGAAACGGATAGAAATCGTGGCATGACCGTGAATAAAGGGATATCCCGTGGCAAACACGGCACTCTCGCTCTATATAACGCAACGCTCCTTTTGGTTTCCAACCTTCACGAAAACAACGAAGCACCGGTTTTTCAGCTCCCAAAATTTTCGTGAGCCTCAGTCATTTTTAGGTTTTTTGTGCGGTATAATTAGGGTTCGCATTTCGCCGAGTTCTTTCAGATCTTCGCCTCCTTCGTCCCGGTTTTCGAATCTTCAGGTACGATTAGTTTCCATTGCTCGCCTTCGGTTGTCGATTCTGTGGATTTCGCTGATTCAATTTTGCGTTTTTATGTATATCTGATCTTTTTTTGTTTCTGTTGGCGTTCAGGTGTTGATATAGAGATTTAACGGGAATTTTTCGAAGGAGATTGTAGATTCCGTTTAGATTATTAAAAAAAAAAAAATTAATTGTAAGTTTGTTTCCTTAATCTCGGTTGTTTATTTCGTCGTTTGATTTGATTATTGGTATGATTATATGAGGAAGAAATTGTGTTCGTTGATTGATTAGGGTCGAAGTTTTATTTTTGTTGTTGAATTTCATTGATTTGGGGTTGTTTGTTCTATTTTCTCATGGAAAACATAATGATTTGGTTTAGAACTTGAATGCATTATTCGCTTTCGATGTTCGGTTGCAAATGTAGTTGCCGATTCTATCCGTATTATCGGTATTTTTGGTTGTTCATTTAATCACATATGCATACTCCATCTTCCGCAAGACTGGGAATTCCTCAGGCAGGGCCTGCTGCCACTGAGGGATCCTTGCTGCCTTACTATAATTTTTCGGCTTTGCATAAACCCCTTATCCCTGTTCGGTAAATTACAATGCTGGTTTGATTCTAATTTTTTAAACACTGATTTGTTTTGTGTACATAATTTTAGCACTGTTTCGTGCTTGGATGTATGATTTTATTTAAAGGAAAACTAATGAAAAGGGTTTGAAAACTTTGAGTTTTAACGATAAGGACAAAATAAAAGGTAAAGTGAATAGTACCAGGTTTGACTTTTTAGTGTAAAAATGTGGTTTTTCGTTAAAGTGAACAGTACCGCGGGCTCCTAGCGAATTGGTTTATTAGAGTTGGTCTATGCTAATTGTTCTTTATTGGTATAAGCAGTTGGATTCTCATTTAATTTGCTTAGATTTCTCCTTTAACCTGGATTTGTAAGGTTATTACTAGTGACTTTGATCCCTTTTTGGTTAATCCTTTCTGCAGGAAAATAACTGAATGAGCTAATGGAGTCAAAAGGTGGCAAAAAGGATTCTAGTAGTAGTAAATCATCATTCTACGAAGCTCCCCTCGGTTACAGCATTGAAGACGTCAGGCCTCACGGTGGAATCAAGAAATTCAGATCAGCTGCTTACTCTAACGTAAGTTTTACTGTGTTTCATGGTGCTTGTAATTCCTCTGTTGTTTTGTATGGAATCCCTTCTAAAATTATATTGTATTGTTCTGTGTGCAGTGCGTTCGAAAGCCATCCTGACTTGTGTTAATTCCCAACATAACCCCGTGCGATCATTAATACAGCAATCTTACTATAGTTATTCTAGTCTATTTCTTTTCCCTACTTCTCTCGCTCTCTTGTTCCCTCGCTTGTCATTTCATCTGCTGCTGCAACTCATTTGCTTACTTAAATCGAGATGGCTGTACCGGTCTCTGCAATTGGATTTGAAGGCTATGAAAAGAGGCTCGAGGTCTCTTTCTTCGAGCCTGGACTGTTCGCTGACCCTAAAGGCATGGGTCTTCGTTCTCTATCGAAAGCTCAAATAGATGAGATTCTGACACCAGCTGAGTGCACCATTGTTTCTTCACTGTCAAATGATGATCTTGACTCTTACGTCCTATCCGAGTCGAGCCTGTTTGTGTACCCCTACAAAGTGATCATCAAAACCTGTGGCACAACAAAATTGCTTCGATCAATCCCTGCCATCCTCAAGTTGGCTGATACCCTATCTCTAGCTGTAAAATCTGTGAGGTACTCTCGTGGGAGCTTTATCTTTCCTGGTGCTCAGCCCTCTCCGCATCGTAGCTTTTCCGATGAAGTAGCTGTACTTGACGGCCATTTTAGCAAGCTTGGTTTGACAAGCAAGGCGTATGTTATGGGAAGCCCAGACAAAACTCAGAAATGGCATATTTACTCTGCATCGGCGGAGTTGGCAAGCTTATTGTGGGGTTCACGCCAAACAGGCCCAACCTACACACTGGAGATGTGCATGACCGGTCTAGACAGGAGGAGGGCTTCTGTGTTTTACAAATCCGACGCAAGTTCAGCTGCTGGTATGACTGAAGAATCTGGCATCAGGAAGATCCTCCCACAATCCGATATATGCGACTTTGAGTTCGAACCTTGCGGTTACTCCATGAACTCAATTGAAGGGAATGCAGTTTCTACGATCCACGTGACACCAGAAGACGGTTTCAGCTACGCTAGCTTTGAAACAGTGGGATATAATTTCAATGATGTGAACTTGACCCAGCTGCTTTACAGGGTTCTGGATTGCTTCAAACCAGCTGAGTTCTCCATAGCCTTGCACACCACCAGCAATGCCGGTGAAGATCTTGATGCTAGGTGCCCTCTGGACTTAAAGGGGTACTGCTGCGGAGGAAGCAGCTACGAGAGTCTAGGCCTGGGCGGTGCAGTCATCTACCACAGCTTTGTCAAGGATGATTCTGGTTCGCAGTCTCCAAGGTCGATACTGAAGTGCTGCTGGAGCGAGGACGAGAAGGACGAGGAAGTTGAAGAGATGGATCTGGGCGAGATCTAGCGTTCTATTGCTCGTGTTTTTAGTAGTAATAAATAAATGAAAAAACATATGTGACTCTGGGGTTATGTTGCAATTATAGTAGGGTATTAGTATTATGATATGCAGCCTGCTGTGTCGCTGCAGTTTTAGCTTTTTACATTGTCAATAAACCGGATCTCGGGTGGCAGCCGAGATCCGCCGTCGTTCTGAGACTTCCTGGATGCAGGAGTCTTTGTTGGTCTACCTTTTTTCTCTCTATAAGATGAATGTTACTGTTATCTATATAATTTCTGTGTTCTGACTACGGATTATGCTATTTATTAAGTATTGGTTTAGTACCTTTTGTTCTTCCAATTAGAAAAGAATCGAAGGATCATCATCACATGTTCATATGCGAATCAAAGGATTATGCTATTTATTAGGTATTGGTTTAGTACCATTTGTCTATATAATTAAAGAAAACTAATGACAAGGGTTTGAAAACTTAGTTTTAAAGATAAGGACAAAATAAAGAGTAAAATAAATAGTACCAATATTGATTTTTTAGTGTAAACATGTGGTTTTTCGTTAAAATGAACAGTACCGAGAGCTTTTCGTTAAAGTTCCCTATCATTAAAATTAATGGTCAGAGACGTCACGGTGACCGTAAATTCAGTGAAACGACTTATGTCTCAAAAAGGGACGATCTTTGGGACATGAATATTAGACCAACGATTAAACACGTACGATCTTTGGGTTGACATGAACATAAAACGAAGATAAACATAACATGAACACAAAACGAATAAAAACATAAGTTGCCTCGCTAAACCTAACTGGGAATTATAGACTTTATTAAAACGAGCATCGTTGAGTTCGATTTTTCAAAGAAGACAAAAGGGAGCAGAGGCCAATTTGTCTAAAAATAGCGAATACGTCGTTGCCATTCGATAATCCGTAGCTTAATGTATGAAGAACGTGGATTCTCTGGTAGAAAAAGAATCGCCATGGAGCAGAAGCGCAAAACTGTTATGCAACATGCATTGTACTACTCACGTCTCAACATTATGAATAAGAACAATTGATTCCTGGCTTTTCTTCGTACAAACTTTCAGGCGTTCAGTAAGGTCGAAACTTCCTAGCCGCTCTTAACTGCTGTATCCGCTTTTTATCTTGCTCAAATTTGCCCTGGAGCATCATAATTTCTGCAGGGACATATCTTATTAGCGCTTTGCTGTGTTTACACAACTTTTAACAACAGGAATACACATAATACTATTCCCAAAATCAAAACTATTTCGTGTGTAAATTATGAAAATAAAATTCATCGGAAACTGACAACATAAGCATATGTAATATGCCACTGCATGCTCATAATGGGAGTGCTTTTCAGCATATGCAACATTTTCATCTACGTGGTTAACACAAGATTAACTTTATAAGTAAGATTAACATACCGTTTCTCTGAGCTTCTTTCCTTTGGAACCGGTAAAAATCTAGCCCAGCAACTTCTGTGCGCTTCTTCTTGGTCACCTTGTCCTCCAAAGCAGCTTGGGCAACAGATCCTACCGTAATTCCACTCTCAGCATCCGTGGTCTTCTTCCTTCCTTTATGATGTATGATAACTGTCCATCCTCCGTCTGCAGCACGGGCTTCTTTCTCTTTCTTTTCCTGCATGTGCCACACATATATGTGAACTGGTACACATTTGATCAACTGGAAAGTTACGCACAGTGAATATAAACAGATGGAAATACACGAACCACACAATACCAATAAAATACAGATTATACATTCCCACATTACATGGGCTTATGTGAAGAGAGATCAGAGGCAGGAATATGTAGCATACTTCCATGAAGAAATAAGTATGCGGGCCAACATTCAAAACAAGGAAAAACAATAGAGCAAGCCCATCGGCTAATACCATATGTGTTTATAGATGGCACAACATACACGAAACCGTTTTTTATAGATCTTCAAGCATGTGCAAATATGTCACTTAAGACAGTATGAACAGTGTTATAAAGAGCGTAGGTCCAAACGGCTGGTTTGAATACTCCAGTTGCATGGTATTTGTAGCATGGAAGAGGAAAATTACCTGTTCCAGTTTTTCATCATGTTCAACCATAAACTGATCAATTCTTTGCTGCAGTACCTTCAACCCAGGTCTACTTTGATGGTATTCCATAATCCATTCTGAGGATTCAGAAATTCTCAATAAGAGGAGTACAGTATAAAAAAGGGAAATTAACATCACATATGTTGAATTTTGTAAAATCAAATAATTTGAAGCTTATCATCCATAGGTATTTACTTATGAATAGGTTTGTTGGCTTTAGAATAAGAAAATATACACCACCGAGTAGTCTGAATTCAGTAATTCATACTTTTCATTCCTTTTGAAGAGTCCTCATCCCCAGAAGAAATAACGAAAACATCAGCCTGATCAGCTTCTGCTTCCCTTTCCAGTGCCTTCTTAGACTTTGACGAATCAAGATCCTTCTTTTTCTTTCTTGAAGCTTTCTTGGGTGCACCTACATCGACAATTTATCATTACTAAAAGTAGAAAAGTACTGATTGCAATGAAATAGTGGTAACTCGGATACAAAGCAATATTTCAAATTCAAGAATCATACCTGATATCCCTTTTGAGCTGTTCTCCTGACCAGCTTCTACTTCCTTTTCAAGTGACTTCACAAACTCTAATGAATTATGATCCTTCTTTTTCTTTTTCTTAGCTTTCTTTGACTTACCTACAATAAAAAGAGAACCTCAATGAGCACTTGACCTTATAAGTAATTGCAATAAAAATATCATCCAATGACTCTGCTCAGATCAAACAAAAGCTGCCACTTATTATAATTTCCAATTTTGGTCCCTTACCAGCCTCAGTGAGCACTTCACCAATTTCAATCTCTTCCTGAGTTTCAAATGGGCTCTGATCGGCAACTCCATCATCTAACAGAAAGAAAATTATCTTAATTAAGTTAAAAGCAGGAAAGGATTCTATGGTCAACACTTCAAAAGCATACGTGCATTTCCATACAGCTTGAGAAAGAAAATTGGAAGCAGAGACCTTAGGTTAGAGAAAAAGAAAACAAGAAAACAACTCTGACTTACATATAAAGCAAAACAAAACACAGACAGGCAAAGATTTTGGAAATTTGTAAATTTTCAATATTCACCCCCCCAAAAGGTACTTGAATGCACCAGGACACCATTAACAAATTACACAATAACTGTGGTTCCCCTGAAAACTATTACAGTATAATGCTACCCAACTAGTAGCAACTTACCATTTATTTCATGAAAATCGTCATCAGTCTCCGTATTTGGATGATCATTCTTGCCTTCCATAGCTTCATAGTTCTTCGCATTCTTTATTTTCCTTTTATTCGTTAGTTTTGCCTTTTTCTTATCTTTGGCTGGTTTGGCTGAATTATCTACTGAAACAACAAAAGCAAACGAAGAACATTGAGTTCAATCCAAATCTATAGCCCTAACAATGTACTTAACACATGAGAAACATAAATCCAACGTACCTTCAATAGAGACTTGAACAACCTTTCGAGAATCAGCATCGCTTTCCTTTGCCCTTTTTCTCTTTCTAATCTCTGCAGATCCTAATTTTTTATCTGGAAACAGATAAAAAAAAAAAAACAAAATCACAACTTGGTAAAACTCTTCGCCGTATCAATACAGATACAGGGAGCCAAATACTGCCAAATCCAATTATCAAACAGGTTTTTGCCTCCATGATGATGAACATTGAACAATTATACATACATCCACTACATTTTAAATGCATAGTTCTTCAATTTCCCAAAGTATATAGCATCCATTTTATATCATATTATTCATCATCTAAATCAAATTTTCTCAACAATTAGTTTTTAGGTTCAAACCACCCAGAAACTCAATTCCAATTTAAACACAAAAAATATCAAAAACCCAAGTTAGAAGCAAACTAAAACAGTAAGAAAAATATATAACTTTTTTGATTATATGAAAAGTGACAAACCCTTTTCAACAAGCTCCAAATTTGGCAGGGCAACCTTCTTGTTCTTATGGGTCTTCTTCTTGTCCTTCATTCCCATCTTTTCCATTGACTCAGAGTGTGCAGATTAGAAAGCCGTGCTCGTTTCGGGTTGCAACGAACCCGGTTCCCAATTATCTCAAGTACCCGACTTTCCTACTCCTCAGACTCCCTTCTCTTCTTATCTGTAAATCTGCTGGAAACTAATGCAGAAGCAGAAGAAGAAGAAGAAGAAGAAGAAGAAGAAGAAAAGGGTTTTTTGGGCGGAGAAGAACGAACAAAAATATACAGAAAGTTGAAAACTTTGGAGCTCCGGAGATTGCAGGAATGGAATGAAGAGGGAGAATGAGGCTGCTGCAGCGGTGGGTTGAGCCGTAAGGGCTTTGTGCCTGGCTACGACTTGGGCTTAGGGTGGCTTTTTTCTGGTGGGCGTGGCGGGAATATAAATTGATAAATTTAACGTGCTTGTAGTGTAAATTTTGAAAATATCAGGGACTCCCGTAATATTTTTGAAGTTTACTCTCTGCCCCTTTATTTTCTATTTTCCAAAAGTTTTTCAAGCTTGATTTCATGAGGGGTCGGATGGGCCGACTGGGCTTTCTTAAGAGCAATTCCACCCCTAAGACTGGGTGCCAGCGCCCAGCGCATTTATCTACTCAAATGAACAGTAATAGACTCCAGTGAACAGTAATAGGCCAAAGCATCTCCACCCCTAAAAAAAATATGCTGGCACCCAGTCTAAAAATGCGCTAGCCCAAACGATCTCTACCCCTACAAAATGCGCTGGCACCCAGCCCATTTCAAAATATTATTAATTTTTTTTATAAAATAAAAAAATTGTTTTAATTTCGGATAGGATTTTTAACCAATCTCGTCACGCCACGTGTCATTATCCGAACGTACTATTTTGTGCATAGATTTTCGCTAAGATTTTCAACCAATCCCGACACGCCATGTGTCACTTCCTGTTTACAATAATTTAGCCAAGATTTCGATAAGATTTTCAACCAATCTCGTCACGCCACGTGTCATTATCCGAACGTACTATTTTGTGGATAGATTTCTGATAAGATTTTCAACCAATCTCGACGCGCCACGTGTCACTTCCTTTTTGCAATAATTTAGCCAAGATTTCGATAAGATTTTCAACCAATCACGTAGTGCCACGTGGCATTGTCCAGAACCTCATCCTTTCTTTTTTATCAATATAAACCCTACATCTCTACATCCATCCTCACACCAAACTCAATCCTTCTTTTTAGCTCAAAATCCTTCTTCATAGTTTTCAAATCTTGAGTTTTTTTTTACAATGTCTTCTTCAAGGAGAGTGCAAAAACAATATGAGGAGCAACAGAAAAGATTGTTGGCACAACAGGAAGAGATGATCAATCTCCAGGAATATGGAGGTGGAGATGAGGCTTTCTTCATGGAGGAGGATGAGGAAGATCACCACAGAAGGCAGAGGGCCTCACATTCCCGCCGTGTCATGGAAGCTGTGGGTCAGATAGCCAAACCAAGACGTGCCGCAAACTTCGATAGAAAAAGGGAAAGACGAGGTAATATCTTCAATGTTCTTCCACGAACTCATTTTTTTCTCTCAAAGTGTACAAAATATTGAAATGTAGAAAGTGTAGAAAATAATGAAATGTGGTGTAGAAAGTGTAGAAACTATTAGGTATTTATAAAAAAAAATTCTGTATTTTTAAAATTTTTTTTGTATTTTTATTTATTTTTAAATAATTTTTAATTAATTTTAATGTTATAATTAATCTGGACCGTTGGATTTGAAAAATATTCAAATCCAACAGCCCATAAAGTGCCACGTGGCCAACGGTCATAATTCTGACCGTTGGGCCCTTTTTTTTTTTTTTTTTTTTAAATTTTTGGGTGAAAACTGTGGGCCGTTGATCTGTGATCCAACGGTCTACGTTAAAATAAAATTTGAAATTTTTTTTACCGTTGGAAATCCAATGGTCTAGAAAAACTAGCCGTTGGAAATCCAACGGCACGACTGAAGCCACATCGCCCACTCACGGGTGTGTGAAAAGTCGCCCCGACAGCGGGCCCCGCGCACCAGTCGCTGTCGGCTACTCGCCGTTACTCGCGTGTGTAACGCACGCGCCAAACAATTGACTAGGGAATGGGTCTGTCAAAATTGGGATGGGCTCTTGCCTGGCTTGGGCTGGGTGCCAGGCAAGTGGGCGGGCTGGAGACAAAAAACAGGATGCTGGGCAAATTGTTCACTGGGTGCTGGGCAATTTCCACTCCAGTGGAAGTGCTCTAAGTGAAGTGACACGATCATTCACGTTGAAAGATTTTTTTAAAGACTTATTCGTGTAACACAATTTTATGTAATTGGTGTTTTGATTAGACATTCATGTATTTGTTTGAAAATTGAAATGTTCACATTTAAATTTTAGAGAACCTTAGCTTGTGTTTCTATGAATCGGAAACTCAGGACAATTTGAAACTATAAGTATTAATATTTGATGGGTTTTGACGCGATTTTATTGACAATTATGCATCACGTGACAATTACACGAATGATGTACTAAGAGACAATGGTGAATTTTTGTAATAAAAGAGGTGTGTTGATAAACTGAAGTCTGGTTTTTTAATCTCCCATTGATGAAATTATTATCAAAATATATATCAAGGAAGCCTTTAAGGGAAGGGATTCCCATTTTTCAAAAAAAATAGGGACATCCTCTTGACCGTTAGATTTGGTTTTAATGAAATCTTGTGGTTGATATTCTGTGGCTTGTGATTTAATCTCAGCCACAAAATTTCATTAAAGTCAAATCTAATAGTTAAGATGGTGTCCCTATTTTTTTTTTTTTAAAAAAAGGATTCCTTCCTTTAAAGGGCCTGTGTATATCAATACCATTTGAAAAAAAAAAATAGTGGTATATTGATCCCTTTGGGATAAAACTGCCAAAAGCCCTAAGAACAGGAAGTTAGCAACTACCATTGGAGATAAACAGCTTCCTGGTCAAAAGGCCCACCCCAAGTAATAACGCGACACGTGGTTGTCCCCAGAACAATGACTCAAAGGAAGGACGCGAGTGACTTACGCGTGGCATCACACGTGTCGAGCATTCAGCTGGTCCAAAACCCTATATAAACGTATCCGACTCTGAGTATTTCATCATTCAGAAAATCAACTACCATCTTTAAGAACTTCATTCGATCTCCAAGTGTTTTTTTCTCCAGTTTCCAACAAGAAGAAAATGGCTGACAACTCCGAGAAGATGAGCTACCACGCTGGAGAGGCCAAGGGCCAAGCTCAGGTAACCCTCGCTCATCTCCAATTTTCGCTTTGAAATGTTGCTAGCTTTTTAAAATATTCATATATACTGCACTCGTTTCTTCTTTGTTCTTATGATTCTAGTGCATGATCGACTATTTTGGAGCGTCAATAACAGTTTTTCGTTACGTTTTCTTTTGCTTCATTGAGATTGAGGTGTGTGTGTTGTATTGGATGATTTGGGATTTGACAGGAGAAGGCCAGTGGAATGATGGACAAGGCTAACAATGCCGCCCAGTCTGCCAAGGAAACAATGCAGGATGCTGGCCAGAACGTGCAGGCCAAGGCACAGGGAGCTGC
This sequence comes from Cotoneaster glaucophyllus, assembly GCA_036320875.1. Classification (NCBI taxonomy): domain Eukaryota; kingdom Viridiplantae; phylum Streptophyta; class Magnoliopsida; order Rosales; family Rosaceae; genus Cotoneaster; species Cotoneaster glaucophyllus. Next base: position 2,830,091 of record CM070068.1, on the reverse strand, counting down.
CGATGCAGTCAAGAACGCCACCGGCATGAACAAATGAAGCGTTTTCGCATTTAGTTCTTGAACTTTTTGGGTTTTAGGGAACTTTGGAGCCTCTTCTTAGACAACTTTTTTTAGTGGTTTGTTTTAATTTCTTGTTTGCAACAAATGGAGCTTTAGCCCCTCGGCGTCTCAGTTGCAGGGAAGTTGTCGAGCTCTCAGTTGGGTGTGTGCTTCACACTTGGTTCGGTTTTCGTTTCTTTTTTCTTTTGTTAATGTTCGTCTCTCGTTTGAAGAACGTAGAGTGGCTCCGTTCGTTGTAGTTCTCACCTAATTATTCATGAACTTTCTCACCATTATGTGATGGTTTTTTAGAATTATATCTTCATCTTTAACTTTTATTTTAATCCTCACTTTTCTATTATTTCATGATATTAAGATAACTAAAGTGTTGCTAAAAGGCAATGGTATTTTGCTTATAAAAACCAATTTTGGATCCTTAACAGTACAAGCTATGTCATTTCATAAAATTAAATGAAAAATATCAATGCCCAATTTTTCCAATATAGACGTGGATAAGAATCAATATTGTGGCATATATTGGCACAATGGCACATAGATAAATGACATAGACCAAAAAAAAAATGACAGAGAATTCAAAATTAAATAAACCGTCAAAATTAAGCAGCCAAAACAGCGAACAAACAAAAGATGGAGGAGAAAAAAAAAAAAAAAAAAAAACCCACGAAAAAGAAATAATTGTTGTGAAATGTGGTGTGAATGTCACGCACGTGTTTGTGAAAGAAAGATAACCAAAGTGGATTTTGGTGAAAGTCATTAAATGTATTAGATGAAATGCCATAGGAGGTGAAATATTTTCTTCTTGAGTAACTGATTTACTTGTTTAACGGCAATCTTTAACGGCATCAAGCGACGAAAGGATCATCAGTGTTTGAAGATACGAGAAGTTGTGTTGTGTTGTGTTTCATTCACGTTGAGTTATGTACTTTGTGTGGAGGGTACATCTGCGGTTCTATATAAATATTTTTTTTAAATATATGTGTTTTACAAGGTTTAAGATTCGATAAAAATTATGTTTATGAATTGAGACAACTTATGAAGAATGACTTACCTGACGCAAGTAGGGACAAAGTTAGGATATGCAAAGTAGTTGGGGGGGGGGGGGGGGGGCGGGTGGGTAAATATGCAAAGATATTTAGAAGATAGAAAAATTGATGGTACAAGTGAATTTTATTAATTGAAACCATCAAAGTTACCTCCAATTAATTGAAGTTGAGTGAAGAATTATGAGTGTAGAAACCCAGAAAATGAAAAAAATGGACAATTTAAAATGAAAAAAAAATATTGCCATTTAGTACTACGGTCTAGTGGTATTTTTCTTCACTTGTAAGTGAGATGTCTTAGGTTTGATTTTCGCCAAATGCATGTTTGAACCACATTATTGCTAGCCCATTGTGAGGCTAAGTCCACCCCCTCCCCCTTAGTGTAGATAATATCGTTTGTTCAAAAAAAAAAAAAAATTAAAGTTTACACACCCGTATGAACTATCTTCTTATGATTTGTGAAGAAACAAACTCTAAAATTTTAGGGAGGTGTATTCAATTGGAATTTTGAGAGAGTTTCAGAGAATTAATAATTCTAGGGGTATTCAATTAGGAATTTAAAAGACTTCATAAAAGTTTAGGTGTATTCAATTGAGAATTATAAACACTTTTTAAAAGTCTCTAGAAATATAGCTGCATTCAATTGAGATTTCTAGAGACTTTTTAAAAATTCCTATAAATTTAGGTGTATTCAATTGTGATTTTTTCAAAGTCTCTAAAAATTTAGGTGTATTGGAAAACGAATTGAATTTGAAGGAATTTGTGAATTGGTGGAATTTGGAGGATTTCAAGGCGAGATCTATAAATACCAAAGAGTTTGGGAAATCTCACCTCACCCCTAGAAATTTTGAGCGACTTTGTGTGATGTTCTCCTCTCCAGAGATGGTGCCTTCTACTACAAAAACAAAGTAGCTTGAAGGTAAAACTTTTCACCTTGTACATGTTTTCTTCGGATTTTTCTTGTTTGGATACTGGGGGGTGTATTCACTTGTAAGTGAGAGGTCTTAGGTTCGATTTTCGCCAAATGCAAGTTTGAACCACATTATTGCTAGCCCATTGTGAGGCTAAGTCCACCCCTCCCCCCTTAGTGTAGATAATATCGGTTGTTAAAAAAAAAATTAAAGTTTACACACCCGTATGAACTATCTTCTTATGATTTGTGAAGAAACAAACTCTAAAATTTTAGGGAGGTGTATTCAATTGGAATTTTGAGAGAGTTTCAGAGAATTAATAATTCTAGGGGTATTCAATTAAGAATTTAAAAGACTTCATAAAAGTTTAGATGTATTCAATTGAGAATTATAAACACTTTTTAAAAGTCTCTAGAAATATAGCTGTATTCAATTGAGATTTCTAGAGATTTTTTTTTTAAATTCCTATAAATCTAGGTGTATTCAATTGTGATTTTTTCAAAGTCTATAAAAATTTAGGTGTATTGGAAAACGAATTGAATTTGAAGGAATTTGTGAATTGGTGGAATTTGGAGGATTTCAAGGTGAGATCTATAAATACCAAAGAGCCTGGGAAATCTCACTTCACCCCTAGAAATTTTGAGCGACTTTGTGTGCTGCTCTCCTCTCTAGAGATGGTGCCTTCGACTCCAAAAACAAAGTAGCTTGAAGGTAAAACTTTTCACCTTGTACATGTTTTCTTCGGATTTTTCTTGTTTGGATACTGGGGGGTGTATTCACTTGTAAGTGAGAGGTCTTATGTTCGATTTTCGCCAAATGTAAGTTTGAACCACATTATTGCTAGCCCATTGTGAGGCTAAGTCCACCCCCTCCCCCTTAGTGTAGATAATATCGTTTGTTCAAAAAAAAAATATTTAAAGTTTACACACCCGTATGAACTATCTTCTTATGGTTTGTGAAGAAACAAACTCTAAAATTTTAGGGAGGTGTATTCAATTGGAATTTTGAGAGAGTTTCAGAGAATTAATAATTCTAGGGGTATTCAATTAGGAATTTAAAAGACTTCATAAAAGTTTAGGTGTTTTCAATTGAGAATTATAAACACTTTTTAAAAGTCTCTAGAAATATAGTTGTATTCAATTGAGATTTCTAGAAACTTTTTAAAAATTCCTATAAATCTAGGTGTATTCAATTGTGATTTTTTCAAAGTCTAAAAAAATTTAGGTATATTGGAAAACGAATTGAATTTGAAGGAATTTGTGAATTGGTGGAATTTGGAGGATTTCAAGGTGAGATCTATAAATACCAAAGAGTTTGGGAAATCTCACCTCACCCCTAGAAATTTTGAGCGACTTTGTGTGCTGCTCTCCTCTCCAGAGATGGTGCCTTCTACTCCAAAAACAAAGTAGCTTGAAGGTAAAACTTTTCACCTTGTACATGTTTTCTTCAGATTTTTCTTGTTTGGATATTGGGGGGTGTACTCACTTGTAAGTGAGAGGTCTTAGGTTTGATTTTCCCTAAATGCAAGTTTGAACCACATTATTGCTAGCCCATTGTGAGGCTAACCCAATTTTATGTGACGTGATTGGATCATTTGCCTTCCGGGACAACCCAATTTTACCAATCAATTTGGATTTTCTTGAAATAAAATAATCATTGTGATTTCATGGGAATTCAATCAAATCTCTTGGAATTCATGAATAAACTCTCTGAAATTCTCTATGCCTATGCAAAGAATTCTCTCACAATTAATGTGAATTCTAAGAAACTTTAACTCAAAATCCTTGGAAAGTGATTTTTTTTTCGTCTCAAATTATCTCAAATTCCATGGAATTAGATTCTTTGAAACTCTCTCAAAATTTCAATTGAATACACCTCCCTTAGTATGTAAAATGTCAAAACTAAAACCTTATGCCCCTTTTTTCATGAGTGAAATTCAGAAACCAATAAATTGGGACCAAACACAAAGCGTTGCATGAATGGTCCCTTCGTCAAATTTATCTTATTTTCCATCAAATTTAAAGGTATAGTGATATTTTTATACCAAAACATCTAATTTATTTGAAAAAAGAGAGAAGAGTTTGGCTCGTTAAGGTTAAGGGGTTCATTTTCAAAATACTTTGTGGCATATTCACAAAATTTTGTATTTATGATGGAAACCGCTCATATTATAAATCACTATGTAAAAATCATCTCAGTAAAAAATCAAATAAAACTAAGATTGTTTAGTTGGACCCTCCAGGAGTTTCAATTATAAGCACGAAGTTTTATAAAAGGTCACGAGGTATTTTAAGGAGGAGTTCCTCCTCAATCATTGATGTCACATCCTAGTCTCGAATCCGCCGTAGCACGATATTGTCCGTTTTGGGCCCCGGCCACGCCCTCACAGTTTTGTTTCTGGGAACTCACGCGAGAACTTCTCAGTGGGTCACCCATCCTAGGATTGTTCTCGCCCGAACTCACTTAACTTCGGAGTTCCGATGGAACCCGAAGCCAGTGAGTTCCCAAAATGCCTCGTGCTATATGGAGGTGGACATGTACATATAAGGCACATCACCCTCTCTATGTTACAGTTGAGGAGGCGAGTCTTTCTCTTTGAAAAAAATCATTTTCTTATTTTTTGAATGATATTTCTATTTTATCCCTTAACTTAACTGAAAAGTTGACGGAGTTAAAAAAAAAAAAACTAATGAAAAGGGCTTCAAAACGTTGAGTTTTAACCAAAAATCATCCACTCACTTTATTTAATGATAAGGACAAGAGATAAAAAAGAAAAGAAAACAAATCTTATTCAGCTCAAAGCGCGTGCGCACGCGAGCAATGCGAAAGCAAACATCTACTAATTTAACAGAAAACCAACGGTGCAAAAGCAACACACAAATTACTTTTTAAAGAGAAATTTGAGATAAAAAAATATATTGTTGACATCAATATATGACTACCACTTAGCCGCACGTGGGGTAGCCTCTCATCATTGCCTCATATTCAAATTATAGAATTCTTTATTAATTTTAACCCTAACTAGCTAAAACCTAAAAATAAAAAAAATATTAGATTATGATCCTCAATGAAAGCACATTAGCTTTTCTGCTACTTTTCTAATCTTTCACTTACGCTTTTGTTGTTAATTTTGTATTGAATAAATTAAAGAAAAGTCAAGTAAATTGTTTGAAGAAATGTTAAAGAACAAATAGGAATGTGAAAATCATTATTCTAACTCTGTAAGAATATAAATATTATTGTCAGTTATTCTTATGATAATGAGAGGAGAGCTTCAAATTTTGAACCTTTTAGTGTTCAGTTTAAAAAACGGTGATAGTGCTAGCGTTCGATTTTAAGAAATAGTCAATGTTTAGTTTACGAAATAGTGACAGTACTAGTGTTTGGTTTAAGAAATAGTCAGTGCTTAGTTTACGAAATAGTGATAACACTAGTGTTAGGTTTAATAAATCATCAGTGTTTAGTTTACAAGGTGTTCGGTTTAAGAAACAGTCAGTGTTTAATGTACGAAATAGTAATATTACTAGCGTTCACTTTAAGAAATAGTCAGTGTTTAGTTTAAGAAATATTGTTCAGTTTAAGAAATAGTCAATTTTCAGTTTAAGAAACAGTGTTCGGTTTAAGAAGTAGTCAATGTTCTGTTTAAGAAAAGAGACTGTATTAGTGTTCATAAAACTGAATAACAATTTTTTTTTTGATCTTATAATATTATTAATTAGTTTGTTCTAAAAAAATTGAAAGAATAGTCAAATAAACAAATAATTAAAAAAAATTGTTTATGGAGTGAGGTGAAAGGAGAGAGAAGAGTGGGGAGGGGTGAAAAAAATGGAGAGAAAAAGTTGTTGTGGATGGGTGAGGTGAAAGGAGACTGAGAAAAAATTGATGAGAATATGTTAAAAGGGAGAGAGAGAAAAAAAAAGTTTGAATGGTTAAGTGAGAGAAAATGTGTGTATGTGCGTGATGTGACGAGCGCGGACCGTTCATTAGTATTTGTTGGGTTTTTTTATTTTATTTTATTTTTTTCTGTTATTATGTAAAACTTTTGTCATTTTCATTAAAATTTGAACTTTTTTTTAATTAAATTTTAAGCCATTTTTACTAAATAAAGTTATTAGATGGTTTTTGGTTAATTAAAAGTTTTGAAAAACCCTTTTCATTAAAGATCTCAAACCTAAACTCGTGTTATATTACGGAAACTTTTGCTACAATATAACCCAAATTTTTAAGTTTCAAATTTTTTAATAATGTGATCCATCTTTAATTTTGTTCAGTTCAATAAATAAAATTTGACCATGACCATTTTAACCAATTTAAAAAAAAAAATTGGGGCTCATTTTTTCAGTCACCGATGTGAGTGGAAATTGAAAACTAAACGAGGTTATTTTTGGTATTTAACAAACTCTACAATTCTGTCAAGAAAACACTCTTCCAAAAACCCTAATCTGTCACAGACACACATCCATCTATCCAAGCGATGAGACAGCAATGGCGTTTGCTTCTCCTCCGACCTCACCGCCGCCCTCCGCCGCACGAATTCATAAAGCCGTCGTACTCTCAGGTAAACTCCCAACCCAATCTCCATTCACGTAGCTTTTTCACTTCGTTCCACACTGACACTCTCGACCCAAAGCTTTCACCTTCGCTGCCCATTTTCAATTCCCGATTCGCAAAATCGATAAACCCTAGAAATCCCTTGTCCCGCAGCCTCTCATCTGAGCCCGCACTCGAGCTCAAGGACTCCGATCAAGGAGTTATAGCTGATATTTTCGCTAGTCCTAGGGGTTCGGATGAGATTAGGAAAGAATTGGAGTCGAACAATGTTGTAATTAGCCATGAGTTGGTGTTGAAGGTTTTGAAGGGCCTCGAGTCGAGCCCCGATGTGGCTAGGAGGTTATTCGATTGGGTATTGTCGTTTGAAAGTGAGAGATTGAGCTCCAAGTCATATAATTCGATGCTTAGTGTTTTGGGGGTTAATGGGCTTGTGAATGAGTTTTGGGATTTGGTTGATGTTATGAAGAAGAAAGGGTATGGTGTGTCGAAATGGGTGCAGGATAAAGCTTTGGAAAAGTTTGAGAAGGATGGGTTGGACGGTGATGCTGAGAAATTGAGAGCGTTGTTTGCATCGGGGTCTACTGACAATTCCCCGGATAAGATTTGTTCGAGAGTGTGTAAGATTGTTAGAAATGAGGTGTGGAGTGATGATATTGAGAGGCAAATACGGGATTTGAGTGTGGCATATTCTAGCGATATGGTTAAAATGGTGTTGGAAAATCTTAGTACAGAGCCGGCAAAGGCACTGATTTTTTTTCCGGTGGATGGAGGAGAGTGGGTTGTTGAAACATGATCAACGGACTTATAATGCTATGGCAAAGGTATTGGGAAGGGAAGATTGCATAGATAGGTTTTGGAAAGTTGTTGATGAAATGAGGAGCAATGGGTATGAACTGGAGCAGGAGACATATGTTAAAGTTTTAGGTCGATTTTGTAAGAGGAAAATGATGAAGGATGCTGTGGACTTGTATGAGTTTGCAATGGCTGGTTCAAATAAACCTTCGGTGCATTGTTGTACCTTTCTGTTGAGGAAAATAGCGGGTGGTAAGCAGCTGGATATGGGTCTATTTTCTAGAATTGTGAGGATTTTTGCAGATAACGGGAATGTGTTGACAGATTCAATGCTGAATGCAGTCCTTAAGTCTCTGAATGGTGTTGGTAGATATGCAGAGTGCAATAAGGTTTTCAAAGCAATGGAGGAAGGTGGGCTTGTAGCTAGTGGTGGTTTGCAGAGTAGGATTGCATTCCGGCTTAGTAGTGCTGGCAAAAAGGGGGCAACTAGTGAATTTATTAGTAATATGGAAGCTTCTGGGCGTAGTTCGGATTACAAGATATGGTCATCCTTAATTGAGGGTCACTGTGTAGCTGGTGCTCTCGACAAGGCTTCCGATTGTTTCCAAAAGATGCTTGAGAAAGAGGGGGCTGCCTCTGCTGGTTATGCTTTTGATTTATTGGTAAATGCGTATTGCAGAAAGAACAGGGCAATAGATGCATACAAGTTACTCAACGATTCGGTCAATGAAAGGCAGCTCGAGCCATGGCATACCACATACAAATTGTTGATCAGCAAGTTAATGGTTCAGGGTGGATTTAAAGATGCTCTGAATATTCTGGGTATTATGAAAAACCACGGATTTCCTCCTTTTATAGATCCATTTGTTGAGTATGTATCAAAGTCTGGAACAGGTGATGATGCCTTAGCTTTTCTGAAGGCGATGACATCAAAGCGATTTCCATCAACCACTGTCTTTCTCAGTGTATTTGAAGCCTATTTCAAGGCTGGACGGCACAGTGAAGCACAAAATTTCCTTTCCAAATGCCCAGGCTACATCCGCAACCATGCTGATGTTTTAGATCTATTCTATTCTGCTAAATCTGGAGAACGTGGTGCACCCTCCGCGGTGGCTGCTTAGGCTTTGTTAGACTGTATCTTGTAATGTATTTCGCGAGAATAGTGTAGCAGAGCGTTTGTTCAAAAAATTTTGGTTTTGAATATTTCTTCTGCTCCTCTAATATTCTAATGATTCATGGAAGTATTTTCAACTGTTCTGGTGCTGGAAAATAAAATCAATGGTATTGAAGTTTCCAGATTTTCTTCCTTTTTCTTTTCTTATGATAACATGTATTGCTATTACATCTCTGTTGAATGCTTACTTCTTGCAAAAGTCTTTAGCATCCCTTATATTTTCCAGATATGCTTTTGAAGCTCTTGGTCTTCTTTAAGAGGTTGCAGGGGAAGCAGTGGTGTGGTGAATGTTTATGTAGGGTTCGGGAGTAAGATGCCGAACTCCTAAACTTTGATTCGTCTACAATGCTAGTCATTTTCTGGAGCTGATCGAGGACGTTTCCTCGCTTCATCTGAAAATCATCAGCAATGAAAGAGGACATCGCACTTGCTTTATGTTCTTCTATGGAAGCAAAGATAGGTCAGAGACGCACCGGTTTTAGGTTTTCGGCTACGAATAAGACTTGTCCAGCCAGGGAAGAGATACAAAATTGTATTGAAAAGCTTTCTTTCCCTGTGAGAAGCAAAGGTGAAGGGATGCTTTATAACGGGTATCCCTTCACCCCTTCTCCCGGAGATTTCTCGTCCCTTCCCTGAGTCCGTTTTGAACTTTTGAGTCATTCAAGCAACACTAGGTTCTGTTGTAACACCTAGCACTGAAGATTGTTAGTATGTTTTCTTTCAACAAAATTTGAACAGATTCACTAAGGTCTCCGGCAAATCTTGAGTAGGAAGGTGGGAGCTGCATAATTTATGATCAGTTAAACAGGCAATGCATCTACGCATCTTGATATCTATCTTGTGTTCTTATTAATCTCTTTATTGATTTCAAAACCATTCTAAATCTCCTCATCTTATTTTCTTTCCTCTTTCGAATTTCGCTTTCTCATACGTTGAATCCGCCTTCATCCCCCTCTCCCCCCACAATTCTGTACTCCAAAAGAGATTTTTGATGAGGTGAAGACAGGCATGCCAATCTGGAAGCCAAAATGGATGGAATGAGACTTTTCAATGAGCAAAACGTGATGAGTGTGACTGAACATGCCATTAGGTACAACCTTGGGAGTTTCCTTCCCAATTCAAAACACTATATGAGTGTTTCCTTCATATAATTGAGAAATTTTTTGTTGGAATTTTATTTTTCTCGAATTTTTCAACTTTCTGGTCTTCTGGAAAATGCAGGAAAGAAACAAGACAAGTGATATTCTTACAGACAATGTGACAAAATGCCATCATCTTTTGATGATTAGTGGCAATTGCTTCCCCACACAGCTCCTATCTCTGTTTTTACAAGAAGTTGTGTGCAGTGGGGGACCAAAATTCGGACACTTAAAAGCAAACGCAATGGATAGGAGTTTTACACTCACATCTCTCAAGTTTTAGGCCCATTAACTCTGCAGATTACGTACATGTGAGTTAGGACACTGTGTTCGTCAACTTACACTCAAATTCGAATTTTACTCCATGTGAGAGAGCGGAAACTCTGGAGGCAACATAATGTGATGTCCGAACAACATAAAAACCTTCTAATACCATAACGACTTTTTACTTTCTCAGTTATGTGTGAGGGAATCAAACCTTGTACTTGTCCTAATCCTAATCCGTTACCATAACCTCCTCTCACCATTTGAGCTAACCCGCGCACGCTCGCAACAAAGTTTTACTTTAGCCCTAGCGTCAATGCGCGAAAATCGTATCCCACGGCTTAAACTAAAGTGACGAGTAACTCTTTGGGAGGCAAATTTTCCCACCCAAGAAGAAAAAAGAAGCCAAGGTGGGGATGAAACATTATTGTGCAACAGTTTTGTTACAGAGAGAAAAAAAGTTAAAGAGAGACGCATGAGCAAATAGGCGGAATAATTTTGGTAAAAAGAAGAAATAAAGGGAGATATTTGATGAGTGATGAATCTATTGGTTTAAAGATGTTAAAAAACATGATCCATCAGAAAAACACCAAGTGGAAAAGATGGGGCATCGTGTTCCCTCAAACTTAGCTTCATCCAAGCTGTCGATCTCTGGTACTATCAATGTCTTTCGTCATGTGAACATGTTAATCACTTAACATTTCTTGTGAATGAGACCCCACCTCACATAACTTCAGGAAATGGTCACCTTCTAGAGCCTTAGTGTCGGAATACAAGAACGTGGTCGTCCTTCTATGAGTCGGAATAGAAGAACATTGTCGTCCTTCTGTACATCCTTCTATATTTATGGTATTTGAATTGAATAAATCGAAGAGAAATCAAAAGGAAAAGAAACTTGAATGTACATAAAGAGAAAAAAAGCGTGCAAAAATTATTTTCTTTTACAAAATAACGTTGAGAAATGTAGATGATAAATGTTGTCGATGTTACACTTCTATTTATTTTATACTATAAATTATGCAAAAAAATGTTCATATATGATAAGAATAATATTTTCTTTGTCGTAGTGTAGTATCTTATGTTGTCACACGTTAAATCTGGGTGGAAAAAAAAAAAGAGCTTATCACCATATGAAACCAAATGATGTTCATTCTAATGGGAATCATTATGGCAATGAGGAGTGCCAGAAGATCACTTTTAGGGCCACACAAAAGATGCCCATTGTCCCTTAAAACGACACTTTTTGATACCTGAAACTTTTTGCGGTTCGGTTCGGTGCGGTTTTGATACCCGAAACTTTTTGCAGTTCGGTTCGGTGCGGTTTTGAAGCCAAAACCGAAATGAAACCAAACCATTTGGTTCGGTTCGGTGCTGTTTCAAACGGTTTCGGTTTGGTTTTTAAGAAAAAATGTACAATTTGCAATTTAACATATTAATAAGCATTTCCTAGTAGCAATAGGAAAAAGACATTTGTTATGTAAACAATTAGCATGTTGCATGCAGTTGTGAGGTTAAAATATGTTTGTACAACAAAAAGGTGTCCCGTACAAGGTATAACATAAAACAAGTTGAATAACTTTGAATTCATTAAACGTGAGCGAAACTTTCATATTAGAATATGTGATATCATGCTTCAAATGAGTGAACTTCATTAGATCATTGTTCGACTCTTGATAACATGATTAGTCCACCCTTGTACATATATGTGTGCATGTGTGTGTGTGATGGTATAAAATAACAAAGGTCCTTCAAGTCAATGAATGAAAGAAAATGATGAATGATGATATTCTAGTGTGGTTGAGTCCATACTAAGTGTATAGATTTTAACAAACAACCATTTAAAACATGAAATCTAATATGAACATTTAATTAAATGTTTATTAATATTTACGGTGTGGTTCGGTTTCAGTGCAGTTTTCAAAAGCCAAAACCGAAACCAAACCGTTTTCTATGTTGCGGTTCGGTTTCAAAACCGAAACCGTTTCAAAACCGCAAAACCAAACCGTTCGGTGCGGTTCGATTTGGTTGGTGTTTCGGTTTCGGTTTTCGGTTCTAAGTGCCCACCCCTATACCTGAACAACATAATTACTACTAATCTTTTACAGAATATCGATATCCAACACAATTGATTAAGATGTTTGTAACACTTCTCTGATTTATATTAACCATTAATTATACATTTAGGGCTCATAAATAGAATACTGTCAAAGAACAATTGCCATGATTAAGTTTCCCTTTGGATTCCATGCCTTGTAGAATAAAAATGGAATTATGGATCTACATACTTTGTGACCAATGGTAGTGGGCATCAGATTTTTACTGTCATAAGTACAAATTTTTGTGACATATGGGGTCTAAAATTTCTCAACATTTTTGCTTTGGTGTTCTGTAATGTCAAATACTCAATGGCTTAGGCAAAGCACCGAAGCAAGAAGCATGTGGGTTTGTACTTGGTTTTTTCAAAGGGGTGGAAAATTGCTGGAGTGGAGAGGCCTAAAGGGTTCTTTTATTCCATTGATTTTGAATATATTCAAACTTCACCAACTAAGTGTTTAGGGTTTAGGGTTAGGGTTTAGGGACAATTATTTCCTACTCATTTGGATGATGCCCTTGTTTCACTTTCTCTTGTTTCAATCCACCAAAGCACATAAAAACAAGAAGTCAATTATTCAAACATTACCATCTATGTGGTTAGAAATAAAAATTATGAGTAATATCTTTTTGCGGAAAAACCACAGTATAATGTGTTTAGAAAGAAAAAAAGGAAAACTAATGAAAAGGTCTTGAAAACTTTGAGTTTTAACGATAAGGACAAAATAAAGGATAAAGTGAATAGTACCAGATTTGACTTTTTAGTGTAAAAATGTGGTTTTTCGTTAAAGTGAACAGTACCGCGGGCTTTTCGTTAAAACTCTCAAAAAAAAAACATTAATATTGTAAGAGAGGTGGTCAAATGTGTGATATACTACAAATATGGTAAGAGCAACATTTTTTATATAGTAATTTTAATGAGTTATTTTTGCATGCACGTCAAACTGTGATTTAAAGGTAAGTATAAATGACTCTTTAAATATAACGTGCCAATTAAGTAGATTAGCAAATCCACTAACTTGTTCAAGTTCTTTCGACCTACTCTTGATATAAGCGTTCACCTTATCGTAAGCAAGCACTAAGAAAATAAACTACCTTTCTCGGTTAAAAATCTTCTGTAAAAACTTGCCTAAGTGAGTTTATGAAAAGGAATTATCCAGAGACAGATAAAAAAAATTGAAAACCTTTACTTTCTTTTCCCATAGAAAATGAAAGCTTAGAAACAGTAAGCGATGAAAAAAGTGTTTTGCTTTTGGTTAGAGAAACAATGAATACATCATGTTATAATTCATTGTGCTTTACTGCTTTAAATTGATGGTTTTGAGAAAAATGGTGCCGCTGATGATTGTTCTTTGCTTAATCCAAGTATAATTTATAAACAAACCCTTTGCGGAGAGCATAAGCAAACAACTCCACAGTTTGTCACTATAAGACAACTTGCCCACTATTTAAAAGGATTCTACCGATCATCCGATATTTTTTTAATTAAAAGAATCTTGCTAAATCAATCATTACCAAACACAAATTCGTAAATCATAAATTACAAAGATTTAGGTCTGGTACCATTCAGCCCGCTTTTATTGGAGAAGTTCATGATTTCCAATTGCATGGAGGATAATTTGATATTATATAAGTACGACAAAAACAATTCGATTGTAAAAAACCTAATTAAATCACAAACATAAAGATGTACCAGCTAATTATCTTTATACATGTATCTTGTTCAATCAGCATCACAGACCTAAATGCTTGCTTACAGCATGCCCAAATTTATTCGAACTACGTCTGTGATCCTCATGAATATGTGCTTTCCTCTTTATGGAGAAATTTTTCGTTGTAACTGGAATATGGATGGTATACCACGTGTTTTTATATAAGTGGTGAAAAATTTTATTTTTTAAGTTATCAACTTTTTAATACATATATCCCACTATTTGTATAATAACAAATGGTGTACCACTCCGTGTACCGGTCACATTGAAATATCTCTCCTCTCTATGGAAGTGCATGCAGCTCCGTTTCATGCAAGCCAACCAGAAAATGGCACTGTACAACTAACATCCCAATCACCTTCTCCGTGCACTGTCATCTTCCCATAGGCTTTACTTTCTTCAGTATCATGCAGCACCCACATTGTATCTTTGCCTCGTTGTCAATCTTCTTGAAAGATAAAGGAGAAAGGGGCATGAAGTGGAGACGAAGGGTGGGTTAAAACTTTATCTTTAGGGCTTATCGGATTCAAAATCGAAGTTTATGGTTCTGAGTAGTGAGAATCTACTAGAGGGAATGCCCTTTTTTTGGAGGATTGAGGTGATGTGAAGAAAGGGACAATAATGCCTGAGCCCCCCACCCCATATTATTTATTTTCTCTGTTCTCTTCTTCTGTTTGGTCAATTTTCATTTTCTTGTTGGTCACAATATTTGGCTATTTGATGCATGGGGTCCTTAACACATCAAAACCCATATTAGAAAAATGAAACTACAAATAAAAACTCTAAATAAAAGGTTACAGAAAATCTCAGGTGTAATCAGTTGGAGGAAATTTTTATTTCAATACGAATGAGTTGTTTGGCTTAACTTATCCAGTTTAGATTTTGTTATACCATTTCTCTTTCGTAACAGAATTACTACATAATTATGAGAGTTGCATGTATGATGCAAGAATGACATCATTCAGAACCACAAAATGTCTAGTTGTATACAACTGGAAACAAAGAAAATTTTTCTTTCGAATAGTTATTTTGCTTAGCTTATATGATGTTAAACTTAGTTTGTATATTTGTATTAAGTTCTTCTTCAAGAGTTGCATGTGTATTGCAAGCATGACATCATATATATTCTGGTGTAATGGATAATCCATGGGTACAAGAACAACAATGGCTTGCAGCGTGAAGCATGAGAACGAAATAGTATGATTTGGTCTTAAAATAATTTAGAGGGAAGTGTCCAGGAGAAAAGCGATTTTGGATGGCAGCTTTTGCTTTTCAAAGTTTCTCTTTTTGAACAAGTTTTGGGGAATGACTGTCTGCTGAAGGTGAGGAGTGCGAGCATGTGTGAGATTGTTAGCAGATAGTGCTGTGTGGAATCTAAAAAAGCACTTCCAACATTTCCAGCACAAAAGCAACCAGAATTATGATTAAAAAAATTCCTTGGTAAAAATATATAATATTAACAACATATAATATAATTATTCTGCATGATGTTAAAAAAATTTAAACAAAAATTCTAGCAAAGATCATCTCATGGTGCTCACCGTGGTAGGTGACCAAATCCGCCGTTAGTTTCATGTCCTGCTCGAGATTCTCACATTCTCAAATTTCTTGAAAAAAGAAGACCATGTTTTTCTAACTTTATTGAATGGCCAAGCTCAGGGAATGTTGGATTCCTCATGGTCTCAAGCAAGGCATTTCCCAGTTCCACTTACACACTGACCATTTTGTGTCCTAAATTTGAGAAAAAATCAATAAATATAATCAAGGATAAAATATAAAAAAAAGATGAAAATAACATCCATCTCTAGGTAAATGATATATATATATGACTCATTACCTGGCTAATCAGAAATAACTTTGGTTCCATTAGTCGGGAAATGTACCAGATTATTCAGCGTTTGATCTTCTATTTTCTAGACTACATGATTAAACGCTCTTAATTATTGAAAATAAAATTTCATTGCCTTATTTCTATTTCGTTAGATAACGATTTTCGCTTAATGGCTATATCTTTACTATGCAGATATTATGCCATGTTACTATTCTACCATTATTTTTTTATCTATCGTTCTCATCACAGAAAAGGAGGAGGATAATTGAATAGTTACACCAAACTCGTTTTTTTTTTTTCATTTTACGAGGAAACAAACATAGTAACATAATTAAAAAATAGATAAAAAGTAAGTAAAATTAGCTGTTACATTCAGGATCTTACGAACTTACCAAAAAATTGAATCCTTTAAGTGACTAGTTGAGCTACAAACTTATTGCTGGTCTTTTGTTTGGCGGGTACAAAAGCATAGTTCACTAGCTTAACAAGTATTAACATAATGGATTTCCAATTATCTCCTATGCCTTTCAAATTGTTCTTTTCCTTTAGGATTAGAGCCATTTATATATAATTTCCCCCGCAGCCTCATGACTCAATGACAGGCATGCTAGTTTCCTTTTTATACCCCCAAAAGAAGTGGCTTTTTCTTGGGTCCTCCTGAGTCCTGACACAGATATTCGGTGAACGGGATTACCGCATGGAGAGGGAGAGAAGAGAGCAACAAGAAAAGTGGTTGCAATTTGAAGAACAAACAACTTAAACAAACCAAACCCACTTGAGATTTCGTCATCCCAAAAGCACTCTCGGTCACCATAAGCACAGCTTCTGGCTTCGGTTTCAGCTTCTGGTTTATGCTTGTGACATTTGTATCAATGGGAATTGGGATTGGAATGGGAATGAGAGGAGCAAAAGCTGCTCTCTGTTTTATGGCGTTTCTGTGGTCTTGGACATGTGGGAATGGGTTGCTTTCTCCTAAAGGAGTAAACTTTGAAGGTAAGTTCAAAAATTTTCTGCAAAAAAATGGATTGCTTTCCTCAGAAGATCTAAACTTCGAACGTAACTTGCAGAATCCTCATCTGTTTTTTTTTTTTTTCTCATCTCAGTGCAAGCTTTAATGGGCGTGAAGAATTCTCTGGTGGATCCTCATGGAGTTTTGGATAATTGGGATGATGACTCTGTTGATCCATGTAGTTGGACTATGGTCACTTGCTCTCCTGAAAGCCTAGTTATTGGCCTGTGAGTTCTTTTTCTTTACGAAAATTTTAATTTTCTGAGAGCTACAAGATAAATTAGTAGAAAATTATAAGTTTAATGAATGTGTTAAGTAATTGAAATTTGAATTGGTGTTTTTGCAGGGGGACTCCAAGCCAAAGTTTATCAGGCACTCTTTCTCCAAGCATAGGCAACTTAACAAATCTTCAGATTGTGTAAGTTCCGAAAAAAGGCAGATTTCAATGCTTTTTTGTTCTCATTCAATTTATTGAGTTATGGTGTTTTTTTTTTTGAATTTCTAGTTTTCTACTTCTTTTACAGGTTATTACAGAACAACAATATAACCGGACCGATTCCTCGGGAGATTGAGAGGCTCTCAAGGCTTCGTACACTTGATATTTCCAATAACTTCTTCACTGGGGCTATTCCCTCCTCTTTAGGCCACCTGAGAAGCCTCCAATACTTGTAAGCATTTTGTCATCCATGCACATGAATTGAAGTATATTTTCTACTTGTTTTCAAGGCTAATGTAGATTTCAACTGGGTTTAGGAGGCTCAACAATAACAGTCTCAGTGGAGCATTTCCGGTGTCGTTGGCTAACATGAGCCAGCTTTCCTTTCTGTAAATCTCTCCACCCTTTTTATCTTACTGTTATATGTGTGTATACTGTATATACACAGGTATGTGTGTGTATGTGTGTATCTTTCTAAATTGTGTTTCTGAAGTAAAATTTTGTTATTCTATGATTTTGTGCAAGCCAGAGACTTGTCCTACAATAACCTGAGTGGCCCTGTACCTAGATTTGCTGCCAAAACATTCAAGTAATCTCTCTCTCTCTCTCTCTCTCTCTCTCTCTCTCTCTCATACAACGTAGACTTGATTACTAAATCCTCTCCACCCCCTCTCTTTTTTGTGGTTTCAGCATAGTTGGAAATCCTCTGATCTGCGCAACGGGATCTGAAGCTGAGTGCAATGGGACGACACTGATGCCAATGTCGATGAACTTGACTACTACACAAGGTATGGACTTTGAATCAATTCATTGTGCTGAGATTTCTTGCACAAACTAGTTCCAACTTCCACAAAGATCACAAATTCAACTGATCGTGTGATGCTTTGATCCTAACTTCAATTTCATTTTGTCTTCTCAAGCTGCTCTTCCCGGGAGATCTAAAAGTCACAAAGTAGCACTCGCATTTGGTCTAAGCCTCGGATGCCTCTGCCTGATTGTTCTTGGCTTTGGAGCAGTTATATGGTGGCGGCAAAGGCGCAACCAACAGGCATTCTTCGATGTTAAAGGTACTTTCTGAATGAAAAAATTTGTGTTCTGAAAAAGAAATTGGATAACCAACTGTCTACTTAATGCCGTATATTTTGAAATCTCAGACCGGCATCATGAGGAAATTTCCCTTGGTAACCTGAAAAGATTCCACTTCAGAGAACTTCAGATTGCAACGCACAATTTCAGCAGCAAGAACATACTAGGAAAAGGCGGCTTTGGACATGTGTACAAAGGAACTCTCCAAGATGGCACTTTCGTAGCAGTTAAGCGGCTTAAAGATGGCAGTGCACTTGGTGGAGAGATTCAATTCCAGACTGAAGTTGAAATGATCAGCCTAGCAGTGCACCGCAACCTTCTCAGGCTATACGGCTTTTGCATCACACAAACCGAAAGACTTCTAGTTTATCCATACATGTCCAATGGCAGCGTTGCTTCCCGTCTCAAAGGTAAAAATATCAAAATCTCAAACTGTAATTGTCCATTTAGAATTCCTATCATGTGTGTCTAAATTTGAATCAATCAATTTAACAGGGAAACCGGTCTTGGATTGGGGCACTAGGAAGCGGATTGCCTTAGGAGCCGGAAGAGGATTGTTGTACCTTCACGAGCAATGTGATCCGAAAATAATCCACAGGGATGTGAAGGCTGCAAATATACTTCTTGATGACTACTGTGAAGCTGTGGTGGGAGACTTCGGGTTGGCAAAGCTTCTGGATCACCAAGACTCGCATGTCACCACAGCGGTTAGGGGTACTGTGGGTCATATAGCCCCTGAGTACCTCTCCACCGGCCAGTCCTCTGAGAAAACTGATGTTTTCGGATTTGGAATCCTTCTACTTGAACTAATTACAGGCCAGAGAGCACTGGAATTTGGCAAGGCAGCTAACCAGAAAGGAGCTATACTTGATTGGGTGAGTACACAACTCCCATCTAGTTCTTACCATTCCATAACGCCCATTTGGTGGCTGGGACTGGAAATTATCTGATTCCATGCTAGTACTATAGAGTTGTACCCAAGGTTCTAAAAGACGATAGGCGCTAGTCAGGCGGCGAGCTGGGGCCTAGTGCCTAGGCGGATTTAAGTAAATCTATTATATTTTGTGTAAATAAATGTCTATTTATACTTAAATATATATAATTTCATTATAAACTACAAAATAGAATGACATATATATTAGGAGGTATTGGAACATAATGAAAACATGGAGAACATGCATATAATGTGTATTCATTTAAGTATTCAACAAGTCTCTTACAATTTATTGGAAAAATAAAATGCAAAATGAAAGTTATCTATTTTCTATCTAAGTGAGTCGCAACCTAGGCGGGTCTGGGCGGGCTAGGCGGGTGCCTAAGCGGTCTAGGCAGGGCTCCTCAGCAGGTGTAGGCGCCCTTTCTTAGTTTTCAAACGCCTAGGCATTAATCGGGGCGGTAGCCAACCGCCTAACGCCTAGGTGGAGATTTTTAGAACAGTGGTTGTACCGCTCTACATCGGACTTGGAAGACGCAATATGTTGGACTGTTGTCTAATTTAACAAGTCCAGTCCCGGGATTTTGTTTGATTTATCTGACGTTTATTTTTATTTGATCACAGGTTAAAAGGATTCATCAGGAAAAGACGCTTGAGATGCTTGTGGACAAGGATCTGAAAACCGACTATGACAGGATTGAGCTTGAGGAAATGGTTCAAGTGGCACTCTTGTGCACACAGTACCTTCCCGGCCACAGACCGAAAATGTCAGAAGTGGTAAGGATGCTTGAAGGTGATGGACTTGTGGAAAAATGGGAAGCCTCTCAGAAAGTAGAATCAACAAGGTCCAAAGCCCCCGAGTTCTCATCCTCAGACCGATACTCCGATCTCACTGACGACTCTTCGCTACTTGTACAAGCAATGGAACTCTCTGGTCCACGGTGATTTCTGACTTGAAATTTTTTCTGCTTCAAAAGAAAGCGTTTCATAGCAAGAAGTTACAGCTGAAGCGATTAGGTTACGTTAAGATTAAGAGTTTATGTTGTATATTAGCAGTTTGCCAGAGTTCCGAAAATTTTGATGTTTTCTTTGCAATTGTACAGATTCTTCTTCAATAAATTGACATTCTTAGATTCATAGTTCTTCGAAATCTTGATTCCTGAAGTTGCAAAAACAATGTAATATGACCAGGTTCGGGAGACCGTTTCAGCCGGTACCCGCTCTCTGATTGTTCTCATTCTTTTTCGGTATGAAGAAAATCTTGTGCAAGAAATTCATTATTCAATGAACGAAAGATTAAAGAGGTTGTTATATGTCCCTCGTACTGTCGAGGTTTTCTAATTAAAAAAAGAAAAAAAAAGAAAAGAGAGAGAGGTGGGGTAAATGCTAAAAAAGGTACCAAATTTAACTTAAACCACAAACAATTTTAGAATCTACCAAGAGGTGCAAGTTTCAAGTTCTAACCCTGATCTACATCTGTACAAAAAGAAAAAGAAGAAAACACACAGAAATGCCCCGAGGAGATGAGATTTATACGCATAAGTTGAAAATTTCGACATCTTTTGAAGCCGGCACAGATTGCTCCAGCACTTCTGTTGGAAGAATTCTGCTTCCATAATGTACAATGGTCATTCTTTTCAGCACGGGCGAATGAGCGAGTAAGTGCTGGATGAATATTGTCTCAGTTTGAACATTTTGTACCGCTCTTATCTTCGCTACTTTAAGTTGTTCGAAGTAGTGGTTTGACAACTTAGTGATGAGGAAGTCAGCAGCAGGGCTGTAATACTCAGTTGTACTAGCAACCTGTAAGTCCAAAAACGGAAACAAAGCGCAAACCAAAGTCATCTTGTAATTCAAAGTCCTAGAGCAGATGAAAAATGCTTGAACTAAATTGCTAGTTGTTCAGAGGAACTAAACTTACTGAAAGGTGTAGTTCCTCTAAACTAGGAGCACTTCGAAAAATGCAGACGCAAACCAACACTTCTGTCAAAGAATCCAACCGTACGTCCTTGAGTTCGAGAACTGACAGATGTGGAAGCAGAGTAGGAAGTTTGTCCGGTACGTCATTATTGCCCAGAAACTAGAAAGTAAAAACAGATGCAAGCAACAATCATATCAGAAATTTTTTTCTTAAGCCAACCAAATAGCAATTAGAGGCCAATACGAAACTGCAAAAAAAAAGAGAAAAATTACAGCTAGGATGGCACTGGATAGGCTCAGTTTCTTGATAGCATGTAGACAGCCTATAACCCTGATTAGCTTCCCTCCTTCAGACCCAAAAAATCGCGGTATGACCCTCACCCTCAAGCCAATATCAACACAAGAAAGAGATGGACTGTTTTCAAGATATATATCGTCAAAGTTGGAATCTACTTTCAGATACTTGAGATTTGTGTTGCCAATTCTAAGAACAATTTGATGATCAATGTTCAACAGTGTCAATCTTTCAAGAACCGGAGAATTTATAACCAAACATTCTAGCGTGCCACCAGTTACACAAACTTCATTGAGATGGAGGTTCGCAAGGCTCTTGAATCCGATGGCTTCAGAAGATGGCTTGATTCTACAACCGAAAAGCTCCAAGCGATTCAAAAGTGGACACGAGAATAGACAAAAAGGCAAGTTAAAACGTTTTATAGTGTCAAACTCCTGTAGGATGAACTCCTTGAGACCTTTGTCAGCTAAAAAATGAATCCACTGGTCTAAATCAGAATGGTCAGGCCGGCAATAAGCAGCAAGCTTAAACTTTTCTACAGGACCGGTGTGATGCAATTGAACTTGACGAAGAATTTCCATGATCGATTCCCATCTTCCGACTTTGTCTGATATCCGGCTTGGTATGCATTTGTCATCAATGACAAACTGTGAAATGCCAGTCCATTTATGCCTCCACCTGCTGGATAAGATACTAGTCCTCACAACTTCCTTCAAAGGCAAGCGAACAAGGATCCCGTCCAATACATCCCAAGGCAGACTGCTAATTCTATCTTCTTTCGCAACACTTGCCATCTCACTATTCACAAGCAGCTCTCTCAGACCGTAAGTGCAGTTGGAAGTTGGCATTTATCCGAATCCAATCTGTGGCATCATTTCATGTAAATCCCGAAAATTGAAACTATCCGTTATGCAATTAAAACTGAAGATTCTCACCAAGGTATCGTGATCTGCAGCCGTGATGAATAAGCAATATAAGGTGTATAAACGCAACTGCATACAATTTAGTGCTTGAAAACATCCCCAAGCAAAAAGGGAAGTGTGTCCAATGACACTACAAAGCAGACAGTTTTTTACTGAAAAACAATCAAATACATTTTGTAAAATGTACATAAACCTAGCTCATATAGAAACAATAAATTTGTAAAATTTCCAGAGTTAATGAAATTATAGGCAAAAACCAGACCCCGTAATTTTGAACATTAAAAAAAAAATAAAGGAAAATTTGAAAATTAAACACATGGGTCTCACTTCTCAAACATATCGTCCTAAAAATGGGAAGAAACTTTAAGGGACGATTTTCAGTATATCATCGATATTTGAACTATTCATCGTTATGTCGTTGATCACTTCAGCAATTGAAACTTGATTTCTCATAATTTTAGCCAAATTACCAAACTTTAACTTAACAACTAAGCAATTGAAGATGATCAAATCCAAAAGCATACTAAGGAAAAAGCCAACAGTAAAAAAATTCTCAAACTTCCATATCAATCTTGGTATTCAATACAAAAAACCCAACACACAGGTATTTCTTGTTTGTTCAAACTAACATACAAACAAATATACATAGAGAAAGGAGGAAGAAGATTACCGGAGAAACAGAGTGATCGGCTATGGCGGAAAAAAACTTTAACTTACCAACTAAGCAAATGAAGATGATTACCGGAGAAACAGAGTGATCGGCAAAAACCCAACACACAGGTATTTCTTGTTTGTTCAAATATACATAGAGAAATGAGGAAGAAGATTACCGGAGAAACAGAGTGATCGGCTGTGGCGGCAAAAAAGTTAGAGACTTTGAAACCAGTTTGGGTTACGAAATGATCGACTCTTATGTGAATTCGAACTCCTATGAAACAGAAGATTCTGATCACCGGACCGCTCTGTCATCGGGTCTTTTCTCCTAAAGAAGCCGTTTTACTCCACGCTGATTTTAATAAAATATTTTAAAATCTTGATCGAATAAATTTTAAAGAATCACTTAAAATTCTAATTAAATACCTTTAGATTCATCAAAAAAATTAAAATCCCTCAAATTCTCAATTGAATACACATCCTAAATTGACTTTACAGTCAATTTTTACTTTAACAACTGAATCGTAGTAACTAAGAAATCCTTTACGCCTTAAAATTTTTCTGTTTTTTTACTCTGTTTATTATTGTCTCTTAATTTTTCTTTCGATTTATTTGATTTGAGAGCGAAAAATAAATGAAAGTGTGTAGGAAAAAGACATAAATTTGATCAGTTTACAAACAAAAACAAGAAAATTTTGCAAAAAATGAAAATTATTAAGAACGAGAGACAAACATGTAGGTTGTGATGTCAAAAATTTGTATGCAAAGAAGGGTAGAGTGTCCAAAGGTGGAGCTGCATGTCAAACAAGGGAAGACGAGAGCAGCCCTGCATTGGCTACTTGTCGACGACGTCATTTTCTTCTCAAAAACGGACTCAAGGATAACACACAAAGATATTCATCAAAACTTTTGTTTTTCTTGTCTTGTTTTTTTAGTGGGAAAGGGGATCATTAGGAATTCGCAAACTCGGACGAGGATCCTCTTTGTATCAATCAATCATGTTCGTTAATCGTAAATTGTGCGGTCAGTTCTCGTTAAGTACTATTTATATTCAATTTTAAATTCAAAATTCAAAATTCAAAATAATTTCTAACCGCACGATATACGATGTACGAACTCGATTGATTGATCCGAAGAGAATCCTATTCCTGTAAACTCGACCTTTAAGTTAAAGTGTCTTGTATTCTATCTTTCCACAAATTATAGTTGACACGTAACATAATGCATTTAACTTAACAATTGAGATTATACAACTATCAGTGTCAATTTCACATCATATATATGCAATTGGTTAGGAAAAATATACACCAATGGAACATTTGACAAATCTTCAATGAACACTAGGCTCTTTTCCCTTAACGGACACTCAATATTCGATTGAGATTTTAAGGGATTTTAATGAGTTTTGATGGAGTTCAATTGATTTCTAGAGATCCTATGTAAAATTTTAAGTGAATTCTCTCAAATTCTCACTAGGAGATATGAATTTTGAGAATGCATAAAATACACTATGAAACTTCTCTGATCCCCTCAAATTCCTCGACATTTCAAAAAAATTTAAAATCAATTTCTAATTGAATACATTTGAAATGTTATAAACTCCTTTAAAATTCTTATTGAATACACCTAGACTTTCAGATAATCACTTAAAATCTTGATTAAATACCCCTGAATTTGTAAAAAGAATTAAAATCTCTCAAAATTCCAATTGAATACACCCTATTATATGTACTGAAACGTGCTTCATTGTTTGTTCAGTTCTCCTTTTTAACTCATGGAAACACAACTTACCTAATATGCTAGAAATGAAGTTTAAATAAGAAACTACATATTATTATCAAGGCCCATGGTCAGTAGTACTGAAGGACAAACGATGATCATCTGGATATTTTTCTGTTTTTTATAGACCCTTGGGCCTAAACTTACAAAAATGGCCGCTGGGCTTCACGACATCCATTCTAATTTAAGGACCATTAATTAAGTCGATTGGAAACAAGCACATGTGAGTTAAGATAGTGTGT
Source organism: Cotoneaster glaucophyllus (assembly GCA_036320875.1). Classification (NCBI taxonomy): domain Eukaryota; kingdom Viridiplantae; phylum Streptophyta; class Magnoliopsida; order Rosales; family Rosaceae; genus Cotoneaster; species Cotoneaster glaucophyllus. The sequence continues at coordinate 2,805,248 of CM070068.1, read as the reverse complement.
CCAACTTGTTGCGTGTGGGTTCGGAGTTCTACTCACACAAAGCAGAGTAGTTTAGATTGTCGCTTTGTAAAAATAAGAATGGATACAAAAATAACAAGTTTGCAGTTTAGTTAGTTTAGAACTTTATCTTGATCTTGTGTTGGGTTCTGCATTTTCCCAAGTGTAATGCTAGGTAGATCAAATTTTTAAACCAAATTTGGTAAACCAAATAATGTGGTTGTTGATGATTAGATTATTACTTAAATATTGTTTAACGTGTTTACTTCCTATTGGTGACACATCATTTAGTTTAAAATTTTTGTTTAAAAATTTGATCTACCTAGCATTACCCTTATTGCAATATCGCTATTATATATTAAGAAAAATTTGGAAACAAAAGTAGAGCTTTGATAACATGTAGATGATCAAGACAAGAAGGTGTCTGTGAGCAATTTGAATGCAAACACTACTGAAACAATACTCATGGAATGATTAGAAAAAAGAACCAGCTGGGCAAATCAATATACATGTCCAGCTGAAAGTGATAGATACATATATAAATACAACTTGTGGTAGAGGTGCATCCTAACCTAGTCTCTCAAGTGGCAGTATCCTATTGACTGCAGAAAATTTCCCCATACGGATGGTCTGAATCAGCATCTGCGCTGTTATAGATGTATGGTACTGAAGTTCTCAATTCGGTTCCACGTCACCACTGAATTCTAGCGGGGGAGTGAGAGTGCTGCTGATGAAGTTATACAACTCAGTATTACACGTCTTCGATCCAGAACTGCCGACTCTCTCTCTCCCTCTCGATACTTAATATCTCCACGGCTCAACGATTAATTGTAGTATCACAAATCACTAACGCACTTATAGTAAGTTGTAGATAAATCGTTCTAGAGACTCTCATCTCTTCAGACACTTCTTGATTACTGGTGAAGTAATACATAGACTGTAAACCCACGCACTGATATTTGTGCCTGTAGCAAGTCCCATGCATGCTCTCAATTTAGCAACATATTTGATATGCTGGTCTGTGTTTCCTTTTTTTGCAAGGTGGAGTACTTTAATCATATGTGGTTTCGTCTTTAATATATTTCACCAATACAAGGTGATCAAGCACTACCTTTCATTAGTTATGAACAAGGGGTTTTTAGATTTTAGAGCTTTAATAAATCTAATTTAATTCTTTATTTTAAAAACTTAGTACCACGGACTAGTAGTATTTCTCTGCACTTGTAAGTGAAGTTCAACCAAATTATTATGGCCGGCCCAGTGAGGCTTAGCTTACCCCCATCCTTTAGTATAGATACTATCGTTTGTTAAAAATAAAATAAAAAATAAAAATAAAACTTACCATATATTTAAGTAATTATAACACATTTATTCTTTATAACCTTACCATCTGAAATTTATTCAAAATTCAAATTCTTATATTAAAAAAAAGTCAACACAAAACAAAAACAATTTATATTTAAAAAAAACTCATAGGTACAGAAGTATTGGTACGTAAGTTTAGGTACGAATGTATACATAAGTATCGGTACATAAGTTTCGGAAAATTCACGTACAACGAAAAGTAAATGGTAATATATGACTTTTCTTATTGTGGGAATTTAGTAATAATTATCAATAACAAATAACATTTTTATTGTTTATTGGAATCAATATATAACTTACACGCAAAAAACTCTAAAATATTACAACCCAATTTACAATTAAATGCCAAGGACTATAGTTAGTTTTTATCTTAGACAATGTTTATTTTCAGAAAGTAATCTTTTTCATGAATTAGAATAGCATTTTCTGTTATAATATCATGTAGTCACTTAGTATTAAGTTGAAGTTAGGGTAAGATGCGTATGCCTCTCTCTTTTTTCTGTATTTTGTTTTTCTTGTTTCATGAGATGATAATGTTTATGTTTCCACTATGTAGGTGTAACTTTTTTCTATATTATTAAAAGGGGGGTTTTGATACAGATGCTTATGTTTTAAAATTTTGAGATTAAACATTTATACGTTTTATAGTTTTGATTAAATATCTTCCTACAATTTAGTTGCCAAATGGATTAGAAGTAGCATTTTTTATAATTTAAATTACCGAACTTGTCATTATATAAATATACCTTTTAATTCCTAGATATTACATCAAAACTCCTAAAATCTTGTAGATAAATATTGTAGAATTTAATTCTAATAAAAAGTCTTTCAAAATACACATGAATGCGACTTACCATTATATTTAATATACCTTTTAATTTTCTTAGATAATATCTCAAAACTGTCACATCCCGACCCGGTGTCCACCACATCCCGGGCCCGCTCCACCACCGTAGCACGATATTGTCCGCTTTGGGCCCCGACTACGCCCTCACGGTTTTGTTTCTGGGAACTCACACGAGAACTTCCCAGTGGGTCACCCATCATAGGAGTGCTCTCGCGCGCTACTCGCTTAACTTTGGAGTTCTCATAGAACCCGAAGCCAGTGAGCTCCCAAAAGGCCTCGCGCTATTTGGAGGTGGGTATGTACATATAAGGCTTACAGAATCCATACCCCTGGGCGATGTGGGATCTTACAACTCCTAAAATCTTGTAGATAAATATTGTAGTATTCAATTTTAATAAAAAGTCTTTCACATTACACATGAAACGTAGATTTCTTCTTGGTACATATTTGATACGTTACTTAATATATCTTCTTGGTACATATTTGGTATGTTTGTTTTCTTTTTTGTATGTATTTGGTACGTTTATATTTATTTAAAAAAAAACATATTTGGTACTGTTGCAATCCTATTAGATTAGGAATGTGATTGTGTAAATCCTAGTATATCTTGGAATATCTCCCATATTCCTATTAGGAGTAGATTACCTATTAAATGTTGTAATCCTAAAGGGTAAGGAATTAACCTTCTCTACTACTATAAATAAAGGCACAATGAGGTGGAATAACACACACCCCACAATTACACATCTCTCTTCTTCTCTCTATGCCGCACCCTCTTTCTCTATATGGCCTACATAATTGTTCAGTAAATTATACCTACAACACGTTATCAACACGTTCTTGACACTGCGCTAAAAAGAGTTTGATCTTCAATTAGGGGAGTATTACGTTTTAATCATTCTTTTTGTGATTAATTTATTATTTTGAATTGATCTACACAATATTGATTCAATTTAATTTTTCTATGTTGAATGTGATACAACGCATTGGAGATGCAATTCCGGCTTTTTGAGAATGATCTTCTACAAATTCAAAGGCTTTTACCGTTTTCTGTCAATCAGGTACGCTTAAAATAAAGTAAGATATTTAAAACGACCTTGAAGCATGAAAACATTCCCTATGATGCATGAACCCTCAATGTTTGTATTTTCCTTCCGATATATATATTGTATATGTTAATATATTTGTCAATATATATACTTGTTTCATGCATCGCACAATTAAATAGCTTTTGTGGAATTTGTGAGTCAAAGGATTGAAATAAATTAGAAGCAAATTTGGGTTTCTTAAACCCTACCTATGTCGAAATTTTTTGAGAAATTGGACACCACCCCTGCGACACAAACTCTGCAGCAGCCCTCTGGGCTTTGCTGCATTCACATGGACCTTGACAGCCGCCTTGTTGCGAGATGATGGACACCCCAGGCCTTTGGCCTGGTTGGGTTGTCTTGGGCTCGTAGCCCACATTCATCAAGGAAACCTGAAGCTTTCCTTTTGGACCTTCCCTTTGCTTTCGGCCCATGCCAGCAAGTTGTCATGCTTGCTACCGCGCGCTATTGGACTGCCTGCAGCAAGCTTGCGCTGCTTGCTGGGTCATCTTTGCAGCCCAATATGATGTCAGCCATTCGGCTGGGCTTCATGTGCATTATCAGGCCAGCAAACTTGCTGGGCCTTGTCTCGTGCCATCCCCTTGGCCCAACCTTGAAACCCAGATGCGGCTGGGGTTTCTCTCTCACCCCCGTGGCCTGCAGCCCACTCCTAAGGCCATTTAGGGCCATGCCTTTTACTCAAGGCACCCAACCCGAGCCCAATTATTTTTGGGGCAAAATTATTAATGAATCCAAAATTATTGACTTGAATATCACTTTTGAACATTAACGATTCAATATTTTATTTCCTTTCTTTGAACCGTTGACTCACTTTCGTAGTCCCGAAGCACTCACACTTGAGTTCCTGAAGAAACTCAAATCCACTACACTTAGTTGTATATTGCATTCTGTGTTCTTGCAGGAACCTCTCTTTTATGAACTAAACGTTCATAAACTAAATTGAACATGTAGTTTCAAATTTAGTGTCTTTGAAACCCGAAGTTTTCATAAAACAATACACCCATGAAAACCCAACGTTTTTCATGAAAACCATGTCTTAGAACTCGAATGTTCTAACTTTGATGCTTATGGATGATTCATTACCATAGCACCAATCACAATCTTGTTCCCTCTAATTCAGTGGATTGTCGAACCGTCACAAGTTCGATTTTGCTGATTTGGATGTTTCTTATAGAAACCACTTTATGTGGGGTACAAGACGTGAATCTCCACTTGACTATCAATTAGCTGAGAAACCATTGAAACCAACAATGGCATGGAAGAGCTGAATAAGCCTCCGCCATGATCTTCATTCGAAGACTTATGTCCGACACATTACAAACGGAAATACCTCCTGAACGAGGATTTCATGGCTCTTTGGCTCGCTTCTATGGACCGTTTAATCATGAAAGATATTGCCTGAAGCACACCATGATTACGTCCATGAATGAGTACAATTCTAAAGTTTATAAATCCGATCGAATTTTGACTGGAGAATACTTTTCTCGTCCTTCCATGTTTCTAACTCGCTCTTGAAACAATAGTGTAGAAAGCGAAAGTTTACTAAATTCTCGGATCTGATTACTACCACAAATGTGAGAGAAAGGTATGGACCCAGTTCGACTGGATTCTACCGAATAGCTCGACCCAGTTCGGTCAAAGCCTACAAAATGGTGATGTACTGCTTCGGCAGGGATACACTGAATGGTATATTCTCTCACAATCGAATTTAGAGTTTGTTTTTACAACATATGGTAGAATCAGGGCCTGCCAAGGTGTGGCATCATGCCCGAAGCATGATCCTTGGTACCTAAGACCTAAAACTTCAAAAATAAGGGATAGTATTCCCAAACCTCAACTCTGCAGAATCTACTTCCGTCTCGATGGAATAGATAATTGGTTATACACATGTTCGTGCCCCTACCAATGTTGTTGAGAAGTACAATTCTAGTAGTCAATATGCAAGATTAATTTTGCTCTACCGAATATCGTTGGAAGAGCAGAATTTTGACATGGATGACCTTGTTGGCCGAATCCCCTAGTAAAACCATTTACTTTGTGAACATTTTTCCATGTTCTTGGATTCAAGTTTGGTGTATGTTTTACTTATGGATAATCCTATTGATATTGTCCTCGAATATAAGTTAATTGAATCATGGTTCTTAATACATGTGACCGATCCAATTAAACACGTGATTAGGTTGGAATGTGAGAAAGTTAGTTGTCTGGATGAATGCGTACTACGCACACTAACTTTACACCTAAATCACATCTCTAACAACGACTTCAGGTCTATCCAACCTAATTAAGAGCATTGGCACGCTCCTCGTTGTATGAATGGTACTGCATCACTATTTAAGGGACCTTAAATTCTCTATGTCGTTGAGTTTTTAAGGATATTCGAGAGAACAATGATCATAAATGAAACCACTGAAGAAAATAGAGTGAAATATCTTTGCACCACCTCCAAAAATGAGCTTGAAACTTTGACTTGGGGCCAATGGGTTGTCTCCTAACTGAGGATACATCACATGTGGCCGGCCTATAGCCTGGTGATTGAGCAGTTTATTTACTTTGGCAAGACCATCTGGGACACTTAGGTCGAACAATGATGCTACAATGCATCTCCTTACCCGAAGTACAGATCTTGTGCCTACAAGCACACTTTGCCAAGCCTGCTCATTAGGGAAATTGATTTTCTAAATCATTCCCCGCAAAGATACGAAACAACTCTCTTTTCATAATGGATTCAAGGGAATATATGTGGACTACTCCAACCAAAATGCGGACCATATAAATAGTTATGGTTTTGGTTGATGAATTGACAAACTGGTCACATGTTTGTCCACACACATTGCTGCTAAACCTTCTGGCCGATTAAGGGCTCACCGCCCTACTTATCCCGAGACTGGATAATGCTAGAGAGTTTATATCGACGGTTTTCGATAAAGTATTGCATGTCATTTTGGATTTCTAATTGAACATCGAATTCCCATGTTCATCCCAAATAGCCTTGCCTAGCGATCATAAAGCGCAATTTAAATGATCGTCCAGATTTTGGGTAAACGTACCAAGTTCTCGATTTCTGCCTAGGGCTATGCAATCCTTGTACGCAGTTATGTTGGTCTGCCTTGAGGCCCACTGCCACCCAACCTATGTGACATTACAGTTGGTTACTGGGTACAAACCTGACGATTTTAGTATTTACGCATTTGGGTGTGCATTCTATGTGCTAAGTTGCGCCGCCGTAACGTACCATCATGGGTCCTCGAAGAATGATGTGTATCTTTTGTCGATCATGATTCTCCTTCACACTAGCTCTCTTCGAGCCCTTACACGCGATCTCTTTACCGCTCATTTTGCGGGTTGTCACTTTAATGAGATAGTCTTCCCGCCGTTAGGGGGAGATAAGAACGTCAATGTTCCTGTAGAACAGCGTAAATTTGCATGGACGTTGCCCACTATGTCTTATTTCGATCCCATACCGCACAAGTGTGATAAGCAAGTGTGATGAATTCTAGATTTCAGAATGTTACTCCAGACGCATTCCTCTGATCTAGCTAAAGTGACGAGATCATATACCACATGCTTGCAAGGATAGACGTACTTAACGGACGTCGAGTCAACATCCTTGGAGGGTGTGCCGTCCCTGTTGGACGGTTTAGATGCCCCTGTTGGACGGTCTGATACAACGGCGGATAGCCAATCAGTCTGTCTTGGCCTGGAGCACGACAGATCACTCGGTTCGTAGGATTCACTTCCCTGGAAGAAGAAGACACAACACAACATTGAATTTAAACTCGATCGCTGTCTCAAATAATTTCCATCTCATGAGATTAATCCGGATTACTCTCGAGACTTGAAGTTCTTTGTCCAATATACTAGTTTGGATGAGCTAAATGGAATTGAAATGAGATTACCATCGATTCTGTTTTCACTTATATGGTAGCTACCGACATAAATGAAAAACGGCGATATCGAACTGTGTTCCGTTGATTAAGTGACAACGTAGAACTGATTGGACAACTAAAGTTACAATCTAGGTCAAATTCCTTACCAAAGTGTGTATTGGACCTGTCGTTCCTACACTGCCTAAGGTAACCCTGTTATGTTACAAGTGGGAAATGAAGCGTTATGAGATGAATGAAATAGGGCGATATGATGCACATCTTACGGCGCAAGGTTTCTCCCAAACGTCCTTGATTGATAGCAGCATTATGAAATGTGGTTAGTGTTTCTCCATGGGGATATAGATACGGAGATTGACATGCAAGTTTCCGAAGAATTACATGGACTGGTTCAAATAGTTCCAAACCACAAAACACCCTCTTAACTCGTTTTGAGGCGTTCACTTATGAATTGAAAAATCCGACGGATGTGGTGTACCCGTCTACGTGATTATTTGATCAGTCAGGGATATGAATGAATGCCCTTGCGTGTTATACTATGAAGTCTTATTTTGAATTGCTAGAGTTATAGTTTTTGTTGTTAACACGAATCTCACTAAGACTCCGGAAGAGCTTGAGAAAACTGACTCGCACCTGAAGACAGAATTTGAGATGAAGGATCTTAGGAAAACTCGTTTATGCCTTGACCTGAAGTTGAAGCATTGTTCTGACGGTATTTTGGTCTACCAGACGAACTACACCCCGAATGTGTTACCTTCGAGTATACCTTTGATCGTCCATATGTTATATGCAAATGAGAACCTTGAAGAGGTTATGGAATCCCAAATTCCATATCTAAAGTTCAACTTTGCGCTTCGTTATACTTAACTCATTGTATTTAGACATGACATCTCCTTCGCTGTTGATCTTGGTAAAGATATAGCACCGCGCCTACACGCATCCGTTGAATTGGTATTAAAGACGTTCCCTGAAGGTACTACGAATTTGGGCAAATCAAATCCCAACACATCTCGAGCGGATCCAACCCCTCTGATCCTCGGAATGATGCTTGCCTTGTTTGTTATGCTGACGCAGGTTACTTATCAAACCCGCACAAGGTAAAATCCCCGAATGGTTATGTCTTTACCATTAGGGATATCACAATATCTTGGAGGTCCACGATATGACCTTAGTTGCGAAATCTTCAAATCGTTTCGAGACTCACCACACTTCACTACGCCACACGTGAGACATGGTTAGGAGTTCTTGTTGAGCATATTCGAAGTACTTGTTGTGTTTTCATCCATCGATGAGACACATCAACGATCCATGAAGACTATGCCGCATGTATCAACCCGACCAAGCCATGATACATCAATGAAGTCAACGCCAAGACATATTGCGTTTAAATCTACATCAGCAAAGCATCAGGAGATTGAAGTCATGCAAGCTGATCCCAGACAACCTTGCCGACCTCTACACGACGTCACTGCCGAAGTCAACCTTCCAGAAGCTTGTCCGAGGAATTGGTATGCCTAACTATTCATATGCAATGCTTGTAGTTCTCATTTGGAAGTTATGTCAAACTCAGGGGGAGTATCCAGAAGTATACTCACTTGATCTTAATGTACTCTTTTTCCCTACGATTAGGAGCATTTTTCCCATTGGGTTTTTGCTACCTAACTAGGTTTTAACGAGACACCAATCATGGGCTGATCATACCCTTGTGAGCTCTTATACTTGCGTCCAAAAGACATATAGTTTTGACTTAATGCAACTTCTCACGTTTCTCCTTAGACTATGGGTTTTCCCCCCACCTTGGGTTTTACCCCCACCTTGGGTTTTACCATAGCGAGGTTTTGTGAGTTTTACTTTTTATGCATTCTTCCGTTGATTTGAGACTCGCATTTGCTCATCGTGTTGACGACTTCATCAACTGTACTTGCTTCATCACTGAAGACCTGATGCGTCATTTACTTGAGTATTTACACACTCAAAGGGGAGTGTTGCAGTCCTATTAGATTAGGAATGTGATTATGTAAATCCTAGTATATCTTGGAATATCTCCCATATTCCTATTAGGAGTAGATTACCTATTAAATGTTGTAATCCTAAAGGGTAAGGAATTAACCTTCCCTACTATTATAAATAAAGACACAATGATGAGGTGGAATAACACACACCCCACAATTACACATCTCTCTTCTTCTCTCTATGCCGCACCCTCTCTCTCTTTATGGCCTACATAATTGTTCAGTAAATTATACCTACAACAGGTACATATATTTCCTCTTGATTAAACATATATTTCTCCTTGGTACATATTTGATACGTTACTTTATATATCTTCTTGGTATGTATTTGGTATGTTCATATTTCTTTTTTGTATGTATTTGGTACATTTATATATTATTGTGGTACGTTTATATTTATTGAAAAAAACATATTTGGTACGTTACTTTATATATCTTCTTGGTACGTATTCGGTACGTTTAAACATATTATTTGAACGTACCAGCCTCAAGCCTCCGAAAATAGAGAATACATCTAGTTATCTTACATGATATCAATATAAATTAGTGAAAACAACCACTAATTGAATGGATAAGTCCATTCAAAATTCAAAAATGAGGATCACATAATTCTAGCGTGAGAGAAGATACTGGCTTCCTAAAAAAAAGGCCACGTACAAAAACATATCAACCTAAAAAGATATATATGGAATTTAATAATTAACATTTTAAATTAAAAAAACACAATAATTACATGTAATCTAAATAAATATAAAAATGCTGACATGACTATTGTTTAGGCATCCTAATCAAATTTCAAAATAGAACCAATGTTTAATCTAAAGAGTATTAGAAAAGTGTAGAGGATTCTATTTTTTCCTTATTAAAATTACCCTCGTGCCATTGAGGTTATAAAAAAAAGTTGAAATTAGGGTTTAATCAATTAGCATTTATGTTTGACCTAAGTTCAAATTATCCCATTCAGTTGATTAAAAACATATATCCAAATGATAATATTAAAGTTCATGAACTTAAATATATCAAAGAAAATCCTTCTTTTTAACATAACTTCGAATTAATTAATCCTATAAAGTAGTCAATATTAAAAGGAGAAATCATGCAATTTGAAGCTTGTCAAATGCCAAATCATAAGGGAAAACTCACCATATTCATTCCTTGTGGCCAGCAAATTGTAGTGAACTTTTTCTTTTGTAATGTGACAACTACACGAAATTTGCTTTAAAGTTTGTTTTAGGGCTTTTGGTGTAGCTTTTTTGGGGATTCATCTCTACCCTGTGATCTGTGATATGGTTGTATATGACAGGCTTGACAACTACAGACCAACCAAGCAAATTCGCATTATATAGTTGCATGTCTATATCATTCTTACTTTACTAACCATATATCAACTAGGGCTGGAAATATTTCCCAAAAATCCCAAATCAAACCAAAAAATCCCGATTCCATATTGAAAAATTCTCAAATCGATACACACTGAGATTTTTGGGATCCATACCGAACCGATTCCAAACATTTTGGTACGGAAATTGGAATTATATATTCAATGGTTCGGGATTCCCGAACCAAATTGAAATTATGTATGTGTATTTATTTTGGTTGCATGCATGTTTAAGTAGTTTAGAACTTTAGAACGTCAATTTGACTTGGTAAGACCAAAAACATTTTGAGAATCTCGAAAATTAAGAATACCGAAATTTCAGTTCGAGATTGGTCTTCAAATTCTCGTCCCAAATTTTTTTTTGGTTTGAAATTCGGAATCCTATTTTCGGTTTGGGATCCCATACCGAACCACCCTTATATCAAACTACTATTATCACCTCAAACCGTTGAGGTATTTGGTTTTATTTTTTTTTATATTTTTTTCCCTAAAGTAACATTATAATTCTCATATAACTTTACTCATGTAACACATCAATATTTAAATTATAAAAAATACATTGATATGTTATTTATTTATGCCACATTAATACCATACAAGAGTTCTTGTTATCGATATAGACCATATATACGAGAGAGACTTAAATAAATTAGAGACGTCCGTGTAGATAGTATTTCAAACTTATTATGCGTCAAACATATTTCAGACACTACCATTTTAGCGTTCACATTTTATGTAAGTGGTTCTCCATATCCACAAAATGTTTTCGTGTCCACAGCATATCCAAATGATCACACTGTAGTTGAACTGTTTGCTACAAGAATACAAGTTTTTCCTTTTCTCCATTTTGCCCCGTTGTGGTCTAATGAATCCCAACCGTATATGTGGTGTCATTTGTTACATTATCCAAGCAAGCAGAAAAACACGAGTTTTTCCTTCGTCTTGGTAGTCAGATAGAACTACTGTTCGATCCAACAGGGGATAAACCCACCGAGCCTTCTCCACCACATCTTCCATTGCATGGCCACATGTACTCCCCGAATCTTAGATGCTCAGGGTGGGCCAGCGCCAAAGCCATAGACTCTAGTAGCAACGCCGGGACCCCTACAAGAACCTCTGGCTCGACAGGGGGACCCACACCCCACACCCACAAAGCATAGCCAACCACAAGATAACGTAACAACTTTTCTAGGCGAGTCCGGATCCTCCCCCAAATCATTTTTGTCAGGATCTCGGATATCTGTAAATCGTGTTCATCATCATACATCGTACTGTCAAAATTATTTTAAATATTTTTATTTAAAAGTAAACATAAATAATACTTGACAAAAATTAAATGTACGATGTACGATGAATAGACACAATTTACAAATTCCTATTATCCTTATCCAAAGAAGCCACAGAGGATCTGGGTCTTTCTAGGCCACTTATATTTTCCACGTGTCGCTTTCTGGATTCTTTCCCGCCCCACTTGCCCTTTGGCGCTCTGCCTACAGTTAGACCCCCCAAACTAACTTCTTCCTCCAAACTCACAAGTCACAACTCAATTATTACTCAAAATTTTGGAGTCTGAGAAATCACGAGAGAGATGATGAAGGAAGATCAGAGCAATGGCACTGCTACCGCCAACAACTGGGCTCGTGTTTGTGATACGTGCAGGGCAGCAGCATGCACGGTGTTCTGTCGTGCAGACTCCGCGTACCTCTGCTCCGGCTGCGACGCCACCATTCATGCTGCCAATCGCGTGGCGTCGCGCCATGAGCGCGTGTGGGTATGTGAGGCCTGCGAGCGTGCTCCGGCCGCTTTCCTGTGCAAAGCGGATGCAGCCTCCCTCTGCACTGCCTGCGACGCGGACATCCATTCCGCCAATCCTCTAGCGAGGCGTCACCTGCGCGTCCCCATCCTGCCCATCTCCGGTTGCTTGTACAGCTCTCAGGCAACCGAACAAGGCGGGATGGGAGTAGTTGTGTCTGCTGGGACGGAGACAGAAGATGGGTTCCTGAGCCAGGAAGGAGATGATACCATTGATGAGGAAGATGAGGGTGAGGCAGCATCTTGGTTGTTGCTCAACCCGGTGAAAAACAACAACAACAATAACAACACAAACACTCAGAATAATGGGTTTTTCTTTGGAGTGGAAGTTGATGAGTATTTGGATCTTGTGGAGTACAACTCATGTGCTGATCAGAATAATCAGTTCACTGATCATCATCAGCAGCATGACCAGCAGCAGCAACGACAATATGGGGTCCCATACAAGAACTATGGAGGAGATAGTGTTGTGCCAGTTCATCAGCATGGAGAAGTAGGGAAAGCTCACCAGATGCAGCAGCTGCAGAAGCAAAGTTTTCATCAGTTGGGTTTGGAGTATGAGTCCTCAAAAGCTGCATACAGTTACAATGGTTCGTTAAGTCACAGTGTAAGCTTCTTAGCTTTACTCTATTGTCTAATCATGGTTACTGTTAATTAACTAACTACTCTATTTAATGTTAATAATTTGGTAAATTTTGGTTATCAGAAGTCAAAACCCTGGAAAATTTGAAATACAGGTTTTAATTAACATGTCTGGTGGTTTATCTTGGAAACCCTAATTGGGCTCCTCCTAATCATCTAATCAAGTCTAATTTATGTGCTCCACTCCACTATCACACTTTTTTCTGTTTAATGTAACACCTTCTGTGCTTGGTAGATTGCCATATGTAATTCTATCGACATAAACTTTTCTTTCTACAATTCTTAAATTTCAGATAAATACAATTCATAGTGTGTGACTTGCTATCTAACGTTGATTCTATGAGTTTTAGTGGTTAGATTTGATTTCCACAAGTATTAGATCTTTTATTTTCAATCTCAGCTATTCATTTTTCGTATCAATCAAATGTAAATTAAACAGTCAATGCTACTTACCAGAAAAACTGTCATTTTGTGAGCACTTTTGTAAGCTCTTTTGTCCCTCTTTTCTCCTCCTTTTCTTTGCTTTTGTTCTTATTCAACGGGCGGAATCGAACAGCAAGAATGTTTTCAGTCCCTTTTTTTGCTTTCCCCCTTTTCACTCCAGAAAATGGTATCAGGGTCCAAAAATGCTGCACTATGTTGTCATGTTTTGCTTAGAAATTTGCCTTTTCAAGTTTATCCATAGATATAAATGTTACTTGAGAGGATTTATGCGCTCATTTTGCTGTGATAAACTCAATTAGCTCATTGCACATGATGTCATTGTGGATCTAAATATAACGAATGATCCCCCCATAAAAAAAGGTTTGGCTATAAAGAGGTACGTTTCACTGTAATTGTTTTCCATATGTTCATTCTCAAAGTCACTTGAACGAGCAATTAAATATGCTGCTGTTTTCCTTTGGTCATGTAATAGGTTTCTGTTTCATCCATGGATGTTGGAGTTGTACCGGATTCAACTATGAGCGATATCTCAATTTCGCACCCGAGAACTCCCAAAGGAACTATTGACCTTTTCAGTGGACCTACCATTCAAATGCCAACCCAACTAAGTCCAATGGACAGGGAGGCCAGGGTCCTAAGGTACAGAGAGAAGAAAAAGACGAGGAAGTTTGAGAAAACAATCCGGTATGCCTCAAGGAAGGCCTACGCCGAGACCAGACCCCGAATCAAGGGCCGGTTTGCAAAGCGAACTGAAATGGAAGTTGAAGTCGACCAGATGTTCTCCACATCGCTGATGGCGGAAAATGGATATGGCATTGTTCCATCATTCTAATGACGACATCAGAAGATGAAAGATGATCGTCTCTCTTAACACTTGTGCTGGTTTTTAGTCTTATTAATTATTAAAAATCTGCTACTGATATGTAGTGTATCTTTTTCCAGTTTAATTGATCTAAGAGATGTTTTTAATTGGTAATTCTGTATATTGCCCTCAATCTCCTTGCCAATTCTGTGTTGCAACTGCATTTACATATTTTTAACTTGAAATTTAACTTTTTTAGAAATTACAACTTCAATGTTCCGAAGTAATTATACATGAATTTAAAACTCTGCAGTAGTTTCTTGTTTTCTTGAAGCACAAGGAGCTTTCTTTGCTTTTGTTTCGGAGCTTGATTCTTTTAAAGTCTTGCTCTTTCCACACGGGATATCCATTTCAGTAGTGCCAACTTACTTGACTCACTTCTCTACACTCAACAACTTTGCTAGAGGAATATACGTACTGCACCCAACTTACACTGCAAAAATGTCCACCACCCTGTACCTCAATTAGACTACTCTATTGACTACTCATTTTTGAAGTTTAGCAGGAACTCATATTAACAGCTATTATTGGCTCAAGGATACGTGGAAGTGAAACTTAAGACAAAGAGACACATTGGCTCAATGATATGTGAAAGCGAAACCAATTCATTAAACTTCAGCAGCTGAAAGTGGATTGATACATATGGAGCTATTGAAGATAAAGCTGGATGGGTGTTGGTTGCTCCGAATTATGTCTTTAGTAGCTCCGGCAGACATGGTCCTCAAGTGCATTCACAGAAGACATCATGGGATGTAATCCGTCCCGAATATCTCACCTCTGATTTGAACACTCAGCAGAATCTGCAACGATTTTGTGGTTTTTATTTTTACCTTCCAAATTGACATCCACTAACCATGAGTGCATAGAACAAACTGAATAGTAAGTTTCCATGAGTAGGATCTACATCAACAAACTGCATAGTAAGTTTCCATGAGTAGGATCTACATCAACAAAGACATACTGCATTTTCTTCACACTTTTTCAAAAGATAAGTGCACATCAGCACATGGGCGAACAAAGTTCACGCAAATATGTAGATTTTATCATATTAAGGAATCATCATTTCATTGTGGTGTGTATCAAGTTGCATCCCAATCAGTAATTAGTTGACAAAGAAAAATACTCAATATGCTAATACACATAAGTTATCTACGTTCATCGATTTTGTTGAAAATACATTAGTAACATGTTACATTGTGTTAAAAATAATAAAACTGACACATTATCGATTGTACATGGACAATACGTAAAGTCCTTTACATAGTTTGACTATGTTAAAGAACTCCAAGTTTATATTTACTTGTGAGTTTTTTTTTTGAGTTGGATATTTGATCATGACGAGAAAGGTCATAAGGTTGAAAAAAAGGCATAAAGTGCACAGCAAATTACATGTTGTGCGAGAACAGTTCAGTTCAGTGCACTTTTCACTTTGCACTTTGCAGTAGAAAAAGATACGCACTAAAGGAAAGAAATTTTAGGGAATGAATGAATATGCAAAATGCCACGTTGCCTACTTTTATCATGAAAGCTAGATAGTGTTGGATGATTGATTTGGATGGCCCACAAGGTTTTGCTGTCTTTTCTCATCAATAAAATGTTAGGATTGACGGTACATAATATAGAAAAACACAAAGTAGAGAGACATACACTAAGTGTTGGTTATATGTCAATAATCTGAAATAAATATATATGCTAATAATAAATGTAAATAAATATATTACAGTAAACAAACAAGATGAAATATTATTTAAGCAGAAAAACAGAAGATCGAGGCTTGCGTCCTACAATGTCCTTGAAACAGAAATTTCGTCCCTACTCAGTGCTTGTAGTTCTACGGATGTCTGCTTCACCAGGATTCAACGATCAAGTTAGAATTCCAGCACCGGAAAACTTAACTTTTGGCGAATTTCTTTGTGGTTCTCTCAGTAAGGATGTTTTGGATTGTAGAAGAAGATTTGTAATTTTCTGTGTTCTAAATGCCATGCAGATGGATGTATATTTAGTGGGATTATGCCTGTTCGCAACAGGTATGAGAATGGGATGTGACTATTGGGAGACATCTCTTCAGATGGGTGTTGTGCTCTTTGCATTTTTTCATTGACTTCAGACTTCATCTGAAAAGATGAGTCTGTTCAAAAAAATAATTTAATTAAATTCGAAATTAATTAATAATTAATTAATTAGATAGAGGATGAATTATTATTAATTATCAATAATAATTAATGATATATATTAATTATTATTAATTATCAATTAATTAGTACACCCCTAGGTGAGCCCAATTTTAGTCTCCAAGGCCTATCATTCCAATAACTTTCTATAAGAGACAAAGCCTTATAAAGTGATGAAACCTTTTGGGAATGACCAATGTGGAACAATGAAATTTCTACTCAAAATTTCCAACACTAAGAATTTACGTAGTTTGACAATTTGCACCTACGTCACGGGACATTAATCAATCTTCCATTATATCAAAGTAATGGGTGTAACTAGAACAATATTACGAAGCTAAGGACAAAGCTTGATAAATACAAGAAAGTATAACACGCTCTCTCTAACACTCTAATAACACACTCTCTCTCTCACTCTAAATCTCACTCACACAATTTGTGGTGGAACACTCTTACTCTCAACCTTAAAGTTGACAGCCTCTATGGCTCGTTTACGTAAGCGTAATTAAAATAGGAGGAATTAAGGAGGAATCAGAATCGGATTCCTATTGAAACAATTTACTTAAATGTTATGGAATTAGAGTAAGAATGAAACTTGTTTACTAATTCACCTGAATCAGAATAGAAATGAATATGATTACTAAAATGCCCTTATTCTAAATAACATATTTATATATTAATTAATTGGATAACAGTTTATTCAAATTAATTGTATCATTACTGATCATTTTTTGGAACATAATAAAACATTAATTAGTAATTTATCCTAAAAAAATTAATTATTCTGTGTTGCAGTCAAATTTATAATAGGAATGTGATTGTGTAAATCCTAGAGAATATGAGAAAGTATCTTATATTCCTATTAGAAGTAAATTACCTATTAAATGTTGTAATCCTAAAGGGAAAGGTTTTTACCTATCATACTACTATAAATAAAGGCACAATGGGGTGAATCAAACACACCTCACAATTAAATCAATCTTTCTTCTCTCTAATTGTGGCCGACCCCCCTCTCTCTCTCTAAACCCTAGATCGTTCAATCAAATAGGCCTACAGCACGTTATCAGCACGCTCTTGCCAGAATCTGAGGAACTGACGCATCGTAGGAGGAGGCTATCATCCACCAAATTCAAAGGCTTATTTGTTTTCTGCTAATCAGGTACGCTTAAAATAAAAGAACATATTTGAAACGTCCACGAAGCATGAAAACATTCCCCATGATGCATGAACCCCTGTATGCTTATATTTTCCTTCCGATATATATATATATATATATATATATATATATATATATATATATATATATATTTGTTTCATGCATCGCACAATTAAATTGTTATGTGAAATATGTGAGTCAATGTATAAAATTAAATTAGAAGCATATTTAGAGTTTCTTAAACCCTAAGGGATTTTTGAAAAAAGAAAAAGAAAAAAAAAGGGGATTGGACATGGTGCGGCATACCACCACACCATCACTGTGCATGCAGAAACCAGGCTACGGCCTGGGGTCAATTTGATGGGCCTGAAGCCCTTTACCTGTTTGCACCATGGCTCGCGCCATCTAACCAGCCCAGATTGGTTGGGTTTTTCCCCCCGCACACTGCAACCTTTAAGGTTGCTGGGTTTTGTGTTGCCCAGGCCCGTAGCATGCACCTCGGCCCACAACAACTGAAGCCAGACATCCGACTGGGCTTCTCACGCCAAAGACCAAGGCCCTAGCTTACGCTGGGCCTCTCCGTATGCCTTATATGTACAAGCCCCTTTTGGGAACTCACTGGCTTAGGGTTCTGTAGAAACTCCGAAGTTAAGCGAGAATGGGCCAGAGCATTCCCAGGATGGCTGACCTACTAGGAAGTTCTGCTCGCGTGAGTTCCCAGTAACAAAACCGTGAGGGCGTGGTCAGGGCCCAAAGCGGACAATATCGTGCTACGGCTGAGTCGAGCCCGGGATATGGTGGGACCAGGGCCGGGATGTGACATGAAAAACAAATAACTTCTATAACAATCCATGACCAAGTGACCAAACAAATAAAATTTATTGAATGTTTTCACACTGCTTTTCATACTCACAACATTTTTACAAAAAAAGGGTTTATCAAACGCTTAATTGCTTTATTTTACAACTGATTATTCTTAAAATACAGCTGAAACAATTTATTTTTTTGTAAATGCAACAATCCCAAACTAATCCTAGTATAACTTTTCTTTTCCATATCAATAAGCTCTCTCGTAGGGTCGCGGTTAAAGAATAAGTTTGATACAAACGCAAAAGCCAAAGAGTAACTGATGGATTGGATTAACAGAGACGTGGCTTCTCAGATATATGCCAAATTAGTCCAAGAGGAATAGAATTTCCTTTTTCTACGTCGTCAACTCCAGAGGGGAACATAGGAAATGATGAGTTCCACTGCGTTTTTTATATTTGTATATTTGTAAATTTTTTATGAAGTTTCTTGTGAAAGTTGATAGAAATTTGACCAATTTTACACTATGTTAGTCTATTATTTACAGCATTAGTTTCTAATTTAAACAACTAATATAGTGGAGCTTGTGGAGGTTTGGCAGAACGCATGGATCACGTTGTTTTTATCCTAGAGAAGTGGCGTCTCGGAGATGTGTTTTAGTTACTGTTACTAATTAATGGACGACTCAGAAATTTAGATACATGCAATATTAACAGTACATGGAGAAAAAAAGGTGGTGGTTTTCTTATTAATAATCTTGGATATGGCTAATTAGTCAAAAGGGAAGTGCATTTCCATTTCCACATCTTCTCTTCTTCTATAGTGGAAAGCATCGGCCATGCGAAATGCTAATGCCCACTAGCCAGGTTTTGTATTTATTATATTTTTCATTTTTTTTTTTCAAGTTCTCAAGGAGTTTCAAGTTATGAATAACTTGCTATAAGATGACCACATTCATATATAGTGAAGATGACCACATTCATTTATGGTTTTTGCATTGGAAGCGTGGTAAATCAATATTGGATGATCATGACGTACACTACCCTATCTACTTAGGCTTTTTATCTAAATGGTTCTTAAGATTTGCATAACTCCTCATTTTGGTCCCTGCGATTTAAAATAGATAGAATTGGTCTTTGAGTTTGTCCACAATTAATCATTTTGATCATTCTGCGAAAAAACTCTATAAAATAACAAAAATACCCTCAATTTTGGTCAAATCATTTTGATCCTCATTGATATAAGATTTTGTCCTCACATTCTTACATATACCAAGACCTTTAATATACTATCGAATTTATGGGTGTAAGGTGGCATGAGGATCTCATTTGACAAACAAAGGAATTATTAAAGTGAGACTGAAGTCTCTGCATATATGCTGGGGTTGAACGTGGAGTTAAGAGTCTAATTTTCTTTTTGGGCAAAAGACTGTTTACTACCCTCATGTTTCGTGGTTTTCAACATTTAGTACATCAATTTTTTTTCGTCCCAGAGTCATACCTAAAGTGTAAATTTTGGGACAGTCTCATACATCTGTTAGTCAAACTGTTAAGTCTGCCGTTAACTGTGACGTGGCGGCCATGTGGCCAATGACTGGGCGGCACGTGTCATTCACGTGGAAATTTTTAAAAAAAATTTATAAAATAAAAAAAAAAAAAATATATATATATATATATATATTATAAAAAATAAAAAAAAAATAAAAATAAAAACCGAATCTGGGCAGATTCGGAAGAAGAAGAAGAAGAAGAAGAAGAAGAAGAAGAAGAAGAAGAAGGAGAAGGAAGAAGGAGGAAGAAGAAGGAAGAAGAAGGAAGAAGAAGAAGGAGAAGGAAGGAGGAAGAAGAAAAAAAAAAAAAAAAACCGAATCTGCCCAGATTCGGAGGAAGAAGAAGAAGAAGAAGAAGAAGAAGGAGAAGGAAGGAGGAAGAAGAAGAAAAAAAAAAAAAAAAAAAAAAAAAAAAAAAACTGGGCAGATTCGAAGAAGAAGAAGAAAAAAAAAACTGGGCAGATTTGGAAGAAGAAGAAGAAGAAGAAGAAGAAGAAGAAGAAGAAGAAGAAGGAAGAAGGAGGAAGAAGAAAAAAAAAATGGGCAGATTCGGAAGAAAAACAAAAAAAAAAAAAAAACTGGGCAGATTCGAAGAAGAAGAAGAAGAAGAAGAAGAAGAAGGAAGAAGAAGGAAGAGGAAGGAGGAAGAAGAAAAAAAAAAAAAAAAACAAATATGTTACCCAGATTCAGAGGAAGAAGAAGGAAAAGGAAGGAGGAAGAAGGAAAAAAAAAATGTTTTTTTTTAATTAATTAATTATTTTATAATATATATATATTTTTTATTTTTTTAAAAAATTTCACGTGGATGACACGTGGCGCCCAGTCGTTGTCCACATGGGCGCCACGTCACTGTTAACGGCAGACTTAACAGTTTGACTAACGGATGTATGAGACTGTCCCAAAATTTACACTTTAGGTATGATTCTGGGACGAAAAAAACTTGATGTACTAAATGTTGAAAACCACGAAACATAAGGGTAGTAAACAGTCTTTTGCCCTTTCTTTTTCTTGCTCGTGTTGTTCGTTGGACAACAGCACATGGATGTGGCACTAGCCACAGTGTTGGAAGGAACCGAGGGTGAAATGTTTTGGTGGGCTAGCTATTTCTATTCCAAATATCGGAGGGCTTGTTTTATTAACACATCATATTTTGTTAAATACACTTACATACTTAATACACTCCATATCTTAACACATCCCACGTATTTTTCAATACTACCCTCACATCTCACACCTCACATCTCATACACCCCATGTAAGATCCCACATCGCCCAGGGGTATGGATCTTGTAAGCCTTATATGTATATTCTCATCTTTACCTAGCACGAGGCCTTTTGGGTGCTCACTGGCTTCGGATTCCATTGGAACTCCGAAGTTAAGCGAGTTCGCGCGAGAGCAATCCCATGATGGGTGACCCATTGGGAAGTTCTCGCGTGAGTTCCCAGAAACAAAACCGTGAGGGCATGGTCGGGGCCCAAAGCGGACAATATCGTGCTACGGTGAAGTCGAGCCCGGGATGTGGTGGGGACTGGGCTGGGATGTGACACTCCACACCTCACATCTCATACACCCCAGACTCATCAACTAATTAACTTCACATCAAACTCTTCATCTCTTTCAAACAAAAGAATAATCCACATTTTAAAGACAAGAAAGATGAATTAAATTGTGGTATAAAATCTTCATCTTGCGTTTGATTTATAAACATCCGTCAAATTTTCTTGAACAATCACATTGGATTCTAAGAAGCCAGATGGACAAATGGTAGGAACTGTTCTTAAAAGGTCATGTCAGTTCCAACCAGCCAAAAAACATTGAATTTCTTCATCATCAAACAACCACAAGAATATTACATTTAATTACATCTTAAAATTTTACAACATTCCCAAGTTTTCTTCCTATTTCTTGGATTCCAATTAGAGCAAGGCTTTGCAAAAAGTCAAATTTTTATTTCATTATTTAAATAATTTCTTGAATGTGAAAACCAACGAATGAACAAGAAGCAAAACTCGATTTTTTGTTCCGTTCATCAAAAGATATTTTTTCATTAACGTGTTTGTGTTTTTAGGGTTTTGTTCTACAATAGAGAGTAAGAGTCGCTATGAGGGCTCAAATAATCATTTCATATTAGAGTTACAAGTTGTTTAGTATTATATTTTTAAGTGAGATGTATTCAACAACATGTGGAGTATTAATAAAAAAAAACCCATATTGGATGGATCACTAAACAACTATCAATTTTTTTAGGAGTTGAAAAAAAACAATACGATGTGCTGAGATTTCAACGATTGAGGAAAAAAGAGTATCGCACATCAAAAAATTAACCATCAATATTTTCCTCTAAAAAGAGATTAATAACTACATCATAAGTTTCTCAAGTCAACAACTACATCAAAAAGTTTTTCAAACTAAATTACCTCTCAATCCAAAAATAACTCAGACTGTGGGAGGCGATGCGTCACTCACTCACCTCGCTTATTAATTAATAAAAGACCAATACTGGAAATGTGTGGCATTTCATTCTTAAACGTACCCTTAAGTTATTACTAAATTCTTCTTTATAAATTGAACTATTAAAGTACTAAATAAAAGTAATGCTAGGAAAATTAAATTTGGAAATTAAATTTTGAAAACTAAAGGACATGAAAATTGATGATTGGTTTATTAGTTAAGCATTGATAAACGTACTTATTTCTATTAATGACATATCCTTTAGTTTGTAATTTCAACTTTCAAATTTAATTTCCGTAGTATTAGTCACTAAATAATAACTTTCATACAAGATCAATTTTAGCACTTTTCCAGATAGATTGGGATGGCTAGTTAAGAGCTTGTACGTGGATCACCAAGGACCACATAAAACAAATTAGCGGCAGGCAGTCTGGACCACCTCACCCCCCAGTTATTTCGAGTTAAATCATCGGAAATTATTTGGATGTAGTCCATTATAGCTTATTACAGTTAAAAGAGAGAACCTAGCTAGCATGCATCAACGTACGTACTACGTTTGTTTTTTATTTTTATTTTATACAAACAATATAATAATTTAAATTAAACTATACTAGACCTCAGATACAAAGATGAATGTTCTTGAATCTTGACCAACTATTGAGAGTGAAATACGTACGTGCTACTTAATCCTATGCATATATTTGAAAGAGATCATACAAGTCCTGGTTAAAAATTCTCCAACATGACAAGTATGTTTGGAGGGGGGGGGGGGGGGGTACACGAGGGAGAGACAAGTATTATCTTTATTTATAGGGTAGAGCTATATATCCACACTGTTATCTATCTTTCACATACTATTTAATAGTTTCTGTTATTTGATCCGATGACTGAAAATTGAGAGGATATTTTATGAAAGATAAAACGAGTGCGTAGGTAGCACTACCTATCTATATCCTTCCGTGTAAACAAGAACAAAGCAACTACAATGGGGCCATCTCTTATCCTCAAGACTTCTCACGATGACATTGGAATTACTTCATAAACCATATCCAAAATTTATGTTGCTAGCTAGCTACACAAGCAAGCTACCGCACATCTACACTAGGAGAAGCTTTTCTAGGTTTCCCAAACACCAGCTCAAGAAAAACAGTTACAAAGTTTTCAGCTACTTCTGATGTTTAGCAAGTAAATGAGAAGAAAAACAATATGATTATCATTTATAAATTTGCAGAAGAAGGTAAGTATTCTGAGCTCCTCGAGCAATAGTTTAACTCCCTTAAAGATACCTCGGTCGAGTGGTTAAATTTCTGAAGATAAAAATAAAAACTACTTTCTAAATTTCCCCGTAAAATAATAACGCTGCATATGCGCACCCCTTGGTGGATCTTGCAAAGGGTGAAGGGAGACAAAACTAATCAACAGATTAACTCTACTTCTTATGTTTGTTGACTCTAGTAAATCAACAGATTAACTCTAGTAGTACAGGACTGTACTGATACTTACGAATGACTTTTAGAGTTTTGATCTTAATTAATTAACACTTAAAAAAACAGTTCTAGAGAGACCTCTTGTATCTATGTTCTGTGTTTGAAAATTAGGGCTAAACCGACCCCTAATAAACCTAATGCCAATCACACAGATTTTCTTCTTCCAAATGATTGATGAGCCACAAAGAAAACAAAAGGAATATATTCCTTCCTCTTACCAAAGGCCACATAAGGGTATTATAGTAATTGACAACCCCATTACCAAACGCCACATGAATTTAACCCTATAAATTGCTGAGCTACACCCCCCTCATTTCACCACCCTCAACAAAAAAACCAATTACAGAATAAGAAGAGAGAAAATGAGTCCTGCAACTGCAAGCGCCACATCAGCAACCACCAAAGTCCACCACCTATGGAGGTCTCCGGTACCGTACCTCTTCGGCGGCTTAGGCTTAATGCTGCTGCTCATTTCTGTTGCATTGATCATCCTCGCGTGTTCGTACCGCAAACCCTTTTCGAGTGAAGATGAAGAGAAGCAAGCAAAGCCCGCGAGCACAGTTCTTGATGATGATGAGAGAAAGATTGCAATCGTCATAATGGCCGGGGACGACAAACCAACGCACTTAGCTACAGAGGTGATCACACCAACAACTCACTACTGTACTTGCTCTTCTGAGAACGATCAGAAAGTTTGAGGGGATCATCCTTCGAAATTAAAAAAAAATTGGTCTTTTAAGATAGAAAATAGGGTTTTTTGACATTAGTCTTTGAAAAAAATAAAATTTTAAAATAAAATATGATGTTAGATTACATATTTATTTAATACTTTGAACTGTACTTTTATTAAAATTTATATTCTATTCTAGTTAGTTAATGTGTATTTTATTTACAATTGGAAGAACTAAAAGTAAATCAAAACTTTAATGTGCAGAAATTAGAGAAAAATAAAATCTAATTATGTCTTAGTATGGATAATATTGAGGGTTCAATCGTCCACGTTCAATATTATCTGAAATTAACCCTGGTAGTCAGGTGGAAACCTAATTACTTCTTTGCGTTCCAACTGAAACATTGGCTATGAATCTATGATACCACTTTTTGAGTCATTTATGTTGCACCAATATTATTTCCCAACTTAATTATCATTCAGAAATTCAAATATTGGTAGATTTTATTTTTTTAAGGGATGGGTGAAATTTAAAAAAAAACATAGTATAAAAATGGATACATATATATATATATATATATATATATATATATATATATATATATAGGAATTGCTTAAGGAGAGGGATCCCCATTTTTTTCAAAAAATAGGGATTAGGTGTGGGGCCCACTCCACATCGAATTTCAACGATCCGAACCGTTTATTTTTCAAGTTACACCTCATAGATCATCCTTGCAAAATATTAACCAAATCTAAAATATTTAAGACATCTAATTGGGTTAAAAAATATTAACGAATACTTTGTTTTATAAGAAACAATGAAATTTTATCTTGATAATTAAATAGGCAAATGATTTCGGATTGAATTGAATTTTTGCAAGAATGATCTATGAGATGTAACTTTAAAAATAGACGGTTCAGATCGTTGAAATTCGATGTAGCGTGGGCCCCACACCTAATCCCCATTTTTTGAAAAAAATGGGGATCCCTCTCCTTAAGCAACCTATATATATATATATATATATATATATATAGTCACTTATTTGATATGGGATAAGTGCATTAGACTCACAATTCCTATCAATATTTGATCATCTATCGGTCTAATTCATAACTTTTCAGGTACTGAATTACTTTTTTGTGGTAAAATACTTTTATATACTCATGTTTCAGTAAACTCATAAATCACAAACTAAAAGAATGATTACATAGGAAAAATCATAAACTAAAATACTCTAATATCATGTTTTAATAAACTCAAAGAAACCCAAAAATCACAACAATTTCAAGTTCTGTTTCATGTAAGTAGGCGTACCCTATAAAATTTCAGGGGCACACCCAATTCATTGTACTTGGACGGAAAGTGGAGTAAAATTAAGAAGTGCAGAAGTTATTGATCAACTTGAGCATTCTTTTATGAGTAATATTAGAGAGACTAAATTTTAGAAACTAAAAGACATGACTGTTGGTGATTAGTTTATTATTTAACCGTTGATAGACGTGCTCATTTCTATTGGTGATACATCATTTAGTTTGTAATTTTAGTCTCTAAATTTAATCTCTTTAGTATTACCCTTCTTTTATTAGAGAAACCAAAGGAACTAAAAGACTCAAAAAGAGAGAGCCAATCAGATATCTAATTGGGAGGATCCTATTGAAAATCCAACAACGCCGTTGGAGGACACATGGCATCTTGGCCACCGCCGGCTATGAGCCTATGAGGAAAGCTTCTTGGATAGGGGTAGTTCGGTATGGGATCCCATATCGAAACCCTTGTCCCGATTCCCAAACCGAAATTTTCGGGAATCCCAATTTCAATACTGATCCCAAACCAAATTTTTGGGAATCCCGAAATAGTTTTGGGATTTCTGGACAAATCGGGAATCCCGAAATGGTTTTGGGCTTTTGAACTAAAATTTGACATATTATGTTTTTGGGCTAAAATTCAACCTTTTATATTGAACATTTGACATCTTATGATTTTGGTTGCCAATCTGTTGAACATATAACTTGCACCCAAATAAACTCTATTTTTTTTTTAATTTCTCATTTTTGGCTAAAGATAGCTATGTTTCACCACCACATTATGAAACTGACATTACAAGTACGGAGATCAGTAATAATAAAAGGGGATGAGATAATCAGAAGGAAATAATTTCACTTCATAGAATTAAAATGGAATATGAGTAGTGTAAAAAATGGCGTGCTGAAATTGCAAACCATGAGATAATGCATTTCCACAAACCATGGCTTTATATGTCTTTCTCCACCCCCACCCTTCGCTCTCCCTCCTCAGTAAACAAAAACAAAAAAACATACAACTTCTTCATTTCATATCATTCCTTAACCAGCAAACAAGTGCAATTGCACACTAATAGTAATCCACTCATAAACAAGTGCAAGTGCAATTGCATACAATTCCAGAAATACTCGGATACACCCATAATTTTCTTATAATTAAAAAATATATATATATATATAATATTTATTTTCGGTTCGGTATGGGAATACCGAAAAAATGGAGATGCGAAACCGAATCCCGTACCGAAAATTTCGGTTTGATTCGGGATTACATACCGAAAATTTCGAGAATTTTGGTTTGGGATCGAAATTTTTTCGGTTTGGTTTGGGATTTTTGGGATTTTTTTTCCAACCCTGTTCTTGGATACAGGAGCCAGAGTGGAATGAGCGTGAGAGTGAGTGTGGAACCAGGGAGAAGTCGTGAGGCTCAATAGCTAACACGTAGCCTATATTAGACACTTTGCAATCTTTTTTGACACGTTGCAAGCAATCTTCCCATTTAATTCTAAATTTTAGAAAATAAGAGTCTGTTTGGTACTCTACTTGAATCCAACTTTTTAAACTCAAAAATAATTTTCACGTTTTTGGCCTTTAAAACTTGTTTGGTAGGACTATTTCCAAAAACTGAATTCAAGACTAACTCAAAAATATAGTCTATTCTCTAAAAACACACAAAATGAGTTTTTAGAGTTTTTAAACTTAAACTCACTCCTTTCTTTTCTTTCCCTGCTCTCTTCTCACTCCAAATCTCTGTTTCTTTTCTTCCTCTTCCCTCCTCTTCTCTCCTCTTCTCTTTTTTTATTTTTTATTTTTTATTTTTTATTTTTTTTACCTTTTTCGTCTCTCCTCCAATCCGCTCTCTTCATTCTCTCAGTTCTTTTTATCACTCATCTTCCTCTCTATCTCCTCCGATACTCTTACTTATTTCTCTTTCCTCCAATCATCTCTTACTTTCTTTCCTCCTCTCTCCTCTTTCTCTCTCGACCCCCTCTTTTTGGATTTATTTGTCCAGTTTAAGTTGTAAGATTTAAAATTTTTAAATCACATACCAAACAAGTTTTTGAGTCTCAAAGAAAATTGTTTTCAAGAAAAATTCTTAAGAAATGTTTTGAGAAATTATAAAAAAAATTCAAATAGGATACCAAACAAGCCCTAATTTATTTTTTTTTTAAGTTTTTTTTTGTCAAAAAAGAGGTGGGGATGCAGTACGATGCCTTCTCCTCTTCATAGTAAACTGATGGGGGGATGCGAAGCAATAGGTCGAATTTCTATATAAAGAAGAGTTGTAAACTATAGGACTTCTTGTTCGGAAATTCTTTTTGATCAACTAGGTTTATTTCCTAGTTGCCTTACTCATTTAGGGCTTAGTCTGACTTTTGCATCATGAAATTGCGTAGAGTCATGTGCGAATCTCCAACTAGTTCGGATTCAAACATGACCACTAGACTGGACTAGAAACTGCCTCTTGCTGAGCCTAAAATATCTATTTTTGCAAATATTTCGTACAAAGATGCCATCGAACCGGTGAAGACTCATTACTATTTGCCGGAAGATATTTGTTCCCGGACGTTAAGAACGGCGTCCATGTACCTTATTATCCGAATTTATATTCCTAAAGATTTCTCAGGAGATCACCCATCCTAATACTACTCTCGTCCAAACTCGCTTAACTTCAGAGTTCTGATAGGATCTGGTGCATATGAGTTAGTATGATCGCATCCAAAGAGGTGGAAGGATGCAATCCGCCCCACCCCACCCATCTCTTCCTTCCCCTCTCCTTTTTCTTTCTCCTCCTACCTTCCTATTTTTCGTTCTAATCCTCCCTTACGTCGGGGAGCGACACTATAAATTGTCGTCGGCCACCTCTACACTTTGATCGGAGGTTACAGATAACTGATCTGAAGGTTGGAGTTGAAGCTGGTCATCCTCGGGCTCCATTACGAGGTAAGAATGGAAGAGGAGAAAATTAAGAGTAGGAATGGAAAAAAAATTAAGAGTAGGAAGTGAGAGAAATAATGGGGTGTCGCTGGTGTAGTTATCACCATCAATGGAGGGGTTGTTGTCTCGCCGTGAGTTCGTGGCGGCGGGGTGATTGGTTGCTGTCAGTTCTTGACGAATTGAGGGTGGTTTGTTCGAAATTCTCTTTGACTTTTAGGGTAAGTTAGGAATTGTATTGACAAAATAAGTTACCGAGTACCCCAAAAAATTTCTCCAATAGTTGGAGGTGGGGTATGAGAAATTTTTAGTTGTGACGGGAACACAAATGGTACATCACGTGTTTTAATAGGAGTAGTGGAAAATTTTATTTTTTAAATTATTAACTTTTTAGCACACATATCCCATCATTTGCATAGTGACACGTGATGTATCACTTCGTGTACCGGTCACACTGAAAAATCTCTTGTAGGGTATAGAGTGATTTTTGTGTCCTGTTGGAAACATGTGCTCCGGGTTTCGGACCACAGAATTTCTCGCCTATGAGACCATTCAGAGTCTCAGACCATGACTTTCCTTTGGCCTAAAAGTTGTTTTTTGTTGTTAAATTTATGTTTAGTGCGTTTAGAACGGCGCTCGGCATGTAAAAGCAAATAGGACCTATAATGATGGCATAGCTAATGGCTTTGACAAGAGGGTCTCTTGGCACTGCGTCTAATGGGGCACATGTGAGGCTTATTTTTCAACATCCCCTTTAGTAAACAAAGCTGCACTAGTTTTTTTCCTGACATAAGAGACTGTGAATCGTAAGTGCATATTGTATGAATGGTTATGAACCGGTAATACATTTCGTATGAGGTTTTGAAAGACGTGTGAGGTTTAATTTTAACACTTTTTTTTATAAAAAAAATATGCTAATTTTCTGCATGTATGAGTGATTGTGAATTGTTTATGGACTTTGATAGTGGCTAAATAGAGGGCAAAATAGCCTAATATTCTCTTGGACAAAATTCTTCATCATTCATATGGATATATACTAAGGATATTCCAGGTCAAAACTATAGTTTGTATTCAAAACACTGGCATGGACAACTCCTTGGTCATATCAATATCAAACCAGGGTGTACTTTGTACCTTTGGAAACACAACTTGCCACTTCTGTTGCGGCTAGGCATGTACATTGATCATCTTTGTATCACCTTCCATTTATAAAATCAAACTATTTTGTTCTCGGAAACAAATCAATGGTAGGCAAATGCACCATTTGGAATGATCTCAAGACATAGCAGAGAGGGCCCTTACACCAATGGTATATACAAATATGATATCACTTCACATTAAATTCTTTTGGTTTATTGTTGGAACATTATCATTCTTCAAAGCCTTCCATGCTTTAGAGTTTTATTCTCTGTCTTGCATCCTTTCTCTTATTGATTTTGATGTTAAAATATTCATGTACATGTTTTCAATTTATTTGTTAATGCATGTAATTATATTTTATTATGAAATTTGCTAATGTATGATGCATTAACAAATAAACTACAAACATGTACATGAATATATTGCATGTGGTCCAATTTTCTAGTGGATAGAGTATTAGGTTTTTACTCATGCATCACAGGTTCGAAACTTCTCATGTCTTAAATTATTATAATAGTTTTGAACTTACACCCTCCCCTTAATAATAATACATTTTTTTCAAAAAAAAAAAATGTACATGAATATATTAATATCATTTCCATTTTTTAGTTCTTTGAGATTTTTTTTAATTATATATGTGAGTATATATTCACTTAGTATTAGTCTACTAGTTACAGTTAGTATATTATAAATAGCATGCTTGTTATTCAGTCAAGAACAAGTTAGTCACGATATAACCTCATGGAGTTTTGTAGCCGTTTCGGCATTTTTGTTTGTTTAATAAAATTCTTATTATTTTGTAATCTTGTTCATCGCGCACTCTGATATTCAACTTGGCATCAAAGCAGGTTTAATCTGCTTCTGTTTTATTTGTATCAGTTTGTCTATCTTCGTTGTTTGTTTTGTCCAATTTCGTTCCGTAAAACTTTTTTCGTTTTCTGGTTTGGGTTACCCTATGTTTGTTGTTCATAAAAAAAATTAAAAATAAATCTGCTAGTCTGAAGCCGAAGCCGGAGCCGTGCCCTGCCGTTGGAGCCATTACGCCACTGCTACACCTTTGTCTCGCACCACCATCACGCTAGAGCCTTGATGTCGCCGTCTGCCTGATTTGGACCTGCTAGCCGACCGCAACTTGAAGAACTAAAAAATGACGAACATAAATTTCGTTTGCTACCTGCTGCCTGATCGAACTCGAGTGACTCCTCTGCTTGAACCGTTATTGTCTTCAAGCTGGAGACTGCCACCCAGTGGTGTGTGTCGTTGTATCTGATGAGAGAGTTGTGAAAGATTTAAGTGAGGAAGTTCTGAAGTTGGTGATCTGCGATTAAAGAAGATTGGTACATTGAAAAGTGATATGTTTTAAGCGTATTCAGAATGATGGGGCCATTTTTCTTTTTTTTTTGTCAAACGATAGATTTATTAGATTAGATGTTAGATTAGGGAGTCAGTGAGGTTCGAATCCACACCGTGGTGCAAGAACAACACTCGTCTCCACCATTGTGGTAAAGGCCATTTCCCTTGATGAGAATGTGTTTGAATTGTTGGGAAAAAAGGAGAAAATTAGTGGTGCTTGTTTGGCCATTTGAGGCCCACACAGAAAAGTTTTGTTGGAGTTTGCTTGCCAAGCACTCGACCACTTGAGTGATAGTTTTGTTACTCTCGGTTTGTTGATGTGATTGAAATATGGAAATCTCGTTCGTTTAGTGACAAGGAACACTCGTATGCTATCTCTCCATACTCTCAACGCCAGTATGAATTAATTCGCCAATTAAGTTAAGTCCAGTTCGCAGTCCTCCTAACGAAGTCTGTCACATCCCAGCCTGGG
Source organism: Cotoneaster glaucophyllus (assembly GCA_036320875.1). NCBI lineage: Eukaryota > Viridiplantae > Streptophyta > Magnoliopsida > Rosales > Rosaceae > Cotoneaster > Cotoneaster glaucophyllus. The sequence goes on along the minus strand of CM070068.1, from coordinate 2,773,400 downwards.
CCCCCACCACATCCTGGGCTCGACTCAGCCGTAGCACGATATTGTCTGTTTTGGGCCCTGACCACGCCCTCACGATTTTGTTTCTGGGAACTCACACAGGAACTTCCCGGTGGGTCACCCATCATGGGATTGCTCTCGCGCGAACACGCTTAACTTCGGAGTTCCGATGGAATCTGAAGCCAGTGAGCTCTCAAAAGGCCTCGTGCTAGGTAGAGATGAGAATATACATATAAGGCTTACATGATCCACACCCCTGGGCGATGTGGGATCTTACAATCCACCCCCCTTAGGGGCCCAACATCCTCGTTTGCACACTTCCGGCCAGGGATTGGCCCTGATACCAAATTGTCACATCCCGGCCCGAGACCCCACCATATCCCGGGCTCGACTCCGTCGTAGCACGATATTGTCCTATTTGGGCCCCGACCACGCCCTCACGGTTTTGTTTCTGGGAACTCACACGAAAACTTCCCAGTAGGTCACCCATCATGAGATTTCTCTCGCGCGAACTCGCTTAACTTCGGAATTCCGATGGAATCCGAAGCCAGTGAGCTCCCAAAAGGCCTCGTGCTAGGTAGAGATGAGAATATACATATAAGGCTTACATGATCCACACCCTTGGGCGATGTGGGATCTTACAGAGTCAGTCAGCATATGCTTGTTTGCAAACTCGTGTCGTATACCGCCATGAGTTTGACCGGGGGGGGGGGGGTGTTGGGAAATATTAGTATTTAAGTTTACTTTAATGTTTAGTTATCTGGGCTTAGCTTATTAGCATTAGGGTTTCGGTTTCTTACCTTTTAGGGTTAGGGTTATTTATTATAAATAGCATACTTGTTATTCAGTTGAGAACAAGTTAGTCATGATGTAATCTTTTGGAGTTTTGTAGCCGTTTCAGAATTCATTTGCTTAATAAAATTCTTATTATTTTGTAATCTTGTTCGTCACACTATGATATTCAACTATAAGTGAGAGATCTTAGTTTCAACACATGTGGAAGACAAATTCGATACCAATTTACTATAGTTAGTTCATTGTGTAGCTTAGTCTTAATCATTCACCACTTAGTACAAATATGTCATTACATTAACATACATACATACATACATACCCACGTCGAACTTCAACGATCCGAATCATCTATTTTTTAAGTTGCACCTCTTAGATCATCCTTACAAAATATTAGCCAAAATCATAAATATTTAAGACATACAATTGAGTTCAAAGAAATTGACAAATACTTTTGTTCTATAAGAAACAATGAAATTTCATTGTGATAATTAAATAGATAAATGGTTCGGATTGAATTGAATTTTTGCAAGGATGATCCATGAATAGAGACTTATAAAATAGACGATATATTTACAGTTTGATCAAACAAAATCTACAGCTTTAATTCCTTTAATAAGCTAAAATGTTTTTTAAATAAAAAAAAGAGCAATTATTAAATAAAGAAAGTTGTTATTGACACTCTAAGATATCATCATGCACTCTTCTATGTATAATTTTTCTCTTATGTTTTCTTAAAGCAAAACCGCATGCTTACATTTCAGAGTGCTAAGAACACTTCCACCGGTTGGTGAACTGCCAAGGCAAAAGGCCTACTCAAGCTCGAGTAGGTCAAGCAAGTTCAAAGAGTTGCCCGGAGGTATGTGACGCAAGGCTGGCATTATGCTACCATGGAATTGGATCCTCTCCGAGGTAAATCCTCGAGATCCTCCTGACTCAATAACACGGGCCGTTGGATTTTGATCCAACGACTACAAACAAGGGGGTCTCTCTAAAAGTTATAATAATTGTAGTCGTTTGATCAAAATTCAACGACCCGTGTTAGTGGGTTAGGAGGATCTCGAGGCTTTGCCTCGGAGAGGTTCCAATTCCATGCTACCATGACAGTTCTTGTATGGATAAAAAATTACTAGAGCAATTACTATTCAACGTGAATAATTACTACCTTTGTCTTTTCTTGCTCTTTGCCATGGCAAAACAGGGGTACCTGTACAAATAACAACTACCTTCGAGAAATAACGAACGACGATTTAAAGAAAACCAAATAAACCCACAAAAATAAATGAATATTTAGCCCAAACATTTTAAACTAAATTATGTGGTTGTTGATAATTGGATTATTATTTAAGTATGCATTAACGTGCTTTTACCTATTAATGACACATCATTTATTTTACAAATTTAGTTTAAAATTTTAATTAGTCTCCCGCATTATCCTTTGACAAAACATGAGCCCAAATTTGCCGTCCACCTAAATCATTCCTGACGTTTACATCATAAGATTTTGGCACTTATCACATCTCAGATTTTGTTACTAATGGAAAATCTTGAATTTGTTGCTTGTGTTTGACATTTGCCCTACAATCACTGAGAAAACGTGTAAAGTTTGATAATTACATAGATCCTATTTGTGAATACTTTTGGAGGCTTGTGTAGAGAAAGGCTTTCAGGTAGTGCGCAGCAGGAAACGGATTCGAAAAACTTGGTGGTTATGATAAATGGGTTATGCAAGCCAAACGTTGTCATTGAAGGTAATATATTTAATGTATAAAATAACAACCGAGGTTGGTAGAGTTCATTTTTGCTCTCCGAGTTTGTAATAGGGCAGCACATCTAATGGTATCTTTTGTTTCTGGAATGGGGTTGTTCAATACTCTTGCTTCTAATGTAAATGTTTTTCTTCGAATTTAATAATATTTCACTTTCGATGAAAAAAAATGTGAGTTAATGTGTTAATGTGTTTTAAATACAAAAATGTTAGTGGGAAGCAACCCAAAATCCAAATTGTGTCAAATGATTCGCGTTCGGAGAAAATTTACCTTGTCACTGATTATATAGATCCATACATCTATCATCACTTTTGTTACTTTGCTTTAAACTTATAGTTACTATTTTAAACTTTGTAACCTTTTCCTTTGTATACAGTCCACTGTGAGAGAGAGAAATCAAATTTACTGCAAGCCTTTTGCAGTAGTTAGACTTTCTTTTTTTTGTTCATGAGTCATGCATGATTGAGACTTTTAACTGGGATTTACAAGCATAAGTCTTGTCCAGCTCTTCTAAGAGAGACAACATCAAATAAAGCAAGAGACAATATCAAATAAAGCAAGGACAGAACCTAAGCATAACAAAGTTGAAAAATTCTCAAAATCTTGATCTAAAATCCCAATCCCCAGTTGGGTTCTCTACATTTTATCCCATATTCATAGAAAGCTGAGTCACAGATTTAAAGGTTCAGTTCTAACAGAGGGTTCTCTGCATTTTATCCCATGTACATGGATGGGTCTCATATTCTTCTAGTTTGAGGAATATGTGCTGGAATGTAATGCTTTCCCTAGACACTCAAAAGTGTTTTAGATTTTACACTAATTCTCGTTGCTTGTAAAAAAATGAGATCATCTGTATTTTGCACTAAAAGTCGGCAGTTTTATTTAATTAGAAACAATTATAAAGTGAAAATAATATTTTTTCACAGACCAATAGACCAACCTCTTTTATAATATTTTTCCTCCTTAAATGGAAGCTTCATGCCACAGATTTTTGAGTCCTCAAAATCTACCATTTGTTCAACTTTAATCCAATTTAAAATCCATGAAAGATGTCTTCTTTCTTGTTTATTTAGAGTATTAATAGTTATAGCTTTCTTCAGTATGATACATTTTATTCTAGCATTCATTGGTAGCTCTTTATTCTCTCTTTCTCTCTCTCTCTCTCTCTCTCTCTCTCTCTCTCTCTCTCTCTTGTTTTGCAATGGAGCCCTTCAGAAATTGTTATGGCACAGAAGGATGCAGCAGCAGTGAATCAGGGTGGACAACATACATTGCCTCTCCCATGCAAGAAGATGAGCCCGAATGCAGCAATATTGAAGACGTCGGTTACGAAAACCATCATCACATCGCATATCTCACCAGAAAAAAAGTTGGCAAAGATGAAAATGAGAGTGATGATTCAATGGCTTCTGATGCTTCTTCTGGCCCAAGTCATCATCATAATCTCGTGCGTTCGCGCAGTAAAGACAGTAAAGGCACCGCACGTTCCAAGCGCGATAACAACAAGCAATCTAGGCACAAGAACACAAGCAAACCAGAGAAGAAAACTGGTGAAAAGAGTACCAAAAGGAAGTGATGAGAAATTAGCGCTAATGAACTTTGATCCTGACGTCAAGTCCTGGCTCAAAGGGTACTGCAGATTATAGTTGTTAATTAAAACTATAATCTTGCAAATGAAGAAGAAGATGTATATTTGTTCTTTATATGTAGAATACACAAATGGAAGGATATATATTTCTCTTTTCTTCCACGAAAATTCTTGGATCCGCTATTCTTATTTCGATTTTTAATTTGTATCTCATTAGACATTTTTTTTTTCTGCATTTCTTTTTTCTCAACAATAATGCATTTTGTGTATGGAGTGTTTGTGCCGCTGTCTCATGTGGCTATGAAGCAAACAGTGTGAGCAATTTGCTGGAAAGAAGAAAGATCAGAAAGCATACATGAGGCTATCTGCATAAAAAAGAAAATATTGATGCGCTAGTTTTAAAAGCTTAGAAATTATTATGCAGAATGTGTGCATGTTAACAAGTTGTGCTGGAAAGAAAAAGATCAACATAGAAAGACAAATGCCAACTATGAATGCTGAGTTTTTTTTGTTGTGACAGAAAAAAAATTGGTAGAGTTTTACAAAAAAAAATTAAAAAATAAAAATTGGTAGAGTAGTTTCTGCAACAGGTGTGCAAATGCAACAGCAAAGCAAGTACCAAATATGGGCTGTACTTCCAACTCCAAAGAATATTCTGCCACTTACAAAAACAAAATCTGTAATTTGTCATCGAATTTGCACGTTTTATCAATAATATATGCATTAATTCCCAGATATCGCGAGATGTGAGTAACCGTCGACAGGCTATATTGTATAGATCGACCGGCTACTAACATTCTGCAATTATCCATCAAGATTTGTCCCGCAATGGAGAAATCTGCATGTTATCAGCAGTAGTTAGAACACATGCAAACATTTGTTTAGGAAAGTGAGAATTGAATTTAACAGAGAAACCATAGAACATGTCTTTTTGCCTTGCCTTTTGTCTTATTATTCATTAAGTCAACAAGAAGATCAGATAAGAAGATCACCCCTCACCAAGAGATTCTTCGTTCTTGCGTTACTTTAGTATTTGGGGAGTCCTGTACATACAGTATAAAATATAAATGTCTTGTAAGTGGATCACCTAGTGGGTAAATTTTTTTAAAATTACATTCAGTCGATCCTGAAGTTACAAAATGTTGATTATACATCGATTTACTTTACTATTTTCAGTACTTGAATTCGTCAGCTCACATTCAGCCAATCGTTAAATTATACAATGTAAATCATATATTGATATACTTTAGAATTTTTGAAATTGCAATTCTTCAGCTCATATTCAGTCGGCTGTTAAGTTATACAATGTCATTCATATATCGTTGTACTTTAAAAAATTTGGTACTTAGAATATGGCTTGGGACAACTAAAGTGAATATGAATACAAGTTTTGACAGGTGGAGTACAATATTTTTAGCTAAGAGTCAACAGAGGTAGAGCATGGGAGGAAAAATAGTTCATGGTTGACAACCAATTTAGGCTTTTTATTTTTTTGGAACATTTAGGCTTTTTCTGGACCCAATTTTCACAGCTGTGATGCCTCACCAGATTTGGTTTATTTAAAGGGAATTTAGCACATGGAAACCACATTATTCAGATTTATGGGACACATTTGATACACACCAAAAGCAAAGTAAATATTTGAGGAATATTTGGCACATACAAAGACAACAAAGTCAATAATTGCAAGAACAATGCACAAAAATATCTAATTAGAGCTGCAGAAATTGAGAAAAATATAAAAATTTTGAGTTCCCCTAAATTGAATAGAATTACATCTTTCAAAGTTAGAAAGGGGTTGTGGGCGTGGACAGATCTGCCAAAAGCACAAGCATAACAAAGCACACTTCAAAGTCTTAAAAAATAAACTGATAAAACTTATTTGGGATAAAAAAAATTCACTGAAAAAGAGTTGGCAGAAGCTCCGCCCCAGCGTACAATCGTCAGCAGAAATTATTCAGATGGAGTGTTCTCTGCTTGAGTTGAATGTGCCACAGAAATTGGACTTAAATCTTTGACTGTTTGGCGATCTTGAACCATTCAGTATGGAAAGCACCTTCCATGTCAGTTCTTTCGTATGTGTGAGCACCGAAGTAGTCACGTTGAGCTTGGACCAAGTTAGCGGGCAGGCTTTCCCTTCTGTAGGAGTCGAAATAAGCAAGACTAGCTGACATACCAGGGGTGCTGATGCCTGAGTTGATAGCAAGGCATACCACCCTTCTCCAGGCAGACTGCCTCTCAACGATCTCTTTCGAGAACTCTGGGTCCACAAGAAGGTTTGCAAGATCAGCATTCCTGTCATATGCCTTCTTAATTCTGTCTAGGAACACCGCACGAATGATGCAACCTCCCTTCCAGATCCTGGCCAATTCGCCCAACTTCAAGTCCCATCCCTGCTCAATACTCTTTGCACGGATCAAATTCATCCCTTGTGCATAACTGCATATCTTTGATGCATAAAGCGCTTGTCTCACATCATCGATCAACTTTGCCTTATCCACCTCTGGGGTGTTCAAGCTATCCTCAAAGCCGGCTGATTTGAACACTTTAGCTGCTTTAACCCTCTCGTCCTTTAACCCACTGAGGAACCTTGCATCCAAAGAAGATTCAATTGTTGGAGCTGCAACTGATAGTTCAGCAGCTTGCTGTACGGTCCATTTACCAGTACCCTTCATGCCAGTCTTGTCCAAAACCTTGTCGACCAAATATCCATCTCCCTTGTCATCCTTGATTCCAAATATATCAGCAGTGATTTCAATCAGGAAACTGAGAAGTTCGCCCTTGTTCCACTCTGAGAAAACTTTTTGGAGTTCCTCATTTGACAACTTTCCAACTGATTTCAGTACATCATAAGCCTCCGCTATCAGCTGCATATCGCCGTATTCAATCCCATTATGAATCATCTTGACAAAGTTACCAGACCCACCTTTGCCAATGTAAGTCACACAAGGACCACTGTCCGGAACTTGAGCTGACACCTTAAGAAGAATGTCTTCAATGTACTTATAGGCCTCAAAGGAACCTCCAGGCATCATAGAAGGCCCGTATCGAGCACCCTCCTCACCACCTGAAACTCCCATTCCAAGGTAAAGAAGACCTAGTTCAGCCATGGCTTTCTCCCTCCTCTCAGTATTCTCATACCACTCATTACCACCATCAATGATGCAGTCACCTTTCTCCAGGTAGACGGACAGGGTCTTTATGGTCTGGTCAACAGGCGCCCCAGCCTTGACAAGCATGATCACGACACGGGGTTTCTGGATTGACTTAACAAAAGATTCGGGATCATGGAATCCATAAAGGGGAAGGTTTCCTTCCTTTTTAGCTCGCTCAACGGTCTCATCAACTTTGGAGGTAGTTCTATTGTATACTGAAATGGGGAAGCCTTTCTCTGCAATGTTGAGAGCCAAATTTTGGCCCATGACAGCCAAACCGGCAAGGCCTATTCTTGTAGGTTTTGGTGTTGCAGCCATCTTTTTGCCTGTTTGACATTTGGATTTGTTAGTGAGAGCGTCAATTTTATATCCATATAATGGTAAAATACGAAGTACAGATCTGAGAGACCTTAGTCCCGAAAAACAAAATGTCAGGATGCTCTGATGAAATCCAACAAACTTCAATTGCTCAAATTACAAAACAATAGATCATAAATTAATTTCACAGGTAATCACATATTCCAATACCTACATACTAATTGCAGCATTGTATATCATTGATGAGATTGAAAATTATGTATATGACTCTCAGATGTATTAAACAAAAATAACAAATGTAATGAACAATGATACTCCCGTAAGAACTTACTAAGCCGGTAAGCCCTGCATACTAATTTCGTATTGTAGAACATAGACGAGATTAAACATTAAGTATCTGATCCTCAGATGAATAAAACTAAACTAACAAATCTAACGAACAAAGGTGTTACCCCAGTTTGAATCACTAAGCCCTCACTTTTTACAGTCCCATTGTTCCGATCGACTCAATGGACAAACAAAAAAAAAAACTAAACTTTCATTGCCTCACTAAGCCATCACTTTTACAGTCCAATTGTTCTCTGAAGCTAACCAAATTAAACCAGACCCACTTACTCTTTACTTATCTAAAACAAAATTCAATCATATTAATATAAAAATCATAAACTCCACAACCCATCAACCAAATGACTGGATGAACTGAAAAGCATGATCTAATCAATCTGAAAAATTCCAAGAATCCACAGATCAGTGCAAAACGGAATTCATCGTCAAGATTATGAACAACCGAATAACACTAACAAACGAAACACAGATCAAAAAATCCCAAATCATGGCAACCAATCAAGTCTCAGAAAAAGCTATGATTTTCAACCTCAGTCAGTCAAATAATTTAATGGCTGTAATTGCATTCAGTAAAGTACATCAGTGAAAGGGAACATTTTGATCAAAACCCAGAAAGCAAAAGGATCCGAACCTGAAAGTGTTCTTCTGTGAGGAGAGAAGGAGGATTGAAAATCTGAGGAAATCGAGCGAACCCAAGAAATCAAAGATCTGGGGTAGGCGGAAAGTGATGAGCTTTTATATTAAGAAAAGATTTTCGATGGTATTTAGGGAATATTGCAGCGGGTCAAGATTGGCCACTGGCTCGGTTGGTGAGGTGGACACGCCGTCGTTGAAGGTGGGTTAGGTGTGGAGATATGGCAACTCCATCCAACGTAACACCACTTGACTGGCGCCAATTCAATTTACTCTTACCCGTATTATTATAACTTCGTTCAACATTTGTCACCTATACGCGGTATACGAGAGACGAGAGTCGAACTTAAAATTTCAAATACACGGTCAAATAACGTAAACCCGTTTCGCTACAAACTTCTATAAAAGTTTTCATTGATTTAAAAGAATTCTTTATGGTTTGTGTTCTTTTTTCTTAAAAGAATGCGAGCAATGCATCTTATTCTCTTAATGAGAAGTCGTAACAAGATTTCTGTAAGTGAACTCCTACCTTGATGCTCCTCATGCTCTTGTCTCGAGAGGCGAGCATTGCATGCCTATTCTTGAAAAAATGATAATCACGCAATAATTTTTTACATTTACATTATTTTGTTTAATCTTATATTTTATTTTTATTTGATTTATATAATCCGATGACAGAAATAACAGAATGTACGTAAGAGAAGAAAATTGATGTGCTTATATCATTTTTGCTATCCCAATGGCAAGGTGAGGAAACATGTGTTCTCAATAGGCTAAGTCAAGATCCAAGGGTTAAATTCCTTCCAATATAACTAAAACAAAGAAGGGAAAAGACAACTCCATTTTTAACTCAATTAACTTTTTAATTTTTAAATATGATAAGAATCTGAAACGGATCTAGGAAAGCATATGCATCTGACCTGGACATGGTTTGGGTGGGCACTTTTGCTAATTAAATTACTAACCCAATTGCAAATATATGCATTCTTCGTACACATTGCCCATCTCAACATGATGTCACCAATTGCAAAGCATCCACATCACCACAAGTACCCGTTTTGCATAACCCGCCAGTTGTATTTGCTTAAGGAACCGGATCCCATCCGGATCCTAATAAACTGAGTCCATTAATCAGTGAATTCGGATCGTTGAAATTTGATCATACGGCTACAAATAGAAAGCTACTCTAAAAGTTATAATAATTGTAACATTTGAATCAAATTTAAACGGTTCAGATTCTTTAATTAGTTAACTCAGTTTTCTTGGATCCAAAGGGGATCCGGTTCATTTACTAAATACATTCATCATGTTGCGTATCCATTTGCATCACTATAATGTGAATTCTTATCAGTCAATCACAAGAATTCACCATGGTACATTGCATTTTACTTTATACATTCACCATTTGACAATTGGATATGCAACCAAAGAAAAAAAGTCGTATCGGATAAGGCTTTTTAACCAAAATTATCTCTTAGATTGTCATAACTCCCCATTTTGGTCTCTCAAATTTAAAATTAACTGAATTAGTCCCTGAAATTGTCTCTGTCAATAATTTTGTTCCTTGTATTAAAAATTTATGTTAAATTGAAGAAACCACATGTTCATGGGAAAGGTTGATTTAACAAAATTACCCTTAATTTAACAGAGATTTCTTGCAGAACATTCATAAAACGATTAACGGTGGACAAACTCAGGGACCACTTATATCGATTTTAAATTTCAGGGATCAAAGTAAGGTATTATGGCAATCTCGGGACCATTTTAGATTAAAAAGCCGACTTTTAAATGGTGAATGTATATGTATCGTAGCTATGTCCTGCAAATAAGACCTTCCAACCAAATTTGATAAATGAATAATGATTATGTAATAACATAAGCAAGGAATACTAAGAACATTCATAAACAACAAACTGCATAGATTATGTACCTGTAGTGCATTCTACTCGAGTTCCTGTCGATATAAAGTGAGAGATAAGTCTTTCGATAGAGAGAATTTAGGGTAGGATCAGATTCATTTGATGAATGCTGAAGGTTTAAAGTAGTCAGAATCGATGAATTACATATTATGCAAAGTGCAAAAGAATTGCTACGTATACATTCCCAATCTGGCTGTTTACAACCCATGCTTCACATGAATAACAGATACAACATTAAGGCAAGCATAACAGACAGCTTTTCCCAGAAACAAAAAAGACCAAGACATAATTTCTCACCGAGCTTTGCTCTGAGGTTGCGATTAATGAAGGAATCCAAAACTTGTGAGAATTAGTAAGTAGTGACAGACGATAGCTGTGACTCGCTGATGAACTTGGAGTGGAGCTGCGAAGATGGTTTTTCTTATCTATAAGCCAAAATTGCACATCTGAACAAATTCCATATCATTGTCCAAATAATAAGTCCAGAGTTTCTTGTATTGGTTCATAGCAATGTCCAACCAAGGTTTCATGTTTCCGTTGTAATGAATGACCGCAGCTTTTCTAATCTCGTCCATGCTAATACTGGGATTGTACCCCAGCCCAAGCACATGCCACGATTTGTCCAACGACTTTGTTGTCGAGTAGAAGGTAATCAGCCCCGGCGGAAGAGTCCCCAATTTCCACAGAGTCCGGTCCTCATTCTGCAAAATTCATGGACAAGAATTATTCACAATTATATGATTGGATTCAACACTCAACTAGTAACAACACAATTGAACTTCAACTATATATGGTAATTTCCAAGTGAATTACAAATTGTGTTGTGTAAATAAAAGTTACATACTTCGAAAATGCTAACCCGAATGGCACTTAATCTTCCCCCACGCAAGGAATTTAAGCAAAAGAAAACACTTACCAAGTTCTGCCAGTAATGGTACTGCTCGGTGCTTTTCTCCTGCCTCCAAGCATCAAGATCAAATATATTCATCCCGTAGGCCCAAGCACATGCCCTCGGATTGAACCTTTCCCTGATAAGAGGGTGTGAAAAATTCAGATACTGTGCGTACCGATGGAAGGACCCAAAGCAGGTCTCAACAGCTCCATTCACCTTCCCATCCAAATCGATCTTCCATAATCCTGTCAAGTCCTTTTGAACCACAACATCATCGTCCAAAAAGAGAATTTTGTGCAGTTTGGGATACATCTCCGGCAAATAAAACCGAAGGTGATTCAACATTGACAAGTACTTGGGGTTTCTATATTTCATGTTTTGTGTATCCTTGGTAGCATTCTCTGCCCGATTCTCAAAGTAGAACTTCTGCAACTTTGCTGACTCAAGTTGCCTCAGGACTGGCACATATGAAGAGTTCAAGAAAGTAAAATCTTCAACTGCCTTCACCTCAACATATGCACCCCGTTCCACAGGCCTCATCTTAAACCAGACCTTCATCGGTGCAAGACTCATCCTATCTGTAACAACATGGAACACATGTTTCCATGGTTCATTGGAATTATTCACCACAGATCGTACCACAACTGAGACAGCAATGACATTATCTGAAAAAATTGCATAATGGTACAAACTTGGGTCCTCAAATTCGGGGCTTGGTTCCTCTTCCTTGTACTTCTCCGGATGTGAAATTCTTTCCTCAACAAGCCTCATGGCCAAACAATGCAAACTTTTTGGTATCGATTTTGCAGCAATCAAGCTTGCAAATGCCCCATTCTTCTTTGCCTTTATAAGCAACTCATTAACAGCAAAAATGGTATCCTTCAACTTCTGAATCTTGAGCTGATTATCATAATTCTCCTTTGACTCCCCAATCATTAACCGAGCAATTTTGACCTTATCCTTCACCTCCTTCTCGAAATGCCTCAAAACATCCTCATCCAAAGGACCGTCTGATTCAAACAACGCGGTCCTGTAACCCGGCTTCATTTGAAGATCATAGAAATTCGACGCCAAATCATCAAACATTCTCATTTGCCTAGATATCTCAAGCTTAAGCTTCCTGGCGTAAGCCGCGTAAGCATTCACCAGAGTAACATGATCATTGGCTTGCTTATATATCAAATCTAATCTTGTTTTCAAAGGATCAGAATTTAAAGCTAAAAACGTCCTACGCATGTACGCGTTTCCAGTTGTCGGAAGTGCCTGCAATCAATTAAACCTCAAGATTAAAACTTCAATCCTATCTGATTGAAAAAAATTAACATCTGGGTTTTGCTTTAGTCAAAATTTTTTACATGGGTTTTTTTTTTTTACTTTTTACTGAATTTGGGTTTTTTTTTTCCAATCTGAGATTTGTTCAAATGTGAAAATTATAAATTAGAATGTGGGTTGTAATTAATCAGTGAAATTGACATCTGCGTTTTGCTAAAGCTTCGAAATTTCAATCTAAATCTCGATTAATTACAAAATTAAATGATAGAAAACGGATTGAGGAAGAGAGGGCAATACATACAGAATCGTGGTGTGGAGTCGAAGGATTTGTGGTGAGGATAACAGAGAGCGTGGCAATGAAGAGCAGAGAGAACATAGCCGAGACAAAGATCCGATACGAGAAGAAGCTCCGGAGGCTGAACCCGCCAAAACCCGACCCACCTCCGCCACGGCTGCCTCGCACGGCCACCGCCATTGCATCAACCAAGCTCCGATCAGAGCGCTCTCGACCTCAAAACGGAGAATGATCGAATGGTGTTTTGATTCTAGCAGCAGCAAAAGAGTTTTGAGTTCTGTCTCTCAGCTGATTGGAAAGTGGAACGAGGAGTGAGAGAGAGAGAGAGAGAGAGAGAGAGAGAGAGAGAGAGAGAGAGAAGGTGATCGGAAGTGTGCGAGTGTGTGAGATCTCAGCTGGGTGTGAAGAAGAAGACCATGTGTGTGAGATCGTGGAAGAGATCAAACTTCCAAGTGAGGAGAGACCTAATTTTCGTGTCGGTGTTTTCATTTTTCTTTAATAAAAAATATTAATATAATAATAGGTGTTGGATGTGGGGTGGGCTAGATCATGTAATAAGAGAGTTTATAATTACTTACTTTATTACAAAAAAAAATTTTATTTTTTCTTAATACATTGATATTTTTACTCTAAGAGGGGGGAGTTCCGCTAAGCCATATAATGGACAACTTAATTTGGTATCGAATTCGTCATCCACAAGATTCGAACTTAAAAGCTCTAACTTCCAAATGAAAAATAATACCCTAGACCATAGTACTGAATGACTTCATAATATCCTAGACCATAGTACTGAATGACTTCTTTTTTTTTGGATAAATTACATAGTAGCCCCTCAGGTTTGAGGTTTATTACAATCTCATACAACAACTTTAAAACATTTCACTTTCATACCTCATGTACCATTTTATTTCAAAATAATACCTCCGTTACATTTTTCATCCATTAATCTGTTAAGTGTTGACGTGGTTGCCACATGGCAATTTTTTTTTTTTTTTAAAAAAAAAAAACCTAAATCTTCTAAATAAATATATATTAAAAAAAAAAAAAAAAAAAAAAACTAAACTGAATTAAATCACCCCGTACCCCCCCCCCCCACCCCACCCCCACCCCAAAACCAGAAACCCAGAACACACCCCCCCAACCCGTGACCCTCCCTCCCCAAATCCCCATTCCTGCAACCAGTTCGTCTTCTCCCCGCACCCGCACTCACCCTCCCTCCCCCTTCTCCTTCCCCTTCTCCTTCCTCCATGTTCTTCCACCTGTAACAACAGAAAAGAAAAAAAAAAAAAAAAAAAAAAAAAAAAAGAAAAACCCACAGAGGGTGGGTGCGAAAGTGGGTCGTGCGCCGGGAAGGGGGGAAGCGGATCGTCGCAGCGGGAGAAGGGTCGATGTGGGTTTCTGGGATGGGTCGGCTGAAGTGGGTCGTCCGCCGGGAAGGAGGGGAAGGGCGTCGTCGGGGTGGGGAAGGGCGAAGCGGGTCGTCGCCGGGGGGAAAGACGAATTGAAGGGGGATTTTGTTTTGTTTTTTTTTTTTTTTTCTTTCTGGGTTGCAGGGAAGAAGATGAAGATGGGTGGGGGGGGGGTGGGTTGGGGGTTATCATTTCTGGGCTTTCTAGTTTGGTGGGGACGCGGGTCGGGTGGGGTGGGGGGGGGGTTACGGGGTGATTTAATTCAATTTGTTTTTTATTTTATTTTATTTATTTATTTAGAAGATTTAGGTTTTTTAAAAAAAAATATATATTGCCACGTGGCACACATTTGGCAGCCATGTGGCAGCCACCTCAGCACTTAACAGATTAATGGATGTAAAATGTAACGGAGGTATTATTTTGAAATAAAATGGTACGTGAGGTATGAAAGTGAAATGTTTTAAAGTTGTTGTATGAGATTGTAATAGATCTCAAACCTGAGGGGCTACTATGTAATTTACCCTCTTTTTTTTTTATTACCTTAAAAATGTCTAGATGAGGAGCCATGAAAGTCTAATACTTTAGCAAATTTACACCAAGTTAAAAAAATAATAATAAAAAAAATAATAAAAGATTTAAGGGATTAGCCTAACCCAACAATTTAAATCAAAATTGAGGTTTAGAAAATATCTCATGGTTGACTATAGTTCACATATTTTATACCAAAAAAATTAGACTTGTTGAAAATATCAGCATTGTTGAAAACATTGGTTGATAAATGAATGCCCACAAATGGATTTTCAACATTGCAGATTAATGAAAACATTGGCAGCGTTAATATGTAGACTTTGGAATTGTAGGAATCACATTTTCAAAGCTATATGTTCTAAATTTCAAATGCATAATTAATGGGTTTGATCGGAGCTGCTCTATAAATAGAGCGCTTCGTATGCTTACAATAAGATACAAGAAGAATAAGAAGAGAAAAGATCAATACACTTGTATCTATTCCTCTCTCTTAATTTGTCATCTCCTTGTGCTATATTTACAGTATAATATTTTACATCAGCTTCGCTCCTTTTCTAACTTTTACATATTTATAACAAGACTCAATTTTGTAATCTAGATTGAGAAAATTAGGGTAGGTAGAAATCAAATTCTAATTCGTTCGAGCTATAACCCTATTCAAGATAAAGTTCAGAAGTAAAGAGTTTGTAACTCAAGTAAAAAAGTTCGAAACTCCACTTTCCAAGATCGATTGTTTCAATAAAAAGTAGAGTACAAATTGTTTCAAAATGGTAGACAAAGCCCATCAATTTTCTAATAACAACACCAAAAGCCCAATATTGCTTTGTGTTTATGTTGTCCAGGCCCAACCCAAACAAATGGATTATCATTCTTCAACCTCCCACCAAACCTCGCAGTAAATAACTGAAATTTGAAATGGAATTCAGACTTAGCCGTTAGAGATAACATGCCGGGCCTCAGCCTCTCTCTTCCCGCTCCCGCCAAACTCCCTCCACCTCCTCCTCTCAGTCCGAAAGCCACCAACTTTGAGCTTCTCAACAACCGTCTGATCAACCAAATTAATGTCGGCCATCTCCGCAAAGCAATCACCACCCTTGATCTCCTGGCGCAGCGCGGGATCCACCCCGACCTCCCCACCTACTCACTCCTCATCAAGTCCTGCATCCGGTCCCGGAACTTCGAGCTGGGCAAGCTCGTCCACGACCGGTTGGCTCACTCCCAGCTCGAACCCGACCCGGTACTTCTGAACTCCTTGATTAGCTTGTATTCGAAATCTGGGGACTGGAAGAAGGCAAATTCGATCTTCGAAAACATGTGCAGTGAGAGAAATTTGGTTTCTTGGAGCGCCATGGTGTCTTGTTTTGCGAACAATGATATGGGATTCGAAGCGATCTCGACGTTTCTTGATATGCTCGAAGATGGGTTTTACCCGAATGAGTATTGCTTTGCATCTGTGATTCGGGCGTGTTCGAATGCCCGGAATATTGGGATTGGGAAGATAATTTTTGGGTCGGTGATCAAAAGTGGGTATCTTGGGTCTGATGTGTGTGTTGGGTGTTCATTGATCGATATGTTTGCGAAGGGTGGTGGAGATTTGGGTGAAGCGTATAAGGTGTTTGAGGAAATGCCTGAGACGGATGCGGTGACGTGGACTTTGATGATTACTAGGTTTGCACAGATGGGTTTCCCCGGAGAGGCTATTGGTTTGTATGTGGACATGTTGTTGAGTGGGTTCATGCCTGACCAGTTTGCACTAAGTAGCGTTATATCGGCCTGTACAAAGCTGGAATCACTTTCACTGGGGCAGCAATTGCATTCGTGGGTTATACGGTCTGGATTGGCTTTAGGTCATTGTGTCGGGTGTTGTTTGGTGGACATGTATGCCAAGTGTGAAGCTGATGGATCGATGAATGATGCAAGGAAGGTATTTGATCGGATGCCAAACCATAATGTTATGTCATGGACTGCAATTATCAATGGATATCTGCAGAGCGGAAAGGGTGATGAGGAAGCCATCAAACTCTTTGTTGAAATGATGTCGGGTCATGTTCCACCAAATCATTTCACATTTTCTAGTATTCTGAAGGCTTGTGCAAATCTTTCGGATCTGCATAAGGGTGAACAAATTCACTCACTGGCAGTGAAATCAGGTCTTGCTTCCGTTAACTGTGTGGGAAATTCGCTTATCACCATGTACTCAAAGTCTGGCCAGGTGGAAGATGCCCGCAAATCTTTTGATGTTCTGTATGAGAAAAATTTGATATCTTATAACACAATTGTTGATGCATATGCCAAGCATTTAGATGCAGAAGAAGCCTTTGGACTTTTTCATGAAATTCAGGATACAGGATATGGGGCTAGTGCTTTCACATTTTCTAGTCTTTTGAGTGGAGCTGCAAGCATTTGTGCAGCTGGTAAGGGCGAACAAATCCATGCCCGGATAATAAAGTCAGGACTTGAGTCAAACCAAATCATTTGTAACGCTTTGGTTTCCATGTATTCTAGGTGTGGAAACATAGATGCTGCTTTTCTAGTTTTCAATGAGATGGAAGATTGGAATGTTATATCATGGACTTCAATGATCACGGGTTTTGCAAAACATGGATATGCAGCTGCAGCGGTGGACATGTTCAACAAAATGCTTGAGGCCGGAATAAAACCTAATGAGATCACATATATTGCTGTTTTGTCAGCTTGCAGTCATGCGGGTTTGGTTGATGAGGGTTGGAAACACTTCAAGGAAATGCAGAAAAAACATGGTGTTGTCCCAAGAATGGAACATTACGCATGCATGGTTGATTTATTAGGCCGCTCAGGATCCCTTGTAGAAGCCCTCGAGTTTATTAACTCAATGCCTTTTACAGCTGATGAACTCATCTGGCGGACATTTCTTGGAGCCTGCCAAGTGCATGGTAACATAGAGCTTGGTAAACATGCAGCAAAGATGATTATCGAGCAGAACCCACGTGATTCGGCAGCATATAGTTTACTATCGAATTTGTATGCTTCCACTGGTCGGTGGGAAGAAGTGGCAAAAGTAAGAAAATATATGAAAGAGAAGTATTTGATCAAAGAAGTAGGTTCTAGCTGGATAGAGGTGAAAAATAAGATCCACAAGTTTCATGTTGGGGATACTTCACACCCGAAGGCAAAGGAGATCTACGATAAACTGGATCAATTGGGCACAAAGATAAAGAAACTGGGCTATGTCCCGAATACAGATTTTGTACTTCATGATGTGGAAGAGGAACAAAAAGGATTTTACTTGTTTCAACACAGTGAGAAAATAGCAGTGGCGTTTGGTCTTATTAGCACATCGAAATCAAAACCTATTAGAGTATTTAAGAATCTCCGTGTTTGCGGAGACTGCCACACTGCGATTAAGTATATTTCGGAAGCCACTGGGAGAGAAATAGTGGTAAGAGATTCAAATCGGTTTCATCATTTCAAGGACGGGAGATGCTCTTGCAACGAATACTGGTGATATTTTTACATAAATTCAAACTGTAAATGATAGAATAATCTCCTAGCGGGATTTATGTATTTTCCAATGAATCTAATATACGGTTTCCAATCTTTCATTTCACATCCTCTGCTTTGTCTTTGAGAATGTTTAAGATTTGTCTGTAGAGGTGGATCAAAAGGAGCTTCGCTTCATCATAGTGCCTACACTAGCAGGCGGAATCGTAAGTTTCTTATTCAAATTTTTGAGGCCCCAGTTCCTTGTTTTTCAAGTTGTACACTGTACAGTTCAAATCTGCACATTTGTGTTACTATTGATGTATACTGCTTTCTGATTGCTTTAAATAAAATTGCATGATTTCGCGTCTTATTCTTTTACATTTGATTTATTCTTATTCTTTTACTTTTGATGTATTTGATGTAAAATATAATTTTGGAAAGAGTATCGACGGAACCTTTTGCTAGAGCTTTCCCCATATTCCCCCTTCTGAAAACATTTTGTTGGAACTGAGCCTTGATTTTCTCTTTTCTTCCTTTGTCCTGTATTATGAACTCCTGTTAGTGCACTTCTTTAGTTTCTATTTAATTAAATTCAAGAAAAATTAGAGGGAATATATTATGTTTTGCAATATAATATTAGCACAATTTAGGATTAAATTAGCTACTAAAAATCAGTATTTCTGTTATGCTACTAAACAAAACTTTGGAACTAACTTAAATTTCAAGAGATGTTTCAAACCAGTGAATCCTGATAGGTTTCATTCTGATGAGATCGAGTTGAAATTTAGCGGCTTTGAGCTTGATTTCGACTCTGATTTGATTGCGTATAATGCCTGTAAACTATCATCACCGGAAATATATATAATTAAAATATCAAGGTTCTTATGTTTGCAGATCTTCGTAGGAAAATAAGGTATTGCAGGAAGGAAAGAGAGGGAGAGAGATGGAAGTCTCTGAGAAAATATCCAAATGAGGAAGAACAAATTGCAAAACAAAACAAAATAAACCATGTTACATTTAGTCAAGCCAGCCCTCTAAAAAGCTGAAAACAGTGCTCAATTGGACTTTATACGTTAGTGGATAGCTTTTGTGAATGTCTTTCGTTTTATAGTAATTTTAATATCACGAACCAACTCCCATTTTCACCACCTTTATTTCTGCGTCATGACCAACTCTCCCCCCACCATTGCCATTCCCTGCTCCATCCATTGCATTTTTTTCTCCTCCCTTTGTTCTTGTACACCTGGAATTATTGCTGTACTTTCTTCGGCAATAATATTAATTTTTCGAATATTTCTACAAGTATTGATGATAAATTACTAGCTCTGTCGGTAGTGTTCCGATAATATTTTGATGATCAGGGTTTTTTTGGAACAAGCAGTCTTTAAATTCATGCGGCTAATTCTTGACCAAAAAAAAAAAATTCATGCAGCTAATTTAGTAAGAATTTTACATGATTTAGGAAATTTATTTGTGATAGATAAGATTCTAGACAGTGCTGAAAATTTGACCAAAACATTTTATTGCTTATTTGCTTGGATCTGATACAGATTTTAAAGTGAGTTGAGGATTAGTTGACTTGTACACAAACAGAAGATCAACATAGATGGATAATGGGAAAAATGTGGAAATGATAAGAACTCGGCGTCCATCGGTCTTAGCCTAGCAAATCCATTGAACTTGTGATGGACTGGTTTGAGGACTCTGCTCTCAGATAAGCTGTGTTGCAAGGGACATCCTCGAGGTCTCGAAGGAAAGGATGATAAGGACTGTGCAGTTGCAGGTCATTGAGCATTTGGCGAAGCTCGGAAGCTTCCTCTTTGAGCTGAGCATTCTCTTGCAGAACCTTCTCATGGGACTCTGAGACATGGTTCAGCTTGTCCAAAATTTGGTGATTCTCGTTTCTGAGCCAAACCACTTGTGACCAGAGTTCATCGAGGTGCTTCTGCTTGCGCATACGTGATCTGCGTGCAGATTCTCTGTTAGATATCATTCGTCTTTGTTTCCTCTCATTGATGAGACTGAGTTGCTGCTCATCAGCCTCATCAGAGGTTGAGTTACTACTGAAGGAAGATGGTTGCTGTGGATTGTTATTAACTTCTTGAAGTTGGGAAGTAGAGTATTGGAAATTGTACAATGGGCTAGAAAACGGGTTGAATTCAAAAGTGGTTGCGTTGCTTTGAGTGCTCATGCTAAAAGGAGGGTAGGGAGATGATGAGCTCGAAGGAACGAGGTAATGGATTCCAGTGACCTCACTGGGCTGCATGGCTTCTCAAACTTTCAACGGATAAAATGCAAGGTCTTAGTGGTGAAGGAGGTGAGTGGAGAGTACTTAGTTTTTGCTTGTGTTAGAAGGGGCGGAGAGAGGCTCGAGGAGAGGAGGCCTTTATAGGGTGAAAAGTGTGAGAAAGTGCCTTCAAAGCTCAGCTGATTGGAAAATCATGCGTATCATGTCTCTATTTTATCCAGCATCATCACATTCATCTATGTGTACATGAATGTACGCGAGATGTTTGTCTCTCGTTTACATGTTCGTTATGGGCATGCATCCATGGATCGATGGCTACATGCATGTATGCATGAAATGATATTTTTACATACATACATGTAACATGGGGGATTACAAGTAGTGTTTGTGGATAATCATTTTTCAGATCAAAATCTCCGCTTACATGAGAGAGAGAGAGAGAGAGAGAGAGAGAGAGAGAGAGAGAGAGAGAGAGAGAGTTTGTGTTATAAATTGTTGGGAGTACAATTATTTTAATGGAAGAATGTTTAGGCAAAATAATGCAAGGCAAGAGAAAATGGGATCAAGAAGGCAATCTTAATTTTGGTGTGCCATTGTCAAGTCTACTGGGATGGATGCTATCCAATAGAGCCTTGTGACGTTAGGAATGGAAAGAAATTAAAGAGGTTTAGAAAGGCAAGAACTTTTATACGTACTGGTAAACTCAATTGAGATGTGAAAGTAAAAGAGTCTCATATCAATGAAAAGAGAAATCTTACAAGGGCTGGGAAGAGGTTGGCCGACTCTCAATATTGACAATTAGTTTTATGGTAGAACATCAACTTTCTTTATAGTATCAGAGCGGGTTAGCCCACGTGTGAAATTTGTTGGAAAATTAGTTATTATTTTATTATTGTTAATGATTTTCTTGTGGGCCAAGGATATTAGAGTTTCTTGCCCGTCAAGGATTAGGGTTTTGCTTTAGTTTTCACTATATATAGTAGTGCTTGTATTCGTTATTTTCAATTAAGCTAGTCACAATGTAACCTCTTAGGGTTTTGTAGCCGTTTTGGCATTCTCAGTTTGTTTAATAATATTCTTATTATTTTGTAATCTTGTTCGTTGCGCACTCTGATATTCAACTTAACCACATGTGAAGTCCAACTGCGACATGTCTCCAAGTCATCCAATTGGTGTTGGTCACGTGTTTGGCTTGAAAATTTGTCACGCGTGAAGGGGTGTGTGAGAATGTGAAAGCAAGGGCTTATAAGAGATTGCGTTACTTCTCATATTGCCAATTGATTTTATGACAAAACCTCAACTTTCTTCAACTCCCTATTAGTATATCAATTAATCAACCGTACTTAACAATATTTTGTTCAATCGTTAGCAACATCCGCCCTCTGCCGTTTTTAGGTTCTAATCCTGTTAGCCTGTTGCATGAATCATGGCAGAAAATGTCAGATTTCATAGTTTGTTTCATATATTCTGGGGAGAAAAATAACAGAAACGTAGCAAATTTTTTTTTTTGCTCACCAAGAACTTGATTTAGAATTTTATATATTGGTTTTAATTCTACTCCAATAAAATACGAAATACGTATAGCAGTATGCTAATCCCATACACCACTTAGCTATTGAAGTCAACAAAAGCTCAAGCTAGAAACATACATGGAGGACATTTAAAGTGAGAGATTGGACAACTTTCTTGTCCTCTTTTGAAAGCTGAGGTACAAAGGTGCAAGCATACATTCTCCAAGAAAGAGAAATGCAACTCAATTATCAAACATCTGCATTATTATAAAAATCAGTTTGGAAGTTGAGGACAAATTGTCCTAGCCCAAATTAGTCTGGCCTTCCTTGGAAGTATATTTTCTTATCACTAATTAACCACATAACAAGTATTTATTGAACATGTGATTTAATTTTTAAAGACGTGATAAATGTTTATTAAAAAAGTAACGCTACTGAAACTATATCTTAATTGCAAGAGTAGATCTCTCTTTTCCCTGGCTTGGTTAAATATTTAAGCATAATTAATGGTGCACTTAGGTCAAATTAAGTCAGTTGTAGCAGGAACATGGAAAAAAGATTAGTTTTTGTTCAAGCCATTCAAATTAGCAGATGTTACTGAGTGGAAAACTCTTGTAGTATAGTGTTGGGAAACAGATACATGGGATTCATGGATGTACTTTAAAATCCAGTCTTCCACTAACTAAAAGTGTTTTGAATGGATACAGAAACCAAAATCTTAATGACGATCAGGCAAATGCTCTCTCTCTCTCTCTCTCTCTCTCTCTCTCTCTCTACACCTGAGGGTTTGGGTTGGGTCAAGTTGAGTGGACTGAATGGTCAACAATGCCATGAGACAGGTTTAGACTGCTCTATCTTTTCTTGTCTTGCAAGTGTCCTTCTCATGTTCCATACTTCTCTGTATTTTATTTTGTTTGAGGATTTGGAGTATATAGAGGTGGATGAGTGAGTAGTTGGAAAACCCCAGGATTTGGAGTATGTCTTTATGCTCAGTTGTACTTGTAGTGTACATGGTATAGATAACTGCATTTGGTTGGTCAATGCTGCATCACTTTGTTTCAACTCCTTAAGTATGTCAGTGTGTGTGTGATAAAGGAGACGTAATTCGCTGACCCTGGGTTGTATTTCCCCCTTCTCCATGTAACGCTGATCACAGAACATAGACAACGTCACGCGAAAATGGGGCCGAAAGTACACGCGGGTATGCAAGTGTCTCTGGTGGTGTAAGGTTGGTTTGTAATTTGCTGGTGAAAAGAAAGAGTATTATCAATTCTGTTGGGAGTTTTGAGACTCTTGTCCCACATTGGAGAAAACAAGATTCTTCATACCCTTTATATAGCTTTAGTGCTTTATTCTAGTAATTAGAACATGGACCATTTGGAAATGGGTTGAAGGCTTGGGCCTTATGGTTGTGTGGATTAGGCTTGTGTAATATAGCCTAAATACAATTAATATTAATTAATCAAGACAAGGGCCTTGGGCCTTGGAATTTAAAATTAATCTGATTCTTTAATTTTAAATTTCGAATTAAGTTTTTAATTAATTTATTAATTAAAATGTTTTGATTAATAGACACAACTCTTTGGAAAGAGTTGTATAGCTTCAGATACATCCAAAAGGTATTTGAAGAGGTATGAAAGAGCCTATATAAGTGGAGTCCTCTGTTCAATTACGTTCATTCGATTCTCCATCCTTTCATTCATATAATCTGTTTAGAGAGAGTAAACACACAAAAGCAATTCGTTAGAATTCTATAATCTAGTGCGGATTGTAGAATTAGGTAGTTGAATCCTGGTCGAGCAGACGTTGTTGAACCACAAGCACAAGAGTGGGACGGAAATACTGTTCGAAGGACATAGCTTTTGCGCTAGCCTCTACCTGTGATTTTCTTTCAAGTTAGTGTTATTTAATTTTCTGTATTGGTTGTGTTTCATTTATTTCTGTGTAGTAAGTAAGTATTATTGAGTAATATATTTTAAGTATCTGTGTATTGTTCTAAATTGTTCTCAAACAATCTTCGAACAGTATGGAACAATCTGGAACTAAGCCTCTTTCTGAGAAGCCTGAGAAATTTAAGGGCGGAGACTTCAAAAGATGGCAGCAAAAAATGCTGTTTTATTTGACAACCTTGAATCTGGCTAATGTTATGCGTGAGACAGTGCCTAGTGCAGAAGGAGATGACATTCCTGCAGAAACTTTGAGGGCTATAGATGCCTGGAATCATAATGATTTCCTCTGCAGAAATTATATTCTCAATGCATTAGATGATTCGTTGTATGATGTCTATGTGGTATGCAAAACAGCCAAGGAACTTTGGGAATCACTTGAGAAAAAATATAAAACCGAGGATGCTGGTTCAAAGAAGTTTGTCGTGGGCAAATTTTTGGACTACAAAATGGTGGATTCCAAGTCCGTTGTCTCTCAAACTGAAGATCTCCAGAAAATCATCCATGACATTCATGTTGAAGGGATGGTGATTAATGAGTCTTTCCAAGTGGCGTCCTTTATAGAAAAACTGCCACCTTCTTGGAAAGAGTTCAAGAATTATCTCAAGCCCAAACGTAAGGAGATGACCCTTGAGGATCTCATTGTAAGGCTGAGAATTGAGGAAGATAACAGAAAGAATGAGAAGAGCCTGGTTTCGAGTATGGAAGCCAAGGCGAATGTTGTTGAAGGAAGTTCATCAAAGCAAAGGCCGAAATTCCAGAAAATTAAGAAGAAGGAAAAGAACTTTGTCCCTGGTGTGAAAGGCAAAGACTTCAAGAAAATTAAGGGAAGTTGCTGGGTTTGTGGAAAGCTAGGCCATAGGGCTCAAGAATGTCGCCATCGAAGGGATCAAGGTCCTGGAAATCAAGGCAACAACAACCGCGCAAACCTGATTCAAAATGATGTAGATGCATTGGCTGCAATGATTTCTGAGATCAACCTTGTATCTGACCACGCTGATTGGTGGATAGATACTGGTGCAACTCGCCACGTATGTGGTGATAGAAAGATGTTCTCTTCATACCAGAAAGTCGAGGGGAACGAGCAACTTTTTATGGGAAATGCATCATCATCTGTTGTGGCTGGAATAGGGAAATGTGTTCTGAAATTCACTTCTGGAAAGGAATTAACCCTCCTTGACGTCCTGCATGTCCCCGATATAAGGAAGAATCTTGTTTCTGGTCCTATCCTTAGTAACAAAGGATTCAAACTAGTTTTTGAGTCCAATAAGTTTGTATTAACTAAAGGGGGAATGTTTGTGGGAAAGGGTTACCTTGCTGATGGTTTATTCAAACTCAATGTACTTGCTAATGCTATGAATGAAATAAATAATGCTTCTGCTTATATTGTTGATTCTTCTAATTTATGGCATTCTAGATTAGGACATGTAAATTTCCGTTCTCTTTTTAGAATGCATAATTTAGGTTTGCTACCTAAAATTAATTATCTAGATAATGCTAAATGTGAGACTTGTACCGAATCCAAATTTGCAAGTAAAAGTTTTAAATCAGTGCATGAAAAATCCAATGATTTATTAGATTTAATTCATAGTGACTTGTGTGATTTTAGATCACATCCAACTCGTGGTGGAAAGAACTATTATGTAACATTTATAGATGATTTCAGTAAGTATTGTTATGTTTACTTACTTCATAGTAAAGATGAGACCTTGGATATGTTTAAGACATATAAAGCAGAAGTTGAGAATCAACTTAACAAGAAGATTAAAGTCTTAAGGTCTGATAGGGGAGGAGAATATGAGTCTCATGACTTTGCTGAATTTTGTGCCACACATGGCATAATTCATCAAACATCAGCCCCCTATACACCACAACAAAACGGTGTTGCTGAAAGGAAAAATAGGACTTTTAAAGACATGATCAATTCCATGTTGAATAGCTCTGGGCTTCCACATAATTTGTGGGGTGAAGCTTTACTTACTGCAAATAAAATTTTGAATCGAATTCCACCTAAAACGAGAAAGGAGTCACCATATGAATTATGGAAAGGAAGAACCCCAACGTTTAAATTGCTTAAAGTGTGGGGTTGCCTTGCAAAAGTACAAGTTCCATTGCCAAAAAGAACAAAATTAGGACCAAAAACTATAGATTGTGTTTTCATTGGTTTTGCATCTAATAGTTATGCTTATAGATTCTTAGTTTTTCATTCTGAAGTAAGTGATATACATGTCAATACTATTATAGAATCTATAAATGCAATATTTTTTGAAGATGTATTCCCATACAAAATGGGCAAGTCTAACCTCTTGAAAAAGAGATTACATGATGATGTATCTAAGGTTCATGATGAACCTAGAGAATATGATGTTGGTTCATCTTCATCTAAGGTTCAAGAAGAAGAAGAACTTGAACCTAGAAGGAGTAAAAGGACAAAAATTCGAAAGGACTTTGGACCTGATTTTGTGACCTTATTAACCGAGTCAGAACCTCAATCCTTCAAGGAGGCCATGTCCACTCCTGAAGCTCCATTTTGGAAGGATGCAGTTTACAATGAAATAGATTCCATTATGCAAAATCATACATGGAAATTAGTCGATTTGCCCCCTGGCAATAAGCCAATTGGGTACAAATGGATCTTTAAGAAGAAATTAAAACCTGATGGTACAATTGACAAATATAAGGCTCGCTTGGTAGCTAAAGGATACCGTCAAAAACATGGTTTGGATTTCTTTGATACATACTCGCCTGTAACGAGAATTACGTCAATAAGACTGTTGATTGCTATAGCTGCACTCCATAACATGGAAATACATCAAATGGATGTAAAAACTGCGTTCTTAAATGGAGACTTAGATGAGGAAATATATATGGAACAACCCGAGGGGTTTGTGGTTAAAGGTCAAGAACACAAAGTGTGTAAACTTGTGAAATCGCTATATGGGCTTAAACAAGCACCAAAGCAATGGCATGAAAAATTTGACCATATTATGATCACACATGGTTTTAAGATAAATGAGTGTGATAAGTGTGTCTACACAAAAACTAAAAATAATGCTTGCGTTATGTTGTGTTTATATGTAGATGATATGCTTATAATGGGAACTAACAAAGAGATAATAAATTGGACCAAGAAGATATTGAAATCAAGTTTCGATATGAAAGATCTTGGTCTAGCTGATGTGATTCTTGGTATAAAAATTAAAAGAATCCAAGAAGGTTATATTCTTTCACAATCCCATTATATAGAAGCTACACTTAGAAAGTATGGTCATTTGGAGAGTAAAGATGCAATTACTCCTTTTGATGCCAATAGCAAACTAAAGAAAAATAGTGGTGATCCTATTTCTCAACATGAATATTCACAAGTTATTGGAAGCCTTATGTACATTATGAATTGTACAAGGCCCGATATAGCATACTCAGTAAGTAGATTGAGTAGATATACATGCAATCCTGGGCATGATCATTGGGAAGCTTTAGTTCGAGTATTGAGATACTTAAAGCACACAATGAATTATGGATTGCATTATACGAGGTATCCTCCTGTGCTTCAAGGATTTACTGATGCGAATTGGATATCCGATAGTACTGATACAAAGTCCACAAGTGGATATGTATTCACTTTAGGAGGAGCAGCAATATCTTGGAAATCTTCCAAACAAACATGCATAGCCCGATCAACGATGGAATCGGAATTTATAGCTCTCGATAAGGCTGGAGAAGAAGCTGAGTGGCTAAGAGATTTTTTGGAAGATGTTCCCATATGGCCTAAACCTGTAACGGCAATATGTATACACTGTGATAGTTTAGCTGCACAATATCGAGCCAAAAATAGTGTATACAATGGGAAGTCTAGACAAATTAGACGAAGACATAACACAATAAAGCAATGGCTCTCTTGTGGTGTAATTTCTATTGACTATGTCAAGTCAAAGGATAATATTGCGGATCCGCTTACTAAAGGCTTATCAAGAGAGCAAGTTAAGCATACATCGAGGGGAATGGGTTTAAAGCCAATAGAGTAAAATGAAACTGCCAAACGGAAACCTAACCTAGTTGATTGGAGATCCCATGGTCTAGGTTCAAAAGGCAAACTGGTTTGGCTAGCTTCAAAGAAGAAACACACTTACATACCCATTCCTATGATGGAAGAAGTGTGTTGACTGCTGATGGATGTAGGATACATTAGTTTAATGATATTGATACTTGTAAATCAAGTGGAATAGTAGCAGCCTATTCTTAATCTAATATCACCTATATGAGAGTAAATGTGGGGTCGCATTTATGAGAATTATATGGCTACATTCTCTAAAGCTCTCATGAATCCAGGATATGTTCAGGACCAAAATGAACACAAACGTATGAATTTGCTATGTGTTGATGTGGCATATGTTTTGCTTATTGTCTTGGTTTACTGCGGAGATGAACAGTTCAAGATTTTATATTCACTGCGTCACCTAGTAAATCCGATAAGTATATACTAAGGTAGGTTCAAGTCCAAAAGACACCTCTCCTGATGTATGACACATCTATTATTTACTCTCGTATCTTAGATCCTCTAGGACCAAATAGTCGTCTCAAAATGTGGGGTATTGTTGGGAGTTTTGAGACTCTTGTCCCACATTGGAGAAAACAAGATTCTTCATACCCTTTATATAGCTTTAGTGCTTTATTCTAGTAATTAGAACATGGACCATTTGGAAATGGGTTGAAGGCTTGGGCCTTAAGGTTGTGTGGATTAGGCTTGTGTAATATAGCCTAAATACAATTAATATTAATTAATCAAGACAAGGGCCTTGGGCCTTGGAATTTAAAATTAATCTGATTCTTTAATTTTAAATTTCGAATTAAGTTTTTAATTAATTTATTAATTAAAATGTTTTGATTAATAGACACAACTCTTTGGAAAGAGTTGTATAGCTTCAGATACATCCAAAAGGTATTTGAAGAGGTATGAAAGAGCCTATATAAGTGGAGTCCTCTGTTCAATTACGTTCATTCGATTCTCCATCCTTTCATTCATATAATCTGTTTAGAGAGAGTAAACACACAAAAGCAATTCGTTAGAATTCTATAATCTAGTGCGGATTGTAGAATTAGGTAGTTGAATCCTGGTCGAGCAGACGTTGTTGAACCACAAGCACAAGAGTGGGACGGAAATACTGTTCGAAGGACATAGCTTTTGCGCTAGCCTCTACCTGTGATTTTCTTTCAAGTTAGTGTTATTTAATTTTCTGTATTGGTTGTGTTTCATTTATTTCTGTGTAGTAAGTAAGTATTATTGAGTAATATATTTTAAGTATCTGTGTATTGTTCTAAATTGTTGTCCAACAAATTCAATATTCGCGGCTAACTTTAGCTTTAAGCATGCAGGGCAATTTTTTTGGATCATGCCTCTATGATTGGTTGTTTATCTACTCAGCTGGCCAATTGTTCAGTCAAGGAGGCCAGTAAAATGCAGCAAACTTTAACTATTAGCATGCCAGGCAATGTGTAATTCAACAGCTAGCTTACATTTATGCGTTTCACCAATTTGGGTAGTGCATGGTACATGCAAGTTTGAATTCAATCCGCGATGGTCAATTTCCATCCCCTTTATTTTACTTTCCTCCTCGAAATAGCGAAATTTTTGGGTCATCTCAATAGGTTCAGAAACCACACGTTTCTATGTATCATCATAGCGAATTTATTTTTTGTTGAAATTCTAAGTAATTAATAATAAAAAGGATACCATGAATTTTATTTATCCAAATCTTGTAATTTTTTACGACTTTCAAGTACTAAAACATGCATGAACAATTGTTCTTAACAAAATTCTTAAAAGTTTCAGGAGTATAATATGAGAGACAGTTCTCGATCACGATTTTAGTTCTCGCATCTTTATATTTCTCTTTATGTGTCCATGTTAAATAAGTTATTGACGCATATTTGGCAAAATGTACTGTATATATACACTCAAATTAAAGGAATACACCCCAAAAGAAACTTTCAACGTCAATTTGGCATGGCACTTTGCCTTCAAACCAAACGTGAGTGAAAGTAATATTGGATCTGTTGATAGAACTTTTTTCCCCTCACTCAACTAACATATCTTATCTACGTCCCAAAATCATTCCCCCAGATCTCTTCATTTGTTTCCATTTTACCCTTGAACAGGTTGGACAATCACTACAATCCAAGGCTCCAAGGGCATTTTGGGAAAATAAAATGTCTCAACCTGGGACATTTGCCCTACAATGACGGTCTGGGTTGTGCACGGAAGGGTACTTGATTTAACCCCTTCCCTTTTCGTACCAAACGACACTCCAAAAGAAATCCAATTCCTTTTTTTTTATTCTTAAATAATAGAAAGAAAACGACACGAATCGCACGACATGAACAAAGTAGGCAGACGAGAAAAACGCGAGCGCACGATAGATGTCACACGTGGGCCCTGGCTAACAAGCGCGCGTGGGTGCTTAGTGCACCACCCCCTAGCCCTATTGCTTGGCTTGTCAAAACTCAAAACAAAAAAGCTCCCTAAACCCTCTCTCTCTTCTCTCTCTCTCTCTCTCTCCTCTCTCTCTCTCTAGGGTTCCAGTAGCGTCTAGGAGTGTCTACATTCGGTGGCCTTTTCAGGCTCCTCCACCAATGAAGGGGTGTTTGCAAGTTTTTGGATGCCCAGATGACCCTGCGTGCACCCCACTAAGGCTGTCATTGCATTTTTTGTTTTTGTTAAAAATGGTGATGAAGTGGCTAGCTAGGGTAGGATGTGGGGGTTTCATCCAACCAGGCCCTTTCATGAAAGTGGTTGGCTGGGGGAGTTGCTTTGTTTTTCAGCCCTTCTCATATCATTCTTACGTACGCATTATAATCCTTAATCAAGTTATAACTTGATATATATTTGTTGGTTTTATTTCCTCACGGTTTAGTTTTCTAGAGTGTACGTAGCATTAAGAGTCTTGGTTTGCAAGAAATTATGCATTTGAGACTTAGTTTGTTGGGTTGCAAGTATATATTAGGAAGTTGTGTATTTGAAGGCTACTCGAACTCATATGATTTTCTCGCACTTTCTTTCTAGGAATTCAGTTGCGAGTCTGGTAGGGTTTAGGCACTAGCAGTTACTCCAATCCAAAATCATGTTTTTCTAGTGATATATAAAACCACGGGCGGAGCCACCTACAACGCTAAAAATCAATACACATCTTTCTCAATATCTTCGGGTTGAATGAATTGATAAAAATCAATGGCAAAAAATTAATACGGGTGTGTGAATAACACTATCCTTTTTTAAATTCATGCTTTAATGGCTTATGTTAATGCATGTAGCCTATATAGCCCACTCAATTCTAATGCATGTTATTATTTCATGTATATTTAGTAGAGGATAGGTAATAAATAATACTTTTTATGCTACAAGTAATAAATTAGTTCTATCTTCCCTCCCCCCTTCTATCCTATTCAGGATTCGTTAAAGAAAAAGACCATTTACTCTATGCGATTTAGCCTCCGTACTTCTTACTCAACAAAAGAAAAAGAATTTTCTTTTAGTTCACAATTAAATCCATATCTCCGCAATTCCTTACTTTTCATTGCGATTTCCCAATGAATGCAACATTTGATATGTTCTTAATCGCTTTATTTACTTATTCTTGATTTATTTAGCAGGTTAATTATTTATATGGTCCTTGAAGTTGTCGGTTAGTGTTATGATTTCAAGAAATGTTTATATTTTATTGTTGTTCTTTTATATTGATTAAAAAAATAAACATATGATCTTATGGTACTAATTTCAACTAGTACACCCAAAGAAAAAAAATCCATTAGATGAAACTGCGAAAACGCAAACAGAAACTTAGTCAAGTTGGCTAGAACAATGTGCTCTTTCCTTTACACCTAAGTTCAAATATAGAATATCGCTTATATTAATAATCTTATGTTCGCAACAAAATGTTTAACTAGTACCACATGTTACATTCTTATCCCAAGAGCATACACATTATATGCCTCCTCTCCCACCCACAGCTAAATCTTATTGTTTCTTTATCATAAGGTCATTAGATCTCGAGTGATTAGTTGGTTAATACAGGATAAGCCCATCATGAGCTGATCACACCCTCTTAATTATTTTCTTCTGTTTCAGTTCCACTTTTGTTTATGCAATTAAATTAATCTCATTTTTCAGACGAGTTAATTAGTCCATCAAATAATATTTGTTTAATGCTTTAACAAGATTTGCCATCTCTGGTGCAGCGTATGTATGCATAATGCATTTTTTAATTCTGGGTGGTGCATTTTGAGTAACACGGACTCGCACTTAACAGGTACACGTGCTTACGTACTTGTAATATTGAAGTATTAATTAAAGTTGCAGGTTTATTTTAAGCAAAATGATTAGTTTAAACTTGGGTGCTTAATTACCTCCTCGTCATCAATATTGTTTGTTTCCTTGATATATGTTGGTTGATGATGTTATAATTATACCGGGAGGATCCGGATCCTCCAATCACATCCGTTCATCGTACATTATGCAGTTAGAAATTATTGTAATTTTTTTTATTTAAAATTGAATATAAACAGTACCTGACAAAAACTGGTCGTACGATATACGATGAACGGATGTGATTGGAGGATCCCCAAAATCCTCGCAAAGAGAATCCGGCGAGGATCCTCTTTCATAATTATATGGTGCTTTTGTAGTAGAAATGTCTTAGATTATCCAAGCATTGATTACACAACTGCTGCTCTATTTTTTTGTGGGGCATTTAGTGGCGATCTGATTATAAATTTATTTAATACCACGAGTGGTGCTTAAACATTCCCTTTTTTGGTTTAATTACTTTAATTATGCCCTGCCTAACTCATTCTTGGATGGTGAATACAAGGTGAACTAAAGTACCTGGTGTTTCAAAGCTTATCAGGTTGACTTCTGAGTTTGGTTATAAGTCTCTTGATGCATGTCCTTATAGCCATGCTTGGATTATACCATATGAAAACGGGTTTCACAAACAATATTATCGGAAAGGAGGATCTCGAATGCCAGGGTAAATGCTCCGACTTACAAGACCTAAGGGTTTCCAATATTAGTTAAGAATCAATGTGCTGCTAGCCAGCTAGCCTCTGAATTTATCTGTTCTTTCACATCGATCATCAAACACTATCAATAACCTCTATGCCGTTGTCTCACCAAGATTTTCATAATCCATTGATCCTTGACCAGAATTTCTCATTAAAATTCAAATACAATATTATGGGAACATAAAATGATGGCCAAGCATATCTAGCAGAAAAGAGAGGGCAAGATTGGTTTTGGTTGTATTGTTTGAAAAATCCAAAACTGCTTGCATGTTTCATAATTAAGCCATTTGGATAGGATTGTACTAATCCATCGGTCTTCTTTCTTTTATAGCTTTTAAGAATTAAGATGGTTAAATATATATAAGCCATCCTTCTTTTTCCTATAAGTTTTTGAAATAAAGAAGGAAATAACTTGTATATATTGCTGCTAGGTTCTGGAAATGGCAACAAGAGACATCGTTTGGTGGCCTATAATTCAGTTGGCTGGATAACAACGACAACAAATGGTAGCTAAAAATGATAGAGTAGGCAAATCATAACGAAAAAGTGAAAAACCCCAAAAAAACAAAAGCAAGAGGCAGGCACAAATATTGCTTCCTGCAATATTATCTTCTTGTCATTTTTCAAAGCAAAAATGATTGAAGTAATAATTCCTAAGTCCCCACTCGATCGTTAAAAAAAATATCAGCTCGATCTGAATCAGAAGGTGATCTTTAATTAAGTTGTGTAGAATTTTTGAACCAAGGCCACAAAAAATTGTATGAGTTTTTTCTAGAGGGACTCAGTGCTGTTTTTGTCTCTGTGGACACTACAAGAGCCGTAAGGTTTTTATCCCCATTAGTGAAAATGACTGGTTTATTTGTATCTTGCATCTCTCTTTTTGTTATTTGTTTTGATGGTGATGTAACCCCAATTTTATGCATAGTTAATATTCAAACAGATACATTTGGAAGTGGGGTGAATTAATTATTTACCACATGCTTCACATTGACTCTTAAAAGAATTCATTAACTGATTTGGACAAGCATTTTACCGGATCCAAATTGGATTAATTTTTTGTTGTATAAGATTAATTAGAACCTGCAAACTATATTACAAAAGGAGATTGAGATTCTATGAAGGTCGCGATGTTGCATGAACTTCTTAACAAACCTTAATAGAAGATGAAAAGGTGCGGAAGATATCACAGAGAAAGAGAGAAGAGAGAGAAAGCTGTTTGTTATTACAACCAATATCAATCTAATTACATGTGGTAATGACAGCTCACTATATATAGTAGTAACTAGAATACTTAACCACTAAGTAACCTTGTAACTAACTATAACAACCAAGACTCTAGGATCATTACACATGTCATAGCTGAGATTACGCCACTTGGCACTCTCATGGTTAATAGAACTAACCAACAATATTCAACGTTAACCTCTCACCCCATATTTCACATTGAAACAATAATATGATTAGAGCAACGAATAATTCCAGTGTAAAGTTTTATAAGCCATGCTACGATATATACCTAAAAAAGAAAAATAGTAAATAATTAGAAGCTGTAATTCTCACCAACTAGCAGTCTAACATATCACACTCCGGTCCGGTGCCTCATCGGCGATTTCTACCGAGCTTTGTCACAGCTGGCGCCTTAGCCCTATGTGTAGTTTGCGTGATGTTGCAGACATTGCGGTACAATATTCCGATTGCGCGATGACACATATACTAATAGTGCAGTCCAAGTCTTTCCTTATGCAGGCCATATATAGTTTTGTTTGCTTTGCTTATGCTGTCAGTAGTAATTTGCTCAAGCGAACAAATGTTCTGATTGCAATGTGAGATTCTCTTTCTTTCATAGTCAACGGAGCCAGTTTTAAGGAATCGAATAAAATGAGCCAATGCTTGGACACATACTTGCATTGAATGCATGGGAGTTAACGAAAAATTTCAACCAAAACGTCATTAGGGGGATGATCGATACTGTTTTGTTGATGTTGATGATGGTGTTGACAGTGACGGTGACGTTTTTGATATCTTCGGGTGATGAATATGGTCATCGGAGGTCGGCATTTCTGTGGGGGTCGTACGACTCGGATCTGCTCCCTTTGGTAGAGGTAACACCTCTCATGGTGCAAATTTGGAAGACGGCAGAAAACAGTAGATGATATATATCCAACAATACATTAGACCTACAAGTTCATCACGTCCAGAAGAAATTTTTAGTTGTGACAGGAACATGGATGGTACATCACTTGTTTTTATGTAAGAGCACTTCCACCCCACAAAAATCTGCCCAGCACCTAGTGAAAAAATTGCCCAGCACCCTATTTTTGTGCTCCAGCCCGCCCACTTGCCTGGCACCCAGCCCATGCCAGGCAAGAGCCCAGCCCAAAATTGACAGACCATTTGACTGGGCAATACCACGGCGCGTGCAGCACAATCGCGCGAGAGGGAGAGTAGCCGACAGGCTACTGGGCTTCGGGCCCACTGTCGGGCTGGCTTTTCAGACTCCCGTGAGGGGCTGTCGTGGCTCACCTCCTGCCGTTGGATTTCCAACGGCTAGTTATTCTAGACCGTTGGATTTCCAACGGTAAAAAAAATTTGAATTTTGTTTTTAACGTGGACCGTTGATCTGTGATCCAACGGTCCAGATTAATTATAACATTAGAATTAATTAAAAATTCTTTAAAAATACATTAAAAATACAAAAAAAATTTAAAAAAATACAGAATTTTTTTTTATAAAATGACAAAAAATGACATAAGAAATTACATAAAATGACAAAATAATGACACATGGCGTGACGAGATTGGTTAAAAATCATATCCGAAATT
This sequence comes from Cotoneaster glaucophyllus, assembly GCA_036320875.1. NCBI lineage: Eukaryota > Viridiplantae > Streptophyta > Magnoliopsida > Rosales > Rosaceae > Cotoneaster > Cotoneaster glaucophyllus. Next base: position 2,737,442 of record CM070068.1, on the reverse strand, counting down.
AAAACTATTTTTTAATTATTATTTTATAAAAAAATTTAATAATATTTGAAATGCGCTGGGTGCCAGCACATTTTGTAGGGGTGGAGATCGTTTGGGCCAGCGCATTTTTAGACTAGGTGCCAGCGCATTTTTTTTAGGGGTGGAGATGCCTTGGCCTATTACTGTTCATTGGAGTCTGTTACTGTTCATTTGAGTGGATAAATGCGTTGAGCGCTGGCACCCAGTCTTAGGGGTGGAAGTGCTCTAAGTGGTGAACTTTTTTAATTTTTAAGTTATTAACCTTTTAACCAAGGTATTAAATATCGGTAATATCGGAAATATCGGTAGTCCGAAAACACGGAAATATCGATGGAAATATCGGTAAAATATCGATATCGATAAAATTTCCATGGAAACCACGGAAATTGTAAGAAAAACTTGGAAATTTTTATTGAAACTTTGCAGGATGTTTATTTAGTCAATTATCTATTAGTTTATCAAAAAAAATTGGAAGGAAATGCATTGCATGATGGATTTAACATTATCAAGTTGATTATATAGCGAGCTGGCAAACATTGTGAGTGTAGAAAATATATAGTAATTAATGAAAGAAGTTTAAACACACCAAAATAATTTATATATAATGAATTAGTGCAATATTTTACACTTTATACATTACATGGTAAGATACATGAGTGACTTAGTACCACATAGAGTTCCTATGAGGTTCAAAATTTTCACTATCTTCATCATCTCTACGTGTAGAGTGAGTGTATTGTGAAGAGTAGTTATCAAATGATAAATCCCCAAAATAGTTTTCCATGTAATTGTTAACATGCCACCCATATGGATCCGAGATTGGTTGACGTTGTCCATAACCAAAATCATTTGAAGATTGAGTGTCGGATTCTTTCCATGAGTCGCTCGATTCCATCCCAACATGAATGGGATATGAAGGGTAGGGAAATGGTTGGTTAGGAGTATAACCATAGTTACTACTTCCTTCTTCACTTGACAAAGTCCCCTTGCCTCTTTCTGAACGAGTATGGTCCTTCCCTATGGCACCAATTCCTGGTCCTGCCCGCCTACTGCCATGGTCCTCATCCTGTGTTGCATGCGTGAAGTTTGCCTCACCAGTGAAGGGGCTCATAAATCCGGGAGGTGGTCCATAATAGTTTCCATATCCGGGAGGTGGTCCATAATAGTTTCCAGCTCCACTACCTCCAGCTCCACTACCTCCAGCTCCACTACTTCCAGCTCCACTACCTCCTTCATCATTCCCACCTCTGGTAGGTGAGTCTCCTGATCTTGTACTAGAGCTATCATTAGTATCAGCAGGATGTTGTGGTTGTGTAGGATTGGAAGAAGGTGGAATTCCAGTGTTTCTTGGTCTTGAGTGCAAAAGTTCTTCGAAAGAGTCATCGCTGCCAGATCTCACCTCCTCCACTAATACTCTTTCTACATTTATCCCTTCATTACGTGCTTCTTCAGCAACTCTTACAGCTGGGTTGCCTTCATCATCATCTAAATGAAGAGGTCTAATCCATTGATAAAGTTGGTTACCCTCTGTATCATCATCTTCAGCAACAATATCAAACACATCTAATGGGTCACCACGGTCAACATGATCTATTTCTGCTTCCTTATCTCGAATTTGAAGCTTCATATTGTAGTAGCAATAAACTAATTTTTCCAACCTACTATGAGCCAACCTATTTCTTTGCTTTGTGTGTATGAGTGCAAATGTACTCCAATTTCTTTCACAAGCAGATGAGGAAGCCGTCTGTGATAATACTTTGATTGCTAACTTTCTCACAGTTGGTGCATCGGTCCCATACATGATCCACCATTCAGCTTACAATGAAAAACAATGTTGATAAGCCTAATAACTCCAACAAATTATATTATAAACTTATAGTGAAATATGTTTACACTCACTAGGAGACATTGTTGTTCGAGCAGCAATTGATGTTGATTCTCCAAAAGTTCTTCTTGCATCTTTAAACCATGTTAGCTGAATGCAATAAATCGTGTTAGTTTAATCCAACAAAGTAATTATTATAATTTAAGTAATTGTGTACCTCATTTCCAAATTGGCCAACTGCTGGTGATGCAGGGTCTAATTTAGAGAATACATTATGTACAGCACGTATAAGGGTACCATCATCTCCAACACCGGGTCTGTATTGGTACCGAGGATTCAAATAATATGCTGTTCAAACAAACACATACTCTAATAAGAGAAATAATACTTATGCAACTGAAGAAATGAATTGCAAATTATGACATAATTTATACCTGCTGCATGCAAATCGTGGTATAATGTTTTATACCATCGGTCTTCAATTATCTTTATGACCCACCTTGCACCATGTTTTCTTTCCAATTCATCCTTTACTACACGCATCAACTCATATACTGCCCCCATAGTAGGATACACTTCTGTGTCAACGACCCGTAAAACTTTGTAAAGAGGTTCAAACACTTGGCACACATGTTCTGATTGAGTCCAAAAAGCATGATCAAGAACTATACTTTCCACCATACGACCTGCATTTGAGCGGCTCAAATTGTGGTTGGCCCAATCGTCACTAGTGAATAGTTGCTTCAACCCTGCTTTCTTCTTAAGTAGGCTGTCTAATGCAATATAGTTGGTGGCGAATCGAGTGGTAGCTGGACGAATAATTTCTCCTTTGCAAAATTCACGCATCTTTGCCAACAACCAACCGTGATTGTAAATATAAGTTGTGATCGTTCTAGCTCTTTTTACCACAGTAGCAACATTCTCTCTCTTCCCCATTGCCTCAAACATGAGATCAATACAATGTGCTGCACATGATGTCCAAAACACATTATGATGCTTCATTAACTTTTTTCCAGCTTTGACAAATGCAGAACCGTTGTCGGTCACGACTTGGACAACATTATGCTCTCCCACCTCCATGATTACGTCCCTCAATAGTTTGTAAATATACTTGTAGTTCTTTACATGGTCTGAAGCATCAACAGACTTCAAAAAAATTGTCTTTCCCTTGGAGTATACCATGAAGTTTATGATAGACAATCTGGTCGGGCCAGTCCATCCGTCACACATGATTGTGCAACCATTAGTTTCCCACTTTGACCTCAACTTGTTAACATACTCGCCAATGTCTTTATACTCCATATCCAAATATTTGTTTCTTATCTCATAGGGAGTGGGAGGTTGTACTCCTTCACCGGCCTGTTGACATCCCACTACCATATTTTTGAAATGATGTGATGATGCTTTCTCAGCAGGGACATTTTCATAGATAAAGAACTTGCTAATTAGACGCCCCATTCCCTCCTTCACATTACCTCCCTTGAAATAACTCCAAACACTCTTTTGACGTGCTTTGGATGACTTATATAAACTTGGGGCTATTGGTGGTGTTGGTTGTGATTCTCTAAGACTGCCTCCCCGTCTCATTTGTGCACCACCACTTGTCCCGGAACCTTGTGCTCTATTAGGAATTTTATGAAGGTGTTCTCTTTCCCATGCTGACTGTTTGGAGGCACGTAATGCTTGTTTCAAACTGCGTCGTTCTTCAGGTCCCATGTCATCATCACATTCGTCCTCATCGTCATCATCATCACTGTCCACCTCTTGGCCAATGACTTCTCCTCGTAGCCCAGCTCGAATATTTTCCATTCCATGTGTTATCTTTGCCTTCTGCTGTTTTTTATTTTTTAATAATGTGCTGATGTATGCCTTCACTTCTGGGGGGACATTATCGCATCGTTGGACATTTTTTGCTGGATCTAATCCACTAAGATGGTACTTAAGTCGTGTCACTCCGCCACTCTTCATTACCCGACCACAATATCTACAAATTGTGCCATGTTTGTTTCCGTCTATTGGGTCTCCATGTTCCCAAGCTGGATCACGTTTAGTAACTCCACTGGACATCTTAAACGTACCTATATTTATTTTTCATGAAAATTAGACAATTATTTATTGGCCAAAAAATATAGTAGTGAATAGTGATGAGATGACGGTTATATAAGAGAACCTAAATAATAAAGTTATTCTACAGAAGAATTAAATACGAAGTAAAGAAAATGATTGTAAAAATTTAAGTAATTATAAAAATAATATGGAATAATAAAATATAAAACATAGTGATGAATAATAATCCAATTTGATAATAATCCAATTTAATAATAATCCAATTTAATGAATAATAATCCAATTCGATAATAATCCAATTTAATGAATAATAATCCAATTTAATGAATAATAATCCAATTTGATAATAAAAAAACCTAATATTAATGAATAATAATTCAATTTGATAATAAAACCTAATATTAATAAAATAATAAATAACATTAAACATATTAAAATTATCCTACGGAATAATTATACAACATTACTTAATTACTTAAAAAAAATAACATGTAATTGTTAACATTACTTAATTACTTAAAAAAAATAACATGCAAGTATTAATTACTTAAAAAAATTACAATACGAGTCCACACAAATTTTGTTGTTATTGTATAAATTACAATAATATAAAACATAGTGATGAATAATAATCCAATTTGATAATAATCCAATTTAATAATAATCCAATTTAATGAATAATAATCCAATTCGATAATAATCCAATTTAATGAATAATAATCCAATTTGATAATAAAAAACCTAATATTAATGAATAATAATTCAATTTGATAATAAAACCTAATATTAATAAAATAATAAATAACATTAAACATATTAAAATTATCCTACGGAATAATTATACAACATTACTTAATTACTTAAAAAAACTAACATGTAATTGTTAACATTACTTAATTACTTAAAAAAAATAACATGCAAGTATTAATTACTTAAAAAAATTACCATACGAGTCCACACAAATTTTGTTGTTATTGTATAAATTACAATAATATAAATATAAGTTTGTAAACTTACCTTAAATATGGAACCCTTTGTGTTGAAGCTCTGGAATGGATCTGGAATGGCTCTGAAAGGGGTAAGGGAAGAAGAAGAAACGAAAAGGTGTAATAGAGGTTTTAATCTTCGAAGGGTCAAAAAATGTGTGTTGATCTGATACTCCACCTCTGAGAATGTGAAAGAATATCACAGTGGCACACGGTTTTAAATGAAACCACCATCCATGGTCTGAAATTGTACAAGTTATAATTGTAAAAGTTGTCTGCGTTTTGAATTATTTAGATTCGTTTGAATGATTTAGATGCGTTTTGAATTATTTAGATGCGTTGGTCTAAAGTTGGTCTGATTGGTCTGACACACACACACACAAATCTCTCAAACACAGACACGTTAAAGTTGGTCTGTCACCAAAACACACACACACAGACACGTCAAAAGGTACACAGAGTCACAGACAGACTTCACACACGCACACAGACTTCACACGCAGACAGTCTCTCTCGAAGCTTCATTCTCTCTTCTCTCCATTCTTCCACACCCACACACACACACAGAGATCTCTCAATCTCTCTTCTCCCTTGTCCCGCACACACGCACAGAGACCTCAGTCTCTCGATCCTTCTCCCACATGGCCTTCTGCTCCTCCCTCGCCTTCCTCCTCGTCCGCGTCTTCCGCCTCGTCGGCGCCGTCTCTCTCTCGATCGAAACTTTCATCCTCAGTCTCTCGATCCTTCTCCCACATGGCCTTCTGCTCCTCCCTCGCCTTCCTCCTCGTCCGCGTCTTCCGCCTCGTCGGCGCCGTCTCTCTCTCGATCGAAACTCTCATCTCTCTCATTTCTCTCTGCAGTCTGCACCGAGAGTCCGATACCCACAAATACACACGCACACCATCACACCTGCTTCAGGAATACACCCACCTCGTCTTTCTCCCTCTCCTTCTCGTCTCTGCAACTCGGCGAACGCAGGAACCCTCCGGCGAGTTTCTTGAATTTCTCCGGTTAGGTAAGCTTCGGGTTTTTGTGTTGAATCTGTTGAATCTGTTGAATCTGTTCTAGATCGAAGCTTAGATGTGAAATTGAAGTTCTATCTCGTGTTTTTGCAAGGTTTTTGGGATGAAATCGGCTCGGGAATAGGCACATCTCCGGCGAGGCTGTAGAAGCTCCGGCAAATTTTGCACAGATCCAAAAAAATTTCGATAATATCCGAAATATCGCGATATTATCGATATTATCGATAATATCGCGATATTTTGACGAAAACACCTTGGATACCATTTAAAATATCGCTAACCCAAAAAACCGATAATATCGGCGAAATATCGCCGATATTATCGGCATTTCGGACCATGCTTTTAACACACATATTCCACCATTTATATGGGGACATGTGGTGTACCAATTCGTGTGACGATCATACTGAAAAATCTCTCCACATCCGGATCGACATATAATTACGTACCAAATTGTATTCCCTTCTAATTAAGAGATTTATGTTACTATTTAAGTACTACTTAATTCTGACTGAGCCCAACTTGTAAAAACCTAAGCCCACAACAAATATATGAACTTAATACCCGCACAGAAACAAAACAAAACAAAAAAATCCATCCATGGCAGAGGGATAAAAAGAGAGAGCATATCGAAAGTAAATTTTGATTTGAATTCATAAGATGAAAATTACATCAACAAATGCTTACGAAAAAGAAAATTTTGCAACAGATGAATATGCCAATTATCCCACCACATATTGTTGAAAAATATTAGTATATTATAATTATTTGAGTTTCCGTGTTAGTTAGTATATGGGCCTAGCTCATCCGTATTAGGGTTTCTAGGTTTTGCTCTCTATAAATATGACTTTAGTTTAGCATGAATAACAAGTCATTCACAATGTAATTTTTTAGGGTTTTGTAGTCGTTTCGGCATTCTCGTTAGTTTAATAATATTATTATTATTTTGTAATCTTGTTCATTACGTACTCTGATATTCAACTTGGTATCAGAGCAGGTTCAATCCTTCGGGATTTAATCTGCTTGGTCGGGTTGGTATTCTGTTTGTCAGTATGTATGTATTCTTGTTTTTGTCGTTGGTTTAGTTTGCAGAAGAAAACAAAAACCTGAACCTTCCCCTCCTCTAGATCATGCCTCGTCGTCTTGCCTAATTGAACCACCACACCACCATCTCGCACCAGACCACTAGCTATCCTCGTACCCGCCATCTGCACACCTCTATTCGAATCTGCTGCACTCTTTGTACCCGCATCCTTGCCGCTGCTTGATCCGCATCCACCACTGTTGCTGCTCAACCCGTATCACCAACCACCCAACCGTGTCTGTGCCATTGTGTCCTGAGTCTCCTGACGAACCCAGAACATCATCGCACCCAATCACCATCCACCCATGCTGCCGCTGCAATCAGGAACCCAGAACCCCGACCCACTTTGCACTGCTACACAGACGACCACTGCACATCCGCTGTACCACAGACGCTACTGCACGCATGGTCTGATGGTAGCCTGGAAATTAGAACCTTCTCCGCACCCCTGTACTCACGATCTCGACCCGCACCAGACTGTTGCCTGCAACCCCAACCCGACCCGCCGATCTGATCGATCCACCACACCACTACTATACCAGCTGCCTTAGAACCACCCGCTTGTTGCTGTTTGTTCGCACCGCCGCCGCACCAATGCTGAAGGTGTATGGCATACACCTCTAGTTCGTCAGTCCAAAAAGAAGGAAAATGTATGCCGTCATTCCAGAAAGAAGTAAAAATGGAAAAAGGGAAAAGGGAAGTAAAAAAAAAAAGGGAAAAGAAATTAGTTTTGGTTGTTTGTTTTAGGCCCACACGGGCAAGTCTTGGTTGTTTGTTTTAGGCCCACACGGGCAAGCACAAAAAAAACGTAGTTAAGTTGTTTTTGGGCCACACGAGTTGTTGGCTTGTTTGAGATTGTTTTGTGATTGTCATTCGAGTGCTTGGAATTGTGACAACTCGAGTGATAGTGTTTGTGTTTGTTCGTTCGTTGCTACAATTGAGATATGGAAATTTCGTCCATTTAGTGACGGGTTCTTTCCATACTCTCAACATTAGCCAGTTTGAACCAGAATCAGTTTGCTAGCAAGAATCAAGAATCAAGTCAAGTTCGCAAGTTCGCCAGTCAAGTCAAGTCAAGTTTGCATGCCTGCCAATCCGCCTAACGGAGCCAGCCCGCATCTGCTTGTTTGCAAACTCATGTCGTATACCGCCATGAGTTTGACGGGGGGGTGTTGGAAAATATTAGTATATTATAATTATTTGAGTTTCCGTGTTAGTTAGTATATGGGCCTAGCCCATCCGTATTAGAGTTTCTAGGTTTTGCTCTCTATAAATATGGCTTTAGTTTAGCATGAATAACAAGTCATTCACAATGTAATTTCTTAGGGTTTTGTAGCCGTTTCGACATTCTCGTTAGTTTAATAATATTATTATTATTTTGTAATCTTATGGTTTTGTAACATATCACATCCAGTATGTGGCTCGTCTCTGCGGAGCTTTGTAACAACTCAGAAGCACCTGGTGATCTGCTCCGCCATGGTGAGGCAGCGGTCCAAGTTCCCATGAATGCGGTCTAAAGTTCGGCTAATGCGATTAGATACATATTTTTTGGATACCTTGAACAATGCTTGGACACATACTTGCATTGAACAGGGGACTTTGTGAGGGAGTAGAGAAAATATTTCAATCAATATATACGTCGTCAGGGAGATCATCAGTTCTCGATGATGACAATGACGGTAATCTTTTTTGTCTTTTCGAGTGATGAATATGCTTAGAGGCCGGTATTGCTCCAAGGGATGACTGGGATCTGATGCTTCTTTTGGTAGTAGTATCAGCTCTCATGGTGGCAGAATTTTGAAAAGACCGATGTCTAGGGTTATTACCCACCCAAACATAACGTCATGCATTTTAAATAGGCTTAAATGTCAAAATGGTCCTCATTTTTACCTGTTCGGTCAATTTAGTAAATTTGGTCATTTTGATCCTTGTGTTTACTATGTTAGACAATATGGTCAATTCCGTTAATTTATTGTTAAATTTTTCATTTTAAACTATTAAAGTCTAAATGTTTTATAAATATAAAAAGATCAATTTAATTTCCTGTTTGTTTTAGGAATCAGCCCTTATACATACACACATAGATGTCTCCAAGGTCAGTTTCCTATTTCAACTAGGATTAGGATTTCTTTCAAATTTCTATTAGGATTAGGCCTAATTTTCCTGTTTGTTTCAGGTTAAGTCCTTGTGTATAAATACACAGATCCTGGACTTGGTGGATCACATTGGTGAGTGAACAAATTTTCTAGCATACTTTCACGCCATAAGAATTTTGTTTGGAGCCCTTTTCTTGGTTCACTTTCCTCTATAATTTTCTACATTCCCCTACCAGTTGATTAGTCTGTATCATCCATCATGTCACGAGAAGGCGAAGTTTTGGGAGGTTCGGTGAAGAAGCAGAAGCTGGACGGGGTGGGATCTGCCGAGGTTCTGAGTCCTCAGCCACTGCGGCAGGTGAGACCCCAGCAGAGTTGTAAGCAGTTTTGGAAGGCTGGGGATTATGAGGGAGCTCCTTGCAGCGATAATCATACTTCTGCTGCTGGTGGGATGGACCGTGTTAGGGTTCATCCCAGATTTCTGCATTCCAATGCAACAAGTCACAAGTGGGCTCTCGGGGCCTTTGCCGAGCTGTTAGACAATGCATTGGATGAGGTTTGCAGTGGTGCTACGTACGTTAATGTCGATGTGCTTGATAGCAAGAAAGATGGAAGCAGAATGTTGCTGATCCAAGATGATGGCGGTGGTATGGATCCGAAAAAGATGCGACACTGCATGTCCTTGGGGTATTCGGTGAAAAGCAAAGTTGCAAACACTATCGGACAGTATGGAAACGGTTTTAAGACGAGTACTATGAGGCTAGGAGCAGATGTGATCGTGTTTTCGCGCTGCGAAGGAAAAGATGGAAAAAGCGATACGCGGAGCATCGGGTTGCTGTCTTACACGTTCTTGAAGAGCACGGGAAAGGAAGACATAGTAGTTCCCATGCTTGACTATGAGAAGAGAGGAGGAGCTTGGTGCAAAATGTTTCGATCCTCCGAAGGTTCAGAAAGTGATTGGAAGAAAAATGTGGAGACAATAGTTCAGTGGTCGCCATTTTCTAGCGAAGAAGAGCTGCATCGTCAGTTCTTAACGATTAAAAACCATGGCACCCAAATAATCATATACAACCTTTGGGAGGACGACGAAGATCAGTTGGAGCTTGATTTCGACACCGACCCTCATGATATTCAACTCAAAGGTGTCAATCGAGACGAGAAGAATATACAAATGGCTCAAGATTATCCCAACTCGCGGGTTTTCTTGAACTACCAGCACTCGTTGAGGAGCTATGCATCGATTCTCTATTTGCGGCTTCCTCCCAACTTTCGGATCATCCTTCGTGGGAAAGAAGTTGAGCACCACAACATAGTGAATGATATGATGATGTCCCAGCAAGTCAAGTATCGGCCAACCGGTGCTGACGGGATCCAAACAAACGCAAATGCGACTGCTGTTGTCACCATCGGGTTCGTAAAGGATGCAAAATCTCATATCGACGTCCAGGGGTTCAATGTTTATCACAAGAATCGACTGATTAAGCCGTTTTGGAGGCTTTGGAATGCTGCGGGAAGCGACGGCCGGGGTGTTATGGGTGTTTTAGAAGCTAATTTTGTTGAACCTGCTCATGATAAGCAGGGGTTTGAGCGTACAACAGTTCTTTCGAGACTCGAGAAACGATTGATAACCATGCAAAAGGATTACTGGAGTATTAACTGCCACGAAATTGGGTATGCTCCGCGACGTAATAAGAAGATCATTAACGACTCTGCAAATCGTAAGGAAACTAGTCCTGATCCTCCATCTAACACAGAGGCTACTACGTCAGGCAGCAAGAAGAGACCATTTTCGGGTCGTGATTCAACCGCATTTCAGAGTGTTGGTTCAAAAGCTTCCGAAGGGATCACCAACGATAGAGTCCAAACCCCCAGGCAATCTGGGACATTAGGATCATCAAGGTCTTATGAACCATCGGCAGCCAATGTTAGCGATGCAGACATGCATGTTACCATGTCTGATAAGCAAGTGGGTGGCAGACATCATGAGGGATTTGCTGCTAAAGAAGACTCTGCGAAAGATCGCCCACATGTTGCGACTCGGTTATCTTCACATACGGAAGATACAGAACAATCTTGTTCACCAAGTAGCCCAGGAGCCAGTTTACTGGACGGTCATGATGTCAATGGTGGGCGTTCCCGCTTGCAGCGTGATCGAGTTGTAGGGGTGCAGCAATTGAAAATAGCATATATCAAACTGAAGAAAATTTTAGAGAAAAAGGATCAAAGGTGCAAGTCACTTGAAACTCAGCTCCTAGCGTCACAACAAAAAATTACAGAAATGAACAATGAACAAGATAACCTAATTGGCATATTCTCCGAGGAGAGGGAGCGTCGAGACAAGGAGGAGAAGAGTTTGAGAGAGAAGCTGAAAGATGCAACAAACACCATTCAACAATTGGAAAAGCAACTTGAAGCAATCAACTCTGCCTAAGTCATAGCCTTGTGTTCACTACTTCTTTAGTCATTACTTAGCGGCGAATTGTATGTAGTTTGATCCTAAATCCAGTAGTTTAACGTAGATCTCATGTATTCGTTTTTCGCAATTTGACAAATTTCAATCTCAACAGTACAAACATACTTCTTCAAACTAATTTTCATTAACCCTCTTGCAAGGTTGGTGCATAAACACTACTAAAAACTCAAGTAACATGAAAAGCAAAGCAAAATTTATAATACTGAGAAACTCCCCCAAATTAACAAAAGCTATAAGATGTTCTAAAGCATTACGAGCTTCATTTCATCGTGGGATATAGGACTGCCCGAAAACCGCATATTTACAATTTTTATATCTAGCAAAGCAAGATTATATATATCTGTATAGCATCTTAGACAAACTGTTCAAACCCAAACTCAAACCTGACTTGTAAATCCCCTGGCTCACCACGAGCAGCACTTTCACGCTTGCTCCTTTCGTAATCGGGATCATCGGTGGGCAGCTCGTACCTACAAACAGGGCATGTATTCCGAATGCCCAACCAGGGAACAATGCAATCATGATGGTAGTAATGGCAACAGGGCAAGCTTCTGACTTTATCCTCCACCAAAATGCTGTCTTTACAAACAGCACAAACCGCTTCTTCTTTCTTCAATTCTTCGACTGTAAACTCTACCAATGGAAGATCTTCGACCACGCTTAAAGCTGCCGGAGGACGGCCATTCATGGCATTGGCATTCTCCACGAATTGCCCGAAAATCGTGTTGATGTACTCTGCAGTCTCTAAGTCAAGATCGTCATCATCCGCGAACCTCCGAAAATTGTTGACTATTTCCCACTCCATGCTTCGTGCTGCTCCTTGGGGAACCTCGTCTTCCGCGGTGAAAAACCCGGAGACCACTGATAGCTCCTCCACTCCGCCGTCGACCGAATTACTCCCCATCGATTCAGAACTTTCAAGCATATTCCTCTGCTCCATCAAGAAAAGGTTATCCCAAATTGACTGGATACCCGAATCGGTGATCCGATCACTTTCTATGTCATCGATTGTACCCGAATCCGAATCTGATTCCGACTCCAACCCAACAATCCGAAGCCCACCAGCTCGCGAATCAGCTCCTTGTAGGCCTATAAACTCGCCCAATTCAGAAACCGATCCCATAGAGTTTGACCCAAACCCTAAATTCGACTCCGTTTCGTCGCCGTCCTCAACACCCCCAATTTCCAATTCGGTCGCAAACGGATCCGACCGCGAACCCGAATCTACAACGCAGTCGGTATTGCGCTGCTGCTCCGGGCTGCTGCGGTCGAAAAGATCGGTGACCAAGAAGCTGACGTCATGGTCAGAATCGGAGGCGGCATCGGAGAACCAGTTGCGATCGGAGGTGCTCCGGGGATCAAGAGGATCGGCGGCGAAGGGGTTGCAGTTGTGGTTGGCGCAGCAGTGGGTGAGGGGATCGATGAGGAGGGTTGGGTGGGTTTGCGGGTCAACGGGTTCATTTGTTGGTTGTGGGTCGCGGGGTAGCTGAGTGGAGGCGGAGAGCTCGGACATTATTTTCAAAAATTAATAATGGAAATTAGAGGAAATTTTCTGGTCGGTGGCGCTTTCAGTTTATATACTCTGGGATTTTCTTCCCTCGTTTTTATTTTATTTTAAGGATCTTATCCAAGATGGAAAGTATGCATAAACATTTAATCAAGAAAATTTGATTTTCTATATTTGCCCTTTGATTTAGCCTCACGTGCATGGCTCGTGATTCATTGTGACATAAGTTCTAGCGGAGTTGAAGAAAATGATCATAACTGTTCATTTTGATGAGTTAAGAAACCAATGATAATAAATTTTTAATTGAAGGATCAAAATTCTAATTAAGTTAAAATTGAAGGATCATTCTACAATTTATTTTATCTTTTACATCATCATAGCTCGTGAACATACCGGCTAATTATTTCCGAGTAGATAAAAACACTTCCTATTGCTTCACAAACAGGAGCGGATTTAGATTCAAAACGACGACTTATATATGCATAAAGTATCCCAATTCTTGAGATTTGAGAGCATCAAATTCAAATAACTTATTAATTTTCATACACAAGAACAAACTGGTCCGTTCTCCTTAAAAACTAGGGCATGCTTTCCTCGCCTCTTCGAGCTCACAGAATACGTCCTTGACCAACTCAAATACTTGTTCACACCAATCTTGGCCAGAATCAAAGATGAATAAAATAATTAAGCTACTAATTAAAGATGGAAAAGGATCCGACCCGAGGATCTTAAAAATTTCGTGATCGTGATTGTTCATCGTACATCGTACTATCAATTTTCGTTAGGTACTATTTATATTTAATTTTAAATTTTAAATTTTGAAATGATTTCTGATCGCATAATGTTCGATGCACGGTCACGATTACAAGATCCTTAGGATTCTCAGGAAAAGAATCCGACTATGATCCATTTCCATTAAGATAAGCTCAAGCATACACAGTTCATTAAACTTTAAGAGAGGCTTTGTCCGGGTTTAGGTCCCACCCCTTTCTAATAGAGGCTTTGTCCGGTTTTCGAACAGAAAAACCTCTCCTACTACAGAGAGAGTCCACCAATACAAGTAGAAACTGCGGATGGCCTGAGGGTAGTGACAAAAAGCTTTTTATGATATTTCTAGCAAGCTTACCGAAGAAAAGCTCAAGAAAGAGTTCGCAAAGAAATTTCCAGTGAGTTTTGCAAGAGTTTATTTATTTATTTATTTTTTTTATTGTTTCTACTACCTTTATTTATTTGATCTTATTTTTTTCTCTCTAAGGTGTTATGGATTAGTCAAATGTATTGTGTATATAGAGTAGCACTGGAGCGTGTAATGTATATGTTGACAATTAGTGGATTTAACTTTTGAACATTACACGTTATGAGTGGTTTTGGTAATTTTTTTTAATTACTTTCAAAACTTTTATATAGACACATGTCTTACAGTACCAATACCATAGTGCATAATTCGTAAGTGATTACAATAATTTACCAAAACCACTCATGTAATGTTAAAAAATTAAACCCACTAATTGTCAACACACACACACACACACACATATATATATATATATATATATATATATATATATCATGCTCTAGTACTACTCTATCTGCATAATACATTTGATTAATCTATGGCACTCCTGAAAAAAAAAAAAGAGTAAACAAATAAAGAGAGGAGAAACAATAAAACAATAAATAAATTAATAAACACCTGCAAAACTCAACGGAAAATCTTTGCAAACTCTTCCTTGAGATTTCCCTTGTACGCCCTTCAGCAAGGCATCTGCTCTTAGGACAAGAACTAGTAAAAAATCAGAGTAGTTGCAAATTAATAGTTGTAAGAAGTCAAGATTTATAAATTATGAAGAAGAATTATGAGCTAGTTTGGGTTTGGTGTATGAATTAGAATAGATGTAGAGTTTATATGGATTAAAAAGAAAGGATGAGGTTGTAGATAATGCCACATGACACTACGTGATTGGTTAAAAATCTTTATCAAAATCTATTCTAAAGGATTCTAAACAGATAGTGACACTTGGCGCGACGGGATTGGTTTAAAATCTTATCGAAAATCATTCTATAAAATTCTTACATAATCATGACATCATGACATGTGACGCTTTAAAATTCTATTTAAAAATCTATCCACAAAAATTATACCTTCGGATATGACACATAGCATGACAAGATTGGTTAAAAATCATATCCGAAATGAAATTATTATTTTTATTATTTTATAAAAAAAAATTAATAATATTTTAATACGAATTGACTAGGTAATTCAGTTTAAGAGTGGAGATGCATTTGGTCAGTTACTATTAATTGCAGTTAATAATTAACTATTCATTTGGGTGAATTGAATTGACTCTTAACCATGAAGTTTTTAAGGGTGTAATTGCTCTAATAGAGGCTTTGTCCGAGTTTCGGACAATAAAACCTCTCCTGCTGCAAGAAGAGTCCACCTGCACAAGTAGTTTTTTTTTTTTTTTTTTGGTCAATCATTTCCGAAGAAAGGAAAATTTTTAATTCATAACCACTAGTTTACATAACAAAGGCCCACATAGATACAAATATAAACAAAACAAAATGGAACCTCCCAACCAAGCCCAAAAGCGCCCAACCTAGAGCCCACAACTCAAGACGGAACAAAAGAAAGATGAAGAATCCTTCTACCACCACCGCAACAGTGCTTCGCGATCAATCCCATTGGAGTCCCCCAACATACGCCAATAATCCAACCATGCAACATTGCAGAGATGAAATTAAGTAATACCCCATCATCCAGCCACGGAAGCCGCGCCGATCGTATCTAGAGATTGAAAGAAGCTCATGGGATTACCACGAACAACGTTACCAATATAGACAGACAAAAAGAAGGAGGTGGTGTTGTAAACACTCGAGTCAGTGTGACCACAAGAACTCTATGCACCCTCTCGAATGATCGCAACAAATTGAGCTGAAAACTGACTGCACTACAGATTGCATTGAAAGTGGTCGGGGAAGATGAATGCCCATGACATGAGGTGTGAATGACTAGGTCAATCGGGAAGCATAGCGGGGGGAAAAGGTAGCAAAAGGAACAAAAGGAAGAAACAAAGATACAACGGAAGCAGTAAAACTTATACATTATTAATGGCAATCCATGGAGATCACTACGAGAAAAATAGGCAACAACCGCGAAATAAGTAGGGTTGTTGTTGACCTAGCTATTGCTGAAAAGGAACCAAAAATTCAAAAAATAAAAGGAAGAGGGAAGAAACTCGTACATTATCCACGCCAGCAGTGATCTTGTTCTCCTCTGAAGATTATGCAGAAAATTTAAAGGAATTAAACCTCCATATACATATACAACCTTACACGTACACACAGATGCACACAAATAATTCGGAGATTTCAATTCAGCGGTTTCCGGCTAGTTCTCCATTTTTCTTGATTCGGAAAATTGACTGATATGGAGGAGCGTCGACAGTCATGTTTGGACGAGAGAAATAAACTTAAAATTTGGAAAAAAGTTACACTATGTTTGGATGAAAAAATTTAAGATTACTACGGAATTTTAAAATGACGGAAATTGAAATGACGAGGTTTTATTATCTAGAATTTTTGAATTTTCTTATTTGGTTAACCAAAAAGAACAATAGAATTGAATACGAAATTTGTTATTTTAAAACTTTTAATCAAATAAATTGAAAAATGACACATATTTGCATTGGAAATCAGATTTAAAAGTGTACTGCATATGAACTTACCCGCCAAGAATGAATAGCGCAGTGGATGGCTGCTGCTCACCATCTCTCTCCGATTTGGTTAACCAGAATCGTCTCCTTCTCTTCCAAATCTCTTCACCCCCAAACGCAACCCATTAGCTCTCTCTCTGCTCTCACTCACAGTCGCAACCAACCATTACCCGCAAAAAATTTCAAAACTTTCTCCCACATTTTCCAGCAATGCTCCCACGGCCGAGTTCTGAATCCGGGAAAACAGGCCCACGCTCGCATGATCGTTTCTGGGTTCGATCCCACTGTGTTCGTTACGAATTGTTTGATCCAGATGTATGTGAAGTGTGGGGTTTTGCAGTATGCAGGTAAGGTGTTCGATGGAATGCCGCAGAGGGATATGGTGTCGTGGAACACCATGGTTTTTGGGTATGCTGGGAGCGGGAAAATGGGGTTTGCGCAGTCTTGTTTTGATGCTATGCCTGAGAGAGACGTGGTTTCGTGGAATTCTATGATTTCGGGGTATTTGCAGAATGGTGAGTATTGGAAGTCTACTGAAGTTTATGTGGAAATGGTGAGTGGGGGTATGGAATTCGACTGCACAACGACTGCGGTTGTTCTGAAGGCGTGTTCTGTTATGGAAGAGATTGGTTTGGGGATTCAAATTCATTGTGTTTCGGTGAAGATGGGTTTTGACATTGATGTGGTCACCGGAAGTGCTTTGGTAGATATGTATGGGAAGTGTAAGCGATTAGATTGTTCGCTTCAAGCCTTCCATGAATTGCCCGAAAAGAATTGGGTTTCTTGGAGCGCAATAATTGCAGGTTCTGTTCAGAATGATCGGTACATCAAGGGTTTAGAACTGTTTAATGAGATGCAGAAAGCGGGAGCCGGGGTGAGCCAGTCTACATATGCTAGCGTCTTCAGGTCCTGTGCAGGATTATCTGCATATAGGTTAGGCACTCAGTTTCATGGACATGCTATAAAGACGGACTTCCAATTTGATGTCATTGTTGGAACTGCCACATTGGACATGTATTCAAAATGTGACAGAATGTCTGATGCTAGAAAGATATTTGATTTGATGGCGAACCGGAGTTTGCAGTCATATAATGCAATGATTGTAGGATATGCTCGAAATGAGAAAGGTTTTGAAGCTCTGCGGCTATTTAACCTTTTGCGGAAGTCTGGTCTTGGTTTTGATGAGATAACATTATCTGGTGCACTTAGCGCATGTGCTGTGATCAAGGGGCACTTGGAAGGGATTCAACTACAAGTATTAGTGGTTAAGAGTAGTTTGAGATCAAATGCATGTGTAGCAAATGCCATGCTGGACATGTATGGTAAATGCGGAGATCTCTTCGGAGCTTCTCGCGTGTTTGATGAGATGGTAGTTAGAGATGCTGTGTCTTGGAATGCGATTATTGCAGCTTACGGACAAAATGAAAATGAAAAGGAGACACTTTCATTTTTTGTGTCCATGCTCCGCTCAAGGATGGAACCGGATGAGTTCACCTTTGGTAGTGTTCTAAAAGCTTGTGCAGGTCAACACTCTTTAAACTATGGGATGGAAATTCATAGCAGAGTTATTAAATCTGGAATGGGCATGAACTTATTTATTGGAGGTGCCCTTGTCGATATGTATTGCAAGTGTGGAATGATGGAAGAGGCAGAAAAGATACATGATAGAACTGAAGAACAAACCATGGTTTCATGGAATGCAATCATATCTGGCTTCTCATTGCATAAGCAAAATGAGGAAGCGCAGAGATTTTTCTCTTTGATGTTGGAAATGGGTGCAGAACCTGATAACTTTACATACGCTACGGTTCTTGACACCTGTGCCAATTTGGCTACTGTTGGACTTGGGAAGCAGATCCATGCTCAGATTATCAAACATGAATTGCAGTCGGATGTATACATAGTCAGCACTCTTGTCGATATGTACTCAAAATGTGGTAACATGCAAGATTCACATCTAATGTTCAAGAAAGCACCTAAGCGGGATGCTGTCACGTGGAACGCTATGATCTCTGGCTACGCAAACTTCGGCCTTGGAGAAGATGCTCTTAGAATTTTTGAGTACATGCAGCTTGAGAACGTGGAGCCAAACCATGCAACTTTTGTTTCAGTCCTCCGAGCCTGTGGACATTTTGGGCACGCTGAAAAAGGTTTACACTATTTCCGCACAATGCTTAGCGACTATCGTTTACATCCTCAGTTGGAGCATTACTCATGTATGGTGGATATTATAGGGAGGTCAGGCCAAGTCCACGAGGCCTTGAGGCTTATTGACAACATGCCTTTCGAAGCCGATGATGTTATATGGAGAACTCTGCTGAGCATTTGCAAGCTCCATGGAAATGTAGAGGTGGCTGAAAAAGCAGCCAGCTCCATTTTGCAACTGGATCCTCAAGATTCTTCTACCTATGTTTTGTTATCAAATATATATGCGGAAGCTGGAATGTGGGCCGAGGTCTCGAAGATGAGGAAGACAATGCGGCGCGGTAAATTGAAGAAGGAGCCCGGTTGCAGCTGGATTGAGGTAAAAGATGAGGTACATGCGTTTTTGGTTGGCGACGAGGCTCATCCGAGACATAAAGAGGTGTATGAGCAGCTTGATTTGCTTGTTTCCGAGATGACGAGAGTTGGGTACAGGCCAGAAATTGATTTTGTGATTGATGAGGAGATGGGAGAGCAGGAGTTTCTTGAAGATGAGCTCAAAATTGGCATGTAAAATGTGTAGCTTAATTCAAACCTCCTTCATTTGTGAAGTGAGAAAATTGTAAGCTTTAAAATTAATTCATGAATACAGTTATTATTTTTAAATATAAGGATCAAATGAATTGAAATGTAACAATATGTGGGAAATTTTCTTTAATTTTTGAATGGGGAAATTTGATCAGTACGTAATTTTTTTTTTTTAGAACAGTTTTGATTAGTGTATTTCTCTATGGAAAGGGTATAGAAGTTTAAAAAGGGAGGTCCTTTTCACACACACTTCTTCGTTTTTGGCAATCGAATTGAATAAAGTAAATGAAAATAATGGACAGACATAATTAAACATGAGCGCATGAAAGACTCACGCCAATGTTTTAAAAGGCGAAGGTGTGGGCGAGGCGTTTGATGGATAGCCCCGCTTAGGCGAAAGCTTTAAGGAGTGAGACGAAGCCTTACAAACAAGTTTAACTCGCATAACCAAGTTTAATCAAGCAATCAAATTAATCAATTTTAAACATCTACTTAAGTAAGTGCCTTATATGAGAGTTTTGGATAATATTTGAGTGGGATAGGTAGTCTTAAAAAAAGAGAAATAAGGAAAAAAATATAACGAATTAAAAAAAAGAAAGAATAATATAACATAAAGAAAATAATAATCTAAATAAAAATATGTTTTCTTTTCTACGACCAATCACGAGAATATTCCTAAAAATAATAAAAACAAAAGAAAAACAATGCTTATCTAATATATATATATATATATATAGTATACGAGAAATTAAATATTAGAAATAAAAAGTGAAGAGGAAAGAGATAGTGGGGTAATAAATGTTTTTAAAGTGGGATTAGTTTTAAAAAAGTGAAGATAATGGGGTAACAAATGTAGCAAAGTGGGGTCAGTTTAAGCATTAAAAAAGAAAAAAATTTAAAAACACCAACTCAGCCTAAAAAACCTAGCCATCTTCTTCATCTCCTTCGCTGGTGTTCATGGCCTACAACTCAAAACAACTCTGCAACTCTCAATAATTTCCAGATTTTTGAAACTTAAAAAAGAAAAAGGGACACCCAATCGATGCCTCAAGCACGCCTTAGGCACCTAGGCGCGCCCCAAAAAGCCTAGGCGTGTATTTTGCCAACTCCCTTAAAACAGAGGCGAAAATGGTGCCATCCTGCCCCCAAGGCTGCCTAGGCGCACCCCGAGACGAGTCTTTTAAAACACTGACTCATGCCAACACTTACACTTTGGATTCAAATCCATCCCCTGTTTTATCACCTGTAAATTAAAAAAAAAAAACCAATAGAAGTCTTATTCAAATTTGAATTTTTGAGTGGGATAGTATAGTTCTCATTAAGAACAAATTTATGATAGGTTTGATAATTCGTAACCGGAATTGTCGCAAATAAATTGAGGAGGTGATTAGGCACAATTATTAGCCCATTAACCAAAATGGAAAGTACATAATTACACAAACACCCCTCCAAAGATGGATAAATTATTATTGAAACAACAAGAAAAACAGTCTGTTATTCGGAAAAAGTATGTTTCTTTCTTACGCTCTTTGTTCTTGTTCGTAGAGCTTTTCTGCCCTAACGATCTCATTTTCCTTCGCTCCAAAATCACGCCACCCAAAGTCCCCAAATTCCACCGCGAATTTCACAAATTCCGCTGCTTTTAGGGTTTCGAATTGGGCGGCGGAGCGAATGCCAGCGGAGGGGGTTCGGAGCTGAGCTGGCGGCGTAGACAAAGGGAATCGTAGAGTGAAACAATGAAGGCGGGAAGCGCCGCGAAGCTTATCGTCGACGCCCTGCTCCAGCGGTTTCTTCCTCTCGCACGGCGTCGTATTGAGACTGCTCAAGCTCAGGTCCGTTTTCTGATTTGAATCCACTTGAAATTCTGCAAATTTTCACATGTTTGATTGAATTTAGGTTTTTCAGCTCCGTCTGCATATCTATGTAGCTCTCTCTGTGAAATCAGCAATCTTTCGTTGTCAATAAAGATCTTTGTTCCACTTGTTTTTGCATTTCACTTCATATTTTGATTCCATGGTTTCCAGCATGCTTTATCTATAGTGAATTTCGTAGTGGCTCGAGGAACTTGGTAGAGTTACTTAGGGTGGTCATTTGTTCCTTTGTAATCTTTGTAAGCATGATTTCGAAACGTTAGTTGAGGAAAGAGTAATTAACCAGGATGAAGAAGTTAAAAAATAGTTGCAGGGTTTCATCTTAGGTTCCATATGCTGTCCAAGGTCTTCTATTCATGTAGAAATGGTACCGACATTGTCATTTGTTGCTGCACATTGTCTATATCTTTCACAATATGAGTTAATGCCTTTGTTGTTTAGTGAATGTTTTTTTGCTATGATGGGTTGGCATTCATCTTACAACTGATTTTTTTCTCTTTTCGTTATGTGTGGAACTTATAGGATGGGCAATATCTCCGACCATCTGACCCTGCTTATGAGCAAGTGCTGGATTCATTAGCTATGGTAGCACGGCATACACCGATACCTCTTTTAGAAGCTCTTCTAAGATGGAGAGAAAGGTGGGTTTCTTCCTCTCCTTAGTTGTTCTGGACTTGATGCCTTTATCCTAACCTCTTGTTTATAATGGCATGGGTAGAACTACAATCTGTCAAAGCATTGTTGTTGATCCGAGTTATTCATTGTTTTTGGCCTAGCCATTTCATTTAACGTAGAAATCTTTTGTTGCAGTGAATCCCCAAAAGGCGCAAATGACGCATCTACATTCCAAAGAAAGGTTTGTATGCAGCAGTTTGCATAGTATAGAAACTAGAATATCAAATTTTATGACTTTTTCCATTATTTTCAAATGTATTTGTGATTGGGCAGTCTGCTTCATTAGTTATAACTTTCATGCTATGTTTACTGAAGCTCAGCTTGCGGTGGAGTGCATTTTTTGCTCAGCATGTATTCGCTTTGTTGAGTGTTGTCCACAAGAGGGACTTACAGGTTAGTTCATTTCATTGGTATTTTATTTTACCTTGAGGCTTGCGAAGTTGTATTATTCAGTGAACTAACACAGGCTTTGTTTTTATGCAGAAAAACTTTGGTCTGGGCTTGAAAATTTTGTGTTTGACTGGCTGATCAATGCTGACAGGTAAAGCTGTAGTTGGTTGTGGGAACTTCTTGGTTATATGTTGTGGCTTAATTTTGGTGTCTGTTATATGCTTCATCGTGCGGATGCTTTTCCCAGTTCTCTTGTATTTGTCATACCTTTCCCATAAATTTGATATATGCATGGCTTTTAATCAAGAAAGAGAAAAGATGCGGATCTTTTTTAAGTTTTTTGCCTCAGTTCTGGATATTCATTTCTATGTTGGTTCTGACTTTACGATACACAAATTTATAATAAAATTTGAGTACCAGGATGTTGTTTGGATCTAAGCATTTAACCTTATGTCCTGGGTGTGAATGTGAAAGCAATGTAAGATGACTGATTAACTGGGTAATACTGGTTGTTCTTTATTTTGGTTGAGGGAGTTTTGGCATAAAATTTAATCAAGAATAATGCCTTTGGGATGATACGATTTTAGAGAGGACACTGCTATAGCTATTTACTAGAGATCTAACTCAGAGAGCTGAACTTCCCTACAACCCTATTCCTTGCTGTTATATGTAGTGCAGAGAGCCAGAGATGAAGGGACTCAAACACATATCTGAAAAATTGATAAAAGTAAACCTCATTAGAAGCTTTATTTTCATTGGTCATATACTTATCTGGGTTGCAATCCATTTTACTGTTATTGCAGGGTTGTTAGTCAGGTTGAATATCCTTCATTGGTTGACCTGCGAGGACTTCTTCTGGACTTAGTTGCTCAGCTCTTGGGTGCCTTATCTCGCATCAGGTGACAGAATATCACCAAACTCCCTCACCACCTTCCCCCCTCTCACTCGTAAAAGAAAAGAAAGAACACAAAGAAGAGAATTGCAAAACGATTTAAAAATATTGTTCATTATTAAATTGGATTTGAAATCTGTTATTTTGATGATTTTGTATCTTTTAATACTCTTACTTCGCGGTATTTGTGATTTAGGTTGCATAGGTAGATAGGTAATGCACTAGCATTTTCTTTCAAATTTAATATAGTTCTTTTTAATTTTATCATCTGTCATTTGTGAGGTTGGGTGTATATTAATCGTTCAGTATTATAATTATTTGATAATATATGTTGTTCTGACCAATTTTGTGTATATTATTTTGATAACATATGTTGTTCTGACCAATTTTAGGTAATCTGGCATCTTAATTACATTTACCTATCCAGTATGATTAACTACTAGTTTAGTTAATGTTATATACTGATTATCGTGTTCAGGTTTAGCTCGGTCACTGAGCGCTTTTTCATGGAACTCAGTATTCGTCGAATCGACACTAGTGTTGCCCGAAGTGAAACGCTTAGTATCATTAATGGAATGCGCTACTTGAAACTTGGGGTATGTGGATAGTAACATTCATATAGGAAAAATGATATTAAGACTACTCTATAACTAAGGTAACTGTCAGGTAAAAACTGAGGGTGGACTGAATGCGTCTGCTTCCTTTGTGGCAAAAGCAAACCCTCTCAATCGTGCACCACATAAACGCAAAAGTGAGCTCCATCATG
This sequence comes from Cotoneaster glaucophyllus, assembly GCA_036320875.1. Classification (NCBI taxonomy): domain Eukaryota; kingdom Viridiplantae; phylum Streptophyta; class Magnoliopsida; order Rosales; family Rosaceae; genus Cotoneaster; species Cotoneaster glaucophyllus. The sequence goes on along the minus strand of CM070068.1, from coordinate 2,713,321 downwards.
CTCTATGCAATATGCTTTCAAATGTCCTAGCACCTTTGGCAGATGGTGGAAAAAGCCAGTGGCCACCTTTAGGTGTAGATCCTGCACTTACACTCTGGCATGAAGCTGTTGGGCGGATAAGAGGACAACTTATCCATTGGATGGAAAAACAAAGCAAACATATTGCTGTAAGTTGACCCCGCTCTTTTACATATTTCTTATCTGATTCTGATTTGGGTTTTCCAATATCGAAAATGTGCAAAATAATATTCATAGTACTTTCACTTATCATGGAGAAGGTAACCCCTTTGCACTTTACTGTTGCCTCCATTTGATTTCGGTATACAATCCAAAAATGAAACAGAAAAAAGAATTTGATGCCTTATATAGCGATTAAAAGTTTATTTCTTTATACAGACTGTCATGGTAGTCCTGGAATTGTATTATGAATATCTCATCTTTTAAGTTGAAGTACTTATCGCTGCTACTGGGGCAGTTTGTGCATGACAAGTTCATGTGCCACTTTTACAGAGGCATGTTTTGGTATTAGGAGTTTCACTTGATTCTATTCTAGAATTACAAGCATTCCTCTGAAAGGGTCCTCCATTTTTTGTAGCTGTAGTTTTTCTGATGAAGTTTGGCTTAAATGATTGCTGTTAGATGGTGTGGCTGGTGTTTGATGTTTTTATTTCCAGTTATGGGGTCAGGTCAATTGTTACTCTTTTTCCCGTTTGCCATTATTGTTAAATATGCATTTTCTGTCAAGCTACTGCTGTCTTTTACATCCTCCCCTTGCATGTTTGTGGTTTTCATTTTAATTTCATGTTTAACAAATTTTTGTCAGGTTGGTTACCCTTTGGTAACTCTTCTTCTCTGTCTTGGCGATGATACATTTTTCATCCACAACTTAAGCCCTCACATGGATCAACTCTACAAGCTTCTTAGAGTAAGTTCAAGAAACAAATGGTGTAGGGGACAATAATGTTGAGAGTTGTCCCACATTGGTGAGGGACAAGGTTTGCTATGTGCTTATATGATCTTGGGCTACTTCCCATATTGCCAATTGGTTTTATGTTGGAACCTCAATTTCATCAAATAAAGTGTATATTTGGTTAATTGGTTGTATTTTCCAGGTCCAATCATGTTTTCTTAGCATGTTCATATGTTGAAGGGTGGAGCCATATCCTTGTAGTTTTCCATTTCATGCGTAAGTTGTATGACATTATGCAATTTATTCATTCAGGACAAGACCCATCGTTTCATGGCTTTGGACTGTCTTCATCGAGTTTTGAGGTTTTACTTGAGCGTCCATGCATTAGGCCAGTCGCATAATCGTACATGGGATTACTTGGACAGTGTTACCTCACAACTGTTAACGGTTCTGAAGAAAGGAATGCTTACTCAGGATGTCCAACATGATAAACTTGTGGAGTTCTGTGTGACTATAGCAGAACATAACCTTGATTTTGCCATGAACCATATGATACTGGAACTGCTGAAACAAGATAGTCCTAGTGAAGCAAAGGTTATTGGTCTACGTGCTTTGCTCGCCATTGTAATGTCACCTTCAAGTCCGCATGTCGGCTTGGACATATTCAAAGGTTCAGTCATATGCTTGTAACCATATTCTAGTAGCTGAAGTTTTCAACTGATCCTCATTGAAGTCTTCTTACATCAACAGGTCATGATATTGGTCATTATATTCCAAAAGTGAAGGCTGCAATTGAGTCAATTTTGAGGTCTTGCCATAGAACCTATAGTCAGGCTCTTCTGACATCTTCAAGGACCACCATAGGTATTTTATTTACTAATACTAAGCACAGACAATAGTGAAGGAATCAAAATTTGTGTGTGTGTATATATATATTGTAGTCAGTTTCTGTATGTTGTTTATAATCCATGTTGTGATGGGCTCACTGTCTTTTTGAGTTTGTTATACGCAGTTGACTCCTTCACTCTCCCTACACGTCACTGCACACAGTAAACCATTGAAGTTCTCTACCTTACTAGGCCAACCAGTAGTTTTATTGTTGTGCAAGCTTTTTATGAACATTCCTGCCTGCCAATCTCATTTTGCTAGGATACTAAATGTTTTTGTTGCAGTTAAGGAATATTAGCTAAAGTATAACCCAATCATTATCCGCGCATGCTGCTTAACTTTATGCTTACGTTGCTGTGATGACAACACTAAATAAACTTTATGCTTTCCAGATTCTGTAACCAAGGAAAAGTCTCAAGGATATCTCTTCCGTTCTGTGCTGAAATGCATACCTTATCTAATAGAAGAGGTTGGACGGAGTGATAAAATCACTGAAATAATACCTCAACATGGGATAAGCATTGATCCTGGTGTTCGCGAGGAAGCAGTGCAGGTACTGAACCGGATTGTGAGATACCTTCCCCATCGTCGCTTTGCAGTGATGAGAGGGATGGCAAACTTCATCCTACGACTTCCTGATGAATTCCCACTTCTAATTCAAACATCATTAGGCCGTTTGTTGGAACTTATGCGTTTTTGGAGAGCATGTTTAATTGATGATAGACTGGAATGTGATTCTCAAGATGCAAAACGTGTAGGTCGAAATGACGGATTTAAGAAACCTTCTTTCCATATAGCAGGAGAGTTGATTGAGTTTCGTGCATCAGAGATAGATGCAGTTGGTCTTATCTTCCTTAGTTCCGTTGACAGCCAGATTAGACATACTGCACTGGAGTTATTGCGGTGTGTACGTGCTTTAAGGAATGATATACGGTACCTTACAATATCCGTGCAGCCGGATCATAGTCTGAAATATGAACCTGAACCAATATTTATAATTGATGTCTTGGAAGAGCATGGGGTGAGTTATCTTCCTATCTTTAACCTTATCTTCTTTTGTTCCCCCTTCCCGTTTTCGATTTGAGTTGCAATGTTGCAAATGTGCGTCTTAATTTCATTCATGAATCTTTTTCTAATGTTTCAGGATGATATTGTCCAGAGCTGCTATTGGGATTCTTGGCGTCCATTTGATTTGAGACGAGAATCTGATGCAATCCCTCCTGATGTGACACTTCAGTCTATAATATTTGAGAGCCCTGATAAGAACAGGTGGGCTCGCTGTCTTAGTGAGCTTGTCAAATACGCTGCTGAACTTTGCCCAAGATCTGTCCATGAAGCAAAGTAAGTTTATTCCTGTTTACGTTTAGTTATCTTGTACATCTTTGAAACACTTTATAATGATCAGGATTTTCTGGTCAACCTGAATTTCACGATTGACATTCCATGATCTTGTCGTAACACAATCTAAATTTGCAGGGCAGAGGTAATGCAACGTCTGGCTCATATCACACCTGTTGAGTTAGGTGGGAAGGCTCATCAGTCACAAGATGCAGACAGCAAACTGGAGCAGTGGCTCATGTATGCAATGTTCGTATGTTCATGTCCACCAAATAATAGAGAAGCTGGTAGTATAGTTGCAACCAAAGATCTTTACCATCTAATTTTTCCGTCTCTAAAATCTGGATCTGAGGCACATATAGTAAGTACTTGGATCCTATTGTTATGTTACTACTAGTTTCAGGTCTTTTGCATCTGTAAGGGTTTCTTTAATTAGAAAACATATTCCCTTTCGTTGATTAATTATTCCATGCTTGTTGGTTCTCTTCGGCTGGGTAGACTAAATTTCGTCCTTTCTAATTTAGCATGCAGCAACAATGACTCTTGGCCGCTCGCATCTGGAAGCATGTGAAATCATGTTTACTGAGCTTGCATCTTTCATTGATGAGGTTTCCTCAGAGACAGAGGCAAAGCCAAAGTGGAAGGTGCTGTAAAAGCTCCTCAAATTTCTTTTATTCAAGGCTGTCATTTGAAGACACATCATTTTGACATTTTCAACGTACTGAATATGTTTGGTGCTAGAAAGTATTGATTTGCTATACTTCAACATAAGGGGAAAAATTCATGCTGCCAACATCAAAAGTGGCTAGCATACCAATCATTTGCGTGGTCAATACGTTTTGGTATTCTACTCGGGTGTTTTAGGAACAAATGATTATTTCCCTTTTATAAATATTAATCCAACTCCCTTTATTTCATCAAATGAAAATATTTACTATCCCATGCTCTCTACAAATTGATGATATTATAATTTTGTGCAGCACTTTATGACAAAGGAGATTTGTATTAATTACATTGACAGCAGTTGATCTTTGTATCTATTTTTCAATTGATTTCTAGTCTAGCTTTCAGTTTTGAGTTGTTTTATAGTAGCAAAATGTTTTGTTAAACTGATTATATGAAAAGGCTTAAGAACTATTTGAATATCCTTTATTTTTTGCTTCAACAGTTACTTAAAGTGCTTCATTAGTTAGATATTGGTTATCAGTGTATCTGACTAAACATGATATACAGAGTCAAAAATCTCGCCGGGAGGAGCTTCGTATCCATATTGCAAATATATTTCGTACTGTTGCTGAGAATGTATGGCCTGGCATGCTGGCCCGTAAGCCAGTTTTCCGTCTCCACTATCTGAAGTTCATCGATGAAACAACCAAACAGATATTGACAGCACCTGCTGAAAACTTCCAAGATATGCAGCCTCTCCGCTTTGCACTTGCTTCTGTTCTAAGATCACTAGCCCCCGAATTTGTTGAGTCAAAATCAGAGAAATTTGATGTCAGAACTAGAAAGCGACTGTTTGATCTTCTTCTCTCCTGGTGTGATGACACAGGCAGTACATGGGGCCAAGAAGGTGTTAGTGATTATCGACGTGAGGTGGAACGTTATAAGTCTTCTCAGAATGCCCGGTCAAAAGATTCTGTGGACAAAATATCATTTGATAAAGAACTTAGTGAACAGGTTGAGGCCATCCAGTGGGCATCCATGAATGCTATGGCTTCACTCTTATATGGGCCTTGCTTTGATGATAATGCAAGGAAGATGAGTGGCCGGGTTATATCTTGGATCAACAGTTTGTTCATTGAGCCAGCACCTAGGGCTCCATTTGGGTACTCACCAGCTGACCCAAGAACTCCATCATATTCGAAGTACACTGGGGAAGGAGGTCGTGGGTCTGGTGGTCGTGATAGGCATAGGGGTGGTCATCATCGTGTTTCTTTAGCAAAACTGGCCTTGAAGAATCTATTACAAACAAATTTGGACCTGTTTCCTGCTTGTATTGATCAGGTACTCACGTCTCCTTTGCTTATTGTTCTGTTCCTATATCATTAGATTTTTTTATTTTTATTTTTTTAAATAAAAAGAGCCAGAGGGACAGTGCCCCTACTCTATGTTATGTAGAATTTATTCCAGCCCTGAAGGCTGTTAGCCTATGCTAGATTGAGTCTGTTGGGGTTATAGCTCCTTCTATTAGAATCTTCACCCACCTTGCCACTCGAGGATCGTGAAATTTGATTCACTTTGCCGCGTACTACATATGATAATTGATGGACTGTTAATTCACTGGTAAATTCATCATATTTACAGATGATTCCTTGACAATCAACAAGGTAATTCTGACTTCTGTAGAAGTAACTTGGTATTTCAAGTACTGAGAATCTACTGAGTGCTTTGCAAGTCGGTTGAAATATAAAATGTCAAGGTCAATTCTCTTCTTTTTTTTCCTAGAAAAATTCACATGCATTCTCTCTGGTCTTCAGTTGCATCTTTACTATATTGCTAGGTTGGTCTGCTGTATATTCACTATTTTGTTGGGAACTTACATCTCAAAATTAAGGATTTCATTTTTATTTAAAAGTTAAGAACATATTTGATACTTTGTTGCAGTGCTATTACTCTGATGCTGCTATAGCTGATGGATACTTCAGTGTGCTGGCTGAGGTCTACATGCGCCAAGAGATACCAAACTGTGAAATCCAGAGACTTTTGAGTCTAATTCTCTATAAGGTTGTAGATCCATCAAGACAAATCCGTGATGATGCCCTTCAGATGCTTGAGACACTTTCTGTTCGTGAGTGGGCTGAGGATGGCATTGAGAGCTCAGTGAATTATCGGGCTGCTGTTGTGGGTAACCTTCCTGATTCCTACCAACAGTTTCAATACAAGCTCTCATGTAAACTTGCCAAAGATCATCCTGAGTTGAGTCAGCTACTATGCGAGGAGATTATGCAGAGGCAACTTGATGCTGTTGATATAATTGCACAGCATCAGGTCTTAACATGCATGGCTCCTTGGATTGAGAACTTAAATTTCTGGAAACTTAAGGACTCGGGTTGGAGTGAAAGATTACTAAAAAGTCTTTACTACGTGACATGGCGGCATGGTGACCACTTTCCTGATGAAATTGAGAAACTTTGGAGTACAATTGCTAGCAAACCCAGGAACATTAGTCCTGTTTTAGATTTCTTGATCACAAAAGGGATAGAAGACTGTGATTCAAATGCATCCGCAGAAATAAGTGGTGCTTTTGCTACATATTTCTCTGTTGCAAAGCGAGTAAGTTTATACTTAGCACGGGTATGTCCTCAGCGAACAATTGACCACCTGGTTTACCAGTTAGCTCAGCGCATGCTGGAGGATAGCATAGATCCAATTGGGCCAATTGCAAATAAGATTGATGCTAATGGAAATTTTGTGCTAGAATTCTCTCAAGGGCCCGCAGTTCCCCAAATTGCCTCACTTGTGGACATCCAACCACACATGTCACCATTACTTGTCCGGGGCTCCTTTGATGGTCCATTAAGGAATGCAAGTGGGAGCCTCAGCTGGCGAACAGCAGGTGTGACAGGCCGAAGTGTCTCTGGCCCAATAGGTCCAATGCCTCCTGAGTTGAACATTGTTCCGGCAAATGCAGGCCGATCAGGTCAGCTCCTTCCAGCACTGGTTAATATGTCGGGGCCTTTAATGGGGGTCAGAAGTTCAACTGGAAGCCTGCGGAGTCGCCATGTTTCTCGGGACAGTGGAGACTATCTTATTGATACTCCAAACTCGGGTGAAGACGGGTTGCACTCTGGGGTTTCCATGCATGGGATTAGTGCAAAAGAACTTCAGTCGGCCTTGCAGGGCCATCAGCAACATTCACTGACACATGCAGATATAGCATTGATCCTACTTGCAGAAATCGCATATGAAAATGATGAAGATTTTCGCGAGCACTTGCCCCTTCTCTTTCATGTTACATTTGTTTCGATGGATAGTTCGGAAGACATTGTGCTGGAACACTGCCAACATCTGCTCGTTAATCTTCTATACTCTCTTGCAGGACGACACTTGGAACTGTATGAGGTTGAAAATAGTGATGGAGAGAACAAGCAGCAGGTTGTAAGCCTGATCAAGTATGTCCAGTCAAAGCGAGGAAGCATGATGTGGGAAAATGAGGACCCCACGGTCGTGAGATCTGAGCTTCCAAGTGCAGCGTTGTTGTCTGCTCTAGTTCAGAGCATGGTGGATGCTATCTTCTTCCAAGGAGATCTTCGCGAGACCTGGGGAGCTGAGGCACTGAAATGGGCCATGGAGTGCACATCGAGACACCTAGCCTGCCGCTCACATCAGATTTACCGTGCATTGCGGCCTAGTGTCACAAGCGATATGTGTGTGTTGCTCCTTCGGTGCCTTCAAAGGTGCCTAGGAAATCCAGTACCTCCAGTTTTAGGATTCATTATGGAAATCCTGTTGACATTGCAAGTGATGGTGGAGAACATGGAACCAGAAAAGGTGATACTTTACCCCCAGCTCTTTTGGGGGTGTGTAGCTATGATGCACACAGATTTTGTTCACGTCTACTGTCAAGTGCTTGAACTATTCTCACGTGTGATTGACCGTCTATCATTCCGAGACAGAACAACAGAAAATGTGCTCCTTTCGAGCATGCCTCGGGATGAGTTGGATACCAATAATGACATTGGGGACTTCCAGCGAATGGAAACCAGGAGTGGCTATGAGCAGCCTCCATCTGGTGGAAATCTGCCGACATTTGAAGGTGTGCAACCTCTTGTTCTTAAAGGACTCATGTCAACAGTTAGTCATGGTGTTTCTATTGAAGTTCTCTCACGGATCACGGTGCACTCATGTGACTCTATATTTGGAGGTGCTGAGACAAGACTCTTGATGCACATCACAGGCCTACTTCCATGGCTCTGCTTGCAGCTTAGCAAGGATCCGGTGTTGGGGCCTGCATCGCCACTGCAACAGCAGTTCCAGAAAGCTTGCTCTGTTGCGGCCAACATCTCTATTTGGTGTAGAGCAAAATCATTAGATGAATTGGCTACTGTATTTATGATTTACTCACGTGGTGAGATCAAAAGCATCAATAACCTCCTTGCTTGTGTCTCGCCACTCTTATGCAATGAGTGGTTCCCAAAGCACTCAGCTTTGGCTTTCGGGCACTTGTTACGATTACTGGAGAAAGGGCCAGTTGAGTATCAGCGTGTGATACTGCTCATGCTTAAGGCATTGCTCCAGCATACTCCCATGGATGCTGCCCAAAGTCCACACATGTATGCAATTGTGTCCCAGTTGGTGGAGAGCACACTGTGCTGGGAGGCACTGAGTGTCCTAGAAGCTCTACTGCAAAGCTGCAGCTCAGTGCCAGGTTCTCATTCTCATGAACCTGGGACGTTTGAGAACGGGATTGGTGGTGGTGATGACAAAATGCTAGCTCCTCAGACCTCATTTAAGGCTCGCAGCGGGCCCCTACAGTATGGTATGACATCTCCATTTACAACAAGTTCAATGCCAGCGCACGGGAGTGCAACGGAGTCTGGAATCTCACCTAGAGAGGTGGCTTTGCAAAACACAAGGCTCATGCTGGGGCGGGTTCTTGCTAGCTGTGCGCTGGGGAAGAGAAGAGACTACAAAAGGCTGGTGCCTTTTGTGACCAGCATTGGGAACCCCTAACTTAAAAGCTGTATGTTTTCTTCTATTTCTTTTGTTTTTCAATGGCATCGTTATACAGTAGAGGGTAGCCCCTCCCCACATTGTAGAGGTTCAACCATCTATTCAATGCGCGCGGGGCATGTGAGAAAGTTTTGCATACATGATGATTCCCAGGGCATGGGAATTTTGTAAATAGGGTAGTGGTTTGGGAAGCTAATAGTGTGTTACTTTGTACAGTAAACGCCTTTTAGAGGCCTTTTCTGTCAAGGATGTTTTACATCCACGTTTTTTCCAATTATAATTGTTTGCGTTGCTGCCCTCCATCTCAAATTTCAAGTCCCTACATTGATGGAAAAGCCAGACTTGTGATTTGGGGAGACTAAAATCCCTCTGTGAGTCTTTCCGGCCCCCGGAAGGGATGAATAACCGTGGTTTGTCACCAGTTGTCTTACAAATTACATGCACATTGATCGAGAAGCAACTGAGATTTTGACATTGGACAATGTTGATCACTCTCGGGGATGATCCTATAAACCAGATGAATCTCCACCATATTTAGTGCCCCAAGTCCATCTAATTAAAATTAAAAAAAAAAAAAAAGGTTACAAAAGAAGCTTAATAGGGTTTTCTTATTTCTGTGGGATTCAACGGGAATAGGACTTCAAATTGCCGCTAAAAAAACCCTAAAACCATACAAAAGCTAAACCAAAATTTAATTGTCAAATTGTTCACCATTCCAAGTGCTAATATCTGCTTCACAACTTTTTACAAAAGTAAGATATTGCCATAAATTGTATGGTGATTTATACAAAATGTTAGTATCTGCTAGATAACACTACTAAAAATATTTGATATGTTAGTCAACTCTTATGCGTAAAGTCTATCATCATAGTGCACAAGTTTTTCTCAAAATCGAACCTAACTCACTCGAGCCAGCTCGAGCTCAAAAAAATAAACAAACCAAACTTGAGTGGAATAATATTCGGTTTGACTCAACTTATTTACTGCCCTACTACGCCCAAAGTGGGAAGACAAATATGAGAACATGTAGGTTAGCTTTTTTAGAATAGTAAGTTAGAGAAAGTAGCTCGAGAACTATAATTTTTATAGATTTTTTTTTTTCAAAACTCAATTAGAGAAAAACTCCTCATATATATTCAGTTGTCATAATCTAATTGCTTTTTAGTCATATTTCAATTTTTTACACATTCAAATGAGAGCCGTTAAATTATTTAACTTAACAGAACCTAACAATTCTGGTTTGGTACTGAGGTGTTATTATAAAAAGTGGGTATAAAAAAAAACTGAGCTAAAAAAAAAATGTTTGGTAAACACTTAAAAACAATTTATTTTCACAATTTTGGATTAAAAAAAGCTGAAAACGTGAAGCTTTTTTTTTCAAATCACAGCAATACCAAACCAACCCTTACGGAGGTGTATTCAATCGGGAATTTGAGAGACTTTAGTGGAATTATAAATCCATGAATTTTTATGGAGTTTAATTGATTTATAGAGATTCCATATAAAATTTTGATTCAATTCCCTCGAAATCTCATAGGGAGATGTGAGATTTGTGGATGCTTAAAATACACTACGAAATCTCTCAAATTCCTCAACTTTTTCAAATTCTTTAAAATCAATTTCTAATTGAATACACCTGAAATGTTATAAACTTCTTTAAAATCCTAATTGAATACACCCGGATTTATAAGGATTTTAATAAACTATCTTAAAATCCTGATTGAATACACCTTGAATCTCAGAGAATGACTTAAAATTCTGATTGAATACCCCTAGATTCATTAAAAGAATTAAAATCCCTCAAAATCCCAATTGAATACACCCCCCTTAGTTTCATTTTTCCTTCTCATCTTTCTTTTTGCTATTTTTTTTAATAAATGAATATTCCGTGATATGAAAGGCTAGGGTTTAGGCCTACTTCATAATTGGTCCCTAAATTAACAATATGTTAATAGATGTCCTGAATTAACAAACCGTGTATCATTGTTCTCTTTTAATTTCCGTCAAAATTACATTAGTATATTGATTCCAAAAATATGTTTAGGGATCAAACCTGAATTAGGGTGAAAGTTCATGTGCTAAATCTAACCGATGATGAAAGTTTGGGGATAAATCGTAAATTTCATTGTGAGTCATGTGTCCTACCACAAAATTAAATTGACAGTAAATTTCATGGAGGGACAAATGGTACACATTTTGTTAATTTTAGGGACCTCAACTAACGGATTTTTAGTTTCAGCGAGCAAATCCGAATGGGGGTGAAAGTTTAAGGACCACTTTTTAAGTTGTACTCACACTGAAAATACAAATTTGCATTTCTCACAGCTCACTTCGTTCTAATACAAAAAAAAAAAAAAAGTAGTTCAATATCAAGAACAATGTAATACACAAGTGTGGAAGGCAATGAATTGCATTGCCCACTTCCTGCACTAAGCAAACTAACATATTTTACATGTGCAGAATCTTCCTTTATTTTCAACCGAACCCTCTCAGAAAACCCTGGTTTTCCCACACTTCGGATTCAGCCTGTGGATGTCTTCACTAAAATCATGAGGAGCTACGAGCATCATTCGCGTTTTGATGTGTTCTTGAACAAGGCATACGCATCACTGTATATGGCCACGGCGTTTGAGAACACAGCAAGGACAATCATGAAAACGCTCAAGATCTTGTCCTTCTTGGTTGCTATGTTGTTTCGATCCCTGAAATATCAAAAGACAAAACCGAATGTTATTCAAAGGAGAAAAAATAAAATAGAAATCTGAACTAATAGATAGTTCTTGTGATCAAGTTGAAAACTCACTTGAGAGTAATTGCAGCAGGGAAAATGAACCCGAGGCAAACGGCAGCAGTTGCTCCAGTGAACTGGAAAGCATCCCAGATGCTGGGTATGAAGTTTGCACCCAAGAAGATAATACTTATGAGCCCAATGGTGACTAGTGCAAATCTCATATTATCCAGAACCATCGGCCTTGCAGAGGGAAAGAGGAGGCCGTCCAAGTTGAGCCGCAATGGAAAGAAGACAATGGGAAATACAAGCATAAGGTGAGCAGCATAGCTGACACGCACCGCATCATTGAGCAGGGAACTGTAAGGAATGCCAAGGTTCGTGTCGAAGTTGGCAAGCACATCGTCAAGAGTTCCGTCCCCAAATAGGAGGAACCCAAAAAGGCTTGTCATTATGTAAACAGATGAACATAAAGCAAGCGAGGTTTGCACAACCCCTCTTATCTGTGTAGAGTCTTCAAGCTCGTTGTGGATGCTGTGGACTGCAGAAAGGTGAAAGGCATATCAAACATCAGAAAAGGTGAAAGGCATATTTTCAATTTTTTCAGTAAGGGAATTGTTATTGGCACTCAAAAATTCATTTTGCATTCCAAACTTCCTAATCTTAGAAAGAAAGATACACTTATGAGGAGTGTAAATTGAGATTTTTTGAGTGCTAATAACAGTTCTCTTCGGTAAACTTGTTAGTGTGTAAAATGCGCGAAATGTCAAGTTTGAATCACTTTTATTTTTGTAAATGATAATTCAGTTTGCTCGAATAAAGGAAAGGAAAGGAACCGCAGAACACAATTATACTAATCCACCTAGAATTCCTTATTATTATAGAAGGCAGGTTCCGGTAAAATGAACTCTATATAAGCAAACAGTTTTCATACCATTGTAGTGACAGATGTATGCAGTGACAAGAACAGGGACTACGGTGAAGAGACTGAAGAATGATGAGACGTCAATAACATCAGGTAGCAATCTGGGCATTGCAATGCTTCCATTGATCAACTTGACAACCGTAATTCCAATGGTAATAACAAGAAATACAACTGCTAGTGCAACTGATAGGGCAGAAGTGAAGCTCAATGAATCTGCAACCATAACAGGGTAATTAACATCACTGCGACATTCCTTTCCAGTAAGAAAATGGAATAACTTATCAACAAATAACAGGCTCAAATTCAACAAAAAGCTGGAAAACTTATTCATAAAATCACCGCTACACCAACAATTTGATATATAAGCTACACAATTATTCTTAAACAGGTTTAAGATAACGAATATCATAAATGTGTATGTGAAGGCATGTTAAAAATATGCTAAACATCTTTTACCTTACCAAATCAGTGGAAAATCTCATTAACTATAATGTATTTTAATTAACATATCAAAATTTTATGCTGATCCTCCCAACATTGTATAATAGTAATCAACGCAAATGAGCTGCAATTCAAATCACAAACTCTACTAATCACATGGAAATGAAACTAATAGCAGTGCACCAAACAACTTCTTCAAGTATCAAAAATTCAGACTAACCGATTCGCTTAAAGCATGCCAATGGAGCAAATATGCCAAGCGTCGTGACAAGAAGAACAATGAATCGCGCAGTCCACCAGTGTACTCCAAACCATCCTTCAAGTACACCAGCGTGGTGAACCCCACTCGAAGATGTTCCAGAAAGCACATCACCTTCACACAGGCAGCACAAGGAATGTCAGACAAATCAAGACCTTTTACATAGCATTCCGTATGACAAACTAGACCAAACAAAATCCTTACTAGAGATACCAAAGTGACAAATTTGCAACAATTTGTAAAAACAATTAATGGTGTATAGAGAGTTATAGTCATACCAACGATGATCATGTAGACAATGAGCACACCGAGGTTGTTGACTAAAACCGCCACCTGCAACAAAATCTTTCCATATTTTCCGAAGGCATCTCCCATGAGACCTCCATAAGAAGCAGACCTCCCTGCCCTGCTGAACCTAAGTATCAATTCGATCGAGGCCTCGGTCAAGAACGCCGTGAAAATGATCATGGAGATCCCAAGGACAAGGCCCAACTCCTTCATGGTGGCAGGCAAAGCCATGATCCCAGCACCAACAATGGTGGTGGATAAATTAAACACTGCCCCAGTAAAGGAAGCTCCATTGAACTCATCAAACCCTGCATCTTCCACTTGCCCCTTGGGCAACAAAGGAGCATTCTCATCAATCACTCCTTTGTGCTTTCTTGACTTCTCCTTCTTTGAAGCAAGACTTCCAATTGTCATATTTTTTAATATCTCAAAAACAATCTTCCAAAACAAACGGTTTGCAGCTTATGGGAAATCTAGAAAGCAGCTCAAACACCCAGCCAGTATCTTCTTCAATAAAACTTTTGCTCAGTTGCCAAATTTGCAGCTTCAAGTGGTCAAATTACTACCCTTTTTTCAGAAAACACAAGCTAAAGAACTAGAATTTCAGACAGAAATGACCAAAACAGCACTTCACCAATATCCAAATCTTTCTGAGAGCAAAAAGGCTAATCTTTTTCAAATGCTACCAATTTCAAAGGAAAATCAAATCTCAGGAGGAGAAGTATCCAAATTTACCTTAAAGTATTGAAATTTCATTGAAAATCCAAGTAATTCTTCAATATATCACAGGTGGATTTTGACAATCTTTAGCTGGATTTTGATTGGACAAGGGGAAAAAAACCAAACCCAATTTCCCAAATGGCAAAATTGAGAAAACCCAGCTCCCCGTTCAAAGATAAGCTAACTCAAAAACCAATGAGAACCCAGAATTCAAAGTCAATAATGGAGCAGACCCAGTAATCAAGAGAGAAACGTGACTGAATTCTTCAGGTCAGGCTTTTATATTTTATAGCCCAGTTGAAAAGAGAATGAAGGAAAAAGAAAGGCACACGCAAATTATAAAGTTTTTGATATTGAAGACAATAATGGAGGTGGAGACAAAGACTGCAATTTAATACTGTTTTTATTTACCAAAAAAACAAAATTTAATAGTGTTTTGGGGGATTTTTTTTTTTAAATTTTTTTTTGCCGAATTATTGTGGATTGGTGAGATGATGATGAAAACCTAATCCACAAAAATTCCACAAAATTGTAAATTTGGGAAATTTTGAAGTGAAATTTACGAACTTTTATAGAGTAAACGCAAAGGTGTTCGCTAAACTTTGATAAAGAAGAGAAATATGTCCTTTTAGTCAATTCGCTAAACTCGAGTTTGTGCAAACGAAATTTCGTTAGAATGTTCAGATAAGATTTTTATGGTTGTTGCATGACTTTGAATCTTTCTATTGTACAAAAAAGAAAATGTTTTTTTCCTTTTAAGACAAAATAAGGTTATATTTTTTAAAAAAAATTACTATTATTAGAGGGGATGAGAGAGAATTCGAAACTATTATCATAGTTAGAAACTCAATGCCTTATTTACTAAGATATTGAACAATATTTCTTAGCAGATAAAATGAATTGAAGAAGATCAATACATAAAAATTAATAAGAATTTGAAAAATAAAAAATTGTGTGTGTATGTTTGTTGGTAAATATTGCAGCAAATGTGTGCCACAAATTATAAGAAATCTCAGACAGAAAACATAATACGCTAAACTTTTATGTCTCCTTCAATTCTCACATCTCTCTCTGTCAATTTACATTCATACTTTGTAATTCTTGGGCAATTGATCACTACTTGGCAATCTCGTCTGCCTTTAGCGTGCATATCAGATAAGACATCATGTAAGGCTTTGCGTTGTATCTTGGAGTTGTAGGCACCGTCATAACGTGCACGTAGGGAGGCGTCTACGGCTTTAGGGCAGCGACATCACGCTTCTCTTTGGTTCACAGTCTAGATATTCTTATTCATTTTTCCTAATTTAATTTTCATAAGTTTGATAGTTATTATACATTTGATTTGTTATATTTGATCATATCAATAGTTGATATATTTCTGCAATATATTTCACAATCTAAAGCCGTACATGTGTGATAATATAATTACAAATTTTTATAATCTGTTTTCACAGTGCTTTGAAAGTCCAATAATTCTAGCTTTCATGCCGTTGAATTTTCTGGGAAAGGCCAACCGTACCCTTCGTTGATTGCATCTTTGATTCTCTGCAATATATTCCTTTTACTCCCGCTGATAATAATTGGACATGGATTGTCTGTCCTCCCAATTCCCTCCCCTTCTCATCTTCTTTTATTTCTGTGATCACGGTTAAGCCACTTCAACATTTTATATTCTTGTTATTTTTTATTTTATTATTTTTATAAAATAATCAATATAAAATATTGACGTGGCTTAACCGTGATCACAAAAATAAAAGAGGATTGGAAGAAGATGGGAAGGGAAGGAGAAGAGGGAGGGCATACAATCCAAGTCCATAATAATTTTTTTTTTTTTTTGGAGAACGGTCCATAATAATTTGCCTCTCTGGTTTTTTTCATTTGGGTCCTGTCGCTGATAGCCTGGGGGAAGGCTAACCTTTTCCTTTCTTTTCTTTGCTTTTTTGACCGTGCCCTTCTTTCATTATATTTTGACTTTCTGCATTTTTATTTTTTATTTTTTATTTTTTATTTTTTATTTCATTCAATGCCAAAAACACTTTTGGATACAGTTTCTAAAGGACACGGCTGATCAATTTAAAATACCAGTTTATAACCCACAAAATCAGCGTGATCTGAAACGTGTTATACAATTCGAGAACTCTCTGTGTGTGCCCATCTTTATCCTTCGGATACTTTTGACCCTTCCAAACCATTTATTTACGCATAGTGCTATTACAACTTGATTACAATTGCATACTGATATACATATGTTAATTTCTTTATGCTTTAATTAAATCTGTGCGTGATTATCATTTGATATGTGGTTATTATATAGTAGTATAGTTTATCTTATACTTGTTAAAACTTTTGAGTGACAAACTTGTGTTAATTTCCACAGTGTTGTACCAATCTTATTTCTCTCTCACTTATTACTAGTCAATCTTAAATAAAATAAAATAAAATAAAATATTACAAATGGCAAGCGTAGAAGAAGCCAATAGTGTTAAGCCTGAAAAATTTAGTGGCCATAATTTTCGTAGGTGGCAAAAACAAGTGAAATATTGGTTAACTGTCTTAGGACTTGTATCCGCACTTGAAGAAACTCAATCAAACAAAGATTCCTCTTCTAAACTAACCCATGAACTCATAGAATACCATTGTCACAATAGAATCTTAAGTGCCCTTTCTGATCACCTTTATGATGTGTATCATGCTACTAAATCCACCGCCAAAGAACTTTGGGAAACTTTAGAAGCGGAATATGGAATTGTAGATGCTGGGATGGATAGGTTCACGGTCTCAAACTTTAATGATTATAAGATGGTTAACAATAAGTCTGTGGGGGAACAAATACATGAGTATCAAGAGCTATTAAGAGGTGTTAAAAAGAAATGAACGAAGTTCAGTGAGGACTTTAAATTCTCATGCCTTATTGATAATTTGCCTCAATTGTGGAATGACTATGCTAGAATCTTAAGACATAAACAAGGAGAACTTACTTTGGTTCAAGTCATAAATTCAATTAAGATCGAAAAGAAACAGAGGTTAAGCCAAAAGAAGGAAACTGAAAAGCAAACAACTGTGAACTTAGTTGAGAATGACACCAACAAATATGGGAAAAACAAAAACAAGTTCACTATAAATAATAAGAAGAATTTCAAACCTAGAAGAACAAATTTTAAATTCAAATCACCCAACCAAAATAAGAACTTCCACAAGACTAAGGATCAAGGGAGAGAGAAGGGGGTTTGCTTCGTTTGCGGAAGAACCAATCATAGGCTAAGGATTGCTTTTACAAGAAGACTGAGGAGCACAAGTATAAGTCAAATCATAATGGTCCCAAAGCCCAAGTGAATATGCTGATGGAGCAACAATCTTCTCAAACACATTTTAAGTATGATTCCTTCGTCAATTTTACTTATGAAAATAAGGATTAGTGGGTAGATTCTGGAACTAACGTACATGTTTGTTTTGATCGTGAATTTTTTAAAACCTATCAGAAATCAGGTGGAGGACATGTAACTCTAGGAAATGACTCAATGTCGCAAGTGCTTGGAATTGGAGACATAGAACTAAAGGTGACATCTGGAAAGGTCTTAACTTTGAAGGACGTGTGACATGTACCTGATATTAGAAGAAACTTAATTAGTGGATCATGTTTAGTAAAGCAAGGCTATAAAGTTGTAATGGAATCAAATAAGGTTGTAATAACCAAGAATAATGTATTTATTGGAAAAGGTTTTATTAGTGAAGGATTATTTAAGTTGAGCGTTTCTTCAAAGTGCAATACTCTTCCAAAAGTTCTTAATGTTGAATCGAGTAATGTTTGGCATGACGGTTGTGACATGTAAACTTGTTCAAAATTAAGAAAATGATGGATTTGGACCTAGTCCCAAAGTCAAACATGAATCTCAAGGATAAGTGTAAAATTTGTGTACAAGAAAAACAACCCAAGAAACCTTTTAAGTCCGTGGAAAGGAATACCCAAATTTTAGAGCATATACGTAGTGATGTTTGTGACTCAAATAGATTACGTACTAGAGCTAGTAATAAATATTTTGTCACATTTATAGATGATTGTTCGAAGTATTGTTATATTTATTTGATAAAGACCAAGGATGAAGTATTTGGTAAATTCAAGATTTACAAGACATAAGTGGAAAATCAATAAGAGAAAAGGATAAAGAGACTTAGGTCTGATAGAGGTGGTGAGTACACTCTTACCGATCTTAGTATTTTTTGTGAAGAGCATGGTATTATACATGAAGTAACATCACCCTATTCTCCACAATCAAATGGAGTTGCAGAAAGGAAGAATAGGACCTTATTGGACATGGTGAATGCAATGCTTTTGAGTTCTGGATTACCAGAAAATTTGTGGGGGGAAGCAATTTTGACTACATGTTTTATATTAAATAGAGTAATCATTAAAGACAACGCTACTACTCCATATGAAATTTGGAAAAAGAGAACACCAAATCTCCAAGTCTTGAAAGTGTGGGGGTGTTTGGCTAAAGTTGCAATCCTAGAACCTAAGAGAAAGAAGATAGGACCTAAAACTGTGGATACTGTTTTCTTAGGTTATGCTCATAATAGTAGTGCCAATAGATTTCTAGTCATCAACTCTGAAATAAATGAAATTTCGAATAACACTATATTGGAGTCTAGGGATGCAACATATTTTGAAGACATATTTCCCTTCAAGACTAGAATGCAAAAGCAAGTGGTAGATAAATCATGCACCTCCACAAGTATTAGCCATCAAGTTATAAATGAAGAAGAACCTCCAGCAAAACTTAGAAAGAGTAAGAGACCTAGAGTGGAGAAGAACTTTGGTGATGATTTTTATACTTTTTTAATTGAAGGTGATCCAACAACATACAAGGAATCCATGATCTCTGTCGATGCTCCATTTTGGAAAAAAGTTATAAACAGTGAAGTTGAGTCTATTTTACAAAACAACACTTGGGAGTTAACGGATTTACCACCCGGTACTACACCAATTGGTTGTAAGTGGGTATTTAGGAAGAAACTGAAGCCTGATGGAAGTATAGAAGAGTACAAAGCTAGGCTAGTAGCTAAGGGATTCACACAAAAGAAAGGAATTGATTATTTTGACACTTACTCTCCTGTGTCTAGGATTACCACAA
Source organism: Cotoneaster glaucophyllus (assembly GCA_036320875.1). NCBI lineage: Eukaryota > Viridiplantae > Streptophyta > Magnoliopsida > Rosales > Rosaceae > Cotoneaster > Cotoneaster glaucophyllus. The sequence goes on along the minus strand of CM070068.1, from coordinate 2,694,019 downwards.
TTAGGATCCTCATAGCATTAGCTTCTATACACAATTTAGTAGTTCATCAAATGGATGTTAAAACAACATTTTTGAATGGAGACTTGGATGAAGAAATTTACATGGAGCAACCCGATGGATTTATAGTAAAAGGCCAAGAACATAAAGTGTGTAAGTTGGTTAAATCGCTATATGGACTCAAGCAAGCTCCTAAGCAATGGCATGAGAAGTTTGATAAAGTCATTTTAGAATATGATCTTGAAATTAATGAGCATGAAAAGTGTGTCTACTATAAGGAATGCAATGGATAATGTGTTATTTTATGTCTTTACGTTGATGATATATTATTATTTGGAACAAGTTTGGAAATTGTGAAAGATGTTAAGTCTTATCTATCAAAGAGATTTGATATGAAAGATCTAGGAGAAGCCAATATTATTTTGGGAATGAAAGTAGAAAGAACACAACCAGGTTTTATTATAAACCAAGCTACTTCAATTAAGAAAATGCTTAAGAAGTTCAATTTTTTCAATTGCAATCCTGTTTCGACACCATATAAACCAAGTGTGTGCTTACTTAAAAATAATGGTGAACCCGTGCGTCAACTCGAGTATTCTCAAATGATTGGGTCTCTGATGTATATAGCAAATAAAACTAGACCTGATATAGCTTATGCGGTTGAAAGGCTAAGTAGATACACTCATAATCCAAGTAAAGAACACTGGAATGCTTTAAGGTGAGTGTTTAAGTATCTAAGAGGAACTATGGATTATTCTATACACTATAAAGGATTTCCTTATGTAGTAGAAGGGTACAGTGATGCAAATTGGATCACTGATAGCTCTGAAGTGAAATCTACTTCAGGTTATGTATTTTTATTGGGAGGAGCAGCTATATCTTGAGGATCTAAGAAACAAACAATAATTTCTAGAAGTACAATGGAATCTGAACTCATAGCTCTTAATACTGCATGTATAAAGGCTGAATGGATTAAGAATTTTTTGCTTGATATCCCATTGGTGAGCAAGCCTATACCTGCCATTTCCATACATTGTGATAATAAGGCCGTGATAAATTTAGTGAGGCAGACACATACAAATAAGAAATTAAATAGACATATCAATGTTAGATACAAATTTGTAAGAAGCTTGTTAAATAAAGAAGTTGTTTCTTTGGACTATGTAAAGTCGAAAAAAGAACATTGCTGATCAATTGACCAAAGGTTTATGTAGGACTGGAGTCCTAGATTTGTCGAGGGGGATGTGCTTAACCCATAAGGAAGTCACCTAAGGAAGAAACTCAACCTTTGTGATTGGAGATCCCATGAAGAAGGTTCAATGGGTAGAAACAATCCATATTGCGTGACTTATATTCCAGCACTCTAAAATAGGAGATTTGAAATAAAATCCCCTGCTCATCCCTATGACATTTGTGCAGATGATATGTGATGTTAAGGAAGGACATTGTCTTGAATGAGTTCCAAGGCGGGCAATCTCTCGCAGAGTACAAGTCACATGTACTCTTGGAGGACTCACCTAAATGAGAGTAGTCGTGAGGCCGCGACTGTGAGAATTGGGTTGTTCTCTAAAACATTCATGAGAATCAAGATTAAACGCATGGCCATTAATAGCGCAAACCCGTGCCAAGTTTTTGATCAATACTATGTGTGTCAAATGTTGTAATCTGAATTAGAGGAATCTAGTTCAAGACTTAGTTCACTATGATTCCTTCAGATGAAAACTATGAACACTAAGTGTAGGTTCAAGTCCAAAAGACACCTACACCCATTGCATGGTATACAAATTGCCCAAACTTCCATTTCTTCAATAGTGTCTTTTTTATCCTCATAGAGTTTTGAATCTTGTGGGGCATTGTTGCTTATTTTAAATATTTTAATAATATTTTATTTTAAAGATTCAAAACTTATTATTTTATTTATTTTTAATATTTAAGAGTTGTGTTTTATTTGAAGAGTCATATTCCTTTTAAAATGGTATGAGAAGTTCTTTAAATAAGAAACCTCAGACAGAAAACAGAATATGCTAAACTTTTATGTCTCCCTTAATTCTCACATCTCTCTCTGTCAATTTACATTCCTACTCTGTAATTCTTGAGCAATTAATCACTACTTGGCAATCACGTATGCCGTTGGCGTGCATATCGGATAAGACATCCTGTGAGGCTTTGAGTTGTATCTTGGAGTTGTAGGCACCGTCATAACCTGCACGTAGGGAGGCGTCTACGGCTTTAGGGCAGCGACATTGCACCTCTCTTTGGTTCACATGCTAGATATTCTTATTCCTTTTTCCTAATTTAATTTTCATAAGTTTGATAGTGATTAAACATTTGATTTGTTATATTTGATCATATAAATAGTTGATATATTTCTACAATATATTTCACAAATAACACTTTAGGTCAAAGCCAAGAGTCTCACGCGCCCATAATGAATTGGGGGGGGGGGGGGACTTTGGCCGAAGAACCTCCGATGCCAAAGTTAGAATTTTGAGGAAAAAATGTTTGAAGAATTTAGATAATTTAGCAAGAGAATTGAAATTGAGTTTTGGAGAGAATGAAGGGGTTTATGGTGTGCCTGGCCACCTTGGAAGTAGATGGACCGGCCACACTTGGATGGATTTGTGGGTCAAGTTCATGATTTGTGTTTAATTAGAAAATTAATTGAATAATTAATCAATTAATTAGCTAATTAATATAATAAAAAATGAATGATTTAGGAGTTAACTTGTGGAGAAGATATAATGAGGGATGGATGAAATAAGTTATAAATTAACACCTATTTGGGCACTTTTAACTTGATTGAGGAATGATTGTCCACTGCTCGCGCGTAGAAATTTAGGTGTGCCTCGAGGGTAATTTTGTCATTTTCATCCAAAAATCTTCGTGTCGCCTATTGATCATTTTTGGCTCCACACACTTCATGATGCAAAGATGTTTAACTCTTTAACATATAAATTCTATATATGGCACATAATTTAAGTAAATTCGTAACATCATAAAATATTTCGTTATTCATGAATGTTATTAAAAAAATTATATTTGAGTAAATATTAAAATTAGTAGTGTAAGTGTGAGATCCCACATTGACCAACGAAGAGGGGGTGATGTGCCTTTTATGTACATGCTACCCTCTATATATCACGAGACCTTTTGGGAGCTCACTGACTTCGGATTCCATCAGAACTCCGAAGTTAGCGAGTTCGGGCAAGAGCATTCCTAGGATGGGTGACCCACATGGAAGTTCTTGTGTGAGTTCCCATAAACAAAATCGTGAGGGCGTAGCCCAAAGCGGAAAATATCGTGCTATGGCGGAGCTGGTTTGGGATGTGACAATTTGGTATCAGAGCCACTCTACCGTTCGGTGCGGATGTGCCGGCGAGGACGCTGGGTTTCCCTTAAGTGGGGTGGATTGAAAGATCCCACATCGACCAACAGAGAGAGGGTGATGTGCCTTATATGTACATGCTCACGAGGCATTTTGGGAGCTCACTAGCTTCGGATTCCATCGGAACTCCGAAGTTAAGCGAGTTCGGGCAAGAGCATTCCTAGGATGGGTGACCCACTGGGAAGTTCTGGTGCGAATTCGTAGAAACAAAATCATGAGGGTGTAGCCCCAAATGGACAATATCGTGCTATGGCAGAGCCAAGTCTGGGATGTGACAGTAAGCGTGCGCCTGATTGGTTCTAACCATTTATAAATAACTATAATTAGAGTTAGGTCATGCACGCACAAGTAGTCCTAGCAATTCTATTATTAGAACAAAACTAGTAACGTAGAAGAGAGAATTCTCAAATGTGTTTCCTTTCCATCATCCACTGAAAAATTTGGCATCATAGTCGATAAATAAAAGTACGTCTTGTTCATTAACATCTCGGAAATATTCCGCCATAGTTAGGGCGGTTAAACCTACTCTTATACGAGCTCCTGGCGGTTCATTAGAGCTATTAAAAAAAGTCGGGCAAAACTTGAGCCCACGCTTGCTGAACGAAGCTATCTGATAATTTGTGCCTGACCCAACACTTGAGTGTGATCTGACGTCACGTTGATGTCATCCATGAACATTTTTTTTTTTGCGTCAGGCACGTGCAATACATGCATGCGTGGTGGCGATTCGGAGACAAGAATAGCGTTGGCTATTGTCAAACACATGGCAAAATCTGAGCCATTGAATTTCCAAAGTTTCTTTTTAATTTGGCAATTTTTGGGTTAAATTGTTTTTTTTTTTAAACTGACCATTGTGCCCACATAGCACAATCTGGTACACTGAGTTGAAATAATCTAACGGTCTATTAATTCGGTTAGAAAAAAAAATTGAAAATCTAAAAAATATAGGAAAAACTTTTAAAGTTTTAGTTAATTTCTGATAATAACACATGGCATGACGAGATTGGTTGAAAAAATTAAAATAATGTTAAAAATTGATTTGGTTAGAAAATATTATTAAAAATGAAAAAATACAGAAAATATTTAAATATTTCCTATAAATACTTAACCATACTCTTTCACGAAAATGGTAATTTTGACTAATGATACTTGGCATGACGAGATTAATTAAAAATTTTATCTGAAATTAAACATAATAATATCTTTATGTTAATTTTTTAATTTTTTTTTTCAAATTTATTGAGTAAAAATGCACTCATACAATTATTATTTGCTAAGACAATGAGTGTTTATTCACCATTTGCTTGGGCAATTATTGTCCATATGGGGTGGAAGTGCTTTTATGTGACCGCTCTACGCAAGAAATTCACATATTTAAGAAAGTGGGCCCCTTGAGGCCAACATTGATCTTCTCAGGATCCATGCATCCTAGGGGTCCATCAATCCGAGCAATTGAAATAAAAATTTGATCCAACGACTATAAACATGAGTCTACTTTAAAAGTTATAATAACTTTAGCCGTTTGATCAAATTTCAACGGTCCAAATTGATGGATCCCTAGTATTATGATGCATGCATCTGGAGAGAATCCATGTCCAACATTTCACCAAATGCAACCAGCTACGCACTGTGGCATTATCAAAGAGGTTCGTTCAGTGGGACGCAGTGTCTCAACGATTGAGGTTAATATCAACGTCCACTTTATGAAAGAGTGGTGCACAAATTTTCATTCACTTTTAATTTATTTAATTTTTTCTCGTTACTTTTAAATTCTTAATTTATTACGACTTAGCACATTTCAAAGTAGAAAATCCTCTCCGAATCCATTTTGTGGAAATTCTAAGGATTTTCATATTCTAGTTATTCATTGTACATCATGCAGTCAGTTTTCGTCAAGTACTATTTGTGTTTAATTTTAAATAAAAAATGTCAAATGATTTGTGATCGCACAATGCACGATGAATGATTAAGATGTGAGGATTCCTATGATCTCCATTATTTGGATCCGGATGAATCCAAATCCCATTTCAAATAGGCTATGCATGTGAAACATTCTTTCATGGCCGAAATTGACAGAAAAAAAAAGTGAAAAAGGTTTTGGGCCGATGCTGATCTGTTGAGAATATTTGGGATTTTGTGGGCTCAAATCATAAGTTGAAGCCCATTTTATTACATGTCCATACGCACCGACCTCCAATTGAGCCCAAAATTACAAGCATGCAACACGTATCTGGCAAAACCTATCATAACGCCACAGCTGCCCCCTCTCTTTTGAGAGAATTTTCAGTGTAATTGGAACACATGATGATATACCACGTGTTATTATGCAAATAGTAGGATATGTGTGTTAAAAGGTTAATAACTTAAAAAATACAATTTCTCACCATTTATATAAAAACATGTGATGTACCACTTGTGTTCTGATCATAATAAAAAATTTCCTCTCTTTTTATGTTTTTTTACACGTGTCCTTAGATTGACTCCAAGACTAACGCTGTCAACGTTTAATAGCATCAAATAAGTAAATAAACTAAAAGTAAAAAAAAAAAAAACCACATCATGTTATTTTCTTTTGTTGTGGTTTTCTTAATGAATACTAGCATATGGCACACACACGTGAGAAATTTTTTTATTTTTGTTTTTGAAATAGAAGGAGAGAGGAAGAGTGATAGAGAATGTGAGAGTGGAAAGTTTTTTTTTATTCATGTTCTATTTTAATTAGAGGGTTAAACTGGTAATTTCATAAGATTTTGATTGAAAATGAGTTTTTTTATTAATTAGTAGATATTACATGACTTGGAGTCTGACATGAAATTATAATTAACTAGCCTAAGCTCAGATATTTTGTTTGTGAAGTTTTTTTCTTTTTCTTTTTAAATATATGTGAGAGAGAAGTTGCAACGAAGTATAAAAAAGAGAAGGTCCTAAACCTTAAATGAGAAGTCTAAAGTTTAATTCTCGTCAAAAGCGAATTTAAATCATATTATTATGTTCAAGTTCAATATGAGGATTATATGATTTCTCCATTCTTTTAATGTAGATAATATCATTTGTTAAAAAAAATGATATAAAGGCATGTAGGTGAAGGAACAATAAAATAGTAAAATTTAATTTGTGTAAAATTACTTTATTTCTAATGATTTTATTTTGTTATATAAATTAAATTGTCTTTTAACCTTCTTGATAAAGAAAATGTGTTAAATAATAATTCAGATACGTTTTTTATTTTTAAATTAATGTTAAAAAAAAAAGTTAATACAATTTTTTATTTTATTTTTAAGGATAACAACTTGTGGTTAGCCACGGTTATCCACAATTTATGAGGGCCGAGAAGACTCACAGAGCATTTTAGCCTCCTCTTGACCATAAGTTTGGCTTTCACACTAGCAACGGATTTTGAACTCAAGAACTTCAGTTTTTAGTTTTAGAGAAACTTCGTAATCCGCCATTTATCACTGTATTTGGTGTTAAGCTAATGGCCACGTGGGAGACATGGACTGAAGATCCCTGAATAAATTTTTAGTTGTGACGGAACACAAGTGGTACACCACGTGTTTTTATATAAGTGATAAAAATTTTTAGTTTTTAAGTTATTAATATTTTAACACACATATCCCATTATTTATAAAACGTTATGACTGAAAAATCTATCGGATCCCTGGTCCATCATCGCACCACCTGTTTTCCCAAAGAAACAGTTTTTGTTTTCTCTCTTTCTTTCATTGTTTTCTGTTTGTCTTGTGCCTCCGCGAGCTCCCTCCAACAGAATCTCAGAAAAGTTTTTCCAAAGGTACGAACTTGCTTTTGATCCTGTACCAAAAATTATCACCTTCTTCTTCTTCTTCTGTTTTCTGCTTTTCTATTGTTCTTATTGTGGGTTTTAAGGTTATTTTTATAGCTTTGCTGAGGAACTGGTTTGACAATAATGTGCTTTTCTTTTTCCTGCCATTGCCTAGATTTGGTATATATTGTGGAATATATGAGATGGGTTTTTAGAATCTGTGATTCTGAATGTGTGTTGGAAACTAGAGGATCTGTTTGCTCATATATTTGTATGTTTTGATGTTTGCCTTCAAGAATCTCAAGAGCTGCAATTGTCAAGAGTTTTTTCTTTTTTTAATAGATTATAAATCAAAGAAGTTTACGAGTTTTTAATTTATTTTTTCCTACTAATACAGTGATGGAAACTTGATGTGTGGTTAGGATTGAATATGATCACTGAACTTTGCCTGTGTAACATTGTTGATGATTGTTTCCAAATGGGTATTTAAATTCTTGATTTGGGATTTTGATGATGCCATTATTGCTCAAGAACAATTCCTTTTCTGATCGGGGGTGGATTTCAGATCAGTTGTTCACTTTTACTTGTTTATTTATTGGTAAAAAAAAATTCAGTGAGAATAAATGCATGATCTTTTGTCTACTCTGTCGTATGATGAGCTAAATATGCTCAACTAATCAAATGAAATGAATGAATAAATGAAAAGGTGAAATTTTTTTAATTTATGAGAATCAATATCAAACATCGGAGTTGAAATTCAGACTTCCATGTTGGTGGGCACATATTTATGTAAATGAAAATCAATATCAAACATCGGAGTTGAATCTGGACGCTATAAAGACACAGCTTCCTTATATAATGTGGTAGTAACAATGCCAAGCATGGAGGTTTACCTTATTCAATCCACCATGTAAAGTTAATTGAAGTTTCAGACTTTTTGAACCGCAGCTCCTCAAAATATTTTTTTCCTCGCAAGACTTTCTTTCCTTTTAGGTTCATATGTTATTAACTATTTTTGCTACTGAGAGGATCATGTTCGTGGACTGGATACTCTACGTTCCATTGTGTTGGTTGTCTTGTTACTGGAGAAAAGTGGCTCCTAGATGACAATAGTTTAATTTAATTATATTCTAGGAGTGAACTTATGTTTGCCATTATAGATTTATTCGCAAGGTTAAGAATCTTTTATTTGAACTTCCCTCTGGGTGATAATTCTACATATTTACGTCTGGAGCTGTCTTTTTCTTTCTTTGTTTGATATCCAGGTTTCAGAACCACTTTAACAAGTGCGGTCTTAAAATGGATTATGGTGCCGGTCATGAAGCAAGCGTATCTGTCAATGATGTTAATATTGATAACCTGGAAGTGGAGTCGAATAAAGTTAGCAATCTCGGAAGTGTCTCATCTGATGGTGTGGTTATTGGAGAATTAAGACATCTTGGTGAGGTTTTGACCCGAGTGGAACTAGATCTAGCATGTGCATCTGAGAAGTTAGTTAATCTAAATGTTCTTATGATGCACGTGGCAACCAAGGAGAGCGAATTTGAAGCCTTTGCTTCCGCCAAAGAGCAGACATCAGCTTATTATCTTGACAAGGCTCTGGAACTCACTCTCTTATCTGGGATTTTAGACTCAGAGTTGAGTGAATTGGATAAACTCATGGCTATACTTCAAACAGAGATCACCAGTGCCCAAGGGATACTATCTTCATACACATACTTGGGAGAAACTGTCGCGGTAATAGAAGAAAAGCTGCGCGACTCTGAACAATCATTGAAGCAGTTGCAAGATCAGGTGTATGAAATTAGGATGGAATCCTTGAATCTCCAGAGGGCATTTCCATGTTTTGACGGAGAACAAAACTGTAAGCTACATGCCTTAATTCTATTCTTGATTTTCTTGTCAGGACCACATTTTTCTCATTCTTATTTTGTTTATGAGTGATGGAGTTGCTCAAAATTTATTGCATACACCAGGCAGGTCTGTAACCACTTTTGTAAGTGCACAAGTCCTTTAAGTTGTGAAATATTCTAGAGTATCTGTTTATTTTCTTTCGCATTCTTTTGCTTTGCGTATTGACAGGGAACAATAACAAAGGAGTGGTTGATTTAAAGGATGACAAAGTTTCTAGCACAAATGTAAAGATAAAAATGCAATCCGTAGAACAGCAAAGACATATACTGAGGATGCTAGAGAAGTCTTTGGCAAGAGAGATGGATCTTGAAAAGAAATTGACCGAATCAAAACAGATTGAAGAAGATCTGAAATTGAGGGTGCACGCTTCGGAGCAAGAAGCATATTGCATGGAGGAGGAAGTGGCAGATGCTTTGGATAGGTGGTTACAGGCAGATAATGCATCTGAGGTCCTGATGGCTATTTCAAAAGAGCTATTGGGTAGACTCCAGGTTCTCCAGTTTAATTTAAATGGTTCAGCTCAACGAGAAGCTGAGCTAAGATCGAAACTTGATGGTCAGGCTGAAGCCAAAGAAAATACTTTGCGGAAGCTTGAAAGCAGCAACGCAAAACTAAATAGCTTCCTTCTAGAACAGACAGCCGGCTTAAAAGACAGCTTGAAGGAAGCTGAAGATAAGTTAATTATCGCTGATTCTGAGGCCTTTACCTTGAGGGAAAAGGTGGGCGCACTTGAAGAGCAGCATAGTGTTGAAATCAGTGAATTGGAAAATGTTATTGCTGATCTTAAAGAGAACATATATAAAGCTGAAGCCAGAGCCGAGAATGCAGAAGCCAAAAGTAAATTGTTAACAGAGACTAATACGGAACTTAATGAAGAGCTTGGACTTCTTAAAAGCACTGGCAGTGCCTTGGAGACGGTGGATTCACTTGAGAGAAAATTAAGGGAAACAGATATCCGGTTACAGCATGCAGTGGCATCTGCTGAAGCTAGCCAGGAGAAACAGAACATGTTGAATTCTACAGTCACTGACATGGAAAATGTGATTGAAGATCTAAAGAAGAAGGTTTTAAAAGCTGAAAATCGGGCTGACAGTACGGAGGACAAGTGTATAATTTTATCAGAATCCAATGCAGATTTAAATGAGGAAATAAGCTTTCTGAGGGGTCGATTGGAATTCTTGGAGGCATCTTTACATCAAGCCGAGGAAGTAAAAATAGCTACTGCGACTGATATTGGTATTCGGTCCAAAGTTCTTACAAACTTATTGGTGCAACTTTCTTTTGAGAGAGAGCGCCTTCATAAGCAGGTATTCACCTATATTTGATTTCTTTTTCAAGTTCAAGGTTGGGTTTTGACTGTGACATGTGGCATGTGGCATGTGGCACCTGATTTCTTTTTCCTTTTGGTTATTTAACATTTAGTATTTAGGTGAAAATGTGATAATGTGTCAACTCTAGATATTCTCCTTTAGCTGCTGGTGATTGTATGTGCAGATTTGTTCATTAGCTATGGAGAATAAAACTTTAAAACTGAAGTTGCAACCAAACAATTCTCGTTCTGTGGTCGTGGGAAATGATGATAGAGAAAATCGTGAAGACTCGAAGCATGAAATGGCTACAGTTACGAGAGAAACTAAACAAGAAGATGAGTTGTCTGCTAGCAATTCTAAGGTCGGTACTATGATGAACCCTGTTTGACTTATATTTACCTTGCTTTGTTAATAATCAGCGGTTTTTTTTTTAATCTTAATTTCTTTCCAATGTTATATTTCTCATGCTACAGGAATGCTTTTATTTTTCGCTAAGCAGTTTAATTCATATTCAGTGTTCACATTTTTTATGGACTATTTCTCTTCGTATCTTCTGCATGTAGCGTCTTCTACTGAGATTTACATTTGTAAAATGGGTTTCGTATTTGTACTTTTCAGCTGGATAGGACTCGGAATAATTCATCTGTTGGTGGGAGTTGTGAGACTGAAGTGGAACATACTGATTCCACAGCAGAGTTCGAGACCGTGAGGAGAATAGATGCCGGAGTTCTAAGCTTTAAGCATTTATTCGTGGCAACGTTCATTCTACTGGTTTCGGCCGGAGCTTATTTTTTTCTCCAACAAGACTGCCCATTTTGATGTTGCTGCAGAAGAAAGAAAAAGGGAAAAGAAGGCTTATATTCTGAACCGAAGTTATATGCTGCTGACTGCCCTTCGGCTATCCAGACATAGCAAGATACTTTTTGATATCCACCGTTGAGTTGTAAAATCTCCGTTAGATATATCCTCAAAATCATTGAGATTTACAGAGATTGATGGAAGTTACCCCTATTGACCAGAGCATTTTCTGTAACTTGTTGGGTAATTAGGTGGTAATTACTTATATAAATGAATGTAAACACAGTAAAGTAAACAACTTCGATGATAGTTTTTACGTTTTACCATTCTTTATGAATTTTGAATGCTTATAATTTTTTACTGAGCTGTTAAAACAAACAAATAAATAAAGGATCAATAGATGCAAATCTAACTAAGATTACGTCTTTGTTTCTGATATTCACGTATGAGTTTTTATCATAAGGATTATAATATATCAAAGTGGCGTAACGCGTTATGGTTATAATATGTCGAAGGCCGAGTCTTCAGATTGTAACAAAGAAGAAGAAAAATTACATGATCTAAATACATTTAACTGAAATAGCGGTGATTGGTTTGTGTAATGTGTTATCCCCATAACAAACATGCAAATCACTTGCAGTCTTTCTATTTTTGTTCTGATTTCCTGAAGCTCTTAGCCTCAGAAGCGTCAGAAAATGACTGACGGAGATCAAGAAAACATGTCAAAACACAACGTGGAAAACGCCGATGAGAGAGTTCCCTTGTTATCAAGCACACAAGATCACGAGAAGGTCTCTGGAGCATCCTTTCATGGCTCGGTGTTCAACCTGTCATGCACAATCGTCGGCTCGGGCATCATGAGCCTGCCCGCAACCCTGAAACTCTTGGGGCTCGTTCCCGGGCTTGTGTTGATCGTTACAGTTGCGTTTGTTATCCAGGCGTCTATCGAGATGCTGTTGAGATTCAGCAAGGCAGGGTCTGCATGTTCCTATGGAAATGTCATGGGTGATGCCTTTGGAAGAATAGGGAAGGTTGTGCTTCAGATCTGCATTGTTATCTACAACACTGGCTCTCTTATTGTGTACATGATCATAATTGGTATGAGCATTATCCTGTGCTTCTATAAAATTAAAAAGCGAGCAGTGCACGCTAACTATTTTGGAGCGCTAATAACTCTTCTCTTCTTTGACGGCTCTGATACTGATAGTGTTTGTTTCCTTTTAAAAACTAGAGGATGTGCTTTCCGGATCAAACTCAAAAGAGGCTCACCACACCGGCATTTTGGAAGGGTGGTTTGGAGCTCACTGGTGGACTAGCCGCGCCTTTGTTCTTGTCACAGTAACTGTTGTCATATTTTTACCATTGATGTTCTTCGAGCGTATCGGTTGGTAATAGTTCCTATTGGCTGCAGATTCAGCTTAAACTTAGTAGGGTAGGGATATAAGTCTTTGTGCTTTTGGCTGCAGATTCAGCAAGATATATCTCTATCATTTCAGTTGGATTGGCACTTGTGTTTCTTCTAGTTGTCATTGGAGTCACAGCTTACAAACTAATGGATGGAAGCATCGAGACGCCAAAATGGTTTCCAAATGTGACTGATTCTGCATCATTCTTTAACCTCTTCACCGCAGTCCCTGTCGTTGTTTTTGCATACATCTGTCACTACAACGGTATTCAAGATGATCATCTCTTTATGGTTAAATCAGCACTTACATTCAACAACTTGTTTTCATGTGCAACTACGCGCTTTCGGGGGAAAAATAAGTGAAAATGTTTAGGTCTTTTGCATCCATTGTAGTTGGGTAAAAATGATAAGTGATGAGATTTTCTCAAAACACAGAGAGAATCTCTGCGTGGCGAAATGGTTTGCCTTTCTGAAAATACGAAATTTGATTACTTGCAGTACACACAATTCAGAACGAGCTTGAAGATCCTTCCCTAATGCAAGCAGTTGTTCGAGGTTCACTTGCCCTATGTGCAGTTGTATATGTAATGACAGGCATTTTCGGGTTCCTTCTCTTTGGCGAATCAACATACTCTGACCTGCTCTCCAACTTTGACACCGACATTGGCATCCCCTACAGTTGGCTGTTCAACGACATTATTCGAATCAGCTACGCAGGGCACGTCATACTAGTATTCCCAACCATTTTCTTACCGCTCCGACTCAACTTGGACGGCCTCCTTTTCCCCTCGGCTAGGCCTCTGGCTTTAGACAAGAAGAGATTTGTGTTGGAAAGTTTAGGGCTTGTCTTCGTTGCCCTTGTGGGTGCAATATTCGTACCAAATATTTGGATAGCTTTTGAGTTCACTGGTGCAACCATGGGAGGATTACTTGCATTTGTTTTCCCTGCCTCCGTCACTCTCAAGTGAGTCTTTTTCTTTCTTGAACTAGAGTTAACTCACTTCAGTTAGAACGCGTTACAAACTTTTAATTGAAAACAGAACTAGAGGAAACACTAAACCCACCATAAGCCGTAGATAGGGAGGGAGGTGAATTCTGCACTCATGTTTCACCTCATGCATTTCTCCCGCCAGTTATGTTCCTTAAATTTTAATTTATGCATCCAATGACTGAGAAAGGTGAAATGGGAGTGTATAATTCACTCCCTTCATTGATAAACCGCAATTTAGCGCTCCTTTATTATTAATTTAGTGTCTCTCTGGTTCTATTTTCAATTAAAAATTTGTAACCAGTTTTTTGTGTGTATATGATACAAACATCGTAAGACGTTGATATTTTCAATATTATTTTCTCTGATGATTTTGGTCTGTTTCAGGGATCCTCATTGTATAGCAACTACAAGGGACAAGATTGTGTCAGTCTCCATGATCCTTCTTGCAGTATTTGCAAACCTGATGGCCACTTACAGCAATCTCAGCTCCTTGTTGTCATAACACGGTTTAGGAACTTGGTTTCTTTGCATAATGCAACAGACATTAAGTTTAATTTCTGCTTTGTGGAAGATTCAATGTTTATCACGGATTAAAGCATTTAAGTGACTTCAAGTTAGATGGAGCCCAATTAAGGGATTGAAAGGCCTTATGGCCGCATATAGGAGAGAGAGAGGTGAGTGAGGGTTGCTTTAGAAACAACCTTATGCATATATGCATGTTCAATATCCATCATTCTTGCCCCTTAGTACTACGGTATAGTGATATTTCTCTTCACTTGTAAGTGAGAGGTCTTAGGTTCAACTTTCGCCAAAGTCGAATTTGTCGAACTATATTATTGCTATCCCTTTGTGAGGCTTAGCCCACTCCCTCACTCCTTAGTATACATAATAACGTTTTTTTCAAAAAGAAAAAGAAAAAGAAAAAAAAACATCCATCATCCTTACCAACCCTATAATAGCAGGAGAGTACTAGCCTCTCTGTTGTTTAGCATCCATGATCCTTATTTCTGGGAGGCGTCAGAAAGTAGAGGCACCATCACTTTGGTGCAAGGGAGATCGCGACAAGATCACGGAGGAAAGGAGGTCCTGCACAAAGGTTGATCAACTTTGATTTTTCAAAATCAAATTAGTGCTACAAGAGGTAGTTTTTCTTATCACTCTTCCGTTTCCTTTTAGTCCAAAGAGTGAGTTTAAAGATCCATTGGTTTGGAAGTTCGATTTGCATGTGTGTATTAGTTTAAAGATCAATTGGTTTGGATCAAAATCATTGTGAAATTTCAATTTTTTTAACCCAAAACCAACATACCAACCACGAACCGCCATTAAGGTTTAGCCCTGGAAGATTACCAATCAGACATCCATCGAGTACATGCAAAGCACTTGAGGATGATACGATACTTGAAAAAGTTCAAGAGCTCATCGAAGCCTTTCCAGTCTACACTAACCAAATTCCCCTAACTCTCATGTTCATGTCCTTGTCAACCTTTGATCTACTCTGGACCACCATTTTAAAGGTCAATCCTTGTCGAGCACCTCGAATGACCTAACCATCGACGAGGTCGACACTTCTTGAAATACCATATAAATTGATTAATCATTGGTACTCAAATACCATATATATGTATAAT
This sequence comes from Cotoneaster glaucophyllus, assembly GCA_036320875.1. Classification (NCBI taxonomy): domain Eukaryota; kingdom Viridiplantae; phylum Streptophyta; class Magnoliopsida; order Rosales; family Rosaceae; genus Cotoneaster; species Cotoneaster glaucophyllus. The sequence continues at coordinate 2,678,810 of CM070068.1, read as the reverse complement.
TTATTTTCTAAATTTCCCCGATAAGCTTACCACTGAAATTATATGGCTACAAAATTAAGCATGTGAAAAAGGAAAAGTATCAAAATAACGAGAAATTTGGAAAAATAAAATTTGGATTTTATATAGAATTATAGTTACTCTTTTAAGTTTATGATAATTATAGTCAAAAGTTGACATAAAAATACTAATATACCCGTAAAATAAAAACCGAGAGAAAGAAGAGAGTTTGAAAATATATCCAAAAACCCAAATCGAAATTATCTTTTCCCAAAGAAAAGCATGGCCCGTGGACACAGGGATTTTCTTGGTTATATTTTAAATCCAGTCCCGAATAACTTGGTCTGGGAAGCTGTGAACACTCATGGCTGAAATCACTTGGAGAGCATGTCAAATATATATTTACCGTCCCACATCACACACATTGATTCGTTTACATTTAGCAATTTATTTATTTATTTATTTATTTTTTTACCAGTTTGGGGCATCTAGCTAGCATGAAAAAGAAGATGATTTAGGCTGGCATTTCTCTTGTGCATTGCATGATTACTTTTACGTTTTCTATCTCTGAACTTGTAGTAGAACGCGGATTTAATCGTCCATTTTGGCATATTTTCTGAGTTTTTAATTTGATACAAAATTATAAAGGTGTGTTTAAGGGTATATTAGTACTTTGATATTAAATTTTGGTTATAATTTATGTTATTCACACATCTTTTTTTACTTCTCTCACATCTCTTATTAATTTATGTTCTTTGATGTTTTTTAATTCAATCGATCCGACAGTCGCAAATTAAAAAAGTGTGTATGAAGTAAAAAAATGTGTGTGGATATCACACCCTTATTCTATATAGGGTCCAAATTTGGATTATTTTTCTAAATTTTTCCAAAATAACATAGAAATTAGGATCCTAAAATTGACAACTAATTAATTAATTAATTGATATATTAATATGCTTTTCTGGAGTGGTAAGCAATTGAAACTGGAAATGATACATGATTTGATATATAATTTCATACAATTAAGTTGCTAATAACAAAGTCGATTTTCCATTACATACGTGCAGAGAAACTTATTGGATTTGCAGCAGAAAAACAAAGCACAAGCAAGCAGATGAGATCGAGGAGACGACATCGTACTTGGGAGTCAATCCACTATTTGCGTTTGCAGCCGGCGCGTTTATGGATATCACACCTCTCCAGATTTCGGATGGGAGGTCGGTTAGGCGGGGGGTGGCAAGAGGGGGCTTTCTTATTCTTAGCACAATACGCCGTTTCGCCACTTTTTAAGGGACCGCCGGCCAACATTCTTCGGCTGATTTCTGAGTCCCTCATGAACTCCACGTCCGCGTCATCGCACGAGGTGGAGGGTGGGCTGCTGGTATCGGTGGGGGTGGCGTTGTCCATGCTTTGGCTTGTGGTCAACACGGTCGTCGCCATGGTTGCTAACAGCAACAGAGCTACTAAACGGTGACCCATTTGCCAATTGCCAAATGGAAATTCCGGTTTTTTTTTTCTCTCTTTTTTCTTTCAGTTGGGGAAGGCAGCATCAGTCATCAATTAGTCATTCCATTCCTTCCGGATAACCTAAAACATGTGGGTTATATAAGAATCAGGAGGCTGCTGTTGTCGGTGTGGACCCCGTTTGATATTCTTAAGAGATAAGCATCTCCAACCACAGAGATTCTTCTGGTTTCAAAATACCAAATTTCATAAAATACGTGGTTGAGTATTTTAAAAAATAAAATAAAATAAAAAATAACTATTTTTATTATAATACTTGGTGTACTGGACTATAATTCTGTTGCATTGAAAAATTTATCCTCCAACAGTTTCTTTAATGTGACTCTTGTATTACAAATTTGTTACCCACATTGCAGTTTGAAAACTAATATTCATTGATTCATAATTTTGCTCCGACACACTTTACAAATCTTAGTAACTTTGTTACTTTTCATCGTATGTGTTGCAATCATATTTAGAATAGGAATGTGATTGTGTAAATCCTAGTAGATGTAGGAATATCTATTACATTCCTATTAGGAGTTGACTGAGTTGTAATCCTAAAAATGTAGGGTTTTTACCTATCCTACAACTATAAATAAAGGATTAATAGGGGTGAAACAACACACAATTAAATCTCTCTCTTCTTCCTCTTGCTACCGCCGACCCCTTCTCTCTCTAATCCCTTAGATAACTTAGTTAAATAAGCCTACAACACGTTATCAACACGCTATTGCCAGAAGCTGAGGAACTGACGGATCTTAAGAAGAGGTTATCTTCCACAAAATTCAAAGGCTTTTAATTGTTTTCTGCAGGTATGCTTAAAATAATAGAAGATATTTGAAACGTCCACGAAGCATAAAAACATTCCTCATGATACATGAACCCCTTTATGTTTATATTTTCCTAAAAATATATTTATATATATTGTATATGTTTTATATAATTGTCAATATATATATATATATATATGTATGTTTCATGCATTACGCAATTAAATTGCTATGTGGAATTGTGAGTCAAAGCATATAAATAAATTAGAAGCAATTCTAGGGTTTTTTTAAAACCCTAATTCTGTCGAAAAAAAAAAGAAAGGAAATTTTTTTGCGTTGGGCACTGTGCGGCACCACCGCCGCACCCCCATAGTGGCACCATCAGACCATTTCTGGCTTGAAGCCCAGTCGTATAGACCACACGGCAGCAGCTTTTTGGCTTGCTGCACTGACCCAGACATCCCAAGGCTTTTGGCCTGATTAAACTAATGGGCTTGAAGTCCCTTAGCCCAACCAAAAGCCTGCAGTTTTTTGGCCCGATGTCTTGTGAGTCCCTAGCCCTTTGGGTTGTGCCATGAAGCCCCGACCCACTCGCCCCCAGCCTTTGCTGCTGGGTTTGGCTTCCCTGACCCGGACCCAGCCTCGGCTGGGCTTCCCACTCTAACCCAAGGCCAGCGTTCCGCTGAGCCTGACCCATGCCCCCATTCGGCCCAAAAGCCAACAGCTGCTGTTGGGCTTACCCGTCTCGGCCCGTGGCTTATAACCACATATGGGTTACTTTTGCAGCCAAACCCAAGCCTATTTACCCTTAGGGCTTTGCCCTACTATTGGCACCTTGCCCAAACCCGTCTTGGGATATGATTTTTTGACCCAATGCTAATTTTTGGAATTATTTTTCTTCCATGATCGACCATGTTTGGTCCCGATTTATTGAATTAATTAAAAGTGACCTGCAGTCCATTCATCTGATAATGAATCCAAAATTATTGACTTGAAGATCACTTTTTGGACATTAACAATTCAATAATTTATTTTTATACTTTGAATCGTTGACATACTTTTATAGTAACGAAGCTCTCCCACTTGAGTTCCTAAAGAAACTCAAATCCACTACACTTAAATCAGCATATTGCATTCTGTGTTTCCTGCATGAACCTCTCTTTTATGAACTAATCGTTCATAAAACTAAATTGAACCTGTAGTTTCATATTTAGTACCTTTGAAACTTGAAGTTTTCATTCAAAACTTACCACATGAAACTTGTAGTTTTCATGCATAAATTAAACCAATACATGTCTATAAAACACGAATGTTCAAAGATATATGTCTATGGATTACCATATGACTAATCATGTTTTTGTTGTACCCTCCGCTTTAAGGACATGTCGAACTTGAATAAGCTCGATTTCACCGCTCTGGAAGTCTCTGGAAGAAACTACCCGAAGTGGGTTCAAGACATGAAGCTCTATCTTATTGCAAAGGGTATTAGAGCCACCATCGAGGCACATACCAACGACAAACTTGTCGATGAAGCTCAGAAAGCTACTGAAATGATCTTTATTCGAAGACACATTGTGGAGCCAAAAATAATCACAAGGCGCCACGTGGACTTTCGGATTAAGAAGACAAGAATGCCCTTGAGGGACATCAAAAATCCTACACGCGAGCAGCCGGTAATTATCGTCGGTCAAGTCAAAAGCGCCCATAAAAGGTAAACAAATCCGAATTATTTCATCCATCCGCATTTAAGGCAATTATCTCATAAATCTACCAATTATCCCACATAAATGGAGATAATTGGCAAATTAATGGGGATATTTCCCATTAATTTGTCAATTAAATGAGCCTTGAAGACCCAAAATATACCACAAAGGGCCGGCCCTCTCTCTCCAGGGAGTGGCCGGCCACTTCCCCTCTTTATTTCCATATTTCCCTCCCTTTTTCCTCCTTTTTTAGCCAACAATTCAATTACTCCTTATTATCTTTCTTCATAAATATAAATCCTTTCCCTATTTGATTAATTAGCCAATAAATAGGCTAATTAAACCTAGATCTCACACCAAAAACCCTACTTAGGCCGGCCACCCCATCTCTTATAAATACTACCCCCTTTTCTCACAAAACCCAATTCCGATCCTTCGGCAAAAACACTCTAAACACTTTTTCTCTCTAATTCTAACTTTGGCATCGGAGGTTCTTCGGCCAAAGCCCCCCCCCCCCCATTCATCGTGGGCGCGTGAGGCTTTTGGCCTTAACCTAAGGTGTTTATTATTTTGTAGGTGCAAAATCGTCCAAGACCGAAGAGGAGAAAATTTGCATCCACAAATTGGTGCTTTCATTGAGAGGAGAAGTTTACGCTCGAAAAAGACTCTCGCACACAAAGGTTTTTTCTTCAATCTCTAGTCCGTTTGTATTCTTTCGTACGTCTTTATTATTAGAATTTTTTACTCGTAAAAAGTTCTTTGGTAAAGTGTATAAAAAAAAGAGAAGAAAAATACATAATGGTTAGAGATCTAGAAAATTCGATGAGCAACAATTCAAACATTCAAGACGTGTGACCGCGGCGATCTACGAGATTGAATATGGCTTTAGGGGAGATGGCGCCACTACCACGAGGCTCCACCATGGGAACCACCGCGGTGACCACCCGCGGCGAGGTCCATGGTACCACCGCTGCAGTCCAAGCCTCGCATTCGCGCGCACCTCATGTTGAGCAGCCTGCTCCTGCAACGCAGCCTGCCCACGCAGTCAAGCCTGCCCACGCAGCGCAGCCTGCCCACGCAGCGCAGCCTGCCCACGCAGCGCAGCCTGCCGCTGCAGCCGAGCCTGCCCCTGCAGCCGAGCCTGCTCCTGCAACCTAGCCTGCCCATGCAGCCTAGCCTGCCCCCGCAGCCCGGCCTGCCTCAGTGGTGTCCCAAGCAGTCAATCAATCAAGCCGAGTAGTCGGGCAGTGTGCAATCTCGACTGGGGCCCCGAGATAGCGTGGACTCCCGTCTTAGCGCGAGGAGGAGCGTGCATTCTCGGTTAGGCCCACGAGCGAGCATACAATCAAGGCTGGGGCCACGTTTTGAAGAACCACATGAGCAGCCTTCCAGGCAGAGCATTCATTCGCGCTTAGGCCCTCAATGAGTATTTTCCATGTCGCTTCGGAGAATGCAGCGCGAACGCACGAAGGGAAGCAGCCACTCAGTCCGCTTCAAGTTCAACGGGCAGCCCACGAAGAAATCCTTCGCCAGCTAGGAAGACCAGGACTTCACTGCCCTAGCGAAGACAAATTCGCGTCAAGCCTAGCCTTCAAGTTTGTGATCTCTTGGCGAACGGTCTCAAGTTGCAGAGAAGTGGGAGCAGAGACGTTAGACTCCTTCAAAGCAGCAAGTTCAGACTCCAAACTTTTAACTTCCTTGGCCAAGGAGTAAGCTTCAGCAGCCATAGACCTCGCCACCTTCTGGGCAGCCGTGGTATTCTCTTGATCAAAGACCATGGACTCGGCAGCCAAAACCGCCGTTTTTGCATCATGGTCAGCGGAGCAGCCCTCCTGTACTCAGGCGTATGCTTCACAAAAGAGCCTGGACCAACAAACCCTTTGACGCCGTCAACAAACTCAGTGCACGCGTCCATACCCGCAAGAAGGTCCGGCCTCAAAGGCGCACAAATCTCAGCAGCTTCCCTGGAGTTAGACTTGGCGGATTTATCAGGACCACAAGCGCAAGCAGTCTCTCTCTTCTCGGAAGACGACTTGGCCTCAGCAGCGGAAAAGACAAGTTTTGGCGCCACTTTAGCAGACGAAGATGTCTTGCCATTCTTCATGGTAGCAAGCCTTTCCGAAAGAGAATCCTAAGTGGAGCGGCACCGCCACCACGAGTTTCCACCACGGGAACCACCGCGGTGGCTACCACGGTAGCCCACCGCGGCGAGGTCCGTAATGCCATCACCACGGCCCGAGTCGTGTCATCCAAGGTCCAGGCCCAAGCCATGTTATTCCAAGCCCGACGCGAGCCCAATACGTTGCTTAGCCGAACCCAAGCCTCGCACCCACGTGTGCCACACGCTAAGTGGTCAACTCCCATGGTCCAGCCTGCTCCGGCCGAGCAGTCCACTCTCGTGGTCCAGCCTGCTCCCGCCGTGCAGCCCACTCTCATGGCCCAGCCTGCTCCCGCCGAGCAGCCCACTCCCGTGATCCATCATGTTCCTGCCGAGCAGCCCACTCCCGTGGCCTAGCCTGCTCTCGTGGCCCGTCATGCCCTCGTGATTTTTCAAGCAGCCCAAGCCTGCTACACTATGGGAACCACCGCGGTGACCACCCGCGGCGAAGTCCATGGAACCGCTACTACGGCCCAAGTCGGCCCAAGACCATCTCAGCCTTCCTAACTCAAATCTCGCGCCCGAAGTCTACCACTCTTCCATTGCTCAAGGAGGCACATTCCTTACAAGCTCTTCCAATCCAAATGGTGAACAACACTTGTCTCGACAAGTCATAGAGTTGACAAGCGCCCTAGCACGATGGACGACCTTGGTAAACCAGCTCTTGCAGCGCACCAAGATGCAACGTGTCCCAAACGACGTGTTTCGAAGAAAGACAAGGGCAGATGAGGAACCTCTCCAGCAGCGTCCCAACAAGCAGCCACCCGACCAGCCTCTAACCAAGCGTTTGGGCAGAGCACACTCCCAATTGGGCCCTCAAGATAGCGTATACTCCCGTCTTAGCGCGCGGAGGAGCGTGCACTCTCGACTAGGCCCATGGACGAGCATACACTCATGGTTGGGGCCACACTCTGATAATCAACATGAGCAGTCTTCCAAACGAAGTGTTCATTCGCAGCTAAGTCTGCAAGGAGCATCCTCCACATCACATCGGAGTAGGCAGCATGACGGACGGAGAGAAGCAGTCACTCAATCCGGCTCAAGTTCAACCAGCAGTTTGCGAAATCCCTCGCATGCTAGGAATCCACCACATGCACCGCTACCGCGGCATAGACGAGCCGAGCACATAGAAGAGCAGCCTAGACCAACAGGTCAAAACTGGGGGCAGCCGAGAGCTCCATTACCTCAACTAAGGAAGAAGTAGACCAAGCGATTGAGCAAATTCCAACGCAACGAGGCCACCGACGAGGCACTACGGCGGGAGATGACCAACATAAGCCGATCACCCTTCACAGATAAGATCGAGCAGACGGAGCGTCCACACAAGTTTAGCATGCCACATTTCACATCCTTCAAAGGAGATGGAGACCCGGAGAGGCACTTAAAGCACTACCGAAGCACGATGATCCTCTATTGGAACAATGACGATCTCATGTGCAAGATATTCGCGACTACTCTACAAGGCGAGACACAAGATTGGTTCTACACCCTGCCGCCACAATCCATCCAGAGCTTTGACGATCTTTCCTTGGTCTTCACCAAAGAATACTCATCTTACCGCTCGATCAAGAAAAAATCCGATCACATGTTCAAAAACCCGAAGGAATCACTCCGCAACTACGAAGATCGTTGGATGCGACGACTCAATAGCCAGTTCATCCTTTCAAAAGGGCCTCCCCGCAGATCACCCCGATTTGGAGAGATGATCATGAAAGAAGACGTGACTCTAGCAGATTCCTTCACCCTAGCAGAGAAGCATGCACTTTGGGACAAAGCCCGACGAGCAGAAAAGGTGCCCGAGCAGCCTAAAAAAGAATCGGTGGTGGCTTAAAGAAAGGAAGATGGAAAGCGGCCCAGCAAAAGCAGACAGGAGACCAAGCGGAGGGACAAGCCTATGACCAAAGAAGGCTCCACGACCAGGAATTACTCGAAGTTTTCAATTCCGATCCATTAAATTCTCCGCAACGTGAAGAATGAGCTGTGGTTCAAGCTACCAAATATTGCGCATTTCACCGAAGACCAAGTTACGCCACCGAAAGCTGCTGCACTTGGAGGAATTATCTGGAAAAGCTCGTGAATGAAGGCAAAGTCGACAAGTGTTCGGACAAGCCGGCAGCGCAGCCAAGAATGAATGCTGAAAAGGAATATCCAGCAGGCCCCATTGATCCTTCAAGTCCAGGCAGCCGACGCACTACCAGGGCCCATCATCGGCTTCACACGAGAGATAACTTTACTCTGATACCATGATCAAGGAGATGGCGCTCAAGCAGATCCGAGCAATTCTGGAAATGAAGTCTCCCATAACCTTGAAAGAGATCCAAAGCTTGACTGAACGATCAGCCGCCCTCAACCGTTTCCTCTTGCGGTCTATTGATAGATGCAAGCCTTTCTTCAAAGCCATCAAGAGGGCGCAACGTGATGAGTGGGATGAAGAATGCGAAGAAGCCTTCCAAGACCTGAAGAAGTATCTCACATCGCCTCCATTACTATCCAAACCGGAAGTAACGGAGGACCTATTCGCATGTTTGACAGTATTTGAGGCATCAATATGCTCTACCATCATACGAGAAGAGCTGGGGGCCCGACTACCTGTATTCCACAGTTCAAAAGCTCTCCTCGATGCTACCAGAAATTCAAAAAATGAACTTTGGCGATAGTTGTTACAACCTGGAAGATCAAATCATACCTTCGGACGCACGCAGTCATCTTCATGACGTGCTATTCCGCCCAATCTGGACGCGCGACGATAAAGGCGCAGACACTGGCGATGCAAAGTTTCCTGACGAACGTAACAACTCGGCCCAAAAGGTGTGCCAAGGGCAGACGAACACTAGAAGGACGCACTCGGAAGCAAGCTTTGTCCTCGTCGCCCCAAAAGATTCTACGTAGGAGCATCATGTACCAGCAGTTGAGCACTACCTCCTGCTATGTGTCACACGGCCCCAGTCGACCTTTGTTCCATAATTCAACTCTAGAGTGGCCCAATACCGGCAGTTGAGCACTTCCTGCTACGTGTAACATGGCACCAGCTCTACAGCTCCCTACCGCGCCTTCATGCCTAGCCTAGGCAGCGCAACAGAGGGTCCAACGACGCCCCGGAAGCAGCCGAGCACACCTTAGCCGCACCTGCTCGCCCCGGAAGCAGCCGAGCATACCTTAGCGGCACCTGCTCCCTCAATGGAGATTTCCAGCATTTGCATGTTGACGACACATCCAACTACAAAGGTTCGGGAGCAGACATGGTCCTTGCCACCCCAGATGGTTCAGTGCTCGAGCAGACGATCACTCTAGGCTTCAAGGCATCTAACAATGAAGCAGAGTACGAGGCCTTACTGGCAGGCCTCCGCATGGCGAAAGACTTAGCGGTGAAGAAGCTGACGATTCATTCTGATTCTCAGCTGATTACTAGCCAAACCGCAAGGGAATACATGGCGAAGCATCCAAGGATGGCGCAATATCTAAAGAAGGTACACGAGCAGCTGGAGACATTTCAGACTTACACGCTCACTCGAGTTCCACGGACGGAAAATGCCCATGCAGATACTCTAGCCGGCCTGGGCTCTGCCCTCGATCACCAGTTCAAGCGTTCAATTCCGGTAGAGTACCTAGATAAGCCGAGCATAGAGTCTGAGCCAGTAGCCGAGGTGGCACAGGTTAGTGCAACTCCAAATTGGCAAAACCCTATCATAGATTACTTCATCAATGGCACGCTCCCCACAGAAAGGTTGGAGTCAAGGAAACTTCAAACCCGAGCAGCGCACTACTACATGTGGAAGGACATTTTAGTTCGAAGACCCTACGCCGGACCGCACCTCCGACGTTTGGCACCTCCCGAGGATTTGAAGGTCCTAAGTTCAATCCATGAAGGCGTTTGTGGGAACCGTTCTGGAGGACGATCTCTGGCGCAAAAGGCTCTCAACGCAGGCTACTGGCCAACTACGCATCAAGATGCCAGGGAGTTAGTGCAAAAGTGTGACCGCTGCCAACGTTACAAGCATGTACCAGTCCTGCCCGCCAGCGAGCTACATCCACAAGCAAGTCCCTGGTCGATTCATGCGGTGGGCAATCGACCTAGTAGGACCTATGCCGCCTACTACTAGGGGCAGAGGCATGATGATCGTGGCAACCGACTACTTCACCAAATGGGTAGAAGCATAGCCCACGACAACCACGACTCAGACGAACATAGAGTGCTTCGTATGGAGGAACATCATTTGCTGATTGTCATCCCTCAGTTCATCGTCACCAACGACGGCCCGTAATTTGCGGACGAAGATTTGACGAAGTTCCTCCAAAAGTAAAACATCAAGCAGCACATGCCCATGCCAAGACATCCTCAAAGCAACGGGCAGGTCGAAGCATCCAACAAGACGATCCTCGACTGCCTCAAGAAATCCCTCGCCAACAAGAAGGGAAAATGGCCAGAAGAACTCCCCGGATGTCTATAAGCATATCGCACCACCAACAGACGAGCAACCGGAGAAACCCCTTTCCCTTTGGCGTTTGGCTCAGAAACAATCCTTCCTCCCAACATCATCGTGCCAAGCATCACCACCCTACTGCCAAATGTCGAGCAGAACAGTGAAGAGATGGCCACGAACCTAGACCCAGCGGAGGAAAGGTGCGAGTAGAACATAGCCCGCATCGCATCCAACCAGCATCAGCTCCTCTCTAGTTACAACAAAATGTCCAAAATCCGGCAGTTTCAACCCGTAGATCTAGTTCCGAGGAAGGCTTTCATCACTGCTCAAAGGGAGAGATCGAAAAAGATGGACCCTATTTAGGAAGTACCACGCGTGATCTCCAACTACGCCCAAAGGCTCAAGCAGCTCAGACGGGCACAACCCTCGCAAGCCGAGGACTACGCCTGAAGGCTCAAGCAGCTCAGACGGGCACAACCCTCGCAAGCCGAGGACTACCAGTTGTTCCGCAATCTTTACAATTAAGTTGTTTGTTCACTTGTTTTTCAACAAGGAACGCTTTTACAACTTGATTACATTGCGGCAACTGACAACTCCTGCGCTTCAAAGAAGCTCGCGCCCTTCCTAGGGACTCATTGCAGGAACAACGGCTCCCGAGGGGCCAATCTACTCTCCAACGCGGGAGGATAAACTCTTGACTCCGAATATCCAGACGTGGATGAGCCTGGCTGCCCTAGTGTAACTAGCTGCACGATGGCTTGCTCCGGAATTCCCAAGTAGCCACAACGGTCTTTTTCACGGCTTAGCTAACTGAAGGATTTTGGGTCTCTTGGCCTAATCCGCGGGAACCGGGCCCTAGAGACGGGGGGGGCACACTATCCCGGGAAACCCTAAAGCTGCTACCGGACATGCTAAGGTAGCCTACGGATCCCGGCAGACTGCCTACGGCTTGCCCTAGCAGTAAAGCCATGCTAGACTTATACAACCGCACGTTCTTGTGAAAGGTTAAACAAGCTAGCAGGCATATGTGAAGTTTTATCCACTACCGACATGCTACGTAGTCGATGAGCTTCACTTGAACCAAATCCTAAAGTGTTGTAGCACTAGCTGCGCAGCCTACGGAATTGGGAAGAACCAGAGTTGACAGCCTAGTGGTTACGCGGATTAGCCTGCTTCTGTAAGTAAGGCGTCCGGCTGCCAACCCTATGGCTGGCAACTTTGCAAGATAACAGCCTAAGGATCGCGCGGAATGCGGCTGCTACAGTGAGTAAAGCATCCGATTGTCGATCCCGCATCTAACAACTTTACGGCAATTTGCGCCAGGTCCTAAAGTGTTGTGATAATTGCTGCGCAACCTACGGAATTGGAGAAAGCCAAGGTTAATGGCCTAGTGGTTACGCGGATCCGCCTGCTTATGTAAGTAAGGCGTCTGGCTGCCAACCCTACGGTTAGCAACTTTGCAAGGAAAAGTTCTACACCAACACCTACGACCACGTAGGCTACGCGGCCTGTCTGCTTATGAAAAGTGGCGCGCCTGCTACTTGCCTATAGAGTCTAAAGGTTAAGGTATGAGCGAAAGGAGCAAAGACGGAGAAAAGCAAAGGAGGCAAGTTTATTATATTTTCTAGCAAAATTGATAAACAACTGACAAAGACTGGAGGAGTTCAAGCAAAGCAAAAGCAATAAGGAGAAACAAATCCTAAAGGCTACCTAGAAGACTACTCTTCGGCAGCTTGGCCACCCGACGACTGCTCCATTGTCACACCTTCGGCAGCCACGACAACCCTAGCAGTGGTACCATTCGGCGCTTCACTCCCGGCTGCCCCGTCGTGGACACTCCCATCTCCAACTATTTCACCGATGGAAGACTCGAAAGTAAAGGCGAGGAAATCTTCTGGAGAAATAAAGAAGGTCTGGTCTTAAGAGCACACAGATCTTATTAGCCTCCCCAGAAGCAGGCTTAGTGGAACTCTCGCAGCTGCCCACGTAGGCAGTCTCTTCCATCCCAGCAGATTTCGGCATTGGGGGCACATCTAGCAGCCTCATTTCTCTTCCCATTGGAAGAATTCATGCCAATCACAGACCTTTTGGCAGCAGGCGGACCCTCACAAGCAGTGGATAAAGTCTTCAATTTTGCCCAACCGGCATCTCTTGAGCAGCCTACCTTTCTCCCGACAAAGAAGACTAGGCAGCTAACACCATTCATGGTACCCGGCAGAGAAGCTCAACCCAACATTCTAGCAGGCATGAGGCATACACGCCCAACACTCCAGCAGCCTATGAAGCCCGCAACCTTCTCATTTCTCTCGATCGCCAGCTTGGCCCGCGTCAGGTCCTAAAGGATGTGAGCCGCGCGACTACCCTAGCACTGCGCCCCAGCGCCTCAGTTCGCGGTCCCAGCCGCTCAAGTTGCCCTGGGCTCTAGGCAAGCCGAGCTGCCCAAGCAGTGGTCCTTGCCACGACATCTCCTCGGCCCCTGCCGAGCCAACTCCTGGCCCCTGCCAGCCGACGTGCCGCACCACCCCGACGGCTGCCCCGTAATAGCACTATCCAAGAAGAAGGCAAGAAAAATTAAATCTTTCTTACATCGGTGCGGCACGGAGAAGACGACGAAATCAACGAAAGACGGTCCTTTTCACGGGCAAGATGTAGAAGATTGCTAGAGGAGGGGGAACAAATATCCTCTAGCTTTCTCTCTCTTGTAGGGTAGAATAAATTGCTCTCCAAAGTTGATTTAATAACCCACTTAAGGTGGACTTAAATAGGCTTCGAGAGAAGTTTATTTCCCTCTCCTAGAAGGACCTAATTTCCAATTAAAGAGATGATCAACATCAAGATAGGAAGCAATCCTGTGGTTCATGAAGCAAGAAGATCTCTACACCTGCTACCCTTTCCTACGAGCAGCCCAACAGGTGTGGGGGCATTTGTGGAGCCAAAAATAATCACAAGGCGCCACGTGGACTTTCGGATTAAGAAGACAAGAATGCCCTTGAGGGACATCAAAAATCCTACACGCGAGCAGCCGGTAATTATCGTCGGTCAAGTCAAAAGCGCCCATAAAAGGTAAACAAATCCGAATTATTTCATCCATCCGCATTTAAGGCAATTATCTCATAAATCTACCCATTATCCCACATAAATGGAGATAATTGGCAAATTAATGGGGATATTTCCCATTAATTTGTCAATTAAATGAGCCTTGAAGACCCAAAATATACCACAAAGGGCCGGCCCTCTCTCTCCAGAGAGTGGCCGACCACTTCCCCTATTTATTTCCATATTTCCCTCCCTTTTTCCTCCTTTTTTAGCCAACAATTCAATTACTCCTTATTATCTTTCTTCATAAATATAAATCCTTTCCCTATTTGATTAATTAGCCAATAAATAGGCTAATTAAACCTAGATCTCACACCAAAAACCCTACTTAGGCCGGCCACCCCATCTCTTATAAATACTACCCCCTTTTCTCACAAAACCCAATTCCGATCCTTCGGCAAAAACACTCTAAACACTTTTTCTCTCTAATTCTAACTTTGGCATCGGAGGTTCTTCGGCCAAAGCCCCCCCCCCCCCCCCCATTCATCGTGGGCGCGTGAGGCTTTTGGCCTTAACCTAAGGTGTTTATTATTTTGTAGGTGCAAAATCGTCCAAGACCGAAGAGGAGAAAATTTGCATCCACACACATCATGATGCTCTGCAGACCAAGTACCTCACTAAGGAGGACCCACACACCCTCTGGCTTACTCTGGGCAACTATTTCGATCACCAGAAAAACATATACTTGCCTGAAGCAAGACACGACTAGCAGCATCTTTGCTTCAAAGACTTTAAGTTCGTGAATGAATACAACTTTGAAGTTTGTAGAATCTGATCACTGCTGAAGTTTTGTAAAGTGGAACTAACCGAATCAGATCTCTTGGATAATACTTATTTGACTTTCCATGCCACCAATATTATCTTGCAGCAATAATATAGGGCACAGAAATTAACCAAATTTTTGGATTTGATCTTCGTACTACTTCTCGTTAAAAAAGAAAAACTAGCTTTTGATGAAGAATCATCAAGCTCGACCGACTGGCTTGAACACCGTGCTTAAAGCGCACGTAACCAATTATAGCAGCCATAAACGACAAAAGAATTGTTATGGCCGTGGCAATGGGCGGCAAGCTCTACCACGGGCCCACAGTCCAAAAAATAAAGGCCCACCAAGGGAGGAAATGTGACCTAGCAGCGTCCACCTCTTACCCCTAAGGCCCCGAATCTCAAAAACAAAGGAAAATCTACTGCTCAACCGGTTTCCACTGAAATGGACATGTGCTACCGCTATAGATCAAAGGATCATTGGTCATGTGTATGCCAAGCTAACCCCGAGGCTATTGCCAAGTATTATTCAGGTCGTGAGTCTAACTTTGCACATGTGGATCATCCGGAAGATGCTACTACATCCATGAAAATATCGGATTTTCAGGAGGCGTCAGCTCATATGGACGAGTAAATTAGACATGTTTTTAGGGTGTTTACCCTTAGTGGCCGAACCCACTAGGAGTGGCCGGCACCTCTTCCCTATTTTTCTAGGTTTACGGTTTAATTTTGAACAATTTTTCTAAGTCTTTGGAATAATTTGTTTGGTTTTGGTTTGTTTTGAATTATGGATTGTTATTTGATGGATATTATTTCTTGAATTGCTTAATTGAATGAATGGAATTATATTTATGCATGTGACCAATTCAATCAATTTATTTCTAGGTATGTCTAGTGGGGAAGTTAGTTGTCTAGCTGATAGTGCTATCATGCACACCATCTTGCGTGAGCGACATTATTTTATTAACTTTATACCCAATAAAGCACATCTGACAACTCTTTCAGGCCAATCCAACCTGATTGAAGGATACAGAAAGGCCCGTATCATGTTGTCCAACTATAAAGTCTTAACCATTAAAGAGGCACTATATTCTCCACGTTCCGGAAGAACGTTGCGGAGTTTTAGAGATATTCGAGATAATCAATATCATGTTGAAACCATTGAAGATAATGGATTTGAAGTTCTTTGTATTACTTCGTACGAATATGACTAGAAGCATATTCACGAGAAGTTGGAACGTCTTCCGAGTGGGTTGCACATAATAACCATTCGCGGCATAGAAGCCCACCATGTGGTTGGCCTTATGTCTGAGTTCCAGTGACATGATGCGCCATATCCTTAAAACATCTTGTGGGCATCAGTTACCTCCCTATGTTGGATTTTTGCCATGCAAAGTGTGTTCTTTAGGGAAGTTGAATACTTTGGGACATCCTGGACGTGACATGATGCACCATATCCTCAAAACAACTCGTGGGCATCGGTTACCTCCCTATGTTGGATTCCTGCCATGCAAAGCGTGTTTTTTAGGGAAGTTGAATACTCAACCCTCGATTACAAAGATTATTCACAACCCCCCCTAAGTTTCTTCAGAGGATTCAAAGGGATATTTGTTGACCTATCCAACCAACATACGGACCATTTAGATATTTTATGGTGTTGGTTGATGCATCGGCACGATGGTCACATGTTTGTCTGTTGTCCACACGCAATGCTGCATTTGCTAAACTTCTAGCACAAATTATTAAGTTAAGGGCTCACCCTGATTATCCGATCAAGTCGATTCGACTGGATAACGCTGGAGAGCTTACGTCATAGACTTTTGACGATTATTGCATGTCAGTAGGGATTAATGTGGAACATCATGTAGCCCATGTTCACACCCAAAATGGCATGGCAGAAGCTTTCATAAAGCGCCTTCAATTGATAGCTCGGACTTTGGTTATGAGAACCAAATTGCCGGTATCTGCCTAGGGCTATGCAATATTGCACGAAGCTATGCTGGCCCGCCTGAGGCCCACCGCTACCCAACCTAATTCACCGTCAAGGTTCTAAAAGACGTTATGCGCTAGTCGGGCAGCAAGCTGAGGCCTAGCGCATAGGCGGCTAGGCGGGGACTAGGAGGATTTAAGTAAATCTATTATATTTCGTGTAAATAAATGTCTATTTATACTTAAAATATATATAATTTCATTATAGACTATAAAATTGAATGACATATATATTAGGAGGTATTGGAACATAATGAAAACATGGAGAACATGCATATAATGTGTATTCATTTAAGTATTAAACAAGTCTCTTACAATTTATTGGAAAAAATAAAATGCAAAATGAAAGTTATCTATTTTCTATCTAAGTGAGTCGCAACTTAGGCGGGCACCTCAACAGGTCTAGGCGTCCTTTCTTAATTTTCAAACGTCTAGGCATTAATCAGGGCGGTGGCCAACCGCCTAGCTCCTAGGCGGCGCTAGGCGGGAATTTTTAGAACAGTGTTCACCGTTACAGTTGATCGCTAGATACGAGCATGATGTTTCACATTTACGTATGTTTGGGTGCGCAGTTTATGTGTCAATAGTGTCGCCACTACATACCAAAATGGGTCCTCAGAGAAAAATGGGAATCTATGTCGGTTATGATTCACCATCAATTGTTTTCTACTTAGAACCCTTGACAGAAGATCTCTTTACCGCACGTTTTGCGGATTGTCACTTTGATAAGACAATTTTCCCAACGTTAGGGGGGAGATAAGCATGTTAACGTTCCTGGAGAACGTTGCAAATTATCGTGGTATGCTCCCACTATGTCTCATTTAGATCCCCGCACTGCCCAGTTTGAAACTAAGGCGCGATGAATTATAGATCTTCAGAGCATTGCTCAAAGTATGCCAGATGCTTTTAATGATCTAGCTAAAGTGACAAGATCACATATACCTGCTGCAAATGCACCTGAAAGATAGATGTACCCTGTGTACATCACCATCCCAATTGAGAAGGTTGGACCATCCCTGAAGGTGGGGATGCCGCATAGGCCTGGCAATCGTGTCGTGTCAGTTGTGTTCGTGTCGTTTTCGTGTAACACCTGTTATTTTAACGGGTCGTGTCGTGTCGCACCCGTTATCTTAACGGGTCATTAACAGGTCAGGTCACTTTACTCGACCCGTTATGACCCGTTAAGAAAAATATATTTTTTTAAAAAATTTGCACATACCACACATTGTCACATAAATATAACTTCAAAACATTAAAACACATTTATCGTTTAAGTACTACATCTACACTCGAAAATAAGAGTTTAATAAAATTGTTAAATATATATATATATATATATATATATATATAATTATTATAGTTTATTTATACTTTTATTAAGTATAACATAAGATTTTGTGGTATCCATCCACTATGTGTAAATATATTAAATTGAAGATTGAATTCATTCATTGTATTCATATAGGGTCAAGGAGTGTAGCTGTAAAAAATCAACAAAATCGGAGTTAAAATAACCGTTAAATCGTGATTTTTTTTTTATAACCGTCGAAAATTTTTGTCCCGTTACTTGATCTCTGAATGTTTGTTTTTTGCAATTTTTGGCGTATGCGATCTTGAAGCATATACAAACAAGTTTGACGGTTGGATCGTTGAAACTAGTTTTGTAGAATGCGTATCTCATCAAAGCAATAGATTCACTAACACTTAAGAGTTTATTCATACTTTCATTAAGTATAACATAAGATTTTGTGGTATCCACTAATGTAAATATTTTAAATTGAAGATCGAATTTATTCATTATATTCATATAGGGTCAAGGAGTGTACCTGTAAAAAATCATCAAAATCGGAGTTAAAATAACCGTTGAATCGTGATTTTTCGTTTATAACCGTCGAAAAGTTTTGTCCCGTTACTTGATCTTTGAATGTTTTTTTTTTGCAATTTTTGGCATATGTGATCTTGAAGCATATACAAACAAGTTTGACGGTTAGATCGTTGAAACTAGTTTCGTAGAATGCGTATCTCATCAAAACAATAGATTCACTAACACTTAAGAGTTTATTCATACTTTCATTAAGTATAACATAAGATTTTGTGGTATCCACTAGTGTAAATATTTTAAATTGAAGATCGAATTCATTCATTGTATTCATATAGGGTCAAGGAGTGTACCTGTAAAATATCATCAAAATCGGAGTTAAATAACCGTTAAATCGTGATTTTTCATTTATAACCGTCGAAAAGTTTTGTCCCGTTACTTGATCTCTGAATGTTTGTTTTTTGCAATTTTTTGCTGATGCGATCTCGAAGCATATACAAACAAGTTTGACGGTTGGATCATTGAAATTAGTTTCGTATAATTCGTATCCCATAAAGTTGAATGGTATGTGTGTGTGTCTATATATATATATATATATATATATATATATATATATATATATATATATATATATATATATATATATATATATATATATATATTTAGTATACTTACGGGCCTTCTTTCTTCCTAACCCAGTGGATATGTGTGCAAACATGGTTCGTCTGGGATCTGGGTTCAAAGGTTGGTGTCCATTAAGATGGTGAATGCGACGATGATGATGATCCACAAAGGAAAAATCTATTTATTTTGTACGTAATTATTATATTTTTTAGGAGTATAAAATTTAATTTAAAATCTAATACATATATATATATATATATATATATATATATATATATAATTATTATAGTTAATATTTTGGGGGTATAATTATTCAAGTATATATAATTATTATAATTATTATAGTTAATTTAATATATATATATATATATAAATTATAGTTTTTAGGGGTATAAAATTGTTAAATTAATATATATAATTTTTATAGTATTTTTTTAGGGTTATAAAATTATAAAATTAATATTCTGCTTATCGTGTTTAGTGTTACCCACGTGTATACCCGAACCAACCCGTTATCTTAACAGGTGCTTATCGGGTTACCCGATAATGACCCGATTCGTTATCGTGTCGACCCGAACACCTGTTAATTTCGTGTCGTGTCGGGTTATCGGGTCGTGTCAGGAATTGACGGGCCTAACTGTGACCCTGTGCAACTAGTTGTTGATTCGTTTTGAATAATCAACATTATTTCTTACAATGTCTTGGACGTATGAATAATAGAAATAAAACGGTCATGATAGAAGCTGAATAACAGTAGTACTAATTAATAAACAACTTGTGCATGATGATTGCTTATAACCAAGTGGCATGAAGGGACAAATGTCTATGTTTCATGCATGACTTGGAATAATATTAGTAAAGTCACACATGCCAATCAACTTGTTGGCATGTGGTCCTTTACCACAGTGGTGAAAAAGTGTTGTGCTCTTACATGATGATGTGGGTTCGAATTCTGTCGGTAACTAATCTAACATCTAACTTACTAATGCTATCGCTGGACTAAAAAAAAAAAAAAAATCAAAATGTATGTAGTGGATAAACACAATCTTAAAATTTAATTAAATTCACAAACAACGATAAATAAAGGCATTATCACAACTTATGGGTGGTGAGCAATCCTATTAAAATAGAACTTAATATTTACATATTAAAAACAAAAATAAATTGATGCAAAATCTCCCGACGACTAATACTATTCCAAGTCATGCATGAAATATACACATTTGTCCCTTCACTATTCCAAGTCATGCATGAAACCTACACATTTGTCTCTTCACTATTCCAAGTCATGTTCCAAGTCATGCATGAAACCTACATATTTGTCCCTTCACTATTCCAAGTCATGCATGAAACCTACACATTTAATATTTACATATTAAATGCATGATGTTTGCTTATAACCAAGTGGCATGAAGGGACAAATGTGTATGTTTCATGCATGACTTGGAATAGTATTAGTCGTCGGAAGATTTTGCATCAATTTGTTTTTGTTTTTAATATGTAAATATTAAGTTCTATTTTAATGGGATTGCTCACCACCCCTAAGTTGTGATAATGCCTTTATTTATCGTTGTTATGTGAGTTTAATTAAATTTTGAGATTGTGTTTATCCACTACATACATTTTGATTTTTTTTTTTGAGTCGAGCGATAGAATTAGCAAGTTAGATGTTAGATTAGTCACCAACAGAATTCGAACCCACGCCATCATGCAAGAGCATAATACTTTTTCATCACTATGGTAAAGGGCCAATTGCCAACAAGTTGATTGGCCCGTGTGACTTTACTAATACTATTCCAAGTCATGCATGAAACATAGACATTTGTCCCTTCATGCCATTTGGTTATAAGCAATCATCATGCACAAGTTGTTTACTAATTAATACTACTGTTATTCAGCTTGTATCGTGACCATTTTCTTTCTGTTATTCATACGCCCAAGACATGGTAAGAAATAATGTTGATTATTCAAAAAGAATCAACAACTAGTTGCACAGGGTCACAGTCAGTGATACTCCCGTAATGGACGTTATAACATTCTGCTACCTAATCAGTTTGATAGTTTCTGAAAAACTGAATATGCAGCTTATGGACGTGGTAACCGTGTATCTCTATGGGGATCTAGATACGGCAATATAATGAAAGTTCCAGAATGAATTCCATTGACTGGTTCAAATAGTTTTAGACCACAAAACACTCTCTCAATTAGGTTGAGGATATCACTCTATGGATTGAAACAATTCGGGTGGATATGGTATAACTGTCTGAGTGAATATTTGACAAGTCAGGTCAGGGTCATGTAAACAAAGAATTATGCCCATGCGTATTCATAAAGAAGTCACATTCCAGATTTGCAATCGTTGCAGTTTATGTCGACGACATGAACCTCATTGGAACTCCCATAGAGCTGAAGAAAATGGCTGCACACTTGAAATGAAAGATCTTAGGAAAACTTGATACTGTCTCGGGTTGGAGATCAAGCATTGTTCGGATGGAATCTTAGTACATCAATCGAATTACACCCAAAAGGTGTTGTGACGTTTTAATGAGGATAAGACGAAGCCTTCGAGTACACCTATTGTCGTTCTAACTTTAGATGCTAAACGAGATCCTTTCCCTCCAAAGGATGATGAGGAAGAGATTTTGGAACACGAAGTTCCGTACCTAAGTGCAATTTGGGCTTTATTGTACTTGGCTCAATGCACTAGACCCAACATTTCATTCGTTGTTAATCTTTTGGCTAGATACAGCAATGCGCCCACACACTGAATGGTGTTAAAGACATTTTTTGCTACCTTAAGGGTACGACGGATTTGGGCTTGTTCTATACCTGCGAATCTTCGAGTGTTGCCACCCCCTATGGTTCTCGAATTGATTCTCGCCTTGTTGGTTATACAGATGCTGAATATCTGTCTAACCCACATAGGGCACGTTCTCAAACGGGCTATGTTTTTACTACCTTTGGAGACACCGCTATATCTTGGAGGTCTACCAAGCAAACGCTAGTTGTGACTTCTTCGAACGATGCTGAAATTCTCGTCCTACATGAAGCATCGTGTTGGTGCTTTTGGCTGAGAGCAGTTATGGAACATATTAGAAGCACTAATGGTCTTACTTCTGTTGTTGACCTTCTTACGATGATCTTTGAAGACAATGCAACATGTATCGAGCAATTAAAGAAGGGATACAACACCAAGCACATAGCAGCGAAGTTCTTTTACTCACCAACAACAACAACATCAGAACATTGAAGTCAAGCAAATCTAATCCCAGGACAACCTGGTCGATCTCTTTACCAAGTCATTGCCCAAGTCTACTTTTTAGAAGCTCGCCCAAAAAATCAGTATGCATAAATTATCTGAGTTGAATTGCTTGTAGTTTTCTTATTTGAAAGTTATGTCTAACATAGGGGGAGTATCTTGAAGCATACTCACTTGATCTTAATGTACTCTTTTTCCTACGATTATGAGCATTTTTCCCATTGGGTTTTTGCTACCTAACTAGGTTTTGATGAGGCACCCATCCTGGGATGATCATACTCTATTGAGTTCACTACTTTCATCTTGTTTGACGTTTGTTTTGGACATTATGCATACTTCTGACTTTTCTTCTTAGTCTATGGGTTTTCCCCATGCCTTGGGTTTTATCATAACGAGGTTTTGTGAGTTTTACTATCAATGCATGCTTTCTTTATATTTGAGACTCGCGTTCACCCGTTGTGTCGATGACTTCATCAACTATTCTACCTTATCAACTGAAGATCTAATGTGATGGTTTGTTTGAGTATTTACATACTTAAGGGGGAGTGTTGCAATCATATTTATAATATGAATGTGATTGTGTAAATCCTAGTAGATATAGGAATATCTTTTATATTCCTATTAGGAGTTGATTACCCATTAAAAGTTGTAATCCTAAAAGGGTAAGGTTTTTACCTATCCTACTACTATAAATAAAGGCACAATGAGGGTGATACAACACACCTCACAATTAAATCTATCTCTTCTCCCTCTTGCTACCGCCAGCCCCCCATATCTCTAATCCCTTAAATAGCTCAGTTAAATAGGCCTACGAAAGTATGAACTTTTTTCAATTTTTCATTTTTGAGAAAAGGTTGACAAAACACATTATTGAAGAGTAAGATGGAGAGTCTCTAAATAACGGTTGTTTTGTGGATATATAGGTCAATGAAATGAGATATGCGTCACACCCCTTGGGGTTATCGAGTGCAGGGTTTGGGTCATTGATCTATTCATAGAGGTAGGTGACCGTACAATAATGAATGTCTAACCTTTACATTGCAAGGAGAATGCTCTTTCAGGATGATTCATAGGTCTTTGACCAAAGCATATAACTGAATGAATCAAAGGAATGTGGTTTAGGCAAAGTGACGTGGAATAGCCTAAACAAATGACAAAAAGTTGAGACAGAGTGAATTGCATTGTAATAATTGCAACAGATTCTCTCATTTAGTTCTCTATTGACTTAGGAATTATGACATGCGTGTCACTTATAATATGTGAGACCCTTGTTTCACTACCTCGTTAATTAGAATCTTACGAATCATGCAACCTAATTTAGAATCAAGGATTATAAAGTTTATACGATGGATTAAGTAATGTGATAATTATGTTGAGATTGAAATTAATTAATATTTATTAATTAAATTTTGGGTGCTCATACGTTTTAAATGGGCGTTGGAATGGTTTTGAATTCAAGTGGGCTCATTGGGTTTATACCCATTTAGAGAACTTAAGTCGCTAAAGTGACTTAGCGGTAACCTGCAAAGAGAGAGAGAGAGAGAGAGAGAGAGCCCAATTAAGGGATTAATTAGAGTTTTGGTTCTGCAAGCACAAATTCGACCATATTCATTTTCTATCAGTAAAGGTAAATAAAAAGTAGTGACCAAAAGTGCTTCTTACAAAAACGGTCACAAACTGAAAGGATCTTTTTTGAATTCTTTGCACCAAGTTCATTAAGGTATACAATTTGGGCATTTGAAATTTAATCCAACGATTAGAGAGCCCAATTAAGGGATTAATTAGAGTTTTGGTTCTGCAAGCACAAATTCGACCATATTCATTTTCTATCAGTAAAGGTAAATAAAAAGTAGTGACCAAAAGTGCTTCTTACAAAAACGGTCACAGCCTGAAAGGATCTTTTTTGAATTCTTTGCACCAAGTTCATTAAGGTATACAATTTGGGCATTTGAAATTTAATCAAACGATTAAAGTTATTATAACTTTTAAAATGAATACTTATTTATAACCGTTTGATCAAATTTTAAAAGTTCGAATTATGTCCGCTTGGTGAAAAGTATCGGAGAGAGGATCCTCCTTAGATGGCCGTAATGACAAAAGTTAAAGCTCTGTACATAAAGCAACTCGTTATTGACCTCGGGTCAAAACAGCGGGTCCGAACCGAACGCAAAGTTCCAAAGTTCCAATGGCTGCTGCGAAGGAAGAGCAAAAAGACAAGCTCGCCGAGTCCATCAACGATCTCTTGGGCAGCGTCTCCGCCGTGGTCAAATCAGAGCTCCAGGGATCGACCAACCACCTCGATCTTCTCGAAAAGATGAACATGCGAGTGGCCGAGGAGTACAAGGGCTTCGGCGACGTGGCGGCGGGGCTGAGCGTGTTCGTGGAGCAGCTCAAGGCCAAGAGCGGCAGCTTCGACGAGTACGTGAAGCAGATCGACGTCATCGAGCAGCAGGTGACGGAGTTCGAGGCGGTTGTTTCGGTGCTCGATAGATACGCGTCGATGTTGGAGTCCAAAGTTGAATCTGTTTATCAGAATCCATCGGCTTCCTGAATTGCAACGTTTTTGTGGAAACTGGGTTTGTTGTTTGTTTGTTTGTTTAACTTCCGTGGCAATGTCTACTTTTTTTTTTTTTTTTTTTGGTTAAATGGTAAATTTTGTTAGATTAGTGATCGGCAAGATTTGAACTCATGCTGTCCTACAAGAACACATTTTTTCACCACTATGATAAAAGGTCACTTGCGTGTTTACTAGTTATGGTTGTGGAGTTGAATTCTGATTACGAATTATTGTTGTATATTGATAATTTGCTAGAGAGGAGTAAGCTGGATTAAAGATTGTGTTTTGGTTCACAAGTTTGGGAACAATTTGTAAAATCTTATGTAGTGAAAGACATTTGAAAATGAGATTTCCGCAAACTTTGGAATGTTTGCGAGTGCTTATGTAGAAAGTACTTCTACTAAAAATGCTTTTATGAGAAGCACAATAAAATTTTGTTTGGAAATCCAATTATTTCTTTTAGAAAAACGCTAGGAAATGCTTCATGAAATCACATAGTTATTTTTGTTGAGTATCATCATCAGAACAGCTTACAGCCATTTCAAAAACATTTCCGAATAAACTCAAGTTTTGGTAACTGTAGAAGGTGGTTTGCTTTGAACAATCCTCCGTGAACATGAACGTGAATGATTGTCAAGCGTTAAAAGCACGAATCAATTAAGCACGTGCACGGAGATTGCTAGCATTTGCCTTCTTGATGGCCATTGGTATAGAGAAATGAAAGACACACCAGATATATCTGAATTACTGTTGTACTTTCTAGTTTCAAAGAAAAGGTTGGCGCAAAATTGGTCCGATCAAATCCTTGGCTATTTGGGTCCCTCTGGCATGTTTGGAAGTGCTTTTGAAAGTTTTTTCAAATAATTAAAAGTGCTTTTGGATCACCAAATGCTCTTTTAAACCCTAAAATTCACAAGGCAAATCTTCAATAAACGAGAGTAATGGAATTCACATATCTTCAGGCCTCGCATTCCACCTTGACTTGCACTTTCTTCTCCCATCTGCGCAATAAATCGGCAACAAACTCCAACGACGGAACAGGTGCTAGTTCCACAGGTAGCTTATTATCATCATCACCAACCCTACAAATCCAGCCGTACAAAGGTCTAAGCCTCCGCGGTGCAACACCATCCGGGCAAAAAACAGTGATTGAGGGCTTAGCTGCTGACGCTTCGACGCCATTTCCACTTCCTGCATCATCCAGAAAAGAAGCATCCTTGTTTTCAGCACCGCCTTGTTTCTCAAGAATTGTTTCAATCAGGAGGGAGTAAGCATCTTCTTCGATAAAGGGCCATCCGGTTGTATCATCTTCTTCCCCATAAACTTCCAGTAGTTCTTTCACTGTATCACAAACTAAATTCTCCGAAAAACCCATGGGTTTCATAGCATCAATTGCAGCACACATTCGAGTATTGCGCTTCCTGGGTCGTCCTCTTGGTCTTGGGGCCATTGTCAGAGTCGTAGACACTCTGAAACAGGAAAATAAAGCCTTCCTTAAAATATGCAAACACACAAATGAGCTGGAGAGCCGGTTGGAGCTGGGAACTGACTAGCATGTACAAGCAAAGTCCAACGATTGATGAACGGTGCCTGGAAAACCTGGAACTCCAAGTGAGTTGTCCATCATATTGGCCGATTTCCAGATGCAATTATCTGTTTCATATTCAAGATTACAAATATATAATCATAAATTCATTCAATAAACTACAAATCAAGAAAGGCATATCGAAACATCAGTCAAAAATCAATCGAAGAGGAGCTAAAGCGTGTCAAATAGACCCACGGAAGCTCAGACACCTCAAGACTTTCCATCATTTTCCAACACAAATCACATAAGAAAACTTACATCATAACTATACAAAAATCACTCCCCTTATGCCCATCAGTCCTTCCATTTGGGCGAGCCACCACCTCAAGTCAACATATTGCCATGAACCAAAAAATTCACAAGAGAGAGCGAGAACGGAAATTAAAGCAGTACTCTTGTTAGTCCAAGCATGCTCGCAGACGTGCGCCTGAATGCATATAGAATATAATCACATAGCAACTCCCTTGATTTCTACCCCAACACCCTTTCAAGTATATCAGGCTTTATGCATTTACTTTTTTGGGAAGGAATAAATTGTCTTAACCATATAAGATTGTTATAAGATTGTTAACAGAACTACTGAAGCTAGTGTAATAGTAAAGCTATTTGCTAAACAAAATCAGCACAAATCATATAAAAAGAATCCATTGCTGTTCTACAAACCTCTAAAAATGCAATCTTAAGTCGATAAGAGGGGCGATGAACAACATTCAGAACTTCGTATCTGCATTAACCATAAGAAAACTAATGAAAAAAGCTTGAAAACTTTGAGTTTTAACGATAAGGACTAAATAAAGGGTAAAGTGAATAGTACCAGGATCGACTTTTTAGTGTAAAAATATGGTTTCTCGTTAAAGTGAACCGTACCGTAACAGAAGTTTTTTTGTTAAAGTTCCCTGAAAACTAAGTACTGAAGCTAATGCATATCACTGGAAATCGTGCCCGCAAAAGGCGAAAACAAAGATTATTTGCCACAGAAAACATCGTACATTGTTATTTTTGCTTGATGCAGATGTAAATCCAGATCATACTTGGATAAATAAGTTATGAACAACTTAAGAGAGCGAGCAACTTGAAAAAATTTCTTACCTATCAAAGCGTGCAGTAAAAGCTCTTGGACTTTAACTTCTCCCTAAAATTACAACCCACCACTGTAACCCTAGGGTTGAAACATATAACACACCCAGTTAACAAAATCTGAAACTTTTGAAGTTTTGACATATTATTTACCAAATTTTAGCATTTTCTATTTCTAGAACAAAAAAAAAACAAAAAAAAAAAATCAGAAACAAAATAAATATGGATTCTGTAGTGTTTATTTCTGAAGCTTCTGATTTCAGAAACAATGGTTTTAAAAAAAAAAATATATATATATATATATATACACACATGCATACATACAAAAATGAGAGAAAGATGGCACATTTGCAATTACCCAGAAGAATTAAAATTAAAAAGGGCAGTAGCTTTACCAATTAGAACCCATCTACATACAGATATTTCTTCCTTGAGTGTGTTTTGAGGCCCGAAACGGTGTGTTTTGGGGCTACTGAACTGGGTTTTTGTTGAGGTTTGAAGAAGGAAAAGGAAGAAGGGGATGATGATTAATGAAGCGGTAGGTGTGACTGTAGCTGTAGGTGGCAACGACTGATAGGACCGATCAGCAAATATTTTCAGAAAAGACAACGGACCTTTGGGCTAATTCGTGAATAGTATTAAATGTATAATGTCTGTTCCACCCCCGCTAAATTACCAGAAAGTGAGGGTATTTTAGAATTTTTGATGTTCTGGTGTTTGTTGTTGCTAATCTAAATTAGACCTGCCCGTGGGATGGACTGAGATCCTTGACCGTTGGATCATCAGTCATTAAATTCTTAGCTAAAAATCTAACGGTCATGAATCTAGTTGCGTTTTGTAGCTTGCCGAGCAACTAATACAAGGTTTTGTGAAAAGTCTTTCGTATGATTTTGTATTAGCAAGTCATGACGGTAAACTCATTTCATCTAAATTCTCGATGTTTTAGGAAACAGTTTCTTCCTTTAGTTATGCTTGTGATTACAAACACCAAACAGAGCTTAATAAACTTGCTTTTTTTTTTTAATGAGATATTAATTTGTATTTTGATTATCTGTAAAGGAATTGTTCCCCAAATATTTACAAACCAAATTTACCGCTCAAATTTACAAGAATAGAATTAAGGGCAGTGCTATCCACACACCCATTTTTACTTCTCACGCATCTTTCTCAATTTTTGACCGTCGGTTCGAATGAATTAAAGATCAATGGCAATGGGTGTGAATAGCACTGTTCTAGAATTAAAACATATTAACATAAAACCATCTTCACCAGCAACCAGCAACCAGCAACCTGCAACATGACATGGTCCTCTAGCATTCTTTAGACTAGATACCGCTCGAATCAGCCACAAAGCTCTACATAACTGTACTAACATATTTGTTTCTCAGTTGCGTACAGAAGCTTGTTCGATTATGTATCAGCCTCGGATTAGCTTCTGCAGCACAATGGCGTTGTGAACTCAAGAGTTCATGCTGAATATCGCACACTGGCATCGGGACTTCCTCAAGCTATACAGGTATAATGTGGCTCAGTCTCTATCAGGGTTCTCATCCAGGCTGCTTCCATTTTCTTGGTGCTGTAGATGGAAGCAGAGTGAGCACCATAGGCAGATCGCTAATTGAGGCGAAGGTAGTTGAAAATGAAGATCACTCTCCATATATCAGTTGAAGAAATAAGGCGACTCTAACACGTCCCTTAAGTCAAAGTCACCCCGCTCAGGCAAGGGAGGGAAAGTTAATGTGGGAAAGGACTGCTGAAAGCTCTCCAACAACTGGAAACAAAACAGATAAGTGGTTAGATCAACAATTGTTTACATCTTTAAATAATGCACTTGTGATGCTTCATGATTCTTTTCAAATTAACTAGAAAGGAGAGAACTTCAGAATAAAAGAGTACTGTACATTCTCTAGTATTGGAGTCTCATACAGCTCGACAAACATTTCACGAAGTATTCTGTTCATTTCATCCACATCACAAGCGTGTGTCCAGTACGAGTCATGAACTCCTGTAATCATATGTTATTACACAGCCATTATAAGAGTGTAAGCGCATCTGTGTGTGTGAGAGAGAGAGAGAGGAGGGTAATTGAAATGGAGCACACAAGAACTGACCTGCAAAGTTTAAGCCTGCTCTTTTACAGGCAACCGCAGTCATCATCATATGAGAACTATCGAGGGAATGAACAAAATTTGGTGGGAACGCTGTCCGCTGCCTCTTGACCATGACCTATAATAGACAAAATATTCAGTTTGAGATCTATCTTTGAAACGATGTCCATGTCGGTGATTCTCAATTTTTTTAGACCTTTCTGCTACTTAAACATGTTGAAAATAAACCAACCATGCACGAGGTAACTTAAAGATGACACGGCTTTTTTTCCTTTCTTTTCTTAGATAAAAAAATAGATTGATCCTAGTTACCTTCCATACTTCAAAGGATGACTGGAAAACTATTGATCTACATTTTCTTTTAGCATCCTTTAAATGAATATAGCTACGGTACCTTTTCTGTTTCTTGCTGTAATGTCAAAACTTGAAGGGAAGTTCTTATCTGCAACAAATTCAACCAGAAGCTATTAAACTTGATTTAACCTTTTAAGTAATTATGAATACAATAAAAATATTGATGACCCTTGTTGACTCAGTGAAATTTTTAATACTCACAAGATGCCTGCCGAATTTACGGTATGGTTGCACAACTGGAAGTCCAAGCGGAGTTGTCCATCGTACTGGCTCATTTTCGGATGCAATTATCTGAAAATCAAGATAAAATTTTCAAAACATCAGGAAAACATCGTGAGCGAGAAAGAAACAAGAGAAAAGAGGAATCTGGTACAAACTTTTGCACATTCACCAAGCCAGCTCATGATACTTCGTGCAGCTTCAAACATCTCACCTAGAGCGGTTAAGGTGATCTGCATATGATGTAAAGAATCTTGTCATTAAAGATGAAATTCTTATGAATACCGATGCACATGCTCACAAGCATATGAAAATATTGTTACAAATTATGTGAAGAAAAATTTGACACCCTCACAATATGAACTTTCTGGTACCTTTGCAGCATAACAAGCACAACCAAAAAGCTCTACATCATCTGAAATGGCACTGCGTTCCTTCAACCTCCTCTTGATTTGATCCCGAGCACCGATGTAAGTGACACCATATACTGATGTCATCACTGTCTGCTTCACCAATTTTCTATCCACCTGCATATGTACAGCCATCAGGGTTAACTCTTAGTTGCATAAAATAATCAGGTAGCCAAAAGACAATGCCAGTTTACATACAGTAATCAGATAACAGTCACATTTTCTGATATTTTATTAAACCACACGTTTTGATGAAAGTTGAATGATTTCAAATCTAATGTTACGATATCCAATTTGTTTTAATAATATATGCATCAAAAGACTGTACTGAAGAGTTGTAAACTCAACCTGATCTACTAATACTTTTGAACGCAATGCCTCTGGAAAAACTGCAGGATCCTTCTGTGCATCCCTTCGCATGATTTCCAGTACCCTGCACCGAGAATGTGACACTTTTTCATTAATATATTACTTAATCATGACATGTTGACAGCTTACACGTAAATTGAGAAAAGTAATACGCATGCATAGAATGAAGAGGTTCTACTCCTATACTCATCATGTGATGCCTCTGCCTTAGTCATAAACCGCTTACCTAGCAGCTATTCCTGAGTATACATCGGCAGGCTTCTCTCCTGCAACAAGATTGACGGCAGCTGCTCCCAACTGAGTGGAAAATTTCCATTGAGAAAACAGATTCCAAACTAACGCATACAATTTCCCAATATACCATAAGCAGACATGGGAGTGAAGGAGTGAAGGAGTGAAGTTGGGTGGGGGCGTTCACGTATGACCTTCTCTAGAATAAATTGAGAGAAAGAAATTACCTTGTCTCTTCCAAGGGCAGCATAGTGTTGTAAACCATTGCAAGAGCCATCCTAGAGAAAATCAATGAAAAGCAAGAAATGTAAAATATTATATTCCAGATTATATCACTACAGATGAGTAATGACAAGGCAGACACAATTCATATCTGAAGGGAGCTATTAACCAGCTTAAGACAACAGTCCCTCATTTGCAAAACATAGAAATCACCTGATAAGTTCTCTATAGGATACTGTAGGAAACAAAGCCATCAAAACTTACTTCTTAGGTTGTTTCAACATAAACCTGAAGGAGGGAGGTTACGAGTCCAAGAAACAGATCCCCCCAAGATTCCCCTACCCCCACCCAACAAAAGGGAAGCGAAAAGGTATATATGCATGTGTTAGCATTCAAGCGCAGAAAAGATCTATGCCTCAACCAAATTTGAACTCTATGGCAAACCTCTGCTAGCTCCGCTTACACAACGCTCACACTTACCTTTTCTCTTCGCCTTTTTTTTGGGTATTTTTTCCAATTTAATTCTGTTATAACTTAACATAAGAAGACCTAGAATACATAATGTCCTTCATAAATGTCCGAAACCGCATAATTTAAACATCCAGAACTAATTGATTACTTCTGGCAGTCCGCTTGTCAGCTTATTTCTCCTAGCTTGAAGGTAAATACAACACAATTTTCATGAACCGAAGATCTGATGCCATGACAATGTAAATGTACCTGGTGTACGGGAATATGTGAAATAAAAGTCTCTGGAGAAGAGCTTCTCAAAGCTTCCGCAAGGTTAATGCACACAGCCAAGCACTGAAATGGATCTTCTGCCTTCAACCACCAGCGTCTTCCTTCTAGTGGTCTGTCCACAGAATCAAATATATCATCTAAATGACTCTCTATAAATGCTATTCGACCCTCGCGAGATAATTTGTCCACACCGTTCCCATACAGATTTGCCAAGTGTATCTTTAGCCAACGTAAGCCTGACTTTCCAAGGGGGCGTCCCTCTGCAAACTCCAAAATACCCCGGGATAGATCTGAACCTAGATGATTTAAGTATGGGTGCATAGGATATGCACGGCCCCGAAAGTCAAGATTGTGTGGATAATAAAAACCTTCTTCATCCTTCATCTTCCGTGCTACCTGCTCCCCAGTAAAAATGGGTTTCATAAATTCCAAGTACATTATGGTTACTGACTCAGAGGACTGAAATAAATCTTACAGTTAGTTTAAGCTCCAAGTCACAACGCTGTGAATGCCTCTCCATGTTCTCTTTCTTCGCAGACTTCACCTTCCATTTCCATTTCTTAAGCAGTGTTTCATCATCAGTATCTGGTTCCTCTGGTAATGGAACCTGAATGTCAAAAGAAAAAAAAAAAAAAAAACAGCTTCAGATCAATTTCAACAAATCAAAATTGGCTCACAAGATTAATAACAATATTTTTGAAATAAATGGCGTGAGAAAAAAAAACTTAAAAACTGATTAAACCAACCATTTGGTTCAGTTGTTAAGTTCAGTTGAAATTCCCCAAATTAATTAAAGTTGATCTTGTCTTTGGCTTTCGCCAAAGCATGGCACAAGTACGAACCGACCTCCTAATATGTGCCAAGAATCTTGACTCTTTTTTCTTCCTTTTGTGTGTGTGTGTGACTAATAAACTCACATTATCACGGTCCACCAAATCAGCAAGACGGCCTCCACTAGCCCATATTCTATCTACAACATTAAGTACCCTCTTATTAACCCTCCATCTGGTATTTCCAAGAGTGTCCAGGGCCTGGCCAGGAAAACACAAAATCAACACATAAGGCACCACATCCTCATGTTGGTTAAGTTCCATAAAATTTTGATGATGAAAAAAGTCATACAACGCTTGTATGTATACAAACCTTAAAAACTGGTTCCAGTTGCTGCCTTGGGGTCTTTTTAATTGCTTCACGCTGCTGTTTAGCTCCATGAATGCGCATGACATAGGATGGTAGAAAAAAGTAACCTCCTCTATCATAACTGAAAAGACAAATTTAAATAAACCGCAAAACGGAATAAAAACAGGTTAACCTAATAGTATCCGAAATTCTATCACATAAAGAACTATGAAGAAGTCGAATTCTATGTTCAATGTTGATGCACTATGAAAGCATCATGCCACCTTTGAAGATAGAATTAGATGGAGGTGTTGTCCTATTCTATTCCTATACCAAACCCTATTCTCCATTTCCAGCTCAGACCCGCAAGAATACAATATATTAGAATAGCTTCTACACATTCCATTTCATCCATTACTGATTTTATGAATCACAGACTTCAATCTGATCTTATGTGAAGTTCAAATAAAAAAATTAACAAAAACTTTAAAATTGGGCAAAACTGGTAACACATAGCTGTAATTATCATACCCTGTCCAGTTGACTGGTGGTACCAACATTGGCATATAAGGAATCACCATGTGGCTTGCCTGCATAAACAGTAAAAGTTATTGATAAATCTTGGACTAAAGAAGAGTATAAATTCCTGCAAGCTTCTTAAGATGTGTCCTTTGACAGGAAAATGAGAAAACTTGTACATAATTAGCTTAGCCAACATTTCATCACCTGATAGGGACAAATGGACGATACTATACAACATTCCAGATCCTATCAAACTATTTTATCGACAACATTCCTAGATCCTAAAAGTATAAATACATAAAAATAGTTCCAAGAGCCAACAGACATCTCCAATTGTTTCAAGAATAACAGAAAGGAAAAAGGATCGAAGTTACTTACTGTTTTCTCAAGGCCTTTGAGAACAAGAGGGTTGCACTGAATCACACCAAATCTTCTGCTGGTGGTATTCCTGTTGAAAGAAAAGTCCACATTAATATATAATTATTCAGGAGGGGAGGTGTACAGTTATCAATAGTGCAGACTAGTAAATACTTTGGATCTTTTGTGACAGTCGTAAGTGTGTGTACAAATGCAGGTCGTATATCTGGTGGAGAATCTGCTGACTGATCAGCCGGAGGTTGTATAAAAGCCGTTTGAATCAACAGTTCAATCAGACGACTGCCAACCTGAGAAATACGTAGGAAACAAGTGGCATTTTAGAATGCATGTAAATAAAATGCTGATAAAGTTCTAACAGTTAAAGCATAAACCATGCAAACCTTAGCCTTGGCTTCCAGGCTCCAGGGTTTTGAAGCATCATATCTCCTCACTATATGTCTCACTGCTCGCATTTTTTTCTTTTTAATCAATTTCGTAACCTTTTTATTCAGCTTCTCTTGTTCCTTCATTACATTATCAGACTCTCGGTTTTCCTCATCTTTGTTGACCTTTTTCTTTCTCGTCTGTTCCAAAAAATTGTGTATTCTAACCTGATGCATTGAAGCAGTGATACATCAGTGCTCATCTAGGAGAGACGGACGGCATGACACGGTTAGAGTAAGAAAACCAAGCCATAGGAATACTGTTTTACTTAGTCCATCTAGAGAACAACAAGAAACAAGAACAAGGCACTAAGGTTTTAGATTTTAGATCATTCCCTGAGTCCCTTTCCACACAAACTTAACATGGTTCGGGAAAAAAAAGAGGCAAAAAATAGGAATTTCACTATGGCACCACCATTAACTGGATTCCAGCAAAGAAAAATGAAACTAAACAGAAAAATAAAATGACTGCAATTCTACTTCTGAATGGAATTGACTATTAACCAGGTAGAGAAAACTGAAACCGAATCAAAACGTCCATGAATATGTGTAAAGAAAAGTTCACACCTCCTGCTCAATGGCTTCACCTATGGTGCAAGCAGCTGCTACCACTCTGCAAGTTCCATGTTCGCCTCCAGTCATCAACAATCCCATCAGCTTATGCATTGTAATAACCGACATCATATCAGCCGGTAACTGATCAAAATAAGGCGCGTAGGCCGCCTTATTCTTCCCCTTCCGGCACAGGTCTTGCTCGTGTTCAATGGCATTGCGCAGAGGCTCAAACCAACCGAGAAACAAAGACTTCATGTATGGCAAATTGGGAGCTAACTTGTGCTCACACATGTCCATCATAAGCTCCCTATACTCCTTTGCCGCCCGTTCCCATGCTTCAGTCTCAATCTTTATCTGTCTTCTCTTAAGCGCAAGGTACTTCGCCTGCCCCATTCCTCTCACTCTCCTCTGCCGCATCCGGCGCCAATGATCCGTCTGCCTCTTACCCTCTTTACTCATTTGCTGCAATAGCTCTTGAACTTCATCAACAATAGACACATCCTCCTCGGCATCAGTAGAAGAAACCGTCTCCGCGGCGCTTGCATACCCTTTGGGGCAAAACCCATTAAACCCAATCGGATTCCTCACAGACCCCAAACTTGGATTCCCCATATAACTCTCACCTGAAGAAATCTCACCTTTCCCGCAAAAACCCACCTCCGGAAAACCCTTTAAGCAAGAACCCGTCTCAAAAGGCTTGAACTTTTCCGAGAAAACAGATTCCCGGGAAAACCTCAGAAGGCTATAAGCTCTAGAAATAGACTGTGAACTGAGACGACACCTCTGGTTCCCGGAAATGGCCTGCTTAGCCAAGTTTCTCCACAAACTAGTGGATATCATTGATGGGCTCTTGTGGAAAACTATGGGGATTTGAAATGCGCAATTCTTGGTGGTATTTGCAGGGGGAAATGGGGTTTGGATGCAGGACATCAAATTAAAAAAATCAAATATTTTTGGAGGAGATGAATCGGTGAGAGTGATGAGAGTGGGATCAGAGGAAATGGTTCGAAGAAGGGATTTGGAGACGCAATCAAATTCATCATAGAGAAAGAGAGAGGGAGGGAGGGA
This sequence comes from Cotoneaster glaucophyllus, assembly GCA_036320875.1. NCBI lineage: Eukaryota > Viridiplantae > Streptophyta > Magnoliopsida > Rosales > Rosaceae > Cotoneaster > Cotoneaster glaucophyllus. The sequence continues at coordinate 2,642,763 of CM070068.1, read as the reverse complement.
GAGAGGGGAGGAAGAAGCAAACCAGTGAGCAAGCAGCGACCTAAAGCCCTTATCCCTTTTCTTAAACCCCGACTCTGGCAGTGGTTAGTGGTTTACGCTTCTGATTTTTGCTTGCCTTGCTGCCTGACGGGGAGTTTGGGGCGTTTCTATTATTTTCACTCTTTGGGGGCCTATTTGTGTAATTTGATGATAAATATGGTACATCCGTTCTGTACGTTTGGTGATGATGTGAGCTTAAGTGAATCTTGCCAACAAAACTACACGAGATTCACAACTATGAAACCGAAGCATTGATGAAACATAGGACCGAAGACTTTTATCGCTTGTTTAAATGTGTTTTTAAAATGATTGAAAACGTTTTTAGATAAAATGTTTTTGATTTTCATAAACACTTGAAGTGCTTTCTACAAAAAACACCAATTATGTGCTTCTTCCAGGAAGCACTTTAAGTGCTTTTACAAGATTTACAAGCATTTTTACTAAGGATTGTTTCAAAACATATTTTATCAAAAACGCTTTCACTAATTGTGAAAAGCACATTCAAACGAACTCTTAGTATCTCTCAAGATCAGGTTAAAACGAAAAAACTCGTCGCATAACTTGAATGGTTACGTACCCTAACACTATGGCGAGGGCTAACATGAATGAAATCTTGATAACCAGTATACTCTGTTGATCACACAGTAACTCTGCACAATGTTCCTGTGGGAACTTTTGCTTCATACTGCATTATAACTGAAAATGTATTCACACGCAGAGAGAGAGAGAGAGAGAGAGAGAGAGGTTAGATTTATTAAGCTGGAGAATTAAGCGAGATGCAAAAGTTGCCTGGTCTAACAAATTTCCTACTCTTCCTCTAAGAATGAGAAACAATGACATCCTATCGCCCAAACCCTGCCCATGTGTAAATAACCATTAGACCGTACATCTTTCTGGGATTCGCACTAGTAACGTATACCATACTTGAATTCTCTACAAAGTTGGTTCTCATCCTACAAGCATTTTTGGTATCACCCAATTAACCAATCAAATAAATAGAAGCGGGGTAGAAGACGGATTTCCATTTGTGAACTGATTCCATCTCTTCACGCACTGGTAGCTGTGGGCTTAAAACAATCAATGTTGCACAATCCAACTGACCTGAACATCTCTCCGAAGCTGCCACCAAAGTTAACCGTCAGAAAAACTCGAGTTGTATGTGTCGATGCTATGATGTGAACAATTGAATTTCGCAATATAAAGCATGTATGTATGAGTGAAAACTGAAAAACAAAAACTTGCTTACCGGTCAATGCTATTTCTTGCTCTCTCTGGATGATCCATGCTATTACTTGCTTTTTCAGGTTGGTCCACACTCTTTCTTGTTCTCTCTCTCTTATCAGTGCTGGCCCTTGACCTCTCTCTACGATCTGTACTTAACCTGGGGTTTTCTATATGATCGGTACTTGGTCTACAACTCTCTTTGTGATCTGTGCTGGAACAAGATTTCTCCCTGATGTCAGTGCTTTTCCGCGGATTTTCGGGTTGACCTGTAACTGGCCCTGATTTATTCCTCAGATGTGGATATTTCTCGATGGTCGATACAAACTTTTTGACATGCTTTATGTACTGTGGGTAGAGCTCCAAGTCACAATGATTACCTCCTTTTATCCATAATGGCTCATACTTCTCCTTACAATTATCCCAAAGCTGCTTGCCATGGGACCAATCCACAACATCATCAGCCGTACCCTGCAGGCAATAGGAAAACACAGAACAACATAACCTGGCAAATAAGTACGCTTCTGAAAACTGAACCACACATATTTAATAATACCACAAGACAAGGATTGCATCATAAATTAGTGGTATACAATACAGCATAGATGTTGTTAACGCTTCGGCTTTTAAGAGATGTTTCAAAGATAGTTGTTAGCTATTTACCTTTTTTGTCATTATTTACAGTTTACCTAGATTAGTTGGATTAGTAAAACGGGGAAAACAATAAATTCCAGGTCAAAGAGTTTGATAACCATATACACATAAAAAAATCAAAAGCTATTAGCTACACTTCTTCCCCGGGTTGTAAGTCATCCAACAGGATGAAGATAAATAAGCATACAGTCTAGAAGATGTCAAGCACATAAAGATTCTTAAAAGAAATTATTTAGACTACACACGCAAAAAAAATCACCACGAGCATGGTGAAGACTGGCAAATTTGGAACATGAAGACACAAAGTGTTAGCGCATCAGTGCACATGTTGAAGACTAGTGTAACCAATTTGTTAGGTCATCAATATGCATTACTAGGTTTCCATATTTAGATTCACAAGAGTCTAGGAAAATAAAGCATACAATTTAAAGAAAAAAGGCACTCACATGAATCACCAGAACAGGACAACTGACCAAGGGTATTTTGTCAATGTTCTGCACCATGAATAGGAGAACTCTCATTAGCGTGATGCAATCCCAAATGTTGTGAAAAATGTGAGCCTAAAGCTGACCAATTAACAAAGATTAAGTACCTTGTAAATGTCAAACCAATATGTTCGCTTCACTGGATACATGACACGAAGACCAGACATGATCGGACTGTGAAGAACCACTGCCCTCAATCTTGGTAACCGGGTTGCTAAATCGAGAGTAGGCCCACTACCAACTGATTGCCCATATAAAATAACATCCTCCTCCTTCGCACCGTACCTCTCCACAAGGCATCTATATGCCGCTTCTATGTCTGCATAAGTGTTTTGCTCACTCGGCTGTCCATAAGAGAGAAAATATATATCTCATTTTGAACATTCTCCTAACCAATTATAGATAAGACTTGCTTTCATTCATCCTCAATTTGGTCTCTAGGAAAGAAGAAACCTGTCTAATTAACAGCATAAAGTAGCCTGAAAAACTCGACAAACGGGTGCATCGCACATAATAAAACCAAATTCAAGCTTCATTATGGAAAATTGCAAGAAAAGAACCCTACTGAAATTAATTATACAGAACTTTTAGCGATCAGATTAACATTTTCTAGTTTCTCTCCCCTACTACTGGAGCTATGTTTCCAGGGCTTTCAAACAAATCAGTACAAAATCGAAAGCGAAACCGAAATCTCATACCTTCCCGGTGGACTGTCCGTACCCCGAATAATCATACCTACAAAACAAAAATAAATCCGATAAAGTTCAAAACTTTACAACTTACAAACACACACATAAATCATATTTTGTGCAAAAATAGAAACACGGATACTTAGTCACAAATCAAACAGTGAAATATACAGATTTACTATAATTAATTACTGACCCCAACAAGTTGACTCGGAGGTGAAGACTCAGCTCACTGAACAACTCGTACATCTGACCCAGATCAGCCGCGTTCCCATGCGAGTGCAGAACAGTGAGCTTCGCCAACGGATTCCTTATGTACACCGCCACGATGTCGTTCCCTCTCTTGGTCCTCAGCTTCAAGACGTCGACGTTTTCCCTCGTCCCCACCCCGGTCATCTTCAGCTTCCCACTATCCTCCTCCTTCTCCACCCCGTACGACGGCGGGCTCGGCGGGAAAAACGCGAACTTGGCCGCCATTGATGACGTCACTGCCCCCATCTCAAACCCAAATATAAATTTTTAAAAAAAAAAACCCAAAATTTAACTTAATTGAATCTGGAGAGTGTGAAGAGCTTGATTCAAGCTCATTTAAATTCTTGGGTCGGAAAATTGGTGTTTGGTTGACGAGAAAGTGAGAAAATTTTAGATTCTAGGGTTTGGAATCCGGGGAAGGAAGGTTTTTTTAGCTTTAGAGAGAGAGAGAGAGAGAGAGGGGGCGGAGGATTTTCCGGCGTGGAATGGGAAGGCAGCACGTGTGAAATGATTAAAGTTTGTAGAACGAGCGGAGGGGGGGGAGTAGTGGTCCGGTGGTGGCGATACGAGAGAAAAGTAACTGCAAGCGCCTTAGTGAGCCGCCACGTGTCCACTCTGGGCACCGTGGTCCACTGATCCTTCTTGCGAGCTGTCTTCGCTATTGGCCAGATGGCTTTGCCAGATTGGCAAACATAACATAATGTTTTTGTTTTATTTTTTGTTTTTATTTTTGTTTGTTTATGTTTTTTAAAACGCATTTTATGTTTTAGAAATTAAGATAAATAGTTTTTTTTTTTTTTTTTTTTTTGTGATGTTGTGTAATTGCCAGAAAATGGGTTTCTGTGGATGTCCGTCAAAGACAATGAACGAAAGCTGTTCTTTTGTATTTTGTATGTTTTTTTCTCCACACATGTTGTGAGAGCGTGGTTGTAAATTTTATAAAAAAATTGTATAACAATAAATTCGTATTTTTCAAACTATTGAACGTAAAATTTATAGTTATTAGTAATTGGTAGTCGTTTACATATGACTCAAGCGTTTAAAAATAACTAACCCTAACTTCTCTAGAGCTTTGTTATTAGAGCCCAAATATTCTAGATTATAAAGTTTGAAATAGATCGTTATTCTCTTTACTTTATATAACCTATAGCTCAAATTTCTTATTTGTTTGTTCAAACTATCTTATTGCCAGCGAAATAAACAAATCAAATAAAATTTATTCATGCATTCTCGTACAAATTGGAGATTAAAATGTCACTAGATCAATTAGAGAATAAGTGTCACTAGATCAATCTGTCACTTACAAATTTTATTTTTGAAATAATCGATGTTAAGAGAGGAGAGATTGAATATAGAATGTACGAGGATAAGCATTAACCTACAATACAAACTCTTAACATATTTGAATGCAAAACTTAGGTCAAATTGATTGAACGATACGTATCGTAATCATGCTTATTTTGATAGTCGAAAACAGCTAGTATGTCAACTTTTTGTTTCATTTATATATAGCGACAATTATTATTGAAAAATATCTCAAATTCTGTTACAATCATTGGTAAAAGTGATGTATCAAAAGTTTGAGCTGTGAATCAACCAAGTTGGTTTGCTAACGGTTCATGAATGGAGTCAAAGCCAAATAAACTCACGGGCAGCCTTCAGTTTGAGGATCATGATTCGTGAGTCACAAGTTATTGCAACCCTAATTTAGATTTCAGGTTGTTATAGCTTTCATGGGCCAGCCTTCATACCTAACATGTACACAGTACACCATTTGTCAACAATAATGGAACAGATACAAAGTATGAAGCTTAAGCCCCCACCCAATCCTTTAAGGCCGATACCTACCAAATATTTTGAACTGTGCTTGAACACGGACGGAACATCACATATCGTTATATAATTAAAATAACACTTAAAATAAAAACTTTCCACCAATTGTATAACTGTGGCATATCACCTTGTGTTCCGAACACATTAAAATGTCTTTCCATAACTGCCACCGTCATCTCTATTCTCCCCTTCAAGTGCCGATTGTTCTAAAAATCTCCGCATTTGGCCACCGCCCTGATTAATGTCTAGATGTTTGAAAATTAAGAAATGGCGCCTAGATCTGCTGAGTCGCCCGCCTAGACCGCCCTAAGTTGCGACTCACTCAGGCAGAAAATAGATAACTTTGATTTTGCATCTTATTTTTTTCAATAAATTGTAAGAGACTTGTTCAATACTTAAATGAGCACACATTATATGCTTGTTCCCCATGTTTTCATTATGTTTCAATACTTCATAATATATGTGTCATTCTATTTTGTAGTTTATGATGAAATTATATATATTTTAAGTATAAATATACACTTATTTACATGAAATATAATAGATTTAATTAAATCCACCTAGACTCCGCCTAACCGCCTAGGCGCTAGGCCCTAACTCACCGCCCGACTAGCGCCTAACGTCTTTTAGAACCATGCAAGTCCCTATGAATCATTTTTCGGCAGTACGCTCGCTTAATTTCAGGTCGACCATACACATTGAGTATTTATTTGCTTACTGAGTTTTTTGTCTTAATTAAATACAATATAAGCAGTGAAATTCTCAACCACAAGTTGCTTGAACGAGTTGGAGTCCACCATTTTTCATTTTTAATATTTGAGATCCTACAGTTTTACTTGTCAAAATGAGAGATGCAGTTAAAGTCGCAATGCATTTGAACTTTGCAGACCACTAGAAAATAGGAGCAAAGCAAAAAAAGAAAAGATTGCATGCATTATTATGTATTCTGCTTTTCTCAAACGTCACAAAACTATATATTGTGTTTCACATTCTTCCCTTGTCTGTAGAGTTAGAAAATATACATTCAGGAAACCTAAATCCATGTTTTCTATAACGTTTGCTCTTCATGTTATAAAGATGCAATTCGGTGCGGTTGGAGAGGCCACGGGCCTTGGCTGCCATCGCAGCCGATTCTGAGCTTTGGCCCTCCATCTTCACAGCTTTCTTGTGATCTGCTTCACAACGGACATACACATAAGCAGCCTCAAGTCTAAGTGGTGGGTCTTTGCGCAATATTTCTCCACGAACTTGATCAAACCCATCATCAAGCCCACCAAGAAACAAATACAACCATTATCGCTCAATTGTCTTCTGGAAAATCAGAACATCTGCTTCACATACCATGGTTACTTTATTAAAGTGGTCTAATTCCTGAAAAATCTCTGTTAATTCTCCAAAGTAGCTAGCCAAATGCCGCCCATTCTGCTTGAGACATGAAGCTTTATGATTTAATGAATAAATTCTAGCCTCATCATTCTCATCAAAATAAGCAGTCTTAAGAGCATCCCAGATTTCTTTAGAATTTGACAATCGAATATAACGTTTCATGATCTCCGGCTTGCCAACTCTTAATTCTCTGATCTTCAGAGAACCAATCATCATATTTGGGATCATCCTCTGCAGGGGTCTTAATAGACCCACGAAGATATCCCATCTTCTTCCTTCCATCAATGTGAATTTGAATAAGAGGAGCCCATAAATTATAATTCTTCTCATCCAAAACCATCCCAATGCTGAAGGTTGAATTATCCGGCTAAATCATGACCGTAGCGGTAGCAGAAACGATTTGGTTGTTCTCGGCAGACATCTTTCACGAAGGGGAAATCTGTGCAGCGACAAAGGTACTCAGGGCAACAACAACACACATTGCTCACTGTAATTCAGGACAGAAGATCGGTATACAGCAACAACTTCACGTTGCTCGCTGTTCGTCGAAGGCACGGTGGTGCTGGGAATAAAGAAAGAATAATTACAATCAATTTACAACCCAAACTAGGAAACCCAATATTATGGGAATCCCAGAATTAACGGGAAATATTATACAAGTCAAAAAGTAAGATAATCTCTTCGACCCACACAAGATCATGATTTTCGTAGTCCTTCAGAATCCGTAACAACAATTCAATTTTCTTTTAACGCACTTGGTGGCCAAACATCTTTCCACCACATCTATGCCTTTCATGGATTAAGTGAGAGTTAAAACATCGATCAGGCAGTGGAATCGCCCTAAATTTCTCGTTCCCAAAGTCGAAAACCACTAAAATATTTTCCTTATTGTATATCCAATGTATTGCTCCATGGAGGCACAAGCTCTTCCCAAACAAACATTTTGGCCGGTCAAAAGGAAGATGAGCAAGATTAATTTTAACTGGCTCCGTGACCCAATAACATTTTCAGCATGAAAACTTTCAGCCTGCCACTATTGGAACAATCTACTACCTACTACTCGGAGAACCTTATACTCTTTCGTAAAAGGACTGAATCCACAATGACATGATCCAGCGAGAAATTTGTGGTCGATTTCTGCATCAAAAAGCTCTGCAAACTCTCTCGTGCTAGGGTAGGGTTAAATACAAAAACATGTTCATCACTTAATGCACAGACCAAACCGTTGATACTCTGTACTATTGTACCGCAAATTCAGAGTAAGATATGTACGGGGAGTATGTCAGTAGGGCAACAGGTGTTGGATGTCGTTGCTGATCTATTCCTGAGCAGAAGAAGGGCCAGTGCTTACTTCTTTGTAATGTGAAGAGGAGTTTTGACGGTATCTTTCTTGTAGTTGTGGCAATGGAAGTTCATGTGAGCAGTGGCAAAGGAAGGGCTATGGATAAGAGAGGACCAAAGCTTGCATACGCGCGTAAATCGCATTAGCGACTTTGCCGGCAGCTTTGGGAGAAATTGATGGAATACCATGTCCCTTGGTAGCTCTGGCTGATCAACTTTTATGCATATATTGCAAGTTAATTTGTACCTAATTAATTAAATAATTATAAATAACCGAGTCAGAAAAAGGCATGGAAACAAATAGAAGAAGATTAAGTTGATTAACAAAGTGAGAGATAGTCTGTTTTGCTAGGGTTTGAGGGCCTGGTATATCGATATTTATATAGAGTGGGGAAGCTTGGATCACATATAACAGAATTCTTGGTGACAAGTAAATAAAATCTGGCCGTTAATCACAGATATCTGTGCAAAAGGAGGAGGACTTATATGAAACGGGTTTACCGTCACATGGTGTTCTGTATACAATAATGCGTTGTCAAATGTATGTTTTTCTTCACATGACAATGTATTGTTAGATTGAGACATCAAGTGACAGTGAATCCGTTACATGTAAATTGCTCTCGTGCAAAAGAGTATATTGAGATATTTTGAAATTATCGCAATAAACTAAAGAATGTAAATGATGGGTCAATTGACAAACTACGTACTCGCAATCTTCGACTATCATGCAAGATTTATCTTGAATTGGAGAAAACGCCTTGAGACGTTAGAGTGTCGTCAATACTAGATCAAGTACTCCTTTCCCAGCTACACTTGGACCACACCCCAAGTAAATAAGGCATCCTACAGTAGTGTCCATAAAGGCACTCGTTTATCCTCTACAACAAATCCATTTGAGGGAACTTGATGAATTATAGCTGAAGATGAAGTTGGATTGCTTTCTATTATTCTCAAAGGTCATAAAACTATTGGCAACAATAAAGAGTGACTGAAGAAGACTTGCAGTAAAGTTTTCCTCTTTGCATTTGACTTTTCATAAAATGGGATCCTATATTAGCATTCAAAAAGGCTCTTGCGGGGTATGAGTGACTGGTCGACCAATTTGCTACTAACTGACAACCACTCACAATTCACGACTATTTTGCAAGATTTTTGTTGTCCCATATATTGGGCTTTAGTATTTGAGCCTCATGACTTAGCCCATAATGTACGTAGGAGGTAAAGGAAACCCTTATTCTATAAAAGGGATCATTCACTCGCACTTGAGGGGGATAGCAAGGGACAGACAGAGAGCAGAGGATAGCAAACAGGGAGCAGAGAGAGCAAACACTACCTCTATAGCCTTCATGTATATTGTAACCCTCGACACCAGTGTGGACGTAGCCCAACTTGGATGAACCACAATATATTTTTGTGTTCTTGTGTGTTTGTGTGATTCACGGTCGGATTTACGTTGATCCAACATCGACCCGATTTTATACATCAACATTTGGCGCCGTATGTGGGAATCAACACGAAAAGTTATGTCGGTTCTCTCCCAATTTTTCATCTCACCACGGTGCAACCCTCACAACTGTCCACCGTGAATCTGCAAAACCCAAGAACCTAAAACCCCTCTCTCTGTGGCCAAATTCTCCAAGCAGCCCAGACACACCTTTGCAAACCCGACCCACAGCTACCTAATCTCCACCAACCTGCAACCAACATCATCCACCACCGCAACTCCACTTCCCTCTCACGAATGCAATTTGGGTGAAATGGGTGATCTACGAAGCCCAGCTGGAATCATCGTCATCGGACCCGATGAACGGCAACACGCCGGAAATCTCTCTTGCGGCTGCAATGTGTGATTGCAGCTTTCCGGGTGTCTCCTCGCGGCACCTCCACCACCAATGGAATCGGGGGACTCGGACTATCATCCCTACTCAACGCAAGCGACGCCAGAGCTGGCTAAACTCGTCGAAGAATCGGTGTCTGCGCTGGCAAACTTGCCGCGAGCAGGTCCTGCATCCTGCAACTATCGGCCACCAACCCGGGAGAAAGATAAGACATCTAACCTATTTTCTATTGTTATTTTATCACATGATCACTGTCAAAAACGTGACAAAGCACCACACAAGGTTATGCATATATATATATATATATATATATATATATATATATATATATAGCTCAAAACTATTACAACTACTTTAGTGGAATGATATCTAACAAATGGAGCAGCAGCTCCTCCTAGTTTTAGGCTCTCTGCATATCTCTCTTCGCTGCCAAAATTACAAGCACATTGCAAGTTTTCAAAGAGAAACCGTATCTGCCAAAAGAAATAAAACACCTTTACTTTTCCTTTTCAACAAACATCATTATAATGTTTCATCACAAAACAAGGGATATCAATTTGTTGTCTTTCTTTCTTTTTGACTAACCAAAAGTGTCTTTTGGCCACTTGGCCACATACTCCAACATTGCTAACACCACATACTGTATGGTCCGTGCTTATCGTTATAATAAGACTCTATCATGATTATTCCACATGACTATTCTACCACGTGGGAAGTCTCACACGACACATTTTCTCTCTTTAAATGTTAGGGCACGGTACACAAATTACAAACGTGTGTGTGTGTGTGTCTATACATATATATAGGGTTTAGGCAAAATAGGAATCCAAGAACTTCTTAATAAAGGAATTATTCGCAAAAGTAAATCTTCATGATCTTGCCCAGCATTTTATGTCCAAAAGAATGCAGAATTAGAAAGAGAAACTCTCAGATTAGTTATTAACTATAAACATTTGAATGAAGTTTTGAAATGAATTCGGTATCCAATCCCCAACAAAAGAGATTTGATAAATAGACTTTCTCAAGCAGTTATTTTTTCAAAATTTGATATGAAATTAGGTTTTTGGCAAATCCAAATTCATGAAAATGATAAATATAAAACAGCTTTCGTAACTCCTTTCGGACATTATGAATGGAATGTAATGCCTTTCGGCCTTAATAATGCTCCCAGTGAATTTCAAAATATTATGAATGAGATTTTTAATCAATATAGCCATTTTTCAATTGTTTATATTGATGATGTTCTTATTTACTCAAAGTTAATAGACGAGCACTTGAAACATTTGCATTTGTTTGCTAGAATAATTAAGTCCAATGGATTAGTTGTCTCTGTATCAAAAATTAAATTGTTTCAGGCCAACATTAGATTTTTAGGATATAATATCTATCAATCTACCATTCAACCCATTGATAGAGTCATTCAATTTGCTGATAAATTTTCTGATCAGATTACTAATAAAACTCAACTCCAACGGATCCTTGGATATTTAAATTATGTATCTGAATTTTATCCTCATCTTCGTCAACACTGTAAACCATTATTTGATCGTCTTAAAGATAATCCTCCAGCATGGTCTACCATTCATACTTCTATTGTCAAACAGATTAAATCTCATGTCAAGACTTTGCCATGCCTTTGCATTCCAACTCCCAACTCATTTAAGAGAGTTAAAACCGATGCATCTGACATTGGTTATGGAGGTATCCTCAAGCAGTCAACTTCTTATGGATCTCCTGAACAAATTGTTCGTTTCCATTCAGGAGTATGGAATTCTACACAAAGTAATTATAGTACTATTAAGAAAGAGATATTATCTATTGTATTATGCATTAGTAAATTTCAAAATGATTTATTAAATAAAAAAAATTTAGTCCGGGACGATTGCAAATCTGCAAAACATGTTTTACAAAAAAATGTTCAAAACATTGCATCAAAACAAATTTTTGCACGATGGCAAGCCATATTAAGTATTTTTTTTTTATTTTGAAATTGAGTACATTCAAGGCAGCCAAAACTGCATCCCCGATTTCTTAACAAGAGAATTTTTGCAAAGGAAGAATGACATACAAAAGCAATAGCCAGAGAAGACTTCCAGCCACTCTACCACCACCACCAGTAAAACAGGAATCTATTCCCAATTCCTCATCAACCTTAGCCATTACCAACCGTTTTACTCCCTCAGGTTCCACAATAGGTAACCTCAGGCCAAACTACCAGCAACCACGACCACATTACCAATCGGCAATAGTCAGTCCTTATGATCCTTACTCATCTATGCCATCTCCTTCAACCCCCAGAACACCTAGCTATGCTAAAACATCCCCTTATGTCAAGAAAAACCCAATGGAATACCTTTTCAGCATCCCTTTCAATATTGATAAAAAATAATCACCATAAAAAATAGCCAAAATCCTACTACCCCCAAATTCTCATCATCTTCCAACTGAACCTTTCAAAACCCTCAAATATTATCAAGCCATCCTCAGTGAAAAAGAAAGCATTGCTATCAAACCTATCTCAGCAACACCCATGAAAACAAAATTCTTTATCATTCACTCCACATTGGAAAATTTCTTACCGAATCAGAATGGGGAATCCCCCTTTATCAAACCAAACCTCTTCATTCTTAGCATGTTCTCATCCCCAACAACCATTACAATTATTATGATTATATCCAAGCATGGACCAATATATTTTTACATCAAACAGCTGACTTTAGTCATTCATGGTTCATTACTTTTGATAAGAGTTTCAAATTGAATTTCCCATCATGGTTTCCTAAATGGTGGTCTGCCCATGGCCTAACAATCGGCTTACTACCAGAAGACCTTATGCAAGTCCTCTCATCTGGTTTCCAGACAAAGTTTGACCGAAGTCGTTTCAACAGCAAAATTACTCTCCTCCCATTGTTCATGGCAAAATACAAAGTCCCGTGGATCATGAGATGGAATTATGAAACTGAAACAGGTGAAGTCTATCGTGCCCAGTGGGTGAAATGGTGGGACAAATTCGACCACCAAAAAATCATCAACTTAGTCCTATCAGAATTTCCCATTGTTCCTGTTCCAATGGTTCCTACATCATCAACAAAGGCATTGCTAGATATTCCAGAACAAACACAATCCTTATCAGACATTAGTCCTTCATCCTCCCTCAAAGGAAAATCCAAATCATCCAAATCATCCAAGTCTTCCAGTTCGAAAAAAAAAAAAAGTCCTCACAACTTAAAGATTTAGCTCAGAAGCTTATGGCAGAAACAACTTTGCTACATAATGAAGAAGAAGAAAAAAACTCAGATTCATCATACGCTTCGTCTCAACAACCGGTCAACACGGGAAGTCAAATCGCCAAGTGGGCCGAGTATCAGGATTCTCAAGATCCGTTCGAAATTTGAATTCAAAATGTAATAACTTGTAATCATTTCATATTTTTACCCATGTAAATTCTACAATAGCAACCATGTGATCTTATCACCAAAAGCAGCATCAGCAGTAGCAATCATTCCGACAAGGCACTATTTATGAATAGTAAAATCACTTTTAGTATTCATCCATCATTTTAGAAGCAGCAGCGTGATTCAACAGTGAAGATTCTTCATCATTCATCCGCTTTACAGTACACAAGCACATGGAATCCGGGATTCCCGCCTCAATTATCCAGGCTCTTCCGTCTACTTAAGCAACATTCATTTCCAGTAAAAGGGGAACTTTTCCAAAAACTGAACTTCTGCGCATTCAAAAGAATAGAAGACAATATTCAGTTTCATCCTGTATCCAATCAAAAATATAAACACTTGTATTTTATTTTATCATCAAGGATGCCTGCGAGCTCCATTGTTTTCCTTAACAATCGCCAGCAGGCAAAAATTGTAAGTTACAATTCAGTTTTAATAAAACTATTTTCAATCCCTATCTGCATCATTAAATTTAATTCATTATTTTCATTATGAATAATATTTTCATCACTACTGATTTTGAATGGCATAAAATTCTTACTCACAGTCAGTTCATTAAGTATCTCAAATTCAAGGTAAATACCGATCAGTCTTTCATTCAATTCTTCCTTTGTATTTATAGCCTTTGGTTTGATATTTGCAAGCCTAATGATCATCACGACTATAGTCTTGATTGTTGTCCTCATAATTGCATTAACCATCATCAATAGACAGCTTCCGCCCCCATTTGGTATCAGAGCCAAGTGAGTGGTAATTGCATTAGCATATTCTTAATTTGCAAGTCATGTTCATACTCAGCCTTTCGATTTCTTATTTGTTAATCTTTTAAGTTCATTTGTTCGACTCCCCAACCAAACAGTAAGGCGTGTTCCAAATAATAAGTCCCAGGAGAGGCATGAGCGGATCACATAAGCGAGGAAGGAGTTTAGCGAATACGCGAGGAAGGTGACACATTTAAGTTTTCTCTATCTTGTTTGTCTGTTTTGTGAATTTCATGAGTAAATTATTTAGATCTAATTCAATGGCCAGCACTAGCTCTAGATCAAATTTAGGAACAATTCCAGATATTGTTAATAAGAACAAAAACTTGATTTTCAAACTGATGACAGTGTCGACTTTGGAGATTGGATCATCCCCAAGGTTTCAAGTAAAAATATTTACAAAAAGAAATGGTCAGTGACCTCATTTAGAAGTGAAAATCATGTTAAGACAGTTGAAAAAGCTTATGTTCTTAGTAAAGAACATGAAACTTGTCAATTGTTTTCTTATGAACAAATCAAAACACATAGAAAATATGATCATAACTACATCCACATCGGCTTAGTTCAAATAGCTATAAAATCCTTAACACGTAGAGGCCTTAATACCTCTATTTTGTTATGTCTCCGAGATGCTAGATTTACTAACTTTAGTGATAGTATACTTGGAATGATTGAGTCAAGTCTTTATAATGGACCTATCTATTTTGATTGTTTTCTAGACCTCACCATAAGCCTTTCAGATCCTCATATGTTGGAAGCACTCATATTAAATATTAAAACTTCAGGATATCAAGTCCTTGAAGGAACACAGCCCTTGGCACTAATATACAGAGTCTACTACAAAGTCACTGGCACAAACATGAATTTTCAAGCCCTAACCAAGAGTCCTCGAGACCATACACTCTTAATCCAAACCAACCAAGAAAATGCGAACATCAACGTTCCCAGAACCATTAGGTGGTCATATATCAGTGTACCTTCAGATTGGTGTTTGATTAATGAAAGTAAGCCAGTAGCTATCCAAAACAGTCTAGTCAACCTAGACAACATAGAACAATATTTTGACGAAACTGTTAAAATCAATTTTGACCATCCAGCCAGAAATTCTTGTGAGTCTACCTAGTCTCATAGATCATTTTCTCCTAGTAGAAATTCTTTTTCTGGATCCATACCAACCGATAGGATGGGTCAAGATCAAGAGTTAATCAATTCATTAGCCAATAGGAAATTAAGAGATGTGGACACCATCCTTGTGATTGTTGTCCATTCAGCATTTATAATCAATAGATTTAAGCTTCCGCCCCCAAAAAGTGAGTGATTGTAAATGTTGAATGGCCAACAATCACAAAGATGGTTGAATAGTTCATTAGGCTTGCAGATGTCATACCAATAGGCATAGATACAAAGGAAAAATTCAACAAAAGATTGATCGGTATTTACCTTGAAGATGAGATACTCAATGAATTGACTGGGAGATAAACACTTATGCCATTCAAAATCAGTAGTAATGAAAATGTTCTTCATAATGAAAATAATGAATTAAAATTAAATGATGCAGATATGGGTTGAAAATAAGTTTATTGAAAACTTGATTGTAACTTACAATTTCGCCTACTGACGATTGATGAGGAAAACAGTGGAGCGCGCATGCATCCTTGATTATAAAATAAAATACAAGTGTTTATATATTTTGTTGGATACATGATGAACTTCTGTTCTCTTGAATACGCAGAAGTTTTGCAAAAAATTAGCCTTCTTTCTGGATAATATTAATGATATTTCCATAAGTAAGGGTATGATATGATATGATACCTTCTTCATTAACTAAGACATTTCTGATTTTATGTGCAAATAAATTTGGTAATCCATTTATAAATTTTTCTTTCCAAAATGGTTGATTACTATCTTCTCTGAGCATGACTCTAGACATGAACACATCTTTGTACCATCTAAAGTCGCTTAGAGTTGGACATCTCATATTGCTGGGTAACAGACGAGCTAGTGTCCACAACTCTTAATTTCCTATTGGCTAATGAATTGATTAACTCTTGATCTTGACCCATCATATCGGTTGGTATGGATCCAGAAAAAGAATTTCTGCTAGGAGCAAATGATCTATGAGACTGGGTAGACTCACAAGAATTTTTGGTTGGACGGTCAAAATTGATTTTAACAGTTTCGTCAAAATATTGTTCTATGTTGTCTAGGTTGACTAGACTGTTTTGGATAGCTATTGGCTTACTTTCATTAATCAAACACCCATCTGAAGGTAGACTGATATCTGACCACCTAATGGTTCTGGGAACTTTGATGTTCGCATTTTCTTGGTTGGTTTGGATTAAGAGTGTATGGTCTCGAGGACTCTTGGTTAGGGCTTGGAAATTCATGTTTGTGCCAGTGACTTTGCAGTAGACTCTGTATATTAGTGCCAAGGGCTGTGTTACTTCACAGACTTGATACCATGAAGTTTTAATATTTAATGTGAGTGCTTTCAGTATGTGAGGATCTGAAGGGCTTATGGTGAGGTCTGGAAAACAATCAAAATGGATAGGTCCATTATAAAGACTTGACTCAATCATTCCAAGTATACTATCACTAAAGTTAGTGAATCTAGCATCTCGGAGACATAACAAAATAGAGGTATTAAGGCCTCTACGTGTTAAGGGTTTTATAGCTATTTGAACTAAACCGATGTGGATGTAGTTATGATCATCTTTTCTATGTGTTTTGATTTGTTCAGAAGAAAACAATTGACAAGTTTCATGTTCTTTACTAAGAGAATAAGTTTTTTCAACTGTCTTAACATGATGTTCACTTCTAAATGAGGTCACTGACCATTTCTTTTTGTAAATATTTTTACTTGAAACCTTGGGGATGTTCCAATCTCCAAAGTCGACACTGTCATCAGTTTGAAAATCAAGTTTTTGTTCTTCATTAACAATATCTGAAATTGTTTCTAAATTTGATCTAGAGCTAGTGTTGGCCATTGAATTAGATCTAAATAATTTACTAATGAAATTCACAAAACAGACAAACAAGATACAGAAAATTTAAATGTGTCACCTTCCTCGCGTATTCGCTAAACTCATTCCCCGCTCGTGCCTCTCCTGGGACTTATTGTTTGGAACACGCCTTACTGTTTGGTTGGGGAGTCGAACAAATGAACTTAAAAGATTAACAAATAAGATAAACTGTAAATCGAAAGGCTGAGTATGAACCTGACTTGCAAATTAAGAAGATGCTAATGCAATTACCACTCACTTGGCTCTGATACCAAATGGGTGCGGAAGCTTAAATCTATTTATTATAAATGCTGAATGGACAACAATCACAAGGATGGTTGCAGAGTTCATTAGGCTTGCAGATGTCGTACCAATAAGCATAGATACAATGGAAAAATTCAACAAAAGATTGATCGGTATTTACCTTGAAGATGAGATACTCAATGAATTGATTGGGAGATAAACACCTATGCCATTCAAAATCAGTAGTAATGAAAATGTTCTTCATAATGAAAATAAAAATTAAATAATGCAGATATGGGTTGAAAATAAGTTTTTTGAAAACTTGATTGTAACTTACAATTTCGTCTACTGACGATTGATGAGGAAAACAGTGGAGCACGCAGGCATCCTTGATTATAAAATAGAATACAAGTGTTTATATATTTTGCTGGATACAGGATGAACTTCTGTTCTCTTGTATACGCAGAAGTTTTGCCAAAAATTAGCCTTCTCTCTAATGAGCTTGAGGTTCTGAAGATATAGGCCGAATGGCTGTGAGGTGAATGATTGTCCTGAGCTGGATGATTGGAGCGGGAATCCCGGGTTTCATGTGCTCGAGCTGAAAAGGCTGAAGCAAATGATGAAGAATCTTCACTGTTGAATCACCCGGCTACCTCTGAAATGATGGATGAATAGTAAAAGTGATTTTACTATTCATGAATAGTACCTTGTTGGAATGATTTCTGCTACTGCAGATGCTGCTTTTGGTGCTGAGGTCACATGGCTACTACTGTAGGTTTTACATGGGTAAAAATATGAAATGATTACAAGTTATTACATTTTGAATTTCAAATTTCAAATGGATCTTGGGGATCTTGATAAAAATCTGTTTGGTTGGCCGAATTGGCGGGATGTTAAGACGATGCGTCTGATGCTTTAGAATCTGAGTCTTCATTATGGAGCAATGCTGCTTCTGCCATGAGCTGTTGGGCTAAATCTTTAAGTTGCGAAGATTTTTCTTTCTTCTTCGAACTTGAGGATTTAGATGACTTGGATTTTCCTTTGAGGGATGAACTTAGATTAATGTCTGATAGAGATTGTGTTTGTTCTGGGACTTCTGGCAATGCCTTTGATGATGTCGTAGGAACCATTGGAACAGGAACAATTGGAAATTCCGAAAGAAACGACTTCGGTCGAACTTTGTCTGGGAGGAGAGTGATTCTGCTATCGAAACGACTTCGGTCGAACTTGGCTTGGCCATGAACAATGGGAGGAGAGTGATTCTGCTATCGAAACGACTTCGGTCGAACTTTGTCTGGAAACCAGATGATAGGATTTGCATGGGATCTTCTGGTAGTAAGCCAGCTGTTAGGCCATGAGCAGACCACCATTTTGGAAACCAAGCTGGGAAATTCAATCTGAAACTCTTATCAAAAGTAATAAACCATGAATGACTAAAGTCAGATGTTTGATGAAGAAATATGTTGGTCCATGCTTGGATATAATCATAATAATTATAATGGTTGTTTGGGATTAGGACATGCTAGGAATGAAGTGGTTTGGTTTGGTAAAGGGGGATTCCCCATTCTGTTTCGGTAAAGAATTTTCCAATGTGGAGTGAATGATAAAGAAGTTCATTTTCATGAGTGTTGCTATAAATTGGCTTAATAGCAATACTTTCTGTCTCACTGAGGATGGCTTGATAATATTTCAGGGTTTTGAAAGATTTAGTTGAGAGATAATGAGAATTTGGAGGGAGTAAGGATTTGGCTATTTTTTCTAGTGGTTGTTTTTTATCAATGTTGGATGGGATGCTGAAAAGGTATTCCATTGGATTTTTCTTGACATAAGGGGATGTTTTAGCATAGCTAGGTGTTTTTGGAGTTGATGGTGATGGCATGGATGAATATGGATCATAAGGACTGGCTAATGTTGTTTGGTAATTTGGTCGGGGTTGATGGTAGTTTGGCCTGAGGTTATCTATTGTGGAACCTAAAGGTGTAAAACGGTTGGTAATAGCTAAGGCCGATGAGGAATCATGAATAGATTCCTGTTTTACTGGTGGTGATGGTAGAGTGGCTAGAAGCCTCATCTGGCTATTGCTTCTGTCTGTCATTCTTCCCCTGCAAAAATTCTCTTGTGAAGAAATCAGGAATGCAATTCTGGCTGCCTTTAATGTATTCAATTTCAAAATCAAAAATACTTAATATGGCATGCCATCGTGCAAATTCTGTTTTGATGCAATGTTTTGAACATCTTTTTGTAAAACATGTTTTGCAGATTTGCAATCGACACGAACTTAAAAATTTTCATTTAATAAATCACCTTGAAATTTGCTAATGCATAATACAATAGATAATATTTCTTTCTTAATAGTACTATAATTACATTGTGCAGAATTCCATACTCCTGAATGGAAACGAACAATTTGTTCAGGAGATCCGGAAGAAGTTCACTGCTTGAGGATACCTCCATAACCAATATCAGATGCATCGGTTTCAACTATCTTAAATGAGTTGGGAGTTGGAATGCCAAGGTACGACAAAGTCTTGACATAGGATTTAATCTATTTGACGATAGAAGTATGAATGGTAGACCATGCTGGAGGATTATCTTTAAGTCGATCAAACAAAGGTTTACATTGTTGACGAAGATGAGGATAAAATTCAGATACATAGTTCAAAGAACCTAAAAATTGCGGGAGTTGGGTTTTGTCAGTAATCTAATCAGCAAATTGAATGACACGATCAATAGGTTGAATGGTAGATTGATAGATATTATATCCTAAAAATCTAACATTAGTCTGAAACAATTTAATTTTAGATGCAGAAACAACTAATCCATTAGACTTAATAATTCTAGCTAACAAATGCAAATGTTTCCAATGCTCATCTATTGACTTTGAATAAATAAGAACATCATCAATATAAACAATCAAAAAATGGCTATATTAATTAAAAATCTCATTCATAATATTTTGGAATTCACTTGGCGCATTCTTGAGGCCGAAATGCATTACATTCCATTCATAATGTCTGAAAGGAGTTACAAAAGATGTTTTGTATTTATCATTTTCATGAATTTGGATTTGCTAAAAACTTGATTTCATATCAAATTTTGAAAAAAAATAACTGCTTGAGAAAGTCTCTTTATCAAATCTCTTTTGTTGGGGATCGGATACCGAATCCATTCTAAAACTTCATTCAAAGGTTTAAAGTTAATAACTAATCTGGGAGTTCCTCTTTCTAACTCAGCGTTCTTTTGAACATAAAATGCCGGACGTGACCATGGAGATTTACTTTTACGGATAATTCCTTTATTAAGAAGTTCCTATGTTTCTGTTTTGCAGAATTCTAAGACTTCTTGACTCATTTGGATTGGTCTGGCTTTGGTTGAGATTTTTGATTCATTAAAATCTTTTATATAAGGAAGTTTAACAATGTGTTGTTTTCGGTGTCAAAAGGCGTTGGGAATATCAGAACAGACATCATTAATAAGTTTCTTTTGAAAGTTATTAATGTTTTCTAACAAAGACTTATTTGTTAGCCGTTCTTCAATTCTTTTGTGATTAATCTCTTCCTTTAAGAAATTAATTTGTTGTGACTTATGAGTAATTAAATTGATAGATCGTGATATGCTATTTTCTGGAGATGTCTTAATTTTTTGAGATCTGTTTCTTTACAGAACTCAGATGTAACCTTGTGTCCTAAGACATGAGTAGTAATTCTATTATGATGAACCTTAAAAGGATATATTAATGCAAGCAAAGGGAGAGCTAATATGACTTGATCAGAAATCTTTTTTATTAAAACAAATGAGATTTTGAAACAAACATTGTTTTGGCAAACATGCGCTTTGGGTATTTCGTATTTTAATTGCATTGGTGACTCGTTAGCAGCACTAATTATCTCGGTTGACTTGTGAAAATACTTTGTATGTATTAACTCTTCTTGAATACAATTCAAGTCTGCTCCGGAATCAATCAAAGCAATTGTTTCTAAATGAAAATCATCAATTATTATTTTAATTTTAGAATACCATTTCTGGATTCTTATCTTGTCTAAAATACCTAAAATTAAATCTTGTGTGGAATGTTTGCTCGACTGAGCATCTGAGTCGTGAACAGAAGAAGAATTGCTTTGTCCTTCCTCATTGTTATTGACAAGTGTTTGTGTTTGGATTCTACTGAGGTGTGTGCGAATTTCAATGTTTTCGGATTTTAAAAACTTAATTTCATCTTTGATTTTATTGACTTCGTGTTTAAGGTCTTTAATTGTGACTTCTTTCTTAGTCTTATTGAACCTTTCCAAGGTTGTGCTAAGAGAGATTTTGGGAGTTGTTTGGGGTTGGCTAGTGCCAGGTTCTTCCGAAGAAACTAATTTCTTTAGTTTCTTAAGATAAAAAGATTTTAATTTAGGGTCATCGACTTTACTTATTAATTCGATAAGAAGATCTTCTTGCTCTTCTTGTTTGTTAAGGACTGAGATAGGTTCTAAAAGGCGCTAGGCGCTAGTCGGGCGGCGGGATAGGGCCTAGCGCCTAGGCGGCTAGGCGGAGCCTAGGCGGGCGACTAGGCGGACTAGGCGGATTTAAGTAAATCTATTCTATTTCGTGTAAACAAGTGTCTGTTTATACTTAAAATATACATAATTTCGTCATAAACTATAAAATAAAATGACATCTATATTATGAAGTATTGGAACATAATGAAAACATAGGGAGCAAACATATAATGTGTGTTTATTTAAGTATTCAACAAGTCTCTTACAATTTATTGGAAATAATAAAATGCAAAAGGAAAGTTATCTATTTTTTATCTAAGTGAGTTGCAACCTAGGCAGTTGTCTAGGCGAGTCTGGGCGGGCTAGGCGGGCGCCTAGGCGGTCTAGACGAGCGCCTTAGCAGGTCTGGGTGGGCTAGGCGGTCTAGGCATTAATCGGGGCGGTGACCAGCCGCCTAGCGCCTAGGCGGTGCTAGGCGGGGATTTTTAGAACAGTTAGAGCAAGCATCGGTACATCCTAGCTTGATGTTAGGTGAGGAAAGTCCACTTGAGGAGTTATTATCAGAAGAGGATAGTTCCAAATCATCTTCTGATTGACTATGGTATGTGTTCCTAAGTTCTAAGACTTGGATTAACTGAAGTTTCTCTTCCACAGAGATCTTCAATTGGTTAATGGTTTTCTTGACATGACATTTATTTGCGTAATGGCCATACTTGCCACACTTGTAGCAATTTCCTTTTTGCTCTGGGTTCTTGGAGTGGATTTTTCCAGAGGGTTTTCTCTTCCACTTGTTGGGTTTGGATTTTTGATAAAAACTTATTAGTCTCAAAGTGTTTATTTTTGTATTGTTATTTGGGGTATTGCCTACCTGAGTACCTGTTTGAGTACTTCTGATAGACTTGGGATTTTTTTCTTTTTATTAGAAGAAGCAATAAGAGTTAATCCATATTGTTCACAGAACGTTCATAACTCATACTTGGCTATGGATTTGTCTTTGTTAACTTGTTTTGAAATTTTCATATCAATACACATTTTCAAGCCTTCCTCAGTAAGACAGAAAGTATTGCTATTAAGCCAATTTACAGCAACACTCATGAAAACAAACTTCTTTATCATTCACTCCACATAGGAAAATTCCTTACCGAAACGGAATGGGGAATCCCCCTTTATCAAACCAAACCACTTCATTCCCAGCATTTCCTCATCCCAAACAACCATTATAATTATTATGATTATATCCAAGCATGGACCAACATATTTCTTCATCAAACATCTGACTTTAGCCTCTCCTGGGACTTATTATTTGGAACAGCCTTACTGTTTGGTTGGGGAGTCGAACAAATGAACTTAGAAGATTAACAAATAAGATAAACTATAAATTGAAAGGCTGAGTATGAACCTGACTTGCAGATTAAGAAGATGTTAATGCAATTACCACTCACTTGGCTCTGATACCAAACGGGGGCGGAAGCTATCTATTGATGATGGTTAATGCAATTATGAGGACAACAATCAAGACTACAGTCGTGATGATCATTAGGCTTGCAGATATCAAACCAAAGGCTATAGATACAAAGGAAGAATTAAATGAAAGACTGATCGGTATTTACCTTGAATTTGAGATACTTAATTAACTGACTGTGAGTAAGAATATTATGCCCATATTATGCCATTCAAAATCAGTAGTGATGAAAATATTATTCATAATGAAAATAATGAATTAAATTTAATGATGCAGATAGGGATTGAAAATAGTTTTATTAAAACTGAATTGTAACTTACAATTTTTGCCTACTGGAGATTGTTAAGGAAAACAATGGAGCTCGCAGGCATCCTTGATGATAAAATAAAATACAAGTGTTTATATTTTTGACTGGATACAGGATGAAACTGAATATTGTCTTCTGTTCTTTTGAATACAGAGAAGTTCAGTTTTTGGAAAAGTTCCCCTTCTACTGGAAATGAATGTTGCTTAAATAGACAGAAGAGCCTGGATAATTGAGGCGGGAATCTCGGATTCCATATGCTTGTGAACTATAAAGCGGATGGATGATGAAGAACCTTCACTGTTGAATCACGCTGCTGCTTCTAAAATGATGGATAAATACTAAAAGTGATTTTACTATTCATGAATAGTGCCTTGTCGGAATGATTGCTACTGCTGGTGCTGCTTTCGATGATAAGATCACATGGTTGCTATTGTAGAATTTACATAGGTAAAAATATGAAATGATTACAAGTTATTACAATTTGAATTCAAATTTCGAACAGATCTTGAGAATCCTGATACTCGGCCCACTTGGCAATTTGACTTGCCGTGTTGATCGATTGTTGAGACAAAACGTTTGATGAATCTGAGTTTGTTTCTTCTTCTTCATTATGCAGCAAAACTGCTTCTGCCATGAGCTTCTAAGCTAAATCTTTAAGTTGTGAAGACTTCTCTTTTTTCTTCGAACTGGAAGACTTGGATGATTTGGATTTTCATTTGAGGGAGGATGAAGAACTAATGTCTGATAAGGATTGTGTTTGTTCTGGAATATCTGGCAATGCCTTTGTTGATGATGTAGGAACCACTGAAACAGGAACAATGGGAAATTCTGATAGGACTAAGTTGATGATTTTTTGGTGGTCGAATTTGTCCCATCATTTCACCCACCAGGCACGATAGATTTCACCTGTTTCAGATTCCCGATTTTGATTCGGTAAGAAATTTTCCAATGTGGAGTGAATGGTAAAGAATTTTGTTTTCATGGGTGTTGCTGAAGATAGGTCTGATAGCAATGCTTTCTGTTTCACTGAGGATGACTTGATAATATTTGAGGGTTTTGAAAGGTTCAGTTGGAAGACGATGAGAATTTGGGGTAGTAGGATTTTGGCTATTTTTTCTGGTGATTGTTTTTTAGCAATATTGAAAGGGATGCTGAAAAGGCAGTTCATTGGGTTTTTCTTGACATAAGAGGATGTTTTAGAAAATCTAGGTGTTCTGGGGGTTGAAGAAGATGGCATAGATGAGTAGGGATCATAAGGATTGGCTAATGCCGATTGGTAATTTGGTCGTGGTTGCTGGTAGTTTGGCTTGATGTTACCTATTGTGGAACCTGAGGGAGTAAAACGGTTGGTAATGGCTAAGGTTGATGAGGAATCGGGAATAGATTCCTGTTTTACTGGTGGTGGTGGTAGAGTGGCTGGAAGCCTTCTCTAGCTATTGTTTTTGTATGTCATTCTTCCCCTGCAAAAATTCTCTTGTTAAGAAATCGGGGATGCAGTTTTGGCTGCCTTTAATGTACTCAATTTCAAAATCAAAAATACTTAATATGGCTTGCCATCGTGCAAAAATTTGTTTTGATGCAATGTTTTGAACATTTTTTGTAAAACATGTTTTGCAGATTTGCAATCGTCCCGGACTAAATTTTTTTTATTTAATAAATCATCTTGAAATTTGCTAATGCATAATACAATTGATAATATCTCTTTCTTAATAGTACTATAATTACTTTGTGCAGAATTTCATACTCCTAAATGGAAACGAACAATTTGTTCAGGAGATCTAGAAAAAGTTGACTGCTTGAGGATACCTCCATAACCAATGTCAGATGCATCGGTTTTAACTATCTTCAATGAGTTGGGAGTTGGAATGCCAAGGCATGGCAAAATCTTGACATGAGATTTAATCTATTTGACAATAGAAGTATGAATGGTAGACCATGTTGGAGGAGTATCTTTAAGACGATCAAATAATGGTTTACATTGTTGACGAATATGAGGATAAAATTCAGATACATAATTTAAAGATCCAAGGAATCGTTGGAGTTGAGTTTTATCAGTAATTTGATCAGGAAATTTATCAGCAAATTGAATGACTCTATTAATGGGTTGAATGGTAGATTGATGGATATTATATCCTAAAAATCTATGTTAGTTTGAAACAATTTAATTTTTGATGCAGAGACAACTAATCCATTGGACTTAATTATTCTAGCAAACAAATGCAAATGTTTCCAGTGCTCGTCTATTGACTTTGAGTAAATAAGAACATCATCAATATAAACAATTTAAAAATGGCTATATTGATTAAAAATCTCATTCATAATATTTTGAAATTCACTGGGAGCATTCTTAAGGCCGAAAGGCATTACATTCCGTTCATAATGTCCGAAAGGAGTTACGAAAGCTGTTTTATATTTATCATTTTCATGAATTTGGATTTGCCAAAAACCTAATTTCATATCAAATTTTGAAAAAATAACTGCTTGAGAAAGTCTCTTTATCAACTCTCTTTTGTTGGGGATTGGATACCGAATCCATTCCAAAACTTCATTTAAAGGTTTATAGTTAATAACTAATCTGAGAGTTCCTCTTTCTAATTCTGCATTCTTTTGGACATAAAATGTTGGGCAAGACCATGGAGATTTACTTTTGCGAATAATTCATTTATTAAGAAGTTCTTAGATTTTTGTTTTGTAGAACTCTAAAACTTCTTGACTCATTTGAATTGGTCTGACTTTGGTTGAGATTTTTGATTCGTTAAAATCCTTTACATAAGGAAGTTTAACGATGTGTTGTTTACGGTGCCAAAAGGCTTTGGGAATATCAGAACAGATATCATTAACAAGTTTCGTTTGAAAATTATTAATGGTTTCTAACAAAGATTTATTTGTGTGTGATCAAATTGATCGATCGTGATATGCTGTTTTTCTGAAGATGTCTTAATTTTTTTGAGATCTGTTTCCGTGCATAACTCAAATATGACCTTTTTTTCCTAAGACTTGGGCGGTAATCCTATTGTGATGAACCTTAAAAGGGTATATAAGTGCAAGAAAAGGGAGACCTAATATGACTGGATCAGAAATATTTTTGATTAAAACAAATGAGGTTTTGAAACAAACATTGTTTTGGCAAACATGCGCTTTGGGTATTTCATATTTTAATTGCATTGGTGATTGGTTAGCAGCACTAA
Source organism: Cotoneaster glaucophyllus (assembly GCA_036320875.1). Classification (NCBI taxonomy): domain Eukaryota; kingdom Viridiplantae; phylum Streptophyta; class Magnoliopsida; order Rosales; family Rosaceae; genus Cotoneaster; species Cotoneaster glaucophyllus. Next base: position 2,616,126 of record CM070068.1, on the reverse strand, counting down.
GTATTTCAGTGGACTTGTGAAAATACTTAGTAGGTATTAACCCTTCTTGACTACAATTCAAGTCTGCTCCGGAATCAATCAAAGCAATTGTTTCTAAATGAAAATTGCCAATTATTATTTTAATTTTAGAATACCATTTCTGGATTTTTATCTTGTCTAAAAGACCTATGACTAAATCATGTGCGGATTCTTTGCTCGAATGAGCATTTGAGTCGTGATCTGAGGAAGAACTACCTTGTTCTTCATCATCGTTATTGACAAGTGTTTGTGTTTGAACTCTACTGAGGTGTGTGCGGATTTCAATGTTTTCAGATTTTAAAAAGGGTAAATTACCAAAAACTACCTCAACTATTGGGTCATTAACAGTTTCATACCTCGTCTTTAAAAAATTTCAATGTTATACCTTATCTTCGAATTTGTTGCAATGTCATACCTTCCGTCAGTTGTCTGTCAATTATTCTGTTAAATGCTGACGTGGCATGCCACGTGTCCTTCTCCTTCTTTCTTTCTGGGTTCCAGGGGGCGGGGGGTTCTTTTTTTCTTTTCTTTTTTTCTCTTCTTCTTCTCTCTCCTTTTTTTTCTTCTTCTCTCTCCTCCTTCTTCTTCTTCTTCTGGGCACGGGTTGGGGTTTTTTTTTTTTTTTCTCTTCTTCTTCTTCTTCTTCTGCTTCTTCTTCTTCTTCTTCTGGGCATGGGTTCGGATTTTTTTTTCTATCCTTCTTCTCTATCCTTCTTCTTCTTCTTCTTCTTCTTCTTCTTCTTCTGGGCACGGGTTCGGTTTTTTTTTCCTCCTTCTTCCTCTTCCTCCTTCCTTCTTTCTAGGTTGCAGAGGGTTGGGTTTTTTCGTGGGAGGGGGGGAAGGGGACGGATGAACTGGTTTTCTTTTTCTTTTTTTTCTTCTTCTTCCTCTTCCTCATTCTTCTTCTTTCTAGGTTTGCAGGGGATTGGGATGAGGGGGGTGACAGACGAAGAAGAAGAAGAAGAAACAGGAGGAGGAGAAAGAAGAAGAGAAAAAAAAAAAAAAAAAAAAAAAGGAAAAAAAAATTATTTAATATTTAATTAATTTTTTCTTAGTTTTTAATAATTTTTTAATATAAAGTGTGCCACGTCAGCAGTAACGAAGGAATTGACGGAAAGTATGACATTGCAACAAATTGGAAGATAAGGTATAACTTTGAAATTTTTTAAAGACGAGGTATGAAACTGTTCAGACCCAATAGTTGAGGTAGTTTTTTGTAATTTACCCTTTTAAAAACTTTATTTCATCTTTGATTTTATTTACTTCTCGTTGGAGATCTTTGATCGTGATTTCTTTCTTAGTCTTATTGAACCTTTCCAAGATCGTGCTAAGAGAGATTTTTGGAGTTGGCTGGGGTTAGCTAGTGTCAGGTTCTTCAGAAGAAACTAATTTCTTTAGTTTCTTAAGATAGAAAGATTTTAATTCAGGGTCATCGACTTTACTTATTAGTTCAATGAGAAGATCTTCTTGTTCTTCTTGTTTATTGAGAACTGAAATTTTGTTACAACAAGCATCGGTACATCCTAGCTTGATGTTAGGAGAGGAAAGTCCACTTGAGGAGTTGTTAACAGAAGAGGATAATTCCAAATCATCTTCTGATCGACTATGGTCTGTGTCTCTTAGTTCTAAGACTTGAATTAACTGAAGTTTCTCTTCCTCAGAGATCTTCAATTGGTTAATAGCTTTCTTGACACGACATTTGTTGGCGTAATGGCCATATTTGCCACACTTGTAGCAATTTCCTTTTTGTTCTGGATTTTTGGAGTGGATTTTTCCAGAGGGTTTCCTCTTCCACTTGTTGGATTTGGGTTTTTGATAGAACTTATTAGTTTCGAAGTGTTTGTTTTGGGATTGGTATTTATTGTATTTGGGGTATTGCCTGCCTGAGTACTTGTTGGAGTACTTGGGATATACTTGGGATTTTTTCTTTTTGTTTGAGGGAGCAATAGGAGGTAATCTGTATTGTTCACATAACGTTCCTAATTCGTATTTGGCTATGAATTTTTCTTTGTTAACTTGTTTTGAAATTTTCATATCGATACACATTTTCAATCCTTCCTTCTGGATAATATTGATAATATTTCCATAAGTAAGGGTATGATATGGTATGATACCTTCTTCATTAACTAAGACATTTCTAATTTTATGTGCAAATAGGTTTGGTAATCCATTTATAAATTTTTCTTTCCAAAATGGTTGATTACTGTCTTCTCTGAGCATGACTCTAGACATGAACATATCTTTGTACCATCTAAAGTCGCTTAGAGTAGGACATCTCAGATTACTGAGTTGATCATGGATCCTAGAAGTGACATTACTAGGTGTTCCTATGAAATGTTCTATGATTGTGAAGAGTAATGTGTTAATTGCGTCAGGGACACCTTGTCCAATGTGTTCGTCAAAGATAGGTATTCCTTCTTCATCTTTTTTTACGGAATTTTTTTGCTTCATTCCTGGATATATATATAGTCATCATGTGTAAGACTATTATAGTCAGATTGTTTTCCATTATTTTTCACCAGTGACTCACATATTTAGCCAAGTACGTATGCAATATTTATTCATGGCCTAGTGATATTTTGATTGCCTTTAACTATGTCACTTATGCAACATGTGATTTACCACACAACTTAATAAATTATTTACTTGAAGTAGGCACATGGCACAATATTTTGCCTTGCTAAACTCTGTCAATTTGATTTATTCATTATGCGTTCATACTTATAATGTCATTTATTGTCAGGAATTATTGAACAACTAGCTCTATTGACCAACATTGTTACTGATTAAACAAGCCTACCAACTTATAGACTAATGAGCCACATGCTTATGGTGATAAAGATTTAGTCTGAACGGTAATCTCTTGTCTGACTGGACACCCACTTGCTCGGACACTCGCTCATTTAGACACCTATGTACTTAGACACCCACGAGCTTGGACACCCATTCGTTCGGGCACTTACGAGATTGGACACCATCAAACTTGGACACCCTTGAGCTCGAACCCCGACTCACGGACCCAACTCAAAGACCCTACATATGGCCCCAACTCAAAGACCTAACTTATGGACCCGACACATAGACCCAATATGCGAACCCAACAAGCGGACCTGAGTCATGTCGAGAGTTAACTCATAATGAGCGCACGCTGACGTCAAATGCATACTCGCAACGACGAACGCCACGAGCCAAACTGTCTTGCAAAGAACACCGTCTCCAACCGAGCAATTACCTCGCCGCGAGCATTGCCTCTAGCAGAGCAGCCTCGCAACGTGTGCTACCTCTAGCTGAGTATTTGTCACATCCCGACCCGGGGTCCACCACATCCCGGGCCCGTTCCACCATCGTAACACGATATTGTTCGCTTTGGGCCCCGATTACGCCCTCACGGTTTTGTTTCTAGGAACTCACACGAGAACTTCCAAGTAGGTCACCCATCATGGGAGTGCTTTCGCGCGCTACTTGCTTAACTTCGGAGTTCCCATGAAACCCGAAGCCAATGAGCTCCCCAAAGGCCTCGCGCTAGGTAGGGATGGGAATATACATATAAGGATCACTCCCCTGGGCGATGTGGGATCTCACAATCCACCCTCCTTAGGGGCCCGACGTCCTCGTCGGCACACCACGGCCAGGGTTAGGCTCTGATACCAAATTGTCACATCCCGGGCTCGACTCCACCGTAGCACGATATTGTCCGTTTTGGGCCCCGACCTCGCCCTCACGGTTTTGTTTCTGGGAACCCACGCGAGCAGAACTTCCCAGTGGGTCACCCATCCTGGGAATGCTCTGGCCCCGTACTCGCTTAACTTCGGAGTTCCTACGGAACCCGAAGCCAGTGAGCTCCCAAAAGGCCTCATGCTGGGTAGAGATTGGAATATACATATAAGGCTTACAGGATCCACACCCCTGGGCGATGTGGGATCTTACAATCCACCCCCTTAGGGGCCCGATGTCCTCGTCGGCACACTTCCGACCAGGGATTGGCTCTGATACCAAATTGTCACATCCCGACCCGGGGTCCACCATATCCCGAGCCCGTTCCACCACCGTATGATGATATTGTCCGATTTGGGCCCCGACTATGCCCTCACGGTTTTGTTTATAGGAACTCACACGAGAACTTCCCAGTGGGTCACCCATCATGGGAGTGCTCTCGCGCGCTACTCGCTTAACTTCGGAGTTCCCATGGAACTCGAAGCTAGTGTGCTCCTAAAAGGCATCGCGCTAGGTAGGGATGAGAATATACATATAAGGATCACTCCCCTGGGCGAGGTAGGATCTCACAGTATTGCTTCACGTTGAGCACCGCCTCATGTCGAGTACCGATTCTGGACGACATCTAGTCATTTCGGCCTGCATATGGATTGAATTTGAAGTCTCCAGCCAAAAGACTCTCTTAACTGAAGACTTGAGGGACTCCTGTTGTACCATATATTGGGCCTTAGTATTTGGGCCTCATGACCTAGCCCTTGATGTATGTAGGAGGTGAAGGAAATCCTTATTCTATAAAAGGGATCATTCACTCGCACTTTAGGGGGGATAGCAAAGGGACAGACAGATAACAGAGGATAACAAACAGAGAGCAAAGAGAGCAAACACTGCCTCTATAGCCTCCATGTATATTGTAACCCTCATTTACATAGTGAAACAGAATCGACACCAGTGTGGACGTAGCTCAACTTTGGTGAATCATGATATATCTTTGTGTTCTTGTGCGTTTGTGTGATTCACGGTCGGATTTACGTTGATCCAAGATCGACCCGATTTTATGCATCAACAATTTTTATCCCAAGTTGTAGGAATTCTTGAGATCTTACAATATCCCCAATGTTAATTTATATACAAAAACTATAGTTTTACACATACTGGAGATATGAAAGGTTGAACCAGACCAATCACTCCTCTCAGCTACTTCATATTAGTAGACACACTACTTGCTTACAGTTGACATGTGGTAAACAACAATGGATCCGTTTGGTGCATTCTGTGGATTAAAGCTTCAACAACCACCCGAGACATGAGTGGAGCCCATGGTAACAAAAGTACCAGCAATATAGTGGACCCCAAAATCTAATAGCAATAGAGCAAAGAGGTAAATTTATTTTTTAGAGCAAAGTTTTACTACTTATCTGCTATGTACACAATCACACCCACCCACCAATCACTGCCGTCCATTTTGTCTGATAGGTCCCAGCCAAACGAAATTATCAACTAAAGCAGAAAAATAAACAACTCATTGACACACTTCTTCTCTAACGTGGCACCCTCTAATGGCAATAGGCAACAACATCATGCAAATAATTTAGCACAAGATTAGAACCTGCAGAAATATTTATATGGATTCTTCTTTGTCCATTTTGTCAAATAGTGACAAAGTAAATCAAACACAAATGTAAAAAGAAATAGCCTTGAAAATAGGACCCCAGGGTCTTTCCCCTAATTTCTATGCCTGAATTTACTCATCTGTGCTCCTCCAACAAGCTGTTTCCTTCACCAAGCAGAAGCCATGGAAGATTTCTGAATCCTGGAGGACACCCATCTCAAATCACAAGGTGAAAAGCTTGAATTTGTGCTGGTAATTGATCTTTGCTCAAAAAGTTTCCATCTTTCACTTGACTCATCTTACAATCTGCAAGATTAATGAATTTTGGATCTGAGTAAAGATTAGGGCTTTTTTGTTTAATCTCAATTATAGTGCTGGTTTGATGCTGTGATTGTTAAAGGCCATACTTTTTGAATTCTGGGTTTTGTTGTTTGGTGATGAAAGTTAATTGACATTGAAATTTTTGGTCTTTTGGGGTAGGAAGCATGGGTTAAGATTTAGGAGTTAGGAATTGGGTACTAGGGTTGAAACGCCGGAGTAAAACTTTGGTTAGTTGGGGTTTGATCACCATGGCTGGTTCTGAGGAATCTTCTGAATCTAGGTCTGCTGTAACTAGTTCGAAATCTATGGGAAATGGGGTTTCAAGTGAAGATGATAGGTGCCCAAAGCAAGTGTCGCCGCTTAGAGGTGGTGGGTCGAGGAACACGAGTCCGTTAGGTTGTGTAAGATCAAGGAATACAAGCCCTTCGAGGCAAAAGGTGGTTAAGACAAAGCCGCGAGGACTAGATGAAGAAACGGCTTCTACATTTGGGAAACCAGTTCATCCTGATGTTCAAATGGAGGATAATATATGGGCAATGTTGCCCGAGGATTTGTTGAATGAGATATTAGCTAGAATTCCGCCGTTTATGATATTTAGGCTCCGCTGTGTATGTAAACGGTGGAATACAATTCTACAAGATAGAAGCTTTCTTAAGTTTCACTCACAAGTACCGTCTCATGGGCCTTGTCTTCTCACATTTTGGAAGAACTCTCAGACCCCACAATGCTCAGTCTTCAGCTTGCCATTAAAAACATGGTATAGGATTCCGTTCGCATTTTTGCCACAGTGGGCATTCTGGTTGGTTGGTTCTTCTGCTGGTTTAGTTTGCTTTTCTGGGCTTGATGGCTTAAATTTTAGAGCCTTGGTTTGTAACCCTCTTACACAAACTTGGAGGACATTGCCAAGTATGCATTATAATCAGCAAAGGCAGCTGATAATGGTTGTTGATAGGAAGGACCGGTCGTTTAAAGTTATAGCTACTAGTGATATTTATGGTGACAAATCACTGCCCACTGAAGTATATGATTCGAAGCTCAATACGTGGTCAATTCACCAGATAATGCCTGCAGTTAATCTTTGCTCCTCAAAGATGGCATATTGTGACTCCAGATTATATTTGGAAACCCTTTCTCCACTTGGCCTGATGATGTATCGACTGGACACAGGGTACTGGGAACACATTCCAGCTAAGTTCCCGCGGTCTCTATTGGATGGTTATTTGGTTGCTGGCACCCAGAAGCGTCTGTTTCTAGTTGGAAGGATAGGTCTTTATAGTACTCTTCAGAGTATGAGAATTTGGGAACTGGATCATGCTAAATTTTTATGGGTAGAGATTAGCAGGATGCCTCCTAAGTATTTCAGATCTCTGTTAAGGTTATCAGCCGAGAGGTTCGAGTGCTCTGGACAGGATAACTTGATCTGCTTCACATCTTGGAACCAAGGGAAGGGTCTTCTTTATGACGTTGATAAGAAGGTGTGGTCATGGATCGCAGGCTGTGCACTGCAGTCATACAACAGCCAGGTTTGTTTCTATGAGCCGAGATTTGATGCTTCCGTATACTAGGCAGAAAATTTTGCTCTCCAGTTTTTGCAATTACAAGTCAGAGAATTATTAGCGGATACCATCTCCAGTTGGCGTTGTTCTCTTGATCTATTCTTTTGCTACTTCAAAAAAAAAAAAATGATGCTCGATGGATTCAAGGTATTTGACACTGGACTTGTTGGCTAATCTTTTGAGTTGAACGGCCTCGTGGACTGGCAATGCGAGTGCATCCCAGAAAAACCAGTTTTGTAAATGAGATGCTATCGACTGCACTTGCGATATTACCCAATACAAGGGCTTTGTGATGTCTATTGTCTAGTGATTGAGGAGCAAGGCTTTAGTTTTGAGACAAAGGCTGGGCTTGGTAGAGAAAGAACATGGTCGATCGGGGTAAAAACTGTAAGAAGTGAACTTTTCCAATTCTTGTAAACATTTTGAACTATTAACAAACCAACCCGTATATTTTGAAGTGTTACTGTGCCTTGCTCATTTCAGTTAAATTCCTTATCTGTCTTTTGGTTGGTGATATAGGTCTGTTTTCTCTAAGCAGTTCCATTTCCCAGGCAAAAATGATGATAATTTTCCTCATTTCACAATTTTGGACTTCTGAAAAATTGACCTCTGGCTTTCAAATGGTTAAAGCCCATTGGGTTGTGGTTCCTCCCCCATCAACATGGACCTCTCCATCTCTCACCTCGGCATTATCGGCCTTTGCTTCCGGAAACAAGAAACAAATGATAAAAGTTAAGATTGCAATCTAAAGGGAGTCTTTGATCTTGTATTAAAAAAAAAAGGAATTTTTGTTCTTGGGTTCTCAAATGGATCCCTTTACAAGTTCGCATATCGTAAATTGATCATGTTTCTTGTTGATAGTATCCCACATCGAAGATAGTCTTGCATAAACTTCAACACGCATTGTCAAGTGTTTTTTAGTAACATCGTATTAAAGCTTGTATCTACAAGTTAGGTCAAATGCTCACCCTCGTCACACAATAAAATTTGAATACTTCTTTAAAGTGCTTAAAATATTTTGATAGTATCTCATATTAGAGATGAAAGTTTTGCATAAAGTGCTTAAAAGTTTATGCGCCTCTAATTGATTTCAGATTAAATGCTCACATTCTAACATTTTTAATCACATTATCATGATATTGAGTGCTCACAATTTAACATGTATATTTCTCAACAAAAAAAAAAAAAAAAGGTATATCACATTATTGTGAAAGTTAATGGATTTCAATGATCCAACCATTTACATTTTAAATCTTCCCTCAAAGATGAAATTCATCAAAAATCATCCAAATTCGAAACCATATGACCGTCGGATCAAATGATAGTTTTTTTTTCATTATAAATGAATATCTTAATAGTTTTGGATTTGTCTAACATTTTGCAAAGATAATCTATTAATAATGAATTGAAATATAAACAGTTCGGATTATTGAAAAAAGTTACAATGTGGACCCCATAAAATATGTGTGAAAAAATAGGTCCTCCAATCCTAACCCACATATATAGATATATGCACACAAGCAAGCACGTGCTGTGTCCTTTTTGAGACCAATTAATCAGCTTCTGATTTTAGTGTTGATCAATCCCATGCTTTGATGGTAACTGTGGTAAGACATATACAACTTCCTAAATCTCAAAAGCTTAACCTGGTACAGAAATTAAGACTTCTGCATGAGATGAGATGCATGTCTCTGATCCAATTTTGTATTAATTTATGTCTATAACTTTAAGTGGTAGCTCGGAACCAGCATAAAGGTTCATTCTGGTTTATGTTCCTCAGCAATTTTCTGTGGTATAGACTGCCACTATCCGGATAACTCTATCAAAATATCTTCCTAAACAACTGTGGAGACGGACAATATTGGTAACAGGAGCCGACTTTCTCCATGCCAATGTGTCCATTTCCAATAGTTAGCTGCAGAATTTTTCTCCTTGTAAACTTCTGGGATGCTCTGAGTACGTTTTATTAGTTATCAGTGCAGAATGCATTCAAAGCAAGCCAAGAAACTTGCATGATATTTTCTGAGCAAGATGTTTGTTTTTGTTAAAAGTCTTTGTTACACGATAAATTTTGTAGACAATGTTGATAATGTGCCGATAACATGTCAAAATGTTATACTATTGGAATGTTATCTACCAATGTTATCGACATTTTATCAATACGATCATTTAATTAATTAAAAAGGATGTAAGTTTTAAATATGGTTCCATTTGAGATTTTGATTTTCAAGTAAGCCAATACTTTCTACGAGAGTTATAGTTTGAGAAGGTGGTGTAATAAAGCAATATTTGTTGTGTGGTATGCCGGCCAATATGTCTCGAACCAACTTACTTGGAAAGCACACAGTACGCAATGCACTGTTGTCAAGATGAAAGCACTATCGTAGAGTTGGAGGTCACGCCCTCGTGTTCTAAAATTGCAACACACCACTTATAGGAACTAGAAACCCTAATTTGTTTAAGGGGAAGTGTTTTGAGCAATTCTATGCGAAATCACTTGCCAATGTTTCTGCAGGCTCTTCGGGAACCATGCCAGCTTGCCTTCCACCACCTCCTTCCTCTTAACTCTTAAGCACACAATTTTTTTATTTTTTTGTTTTTTCATTCTTATTTATTTCTGTTCTGTGATTTACGTTTAATTTCTTCAATTTCAAAATATAATTTTAAGCAAATGATGAGGAAGAAGTGATTCGGTTGATCTGATCACGCTGAAGCATGTGATGTGTTGTGAACAAATTGAATATTCTCCGCTGTAGAAAGACAAAGAAACTTACTTTTGGCAAAAGTCTTGATAGCTTTGTTTAAAAATCTCGTGCTTCTACTTGTTTGTAATTTATATTGAAAGGTGAGGACCGAATCTCTGACTGACCTGATCCTTGCAGCTACGATATATTGACCCGATTCTAATTATCTAATCATATTTTCACTTACTGTTGGTTGGTTTAGTAATTAATTAAATGAAAAATAACAGCTGATATCTGATGACTATTTAATTAACTTGGATCTTTTTTTTTTACTTTTCAACTTGGTTTTATATAATTAATCTTACAAAAGTAAGATTTCCATGAAGATTACACTAATACCAACATGCTTACCTTGCAAAATGCCAAATACAGGAGAAATTTTTAGTTGTGACGGGAACACGGATGGTACACCACGTGTTTTTATGCAAGTGATGAAAATTTTTAATTTTTAAGTTATTAACCTTTTAACACACATAACCTACCATTTATATAAGGACATGTGGTGTACCACCTCGTGTGACGGTCATACTGAAAAATCTCTCCAAATACAGCTAGTATAATTTTAATTAGTTTACATTTAATTTTTCTAGTGCCGAATATAATGTCTGATATTTTGACCTTCCTCAAATAAGCTACTGCAATTTACAATTTAACTTGGATGAGTACTGTCTATAGGTTTTTCTCTACCCTGATAATATCAACATATACTACAAGGGGTTGTTAGCGACTCATTTTTTAAGCCTACCTAAATTTAATTACTTCGTTGCATGCATGGCGGTATAGACATGAACCAAAAAAGATAAAAACCCTATCACATATTAATTTCATTTTATATGAACCATCGTACGTTTTATGGCCTATTAACCACTACAGATTCTATATAATTAACTTGTGAAACCACATTTAAAGTTTTGAAAATTGAAAACGTTGTTTTCCTTTCACTGTTTTCTCGAATATTTTTTTTGGTTGCACATGAGCGTTTCGAATACTTTATAGATTAGATTAATTAGTTTCGAGTTCTTCCAAGTCATGTCTGTACCCTTGAGAATTATATTTTATGGAGGTGAAGTACATGCCTAAACCCTAGCTCGTACTTGGGTTTGAACTTTCTCTATAAAACCCACATCAGTCTCTCCAAGTTTCCTCTCTTCTTGTTGTCAATCTAAGATCACTACCCTTTTGCTAGAAAGTTAAGGCTAAGAAGAAACAATAAACACAATGATGCTACAGTTTACAAGCTTGGTAGTAGGGCTTCTTTTTGGTATGCATGCCCTAGGCCAGTTCAGCACTGCACATGCTCATCAAGGTAGATATATACTAGATATGTATAGCTCTTTCTCTTCAATATATTCGGCTGGGGATTTCTCATAAAAAATTTGGAGTATTTTACTCTTATAACACTCTTGTTTAATTTGTAGGTAAACAAGATATTTCAATGACTGGGAAACGTGCTGTGTTGGCTGATCAAAATGTAAAGCATACTTTGAACTTGAACTCTCCTCAGAGAGCTTCTTGCACTCCTTCAATAGCATCACTATAATACATGGTGTTATTTGAACTGTGTTTCAGAAGTGCAAGAAGCTTTCTGGGGAATATGACTTAAACTTTTTATTTATAAGCTAATCCATAAAATATGCAGGAACCAAATGTTGATGGAATTTCAATAGCTGGGTCAAGGATGATAGGGCTTGGAGGAAGGAAAATGGTGGCACACAGAGTGTTAAGGAAATTAGAACCAGTAAGACCAGAAGGGCAGCAGAATGAAGAGGCTAGTACCACTTCCAAGAATCCAGGTGCAAACCGTAGTACTTCTGATGGAAATTGTAACTTTGAAGGAAGGGAAGATCTAAATGTAAAATGTAAACTTGGAGATCGTGATCAAAGTAATACTAGTACTGCTAGTTCTAAGAAGTACTCCAAAGTCTCTCATCATGATTTTGTAGCTTTTGGTGCTGATTATCACGGGCCTGCACGCCATCCTCCCAAACACAATTGAGAAAATTATTTCGATCGTTCTGAGATTATCTGTCTTCCCCGGCTCGTGTTGTCGGATGCTCTAGTGAAAACATATGTGTGATAGTTATATCACGTAGTAACTATATTTAGCTAGCTAGCTAGTGTGGTTGTATATATGTATTAGTATTCAAAGAAGATATATGTGTTGGAGGGGATTTTCTTTGCTTAATTTGATGCTTAAGCCTCCTTGCAATGCATGTGAGTAATGGATGGAAAATTATGAGATTACCATATTGTTTTGTAATGGTTGTGGAACCAATTTTGAGATGATGGTTTTGAGGAAAGGTGGCAAATAATACATGATTTATGTTGTATACGTGTTCTCTAATTGCAGGTAAGGATAATCCTAAAGCTTCAAGCAATTTCAGTGGAAAACGTCAAAACAAATTGAACCAACAGGTCTCTCTCTCTCTCTCTCTCTCTCTCTCTCACTCACACACACACACACACAAACTTTCATAATTACTTTCAAATTTTGTCTTTTTTAATTTTTAACATTGGAGGGTTTCAAACCCTGTAATTAGCCTATTCCAATAGCTTAACTTTTTACTTTAATTTGATTCTAACTTGGTTATATGTTTACACATGAACCAGGATGATATGAAGATACTGGAGCTAACAACATTGAAAAGTACTTCTGCCGGTAGTTTGGAAATTCCCAGAGATCTTAAACCAAATCACTCCCAAGATTTCAAGACAAAGCACCAAACAACCGAAGCTCAAATGACTAAAAGTTATGATGGAAAAGACGATCATAAGTTGACAGATAAAGAAGCAAGAAGCCTTCTTAAGGCGACAAGAGAGATAGTAAACCTGATGCGTAAAGATTACCACCATCAAATGGGCCACCGCAAGCCGCCAGTACACAATCTTCAGCCACGGCCTTGAGATTGAGTAGTACTCGGTCTTTTTCAAACTTACGGGTTTAGCTAGCTAGGCTCACAATTTTGCCCACCCAGGAATATTTATTTTCTTTGTTTTTTTTTTTTTTTTTTTTTTTTTTTTTATCAAGCATAGGAAACTATAACAAATAGTGCTGTGGAATTAAGTTTGTGCCTTCACAATCCTGCTAAGTAACTCTTGTGGTCTTTTCTCCTTTTATATAATTCAATTCATGGGATTCTCTTCATGAAGGGTAATGCTAGAGAGACTAAATTTGTAGATTAAATTTTATAAACTAAATGACATGGAAGTTGATGATTGAATTATTAGTTAACCGTTGATAAACGTGGTCATTCTTATTGATGACAAATTATTTAGTTTGCAAATTTTGTCTCCCTAGCATTATTCTCATGAAAAACTTGGTAAAAGGTAAGCGTGCCCTAGCCTTAAAACTTACAAAGAAACTTGGTAATTGTGTGTTTGGATACTTAGTTGAGAGACATATCTCTCATAGTAGTCCTGAACTTAATCAGTATACTACACTACACATGTAGCCTGTCTGTGTTAATGTTAGTGACTCATCTATCTTCGAGCGTGCATGGCAGGAGAGACACGCTTAAACATTAGAAACCCTATTTCATGCTTCATATTTCATATTACCTACCTTCATGAATTATTTAATATGTATCATCATACGTTTAATAACCTGCTAGCCCTTACAGGGGAGATTTTTCAGTGTTCCCGTCACACGAGGCAGTACACCACGTGTTTCTATGTAAATGGTTGAATATGTGTGTTAAAAGATTAATAACTTAAAAAATTAAAATTTTCCACCACTTACATAAAAACACGTAGTGTACCATCCGTGTTCCCGTCACAACTAAAAATCCCCCCTGCAGGTTCCAACTAATTAACTCGTGAGACTGAGACTGACGGTGAAACCACATTCAAAGTTTTGAAAACCGAAAACGCTGTTTTCCTTTGAATATTTTATACATTAGATTATTTAGGTTTGCGTTCTTCCCAAGTTCCTGTCTGTGCGCATGAGAACTAATATTTTATGCAGGCGAGGTACGTACTGAAGCCCTAGCTTTGACTCGCGGGTCTCTATTATTTATACCCACATTAGTCTCTCCAAATTAGTTTCCCTTCTTTTGTTGTTAATCAACGACTAATTAAGGAAGAAATCTCAAAGATATGCAACCGCTTGCAAGCTTCGTAGTTGGGCTTCTTTTTGTTATGCATGCCCTAGGCGAGTTTACTACACATGCTCATCAAGGTAGATAGGTTAATCTTCTCCTATTAGTCTATTAATTTGATTTAGGGATTTCTCGTAGATTTGTATCTGAGAGGTTCTTACGTATACTTACGTTTTGTAGGTAACAAAGAGCTTTCAGTGATCGGAAATGGACCATCTGATCAACAGGTACTTGTTATTTCATGATCCTTGTACGTAGGGCAATACTATATATTTGCACTCTTTAGAGAGCTTCTTGCACTCTTATGGTGAAGTATGCAAAATGACATCCTCGTAATATTCGCACAATTTCAAACGAGTGCAGGAAGCTCTTTGAGGGGTGCAAGCACCTCTCTTGTTTCATGTGCCATTACCAATTATTCATTTGTAAGCTAAACCATATAAGTGTATGTGCAGGAAATAATCGATCATGGAATTTCAATAGCTGGGTCAAGGATGATAGGGCTTGGAGGAAGAAAACTGGTGGCACACAAAGTGTTTAGGAAGTTAGAGCCTGCAAGAGCAGTTGGGCCAAATGGAGATACCCGTAGTTCTACTACATCAACGAATTCAGGTACAACCGTAGTTCTGATGGAAATTGTGACTTCGTAGGAAAGGGAGACCTAATTGTAAACTTTTAAGCTTGGATTGATTATGAGAAAAGTTATAATAGTTGTTGAAGGAGATCGAGCTTAGAATAGGAATGTTGACTTTGTTTATATTGTAAATAATTCCTTTCCTTATCTGTGAAGGTTTTAGCTTGATTGTAGGAACCATATTAGGATGTTATTGTAACTATAAGTTGGTAGTTTTGCCTCTTGAATTATATCAAATCAATTACATATTATTCTTTCACATGGTATCAAAGCATTGATCTGGGCAATAAACCAAACACAACAAAACCCTAGCCGACCTCCATGGCAGAACACAAACCATCAGGCACGGCCTCAGGAACCCAGTGGGATAATCCCAATCATCAACTATATCTTCATCATTCAGACCAACCCGGTGCTATTCTTGTGCCGCAGCCCTTGGTCGAAGATAATTACAGCACATGGAAACAATCCATGACTATGGCCTTAACGGTTAAGAACAAAATAGGACTCGTAGACGGTTCGATCGAAGAGCTGAGTGGAAAGGATCCCAACGAATGGCAGCAGTGGAATCGTTGCAATAATTTGGTCCAAACTTGGCTGCTAGGGTCGATGTCGAAAGACATCGCTAGCAGCGTGATCAATTGCAAAAATGCCAGGCAGATGTGGCTGGAATTGCAGGAGAGATTCTTGCATGTGAACGTGGTTCAACTGTTCAACATCGAGAACGAGATTCATGATTGTGTGCAAGGAGGTATGTCTGTGGGATCTTACTTCACGAAGTTGAAGGGACTCTGGGACGCACGCGATGCTTTATGCACTTTCCCGATTTGCACCTGTGGCTCAGTCAAGGTAGTGGCTGCATATTTGGACACGCAAAAGACTATGAAGTTCCTCATGGGTCTCAATGACTCATATGCCAGTGTTCGCAGCAACACCTTGCTGCAAGATCCTTTACCCACAGTGAACAAGGCATACTCCCTCGTTCTGCAGCATGAGAAGCAATCGGAAGTCACAGCAGGTAAAACTTCGACACAACCGGATGCGGCCGTGTTTGCCGTAAAGAATGCCAACCGTGAATCCGAAGGAGAACAAGGTGATTTGAGGTGCACCAAGTGCAACAAAATGAATCACACTGCCAAGAATTGTCGTGCACACCTCAAATGTGCATTTTGCGGATGGAAGGGTCATACGGCAGAATACTGCCGCAAGAAGAAGGCAGCGGCTGAAGCTGACTTTGGGGCAGTGATTTCCAAAGGGAATCAAGCAGCAGCGTGCTTGACAGAAAGGAAGGAGATGATGTTCCCGTTCACTGCTGAAGAGTGCAAACAAATCTTAAGTGTGGTGCAAACCGAATCCTCATCTGCCAATCATGTTAGTAAACCTGCAACCCATGAAGAACTTTCAGGTAAAGCCTTTTCACTCCACTCTCATGGCAACCAGAGTACTTGGATTTTAGACAGTGGCTGCACGGACCATATGATTTATGATCCCAGCATGTTCTCCACCTCGAGGCCCGTCACTAATCACACAGTCGAATTGCCAAATGGATCTATAGCACAAGTGACTCATATTGGCAAAGTTGTCTTGTCCCCCACTTTGATTCTTGAGAACATTTTATGTGTTCCGTACTTCAAGTTGAATTTGATTTCAATTAGCAAGTTAGCCAATTCATCGTGCATTACCATCTTTCTGAACCAATTTTGTATCATACAGGACCTACGTTCGGGGAAGATGATTGGGACGGGAATTGAACGGGAGGGCCTCTACTATCTCGATCGCACCAAGAAAGGAACATGCAATCAGGCACAAACAACTCATCCCATCCTTTGGCACCAACGCCTTGGCCACCCATCTACCCGAGTTCTCCCATTATTTTCTTGTGCTAATTTTAAACTTGCATCTTGTGATACCAATAAGTGCGCAATTTGCCCCTTGGCTAAACAAACCAAACTTCCTTTTTCTTCCAGTTCAATTACTACTCATTCTAGTTTTGATTTAATTCATATAAACATATGGGGTGGTTATAAAATTGCTTCTACTTCGGGTGCAAAATATTTTCTTACCATTGTTGATGACTACACTAGATGCACATGGATTTACCTTATGAAACACAAATCTGATGCTCGGCCCCTTCTAGTTAATTTCATCAATATGGTTGCCACTCAATTTGATTCCAAAATTAAAATCATCCGTAGTGATAATGGCCCTGAATTCAAAATTGGCAGTTTTTATGCAGATAAAGGTATCGTGCATCAAACTAGTTGTATCAACACCCCACAGCAAAATGGGGTTGCTAAACGAAAACATAGACACTTGTTAAATATGGCACGTGCCTTGCTCTTTCAGTCCGGGCTTCCAACTCATTTTTGGGGGGATGCCATTCTCACCTCCGCATATCTCATAAATCGCACCCTCACTCCTTTTCTCGGTGGCAAAACCCCGTATGAAAAATTGTTTCACAAAACTCCCAGTTATTCTCATTTGCGTGTTTTTGGTTGCTTATGTTTTACTTCTACTCATGCCCAAACTCGTTCAAAATTTGATCCACGAGCATCTAGGTGTATTTTTTTGGGATATCCTTATGGTCAGAAAGGCTATCGGGTTTTTTATCTTAGTCAACAAAAGGTCCTTGTTTCTCGTGATGTGAGTTTTTTTTAGGATGTGTTTCCTTTTATCCTTCCTCACCCTTCCGCTGCGTCATCCCATACCCACCTTCCCAACATTTCTTCCCCTCACCCTGACCCATTTTTTCCTTTTGATCTGGACTTTCCTTCCGCAGCCCAACTGCCTTCCCCTCTTGATGGCCCAACCCCAACCCCCGGCCCACCTGACCCTGCTTCACTTACCTCACCCGCTGCTGACAACACACATCTGTCCTCTCCGTCCCTCACAGATCTGCCCTCTCCTTCCCCGATTCCACCAACACCAACACCCCTCCTTTCCCCACCCACGTCGCCCACACCTACCAGCCCAGCTCCGCGCCGCGACGGTCGCTCCACCCGACCGCCTGCCTATTTGCAGGACTTTCATCTCGAGACTAGCCTCCCTTCAAGGACCGCTCCGTCATCGTCTACGAACATGGTCACTCGTTCAGGTACGGCTCACCCGCTCTCTCACTTCTTGTCTTATGCTCACCTTTCTCATTCTCACAAAACGTATCTTGCTCAACTTACCCTTCTTAAAGAACCCACGAGTTTCTCTCAGGCAATCCAAATACCGCACTGGCGTGCGGCCATGAAATCTGAGATTGATGCTTTGCAAGCTAATGGGACTTGGAGCTTGGTGCCGTTACCCCCTCATAAACGGCCGATCGATTGTAAGTGGGTGTATAAGGTGAAATTGAAGGCAGATGGCACGGTTGAACGGTACAAAGCCCGCTTAGTGGCCAAGGGCTACAGTCAAGTTGAAGGCGTCGATTACCGGGAAACCTTTGCCCCGGTTGCAAAAATGGTGACAGTCCGTGTTCTCCTTAGTGTGGCCTCTCTGCGTGGCTGGCATCTCCACCAATTGGATGTGAACAACGCGTTCCTACATGGCGATCTTGATGAGGAGGTCTTCATGTCTTTGCCTCCTGGTTTCGGACGAAAGGGGGAGCATCGGGTATGCCAATTGCACAAGTCATTGTACGGGTTAAAACAGGCATCTCGACAGTGGTTTATCAAGCTGTCCACTGCCCTCAAGGCCGCGGGATTCCAACAATCACGATCCGACTATTCTCTGTTCGTCCGACGTCGTCAAGGTAACTTCCTAGTGTTGCTTGTATACGTAGATGACGTTATACTGGCAGGGAACAATTTGGAGGATATAGAGAATACAAAGTTATTCTTGGCTAACCGATTCAAACTCAAGGATTTGGGGCAGTTGAAATATTTCCTCGGCATCGAAGTTGCCAGGTCACGGCATGGAATTAGTTTGTCGCAACGTAAGTATGCCTTGGAAATCTTGGATGATGCAGGATTTTTGGGTGTCAAACCTTCTCGATTCCCTGTGGAACAAAATATGTCACTCACACAGCTCGATGGAAAGCTGTTAGATGATGCTTCGGCATACAGAAGAATGGTTGGGAGATTAATATATTTGACCATAACTAGGCCAGACCTGACTTATGTTGTACATATACTGAGCCAGTTCATGGACAAGCCACGACAACCGCATCTGGATGCAGCCCACAAAGTGCTTAAGTACATTAAGCGAACACCGGGTCAAGGGATCCTACTGCCATCTACAGGGTCACTCCAATTGCGGGCATTCTGTGATGCCGATTGGGCACGTTGTAAAGACACAAGGAGATCAATCACGGGATACTGCATCTTACTTGGGCAAGCACCGGTCTCTTGGAAGACTAAGAAGCAAACAACCGTATCACGTTCGAGTGCGGAGGCCGAGTATCGCTCCATGGCTACCACTTGCTGCGAAGTTACTTGGTTGAAGAACATTTTGAAGGATTTGGGAGTTGATCACACACAGCCAGTAGCCTTGTTCTGTGACAATCAAGCGGCTATACACATAGCATCGAATCCGGTGTTTCATGAGAGAACCAAACACATAGAGATAGATTGCCATCTGGTTCGAGAGAAAATACAAGAAGGGATGATTCGGACAGCTCACATTCGAACCACAAATCAGCCGGCCGATTTGTTTACTAAGCCGCTAAGCTCGACACAGTTTGAAGTGCTACTTAACAAGTTGGGTGTCATTAACATACACTCCAACTTGAGGGGGAGTGTTGAAGGAGATCGAGCTTAGAATAGGAATGTTGACTTTGTTTATATTGTAAATAATTCCTTTCCTTATCTGTGAAGGTTTTAGCTTGATTGTAGGAACCATATTAGGATGTTATTGTAACTATAAGTTGGTAGTTTTGCCTCTTGAATTATATCAAATCAATTACATATTATTCTTTCACAATAGTACTACTACTGCTTATAATAATTGAGAAAATCATTGAAAACCCAAGTTCAATCTTAGATCAGTTTACGTACCCTCGCCATCTTGTTGTTATCAGATGCGTGCTGTAGTAAAAATATGCGTATGATAGATATATCATGTGTAGCTAGCTAGTTTGTTTGTATTATTGTATGAATTAATTAGTATTCCAAATTAAAGATATATGCATATTGGAGGGAATTTCTTGCTTTGATGCTTAAGAAGATTGCAATATATGTGTTTATTTGGATGCAAATGAAACTTACCGTACTGCTTTAAGGGTTGATATATTGAGGAAGAAGGTGAATAATACAAAGTTCATGCTAAGATTTTTTGTTATCTGATTGCAGGTAAGGACAGTACTTATCCATTGGAAGAGACTACTAAGTATGATGAAACTGATGATCATAAGTTGACAGAGGAAACAAGAAGGCTTCTTAAGGCAACAAGAGAAATATTAAGCCTGATGAATAAAGATTATAAGGGAAGAGATTGGCGCTGCAAACCACCCATAAACAATCATGAGCCACAGCATTGAGATTGCCTCAATCTCGAAACCAGTTTAATTATACAGTGATCAGGCCCCTATAGCTATCTAGTCTGTATAGAATTGTGGCGTGTACTGCTTTAGTGTGCCTTCATACAGCTAGCATCTCTGCTAATAATCTGTAGTTAGACTTGTTCTCTGATGTAACTACATCGTAATGCTGATAATTAAGTTCGTATAAGTTAATTATTCTTTATGCAAACATGTGGTTACAGTAGTTTATCCATGATTCCATAAAACCAAGAGTCTTGAGCTAGCTAGGTTGATAAATAATCTTAATCACTCATTCGTACAAATATGTTATTACATTTTCACGATCGAGTTGCTTAATGTTTAATGGGGTGCAAACAGTTGAACCATTGAAGCAGCTTGTTGCTATAACTGAATATGCAGATTCAGTAAGATGATAAGCATCCCAAAAGAAGTGATTATTTGGTTCGGAACATGGTGTAAGAAATGGAATGCACCCTGAAGTCCCATTTGCCCAAGTAGTGCAGCATGGATTGCTTCCATCCATTAGCCCTGTTCGATCAAAACATATAAATCATTAACAAAATCGAATAAATTAAATGGGGAGAGGACAACATAGTTTTTTATTTTACCATATTTAATAGGATTTGTAATTGCATCATAACCAATCCTATTAGCTCGACCAAGAACAAAGAAAGAGCCTTGGAAAGTGGTGGTTAAATTTGCAAGCATTAAGCGAAGCGCATCATTAAAAATTGAGGCTAGCTCATTTGTATGTTCCACACAGTTTCCACTGTGATTATGTGTTTTTGCAATTGACGGGATGCATCCAAGCGGACCAATTTCAAACATGACTATTTTCCCGACTCCTAAATTGTATAGCGTCTGCAACATTTTCACCAAGAACACTAACCATTATTTTACTTAGATACTGAATGACAAGAGAGAAAGAGATCAGATATTGGTACCTCCATATGGCAAGCAATTGCATCCATCAAGACTTGTACAAATTTTTGAGGAGAGTAGCGCTTGCTTGTATCGAAAACTGCAGGTTCGAGGTAGTTGTTGATGAAATCATTGCTGCCAACAGAAAACAGAAATATAGATTTGAACAAGTGCTGCAAAAGATCGGTTTGATTTTTTATTTGTCCTGGCAAGTCTGACTTCACTGTTCGTTGAAACAAATCTATCTGGTCTTTTAGATCTAATCATTTACCCTCCAAAAGTAGAAAAAGATGAAAGAAAACTCATACTAAGTATATATAGCAATTCCTTGCCTGCCAAGCATGTTGGCTGCGATTAATTGGATTTGAATGGTTCTAAAATTAATGATCTCATTAGCAAAACATGATGAAAAGATGGATGTTAATTAAAGAGCACCAGTTAACTAAACCAACTTCATCTAATAACTAATTACCTTGACTGACTCATGCCTACGCTTACACATTGGCTTCCAGTTTCTGGTAGAATGCCACAAGAGCCAGATGCATGATTTAGGCCCTTAAGCGCTGTCGCCGATCCACGTATGCTCATGTATGGGGGAGGATATGGTAGGCCAAGAAACTCAGCTAAAAAAAGAAGAGAGAGAGAGAGAGAGAGATTTCAACAGAAAGTTAGAAACTACAATACAAAGAGTTAGAGCCAATAAAAGATATGAACTGAAAATAAACCAAAAAATTTACCTATAAAATCTGCTACTGTTCTGCCATTGGTAAATCTTCCACTGGCTCCCTTGACAAAATTCATGTTAAGGATATTGAAGGACCACCTACTAATCATGAGCACAATGTATTAGAATAGTACTCAGATACTTAGCTTAATTGTTAAGTTTTGGTTTGTTAGAGCTAGTTGTGTAAAAATGCTTAGTCAGCATTATTGTGTATTTATGTATATATTCTCTTTGTACTCAGAGAGGAATGGTTAATGAAAATCTGTCTTCAATAAACACTATCTCTCTCTAGATATTCTCTCTCTCTCAACTCTCTCCAGAACCTTGATTTCTTTACAGATCTCTAATCTTCAACAATTCACCCCATAAGGCAGATAGTCTGCCTTACAAATAGTTGGCAAAAAAATTATTATTACCACTGTCAAACAGTGAATCCCCAAACACATACAGCGCTGGTGCAATTGGCAAACTATGCATCTGCAGTGAGTGAAGATGCAACAAAATAACTGTGAACAAGAATATAAGTGGCATTGATTTCATTCTCATATTCTGCAACATTTGCGATGCTTAATTTGCTGCTAGAACTCCAACATAATATAGGTGTGTATGTGTGTGTGTATATATTGATGTGATTAGTCAGTTCACGTGGAAGACCAATTGGTGTGAGCTTTTATTGAGGCCGGGAACTGCAGTTTTGGTGACATGTAATGGTAACTGATATGTGATGGTTTGTTTAACTCTCATGGAAAGTGAAGTGAATTGAAGCAAATTCGTGATCATTGTTTTGAGAAGTGGCCTAACTCACATCTCATGTGACCACAGCGGCTCCAAAAACTAACTGATGCTGCAAGTTAGGGTTTTGGGTCATGGATTTGTTGACTGAGATATACACATCAGCTAGTAATATAGCAGCAAAGTTTGACAGGTGGCTTACACATCAGCAAAGGTTGTTAGGATTGTTGGTAAACTGTTATAAAGGATAAGAAAGTTGTACTGTTAGTAGTTTATATGTGAAGCTAAGACTGTTGCCTATATAACAGAAATCCTTGTAATCACATACTAATTCATTCAATACAAAAGATCATTTACTCTCTCTCTCTACATTCTTCTGCAATATTTCTTCTTTGCTTTTCTTCTTCTTCGATACTGAGTGTAGTGTTAATATGGTATCATCGCCGAAGGTTTCGATTTTCGGGGCTATTCTTCCGCTGTGTTCGCCAAGGGTTTCTTTCTATTCGCCAAGGATTTCTGGTAGCTGGTGGTTTGCTGGAGGTTCTCCGATGGGGTTTTCCGATCACGAGCTCAAGTTTCAGGTTTTGTTACTAAATTCTGCACTCCATCTGTTTGCTTAAATGCCGCAGTGAAAATTTGTTTTTCGATGGGGTTTCTCTGTTAAGGCCGATAGCCATTCTTTTTGTTGATTGATTAGTTCTTGGTTGTTTGATATTTGTGCACTCAAAAAAAAAGGCTAATTGCCAAGAGTGTGTTGAATGCAATTTGTTCTCTGGTAAGGTCGATAGTCATTTTCTGCGAGATTGTTGAAGAAATACAAAGGCCGATAGCCATTCCCTTCTGTTGCTTGATTAGTTCTTGGTTGTTTGAGATTTGTGCACTCGAAAAAGGCTGATTGCCAAGAGTGTGTTGAATGCAATTTGTTTTCTATGAGATTGTTGAAGGAATACAAAGGCCGATAGCCATTCCTTTATGTTGAATAGTTTGTTCTTGATTGTTTGAGACTTCTGCACTTGAAAAGGCCGATTGCCAAGAAGTGTATTGATTACAACAAACCAAAGGTTAATACTTGCTTGAAGTGTGCCAAGATTCTATGTTCTTAAGAAGATATGGCGTTCAGTACTGTCAAGATTGAGAGTCTTTTGGGTATGATTACTGTGAAGCTACAAGATGATAATTTTGTCAAATGGCATTATCAGTTCCAATATGTTCTTCAAGGTTATGATTTTTTTGATTTCTTTGATGGGGAGTCACAATGTCCGCCCAAGTTTTGCATCACTGCTGAAGCTGGAGTGACAAAGGAAATTTCTACGGCTTACAAAGAATGGGTTAAGACTAATGATCAAACTGCAGACATCCTAATAAAAGGGTTACATAGTCCTTCCTTTCTTAAACATTCCTAGAATCTCAGGCTTGGAAACCCAGCTGAGATTGAGGAGGGATGTTGACTGAGATATACACATCAGCAATACACATTAGCTAGTAATATAGCAGCAAAGTTTGACAGGAGGCTTACACATCAACAAAGGTTGTTAGGATTGTTGGTAAACTGTTATAAAGGATAAGAAAGTTAGTTGTACTGTTAGTAGCTTATTTGTGAAGCTAAGACTGTTGCCTATATAACAGAAATCCTTGTAATCACATATTAATTCATTCAATACAAATGATCATTTACTCTCTCTCTCTCTCTCTCTCTCTCTCTCTCTCTCTCTCTCTCTCTCTCTCTCTCTCTCTACATTCTTCTGCAATATTTGTTCTTTGCTTTTCTTCTTCTTCGATACTGAGTGTAGTGTTAATAGGATTGTGCTTGTTGAGTGTTTGATTGCTTATTCAGAAGGGGAAACTCGAAATGTGAAATGGTACAATCAATAGATAAAATGAACTAAGCAATCAAAGAAATGAACCAAAGAACAAAATTAAATACACAGACATGAACATAGCAACATTAGCCAAGATCCCTCTTCCATGCACTCAAGTTCGAGAGTCTCTCTTCTGCAGTTTAGATTTGTAAGTAGAATGTCGTATGTATCAAAAGAATAAAAGTTAAATCAATAATTAAAACAGTACGATAATCCTTACTCGAAAAAAAAAAAAGACATGTGATGAATGGGGACAAATATGATGAGTGATAACAAAGATTATTGTTAACAATCAGATCTTGAAATTCGTACGGAGTTTTGGCCTCAGAGTGAGGATCAGGAGTCTGACAAGACGACTTTATTGAATTTTCACAGTCTATCATAGTTTAGACTAAACTTTCTTAGCATTTTTCAAAACAAAATTAAAAACTTAATTTAATATATACTAGAACTCAAAACTAACTGATTCACGAGAGATTTTTCCGTGTTCCCGTCACAACTAAAAAAATTTCCTGATTCACGGCTCATAAGACAGTATGCTTTCTATTTTGTCCCTTTGTAATTGCGAAATGAATCCATTCATCAACGGTGTCAGCAGAATCTCCCCCAAGAAACATTGCCACTCAGAAAGAGTCCACCTTGTTCGTCTGGCAACTGATTAATCCGATTGGCCGCCTCCTTAATTTTGTCCTCATCATCGGCCTGAAAGCATAAGAACAGAAGAGCTCACTCACCATCCAGTAGCATTACTCTACTTGGTGATCGAATACTACTGGCTTCTACCATTTATTAGTTTACTACTCTGGAGGCTAGAGCAGCATCCGATTTTTAGTAAAAGCAAATGAATAAAGAGAGCTGTTATCGACACTCTAAAGATCATGTCATTTTACGCTTACATTCGTATCCATTGGCTTTCTTCACTTGTACAGTTGAACCAAACCGCCGCAATAACAAAAAACTGCAAACAGTGCATACAGAACCAGATTATAAACAAGGTGAATTTGCAAGTTCATAAGATGCGACGCGAATGCGGTAAAAACAACGATAGGAAAATTGACAAGCGTCATCAAATCCGAAAAAGAGATGCATTGGTTTTCTTCATGCTAAGCAAGGCCTTCTTATAGGCGTCAAACGCTAACACTGGCAAGAACTGAAATATCCTAATCGTTAATGAAGATAACTTCGCCAAAAACTTGAAACTCAAAAACATTCCTTGTTGAAACGCACCCGGAGTAACTCGAAACACCGAAAATGACACCCTTTTAACTCTAAGTACATTTGACTAAACCCTAAACCCTAAACTTTTCTGGTTGCCCTCCAAGCTTCTCTATGTAACTTCAGACATCTGGCCGGAAAATGTGGACTAAAATATTACCAGAAACACTGGATTTCGGATATTCGACCAATAAAAAAATTAATATGAATAAACAAATAAATAACGAGAATATTAGAATATTTAGAGCTTGTTTGGTACTCTACTTGAATCTAACTTTTTTAATTCAAAAACAATTTTCAAGTTTTAGGCCTTAAAAACTTGTTTGGTAAGACTATTTTCAAAAACTGAACTCAAGACTAAATCAAAAATATAGTTTATTCTCTAAAAACTCAAAAAGTTTTTAAACTTAAGCTCATTCATTTCTTTTCCCTCCCTCTTCCCCTCTCACTCCAAATCTTTCTCTCTTTTATTTTTTCTCTCTCGCCATTCTCTTTCTTTCTTTTTTACCTTTTTCGTCTCTCCTCCAATCCGCTCTCTTCATTCTCTCGGTTCTTTTTCTCACTCCTCTTCCTCTCTATCTCCTCCGATCCTCTCACTTCTCTCTCTTTCCTCCAATCATCTCTTACTTTCTTTCTCTCTCAACCCCCTCTTTTTTGATCTCTTTGTCCAGTTTAAGTTGTAAGATTTAGAATTTTTAAATCGCATACCAAACAAGTTTTTGAGTCTTAAAGAAAATTGTTTTCAAGAAAAATTCTTAAGAATGTTTTGAGAAATTATAAAAAAATTTAAATAGGATACCAAACAAGCCCTAATTTCCGGCAGAGACAGATGAGAAATGTAGGAAATTTTGGTGGTGTTACGATTATTAAAATGTTGTTCGATATTGGCTGAGAGTTGAGGGTTGAGAGAGGGTGCCGGCGCGGCATCGCTGAGCGAGGGATATGGAGACTCGGACACACCGGACTTTTAGATTAGACCTGTAAACGGGTCGGGTTTATTGGATTTTGGGTCGGGTTCAATCCGACCCGTTAAGTTAACGGGTCACCCAAACCCGACCCGTTAAGATAACGGGTCACCCGTTTCACCCGTTAAGACCCGTTAACAATTATTATTATTATTTTTTTTTGCATAAAGTCTATTTTTTGTTGTTAAGATTTTATTGAAATTACTAAAACATCATCCACTAACGGGTGCTAACGGGTCTAACGGGTTTAACGGGTTGACCCAAAGTGACCCGTTATTTAACGGGTTGTTAACGGGTCCACCCGTTAGCGATTCGACCCGTTAAGCACCCACCCAAATATTAATATTAACGGGTTGGGTCGGGTTAACGGATCGGATCCAAAATGCCAGGTCTATTTTAGACGTTGCATACTATACACCGAAACATTGTAGAATATTCGAATTGTTAAATGTTAAGCAGGAGAATCAGTGAAGACTGAACCACATCAAAATGCATGCATCATTGCTTTCAAACGCCATCTGCATAATTTTCTCATGTACTTACATATATATGCTTCAAACAACATTTATTCTCTCTACAAAGTCGACACAACTTGTACAAAGATTTAAGCAAATGAGAAGACAATTCTCGCCTCCATTTTAGCTGATTCCCAAAGAGTAAATCAGACTCCGGAAGCAGTTATTCCCACAAAATAAACCTTCTGAAAAGAAGAAGAAAAAAACACCACCACCAAGCACCGTACCTCACAAGTACTTAGTTATTTATCTAACAAACTATTGCCTCAAAACTGGCATGAAGTACCTAGCCTCTGTCTCTGCCTCTGACCTGCATTCCCTGCTTCGCGATTAGCGAAAGCAGGACGGAGCAATCTCTGGAAATTCTCAAGAAACTGCATCCATTCCTCTTCGTTCATATCCGCCAGCTTCACGAAACTGCTGCTCACAAGTAGCTGCTCATTCACACTCCTGTTGCCAGACGATGTGCCAGCCCAACAACCGTTCTTTTGAGTCGAACCTAGGTGTCGCCAACTCTTCTCGCCAATGCTGATGTTTCTCAATGATGCTGACAGCTTCGAAACATTTGGAATCCGATCCTGCACCACACTCGCACATTCATCCAACCTCGAAGGTAATTCATTACCGTCGAGCCCATCCATGTCCTCCTCCACACTCTCCTCTAGTTTGGAAAGTGCAGATCTTCCGTTTCCACCCTTTGATCCAAAATGGAGATTCCTCTTCTCAGTTTCCATTATCACTTCCGTGATTGGACTCAAATCTGACTCCTCCCCACAGTCTAGATCAAATTGAACCTCCTCCTTGATTGCTTTTGACTCGCAATATATTTTCTTCTTTAACAGTTTCTTTGCTTCAATGCATATTACCTCTAGTTCACTCGGCTCCTCCTCGTGCCCACAAAATTCCCTACTCATCATCTCACCAATCTCGGAAAGACACAGGCCAAAAGCTGCAGCTCCCTTGAGGAAAATCGTGCAAAGAACCAAGACCCGTAGGCATGCCTCTCGAATCATGGGCAGCTCCATCCTAAGCATATCAGAGTCTTTGAAAGGGTCAAGTTTATCGATATATGCAAGCTCATCATCAGAGAAAGGAATTGATGCCTGAGGCCAGTGTATCCACTCAAAGTATGGATCCTCCAAGCTTTCGGGCAGACAGAGGCCATGATCAATGGGTACAAGCTCCACCTGTCCAAACTTCCCAGCACCGTCAAGCTTCCTAACAAGAAGGTTCCCGGCATGCCTGTCCGTGTTAAGAATCCGGATATCTAGGATACCTATTCTGTGCACAGCAGCAACAGGGAAGCTAGAAGTCCCGTGATCACTGGCGTCAAAATCATGAGGAACGAATTGTTGCAATGATGCAATCTTGCTTGCTTGCTTTCCATTTTGATGCATATTACCCTTCACTCCATCATTAACATTAAAAACTGAATGCGTAATTTTCACAAGAGCAGTGGCAGGGACGTTAGCAAAATTGTTGTAATCAAGAAGGAATGCTGCAACTTCTCTAAAACCTGTCTCCCCAACACGCACAGAACGTTTGAGACCTGGTTGTCCAAGAGCTTTCCCAACAAAACCTTTTGGGTTGTTTGGAGCATAAGGTTCCTCATCCGTCGGTTTCACAATGGCAATATTTTCACCATCGCAATTTCTAAAGTAATATGCACCTCCAAGACCGCTGTGAACAGGAACGGGATCAATGTCATTTCGTATAGCCTTCACAATATCACGAACCAGTTTTTTTGTTTTGGCAAACTGATCAGAGTATCCCAGTACCTCAATTGGACCACTCTGATCCCTCTGCTGAAGATCCTTCCCAGTAGGTGAGAGACAAGGGGTAGACGAGCTTCTGTGCATAAGGTTCTTGGTGAGAAGAAGTGGAGAATCATTTCTAACAATGCTGAGATCATTCTTCAACACCATGTCACCACATACCAATGAACTCTCATCAGTTGGGACATTTAGTGCAAGCCGCAATTTCCTCTTCACCGTGTGAGCATTGTCACTCCTATCTAGCTCTATACCCAAAACAGAACCGGCTTGAGTCTGCACAAATACACGTCTCTTGCCAGAATTTTTTCTCTCAAACCTCTTATCCCCTTGGTACTCACCATTAAGAGGCCCTTTGAAGGTTGCAACTGCCATCTGGTTATGTACAGGTTTATGCAATTCAGGAGACAAAAAGGGAAGCAAAGAAGTGACAATGGCAAGTTCCAATGCCGGCAGTAGAGGCAGCGGCAGCAGAAGAGAGCTTCTCTCTCAAGAAGATGCCAAACTCAAATGCCGGCACCAATTTACGGAGAATTTTTGCACCGTAAATAATCATAATCAAACCAAGTAGAAGACAGCTGCGAGTTTCGCATTTGAAAACGCTACATCGAAGAAGCCACCTACTTTTGCAAATTTTTCTACATTGGAGATAATGCTGGCCATTCCAACAGAACATATTCGTTAAAATAATTTTACGAATAAATAAAAATTTCACAAAAGAAACCAAAATTCTAAGTCCTTCTTTAAATACATAATACTCTCTCGAAATAATTCAATCATTTGGTGGCTCAACATATATACATACAATTTATATATAAGCGAAAAACGACGAAACTCTCTTTCTCCGAATATTAAATCCCCAACAGCAGTCTGCATCATGAACTTTCAATCCAAAAATGCAACACCAAGAATCGAATTTCAATTTCTTGTCCATTCAATTCCCCTATCCAAAAATTCACATTTTCTATTTTACTTTTTTAAAATTGATCCTCCAAAATCAGTAATTTTAGAAATTTCCAGCAATCGTTTAACTTGTCTAATGTATAAAAAGCTACGGAAATTACAAAAACACACAGATTAAGTGAGTTTTTTTTTTTTTTTTTTTTTTTTTTTTTTTTAAATTGTGGATTATTATTATTTTGCAAGTACGAAATTCATAAGAAATTGATCACAGAATCTTCCGTACCAGCACAAACACAAGATCAAATGCTGATCGCGATATTTAAATTGCAAAAATTTGCTAAATAATTGTGTCTCCAGATGCTGAACAGAGAAAAAAAGCGAACGACGAGACTCACCGGAGGCTGCGAGATTGGGAACCGGACGGCGGAGCCTTACCGAAGATCCACCGCCGCTGAGACGAGAGGGAATCAGAGACCGACGGACGGCGGAGATTGGATGCGGAAAAATATCGACGGGCGCGATCGATCGAACCTCGAATCTGTGACAGTTCGTTGTCTCTCTCCCTCGAGAACCAGAAAAGGGGTTTTACGCAGTGAGTGAACTCGAGTTTTTAAATTACGGGGAGTGACACTATGCGCGCGGTTATTGCGCCACGTGGGAGCACTTGGTTCGGGTGTGATGGCTACGCGCCCTGACGTCCAATGGCAGTGAAGGATGCGAGTTGGCGATTTCTTCCGCGGGGCGGTTGTGCTTTCGGCAGTGGGTTCCGAGAAAGATCTAGAAACTCAAATTAACAATTTGTTACTCTTTTTTTTTTTCTTTTCTGGTAAGAAGAAGACGATTTATTTTTCTAATTAATGGAATTAACAGTTAAACACTCACACTCACATATCTCTACTAATTAATAAAATACTCATTTATCAACCAAAATCCTGTGAAATTACTAGTTTAACCCTCTAATTAAAACATAACATAAATAAGACATATGGGGGCAGAAATGTAATTTCACACAACCAAATTTTGTTTTTTTTTTCAAAGTCTCACCTACATGTAATCCTAACATATATCTAATAAAAAAAAAACTTACTACTCCCACATTCTCTATCACTCTCTTCCTCTCTCCTTCTATTTCAAAAACACAAAATAAAAAATTTTCTCACACACTTTGTGTGTGCCCATATGCTAGTATTGTTTGAAAAATAGAGTGTCACACCAGAAATATAACAAAATAATATATACATCTTATACATATAACATTCGCTTCTAACATCATCGAGATTTTTTATGTAAAACTCTATCCTAGTGACAGGTGGTTAAATTAGAATAATAGCAGTAAACTTGGTGGTGGATCATTTTAGACCTAAAAAGGTACTTTTCATTCTAAAATATAAAAAGTAACAATGAGAACTTTATAGTCTATTTGGCATCCTATTAAAAAAAATTTATAATTTTAAAAAACCACTTGGATGAACTTCTCTCAAGAACAATTTTTTTACAACCCAAAAACTTGTTTGGTATTGAACCTGGAAACTATTTCAAATCTTAAATGACTTGGGCTAATATAACGCAAAAACTTGCATGTACAAAATTATTAGGTGGTGGTGGTTGAGGGAGGATACTAAGGTCGGGTTGGGATCCAAGAAACGACCTGGAAAATGCTCACCAATACCCAATATCTTGACGACTTGATTTGGAACTCTCAATTTTACATTTCATCCTATGAGGTCATGTTGTCTTTAGGTGGGTTTTGTTCACATGTATGGTGGTGGGTTGCTAATTTCAAATGTTGCCATTGAAATTGAGCAAATTGAGTTTGAAATAAAGCTTTGGTAATGGCGGAGAGGTGTGGCTGGGGCTTGTGAGTGATTAGAGTGAGAGGACGGTGGGTCGGGGATGGTGTGAAAAAAATATCACTGTTGCCGAAAAGACTTTATGTCACGGTCGTCGGAACATTTCTCCTAGTTGTCGGAAAGATATCTCTCATCACTGCCAGTTACTCTTAGGTGATGTTTGGTGTTGCTGCCCTTGACACCAAGGTCCTGCAAATGTCGCGAAGAAGGAAAAAAAACAATAAAAACAGACTTTTGTTGTTCTCATATTTTAGGTTAGTTTTTTAGTTATTTTTTAGTTCATATTTCGCAAAACAAGCTCACCAACACAAGTTTTTGAGTTAAAAATTTTAAACTCAAATAGAATACCAAATAGATTCTCGGAGTGTCAATAATAACACTCGAAAAATAACTCTTCTTATGTTCTAGATCAAAACAAAAAGGCAGTCAAAGCCTTGATATGCTTCGCACCGTGTGTCGATGAAAACACAATTGTAATTTGCAAATCGGAGTAATTAGTATTTCCAAGTCCCCATGGAAGAAATAATTCAACATAATAAAGTCGGAAATGTGTACGTTGGATTTAAGGGATTAAATGAAATTAAATTAAATAAAAGGACAATTATTTTTTTAAAGAATTATGGGAAAAGGACATGACTTTGAACAATGCCTTTTATTAATCGATTAATTAATGTCTTCGTTTCAATTGTCTTTTTCCCTATTTTGTTTCTTTGACAAAACTTTACGTGATCTATCATTTTCAGAGGTACCATTTCCACAACTTAATTTGTATTTATAAAAATTTTCTTTTCTTTTCTTTTTTTTTTTTAGAAAAAAAATTGGAGTATGATATTTTAGTACCAATTATTGTGGTAGCAATTTTTTGCCATTTTCAGTATTGACAAAACTGTACCTACAAAACAAATAACATTTTTAATCAAGACCAAAGTGACACAAGCGCTCATAAGATGAGTGGAGGGGTTGGCTAAATCTCCGATACTCAAGTCAGTTACTCTAAAAAGAGAGACCGAGTTTAAGTTTTAAGTGCAAGGCAAAAGCTTACCAAAAATCGGAATAAATAAGATAGGAAATTGTTATTGGCACTCCAAAAATATCATTTTGAACTCCAAATTTTATATAAATAGAAAGAAAAATACACTTATGAGGAGTGTAGAATGAGATTTTAGGAATGCTAATAACACTTCCCGTAAGATATTTATAAAGAGGTGGACGGCCTAGGCATTACCTGTACCTCATGCCACTCCTACTTATGTGACGAAAGATACAAATACAATCGAAGAATCTCTGCCATTCATCCACATCATTGCATTATCAGCTTCTTCTTCCCCATTGAAATTTGCAAATGAAGCAAAAATCTATGGTGATCTAATCGCTAAACTTTTCCTTGTGCCCCACCTCATCCTTCCCACCCAAAAGCTCTTTTCTTTCCTTTTCACACAAACATTCTTTTATCTATATTCTACCACAAGCACACACACTCACACACAAGCACAACTTCTTAAAAAACCCTACAAACGAGAATAACTCACATATAATGAATTTATATCACTGCGACGTTTCGGTTCAATGTAGAGAAAAACATACAAATCAATATATTGTTAGAGCAAAATATAATATAATGGTGAACACATTCTATGTAAGTCCTTATCTCTGCAAACCCCTGAGACATAGGGCTGGTTTGGTATTGCTGTATTTTGAAGAAAAAAACTGTTTCTGCTATGCTGTGAGAATAAGCTCATTTTTGCTATTTCACGTTTTCAGGTTTTTTCACAAAAAACTGTGATAATAAATTGTTCTTAAATATTTACCAAACACCTTTTTGAGCTCAAATATTTTTGATACTCACTTTTTATAAAAGCACACATCAATATCAAACCAGTATATAAAGACACAACCTTTACCTCACGTGACTAAACTCAGACACCATCCCACCTCGCCCTTCCAATCATACAGCATCACCAGATACATCCAACACTTCGCCATCGCTTATCCTACACCCTCCTGCCCTCATTTCCCAATTGGGTCTGACGATGATGCACACGCGCTGCAGCAGAAGGTGGAATGCCATCAGTATTTAAATTAAAAGAATACTACTGAAAAATGCTTAAAAATTTTGAGTATTAACGATAAGAAAAAAATAAATAACAAAGTAAATAGTATCACGATTAACATTTAAAGATATAATTTTTCGTTAAAATGAAGATCACTGAGAACTTTTCGTTAAAGTGGCCCTTTATTAAAAACGTCAATATTTAATGTAATAAAATGCCACGCCTGGTCTCGTTCAACTCAAAGCACTCACAGTGTATATGTGCATCTCACTCGCATGTGCCGCATCTTCCCCCTCTCTGTGACTTTTCCTTCGACTCAAACAAAACCCCTCTCTCTCTCTCTCTCTCTCTCTCTCTCTCACCCCCCCTGCTTCTGCAAAAACTGGTTGCAGTTGGAGTTCTGATCCTGAAGTGGGATTTCAATGAAAGGTGAGGGGAAGATGGTGTTGAAGTCAAAGATGAAATGGGTTGGACTGGTTGGTCTGTTTCTTTCAGCTATCTCTCTCTTTGTGCACTTTCTGCTGGCCAGATTCACAGAAGGGGCTGCTGCTTCAGAGTTCCACTCCTCCATCACAATCTTCCCCAGAAGAGCCATTGGTGAAAGCTTGAATTTTTCCAAGACTGTACGTTTCACTTAACCCCCACATCAAAGATCTCATCTTTCTCAAGTTCATCTGCTCTGCTTAACTGCTCTCTCTCTCTCCTCTCACTCTCTCTTTCTCTCTCATGTTCTTGTGGAGTTTGAGTCCCGAGTGTGTTTCTGTTTCTGGGTTTTGAGTCTTTTGTTGTTTTCTTCTGGTCAAGGATTGTTCTTGCTCTGAAAGTGGCAATCATTGTTGTTTTTGCGACATTGATTTTTTTTGGGGATTTTTGTCTTCGATATTATGGGAAATTCAGACAGAAAATGTTCTGTTGGTTTTCTGAAATCGGTTTGGTTTGAGTGTGGATCCGTTTTTTTGTTTTTTATATCAATTATGTTTTTTCATATCAATTTTGTTGGTTTTCTGAAATCAGTTTTACTAATCCTTCTACTTTGGTGTGCAGAGTCCAATGTATAGAAGGCTATGGGGTCCGGTTCGGCATCTCGAATCTTTGCAGCCGAATGCAAACCCCAGAGGACATTATGCCGGTTAGCCTACTTTTCATCTTGCTATAGTGATTTCGATATCGGTTTAATGCTTTCCGGAGGCATATGTTAGACAATTATTTTGGTTTAAGGATTTTCTCTGCAGAATCAATGCTACCAAAAAGGTTGATGATAACACTTCTTTCTCTTAAGAAAAAGAAAGTTTAAAATCTTACTTTATGTCGGATTGTAGGTTTAACACAACCGGTGGGGTCCCTGGTTTAACTTGATCAGTGTTATTATAATTGTGGTTAGCCCAGAAGGAGATGCTTTATGTTTAAAATTTTGTATATGGAAACCTTGAAATTTGTGTTCAGGATGTTTATTTATCTGTTTGAATTGTGAACAAATATGGAATCATTCTAAAGTGAAATGTGTTTGTGTGTCACAGAACCCGATTCAGATACCAGCGGGTTTATCTTTGTTAGGATACAAGGTGGATTTCATGAGATCAGGAATTCGGTAAGGGTGTCATGGTCTAATAGCCTGTTCTTGATTGTATTCAATTGTCTTGTAAGTTTACAGCTGCAGCATCTTATTGGTTTTTCAGATAGGTGATGTAGTTGTGGTTTCTCGGTATCTTAATGCAACATTAGTGATTCCTGAGATCCAATCGACCACAAGCAGCAAGGGCATAAGGTTTGCCTTTTTGGACAATCATTACAATCTCGCCTTTGTTTGTTCTTGCCCTAAATTGACGTATTCAGTACTTGTTGTTTGTGTCTTATGGATTTACGCAGCTCTCAATTTAAAAGTTTTGCCTATCTCTACAATGAGGACCAATTCATGGCAGCCTTGTCAAAAGACGTCAAAGTTGTGAAGACGCTTCCTGGAAATCTTAAAGGGCAAAGGAGAAAAAAGAACATACCGGTGTTTAAAGTGCCGTACTCTGCTTCACCATATTACTACAAGAACAATGTTCTTCCAATTTTGAAGAAGCATTTAGTAGTTGAACTAGTTGTGTCTGACGGTGGATGCTTGCAGGTAACAGTGTCTGCTCTCTCTATTGCACTGTACTCATAACTTGAGTCTGCGGAACTGAGTATTATATTTCTTTGTTTAATTATATAACTGTTACTACCTTGATTTGGATTTACTGTAGGCTATCCTGCCACCCGATCTTGAAGAGTATCAGAGGCTGAGATGTAGGGTTGCTTTTCACGCCCTTAGGTTCCGGCAGGAGGTCCAGGAACTTGCCACCGAAATTTTACAAAGGTCAACTACCAGCATCCATTTACTCTCTTCTCTCTCTCTCTCTCTCTCTCTCTCTCTCTCTCTCTCTCTCTCTCAATGTGTGGTATCTAATTTTTTCTCATCAGCATGACTTTTAACATATAATATTTACCACCTCTTTAGATTAAAGGCTCCTGGACAGCCATTCATAGCATTTGACCCTGGCATGACCCGGGAGGCTTTGGCATATCATGGTTGTGCTGAACTCTTCCAGGTATTTGCTTTGAACCATTCATAGCATTTGACCCTGGACTGCATGATATATTATTCTTTTGGAACTCTTTCATAGCGTTTGATTTTCAATGAAATTTTTTCATATGTTTGT
The DNA here is from genome assembly GCA_036320875.1 of Cotoneaster glaucophyllus. Classification (NCBI taxonomy): domain Eukaryota; kingdom Viridiplantae; phylum Streptophyta; class Magnoliopsida; order Rosales; family Rosaceae; genus Cotoneaster; species Cotoneaster glaucophyllus. The sequence continues at coordinate 2,579,775 of CM070068.1, read as the reverse complement.
CTTCCCAAGGATGTACACACGGAACTCATTCAACACAAAAGACAATGGATGATAAAACGTGGAATTGTCAAGGGAAAGCTTTCGGTGAATTCCGCAGAACGCCGCCTTAAAGGTTCTTGCCCCCTAATGCCAGAAGAGGTAAGATACAATGTGGCTACAAAACAAAAATAATGTTCATAACGGCGATGAAGTGAATATTATAAAGTTAGTTGTAATACATACTGCCAGACTGTTTAACATAGAATTAACTCGCCAAAAATATTGTCTACATCCTTTAATAAGAAATGACTTCTTATTGAACCTTTTTGTCTATATTCCTTGGATCTGTACAGATTGGTATTATTCTTCGTGCATATGGGTACTTGTCGGACACAATAATATATGTTTCGGGGGGAGAAATCTTTGGTGGCCAAAGGACGTTGATCCCTCTTCGTGCAATGTTTGAAAATGTCGTTGATAGGACTTCCCTCAGCATGCCTTGGGAGCTTAGTAGGATGTATGGTCGCGAAGCTAACCTAGTTGATCGCAATCCCAGGAGTCCACCAATGATTGAGGAAGATATGAAAATTGAAGCATGGAAAAATGCAGGCCCTCGTCCTCGCCCACTTCCACCACCCCCGGCCAGGCCCAAATCCTATAACATTGAAGGTTGGTGGGGTTGGGTAGCGGAGAGTGATAACGAGCCTGATAGTACAGTTATTGAATTGAGGACCAATGCTCATAAACTTCTGTGGGAAGCAATTGATTATGTGATATGCGTTGAAGCTGATGTGTTTATCCCTGGATTTGATTTTGATGGTAAGGGGCACCCAAATTTTGCGAGCTTGGTAATGGGACACCGACTCTATCAATCAGCTGAATCAAAGACATACAGACCAGACAGGTACGCAGCTTTATCTGGACATACGTGTTTGCTCATTTGCATGATTAATAAATGGAAGGTCTTTCACTGTTTGTAGTTATTTTTTGACATAAACTATGCATGTAAAATTTTCTCGTATCAGGATCAGGATATGAGATTTGAAACATTTGAGCTGTTAGATTAAATGCATTGTAGTTTATTTTTCATTTTTCTTTCAAAGCTTGATGTGTTTATGGACACGTACTGACAAGCAGCTAGTGAGCACAGTTTGGTCAATACACAGCTCTTTCTGATCATTAACCGCAAACTAAAAGTACTATGTGTGTCTAAATATTGAGAAATTGCTATATTCGGTTGCTCCCTTGATGACGAATGTCTGTGTTTTCTTAAAAATTCATTTTGTGTTTTTCTGAATGCAGAAAAGAAGTCGCCAAGCTTTTAGATAAAATTCATGACCACCTATACCACGCAAACCATACTTGGCTGATGTCAGTACGCAAGCATTTGAGAAAGAGATTAGTTGATGGATTAATAGAAGCTTCCGCAAGATCAAAACCGCGGTCTTTTATTTCTCATCCAGTCCCGGAATGTTCTTGCTTAAGGCAAGATCCTGCTGGAAAATCAATCAATGCCACGTCATCACCTCATGCTTCAACTCCTAGTCATTCTCAAGTTCTTTCTGCTCTTAGAGTCGTGCACTATTGCCCTGCTTGGATGGAGAATGACTTGACATTGCAGTCGAAATCAAAAGACAAGGAAAATGAAGAAACTCTAGATGAAGACGACTCCACCTCATCGGGGTTGTTCTTCCGGAAAAATAATATAGATCATGATGGTGGTAATGGAGACATAAGCAACAAAGAAGAAACTCAGTTGGAGGATCAAGAAGAGCTCGAGGGTGGAGAAAGGTAGCGGGCTGATTGAGTCGCATCAATGGTCTGCAGTTCTGTACATAAAATATATCTTCATTAGTATGATCCAAGCAAGTTTGGAATCATCTCCGACTCCAGTTTCAAACGGGAAATGCAAGTTTTCCAACTGGGGTTCAAGAACACGAGTGACTCCTCGCTAAATTGGCCGTCTTTGAAGCACTCATTCAACTCTATTGGATTGTTTAAGCCCCTTTTAGGTAAAATATAGTCATTATTTATCCCCATAGCCAATTTTGATGTAAGCTGATATGTTCTGTATGAAATTCTAGCTTTAGATTATCTCTTCGGGAAATCTCTAATGTTTCTATAAGATTTTTTACTCTGCTTCAGACTGATACAAGTATTGAAGTATGTCAAGGGCAGAAGGGTAAATGTCTTTGTTAGACTTGAATGAATTCTTTCCATATCTTTGTCAGAAAGTGTTCACCGCTACGGTACCTACTCTACTCATTCAAGAGTAAAAACTTGTTTAGGGATGTCTGAACCGGGACAACTTTTACACAAGGTGAAATCAATGTGGAGTCTGATGAGATTAAAATATAGAAGGTTTTATGTTTATGTGGGAACTTTCCAATTGATAACGTGATTTGGATGTTCTTACATTCGCTAGGTTGCACGGACACTCTGAAACCTCGAAGTATGAGAGTGTCGGACATTCTGACATGCCAACACGCCCCTTGGACACGGCATGGACTTTTTTTGTAAATTTCAAAAAACATTTGTGGGGCAGTTTTGGAAATATAAAGACATTTTGGGGGCAGTTTTGTAAATATCAAATATTATGAGGGCAGTTCTGTAATATCAAAACTTGTAAAACCTAAAGTTTATAAGTTTGGTGGCAGTTTTATAAATATCAAAACTCTTGGGCTCCATTCCATATTTTGGTTAAAGTTTGTGTATTTTGAATTTTTGGTTGACTATTGTCTATTGCAACAAAAAAATTGAGGTTGATTAATTTGATTGGGTGTGAATAATTTGAATTAGATATTGATTTATTTGATTGGGTGTGTATTGTTTTCAATAAATGTAATATTCATTATAAATTTATTATATTTTGATCGTCATGTTCATTTCTTTATTTTTTTTAAATTTACTGTGTCATCATATCTACGTATCGTGTGTTGTCATATTCATGTTCATGTCTGTGCAACGCAGTACCCGAGTTCTTCGCCTCGTTCAGATATGAATTCCACGTATTGGTCAAATTTTTTTCATGGTCAAAGTTGATGTGGGGCCTTAGAAAGATACATTCGTGGGTTTTAAAGCTCATGTTGGTTAATCTTTGTTTGCCTCTCAAGAAAATATGTGGGTTCAAAGAACTTGCTTAGAAATATGGGAGAGACATGGGTCAAAACTTGAGCTCCAAGAATACTAAGCTATATATAAGCAAAGATAGAAGTCCAGGTAGCAGCAACAAAACCAGGAAAAACAACAATCTCGTCAGCTCCTTGCCTTGTTGAATATTATTCATTTGCTTCTACTTCTCCAATTTGAAAGCCTCTTTTCAAACCAAGTTAAGATTAAAATCATGAGTAAGAATACAGCGAGTTGGTTCATGTCCTTGTTGGGGTCGTTGTCCCGTTACTTCCGTGGAGAGACGAAGCATTCGATGAGCGGAAGACTGGAGGATGGACCGGAGGCGTGGAATGTAGCCGCTGCTAAGCACTTCTCATCTGCCCAGAAAGTAAGAATGGGCTAGCTTGGACTTGACTTGAATTTGTGGCATGCCAAAGGCTCATACCATATGAATCTCAACTTGTTACAAACATTGCCAGGGAAGAAGGGTACTACGGAATACGGATCTCTCACTTGAAGCCTAAGAGATATTTTGGAAGTTAATTGTTATGTGAAGGGATAACAACACATGCTTTTTTCTTCCTACACACTCATATTTACTTCTGGTAATCGGATCAAATAGATCAAACGGAAACAAATGAGCAAGATTAAACAAGAGTGTGTAAGAAGAGAAAGGTGCATGGCTATTATTTTCCGTTGTTATGATCCAATCCTAGAGGAATTATGTGAGACATATAATAAGCTGCATCAACTGTCACATTATTGATGTAGGAAGAATAAAATTAATGTAAAATATTATCTCAAATGATCACCTTTTAGTTATATGAAAACATGGTAAAGTATTTAAAACTCAGTTGGTTAATAACATTCATTTTTGTACTTGAATAGTCATTTCTCCATTCCCCCTCCCCAACATCACTTGTATCATTAAAAAGAAAGTAAAATCGCGTGCTTAACTACAATGAGCATTTTGGAATTCGGGACATTGTCTGGTCGAAAATATGGGTTATGTTGGCTAGTCAGGACAATCTTTCTGCTTCATTGCACCGATACCTCTTGCACTCGAATTCGAGTCCCTTTCTCGTAAATTGGAATAGGTGGTCCGGTCCATAGTAAACCGTGGGCTAATAAAGCCGAGTCCAAGCTCAATCATCATGGTGTAAAGATTCAACAGATTTGGATTTGTCTAAAATTGAATCCTAAAATACACTTTATTGATTCATGCAATAAAAAAAAAGCATTTAATTTCTTATGCAATTTAAAAGTTATTTTTTGTATTGACAAAAATAGATATAACTGTTAACCGATGGGGAATCCGTTATCTGGTGGGTATGGTTATGGATAATACCCGATGGTTAATTTGCGGTTATGGATATGGTTAATTTTCGTCGTTATGAGGATGGATATAGCATTTCCATCCCCAAACCAATCCATTGCCATCCCTATTCATTGTACATCGTGCATTCATAAATTAATTTAGGGTTAATCTCAGTTTACTACCCTGAAGTTTCGTGGTTTTCAACATGTGGTACATGAAGTTTTTTTATCCCAAAGTCATACCTCAAGTCTTAATTTTGGGACAATTTCATACATCCGTTAAGTTTTCCGTTAAAACTTCTGTTAACTGATGACGTGGCGCCCACGTGGACAATAACTCAGCCCCACGTGTCAATATGGGTCCACTTCAATATTAAAAAAATAGAAAAACACAACAACAAAAAAGAAGAAGAAACCCACCCTGTCTTCTACCTCCCCCCACCCCCACATTCCTTCCTTCTTCCCTCTACAACCCACACCATCTCCTCTCATATGCAACCCGCACCCGTCTTCTACCTCCCCCACCACGAAGACACTTCTCAGTGCTGCTGACAACTGTAGGGACAAGTTTGACTGTTCGTATCCGGAGACGACGACGACGGTTCGTCTGGGAGCCTGGGTGCGATGGTTGACGAGCTACGGAGGCTACGAGTTGAGGAGCTACGACGCGAGGTCCGGCGTCGCGACGTTTCGATCGTGTAAATTTTGCGTCCCTTGCGAGAGATCTGAGTGTGAGGTGTTGTCGTTTTAATGGTTTAAGATCTGAGAGTGTGTGGTTTTTTACAGGTCGTTGGAGTTGAAGGTGAAAAGGTTGGTGGAGGAGAGGGAGCAGAGCTTAAAGGATGATGTCGGGGCCAACCGTCAGAGCAAAGATCTCAAACGCAGCGGAGAGATCAGCGGGATGGTTAGCCGGAGAAACTGGCGGAGGAGGAAATAGCGAGCCAAAGAGGCGATGCGAAAGGAAACGGCACTACGGAGAAACTAGCGGAGGAGGAGCCCATAACGAACGAAAACGAACCAGATCGAGTCGGGGCAAAATCCGGATCGCGATTGCTCTGTTAACGGTAAAGTAGCTGACGATGACGACGAAGACAATCAAAACAACAACAAAAAAAGGGCGATGATACAGCGAAGGCGAGTCGTGCTAGTTGTGGGAACCAGTTGCTGATGAGGCGGTAGGGGTTGCAGAAAAGAAGATGCGGGTAGCAGAGGGAAGAATGAAGGTAGAGGATTAGTGGGAGGTAGAAGATCGGGTGGTTTTTTTTTTTTAAATATTGAAGTGGGCCCATATTGACACGTGGTGCTTAGTTATTGTCCACGTGGGTGCCACGTCATCAGTTAACAAAAGTTCTAACAGAAAACTTAATGGATGTATGAAACTGTCTCAAAATTAAGACTTGAGGTATGACTCTGGGATGAAAAAAACTTCATGTACCAAATGTTGAAAACTACGAAACTTCAGGATAGTAAACTGAGATTAACCCATTATTTAAATTTTATTAATTAAAATCAAACACAAATAGTAACTAATGAAAACTGACGTATAATGAACGAATAAGATGCGAGGATCTTAGAAATCCTTAGATTCGGAGACCAATTTCCATGGTTGTCTTACTGTAACGTTAAAAACCCGAAAACGACAACGCATCAACTCAAAACAGCACAAAAAGCTCCACCAACCCCAGACCCTTTTTCCGCTATTTCCAGCTCCGTCGGACCCAATTCGGGCGCCCACCTTGGTCCCGGACCTCCGCATTTCCACCATCGCCACCGCCACCTCTCCCTCTCTCACCGCGCCCTCCTCCGAGTTCCTCAGTTCTCTCTCTCTCTATCTCTCTCTATAAAATTGGCTTCATTTTTTTGTTTATTTATTTATTTATGTAATTTTGGGAAATTTATTTATTATTTGGCAGCCGGAGATGGCGAAAGCTTCGAAGGGCCACCACGATGAATTTGAAGACGACGATGAGGTGTCTCATGGAGGTTTCTCTCTCTCTCTCTCTGCGAGCTAGGCTAGTAGTGACTGCCTTGGTTTTTATTTTATTTTTGAAAAAAATGAAGAATTTTTATTTTATTTAAAAAATAATAGTAATTGGGGAGTGGATGAAGCTAATGAGGAGTTGATAGGGGAATTTGCAGTGAAGGTAGAAGGGCAAGGCAGGGAGAAGAACCGCTCCAAGCATTCGGAAACCGAGCAGCGTAGGAGGAGCAAGATTAATGAGAGGCAAGCCCTCCAAGCTCAAAGCTTTACCCTTTTTTTTTATTCAAACACTCCTTTAATTGTTCCTTTTCAATTATGGTTCATAGTATCCGATTTTCCGTGTTGCCTGAATTCGAAAAATTTCCGATTCGAATAAGTAGAGGGAAATTGCCGCAATGTATCTTCTGGAAAAGTTGAGAGTATATTTCTGTTGATGTTATACTCAAATTATGAGTTGTTGAATTAAAGTGAAGTGATTTTGTTTTCTTAAAAATCGAAACTTTACGATTACCAAATTCTCAAAATGTTGGAGCTTCTAGGCAAACAATTTCCATGCCTATTTGGCTGTCTGAAACTGAATTTGCAAATTATTCATGCAAGTTAGCAAATTTGAGTATAGAGTACCAGGTGCTTATTCATTTTGTGTTGAATTTTAATTGTAGTCTTCCCTCCCTCCCTCCTTGTTCTCGTGTTCGGTTAGATTGTTAGTCGTGTGGAAGTTTTGTCCTTTAAATACTTTTGTATCTTTCTTTGCTGCTGTTTATGCCATGCGGGTGTTTTTGTTATAGTAGCATGGGCACGAACTCTTCACTCACCTGGGCAATATGTATTTCTGATGCAGATTTCAGATGTTGAGAGATATCATTCCCCAAAATGATCAGAAAAGAGATAAGGCTTCATTGTTGTTGGAGGTAAGCATTCCGATCATGTTCTTAATATTTTATCCTTGTTTTCATTTTATTTTGGTTGAATGTGTTCAGCACCATGTTGAAATATTACTGTATCTATATGCAGGTTATAGAGTATATACAATTTTTACAGGAGAAGGTAAATTTGTATGAGGGGGGGTCGTACCAAGGATGGAGTCCAGAGCCGGCAAAACTGGTGCCATGGGTAAAATTCTAATGCTTCATATCTGTGTCTTTTTGTGCGGTAGTGTTTGCTTGCATGTGTTATGGTGTTGGAGTCATAACTCTTTATCACTTTTGTATTGCATTGTCAATTTCTATTGGTGTTACTTCAATGCCTGAAAAAAGTGAAAGTACTTGTTTTGGACGCTAGAGGGCTTGAGTAAGTGCATTGGATATCTGAATGTGTTACAGACACTTTGGATTAGCATGCGCTAACAGGCATGTCCAACTAGTGACAATAGAAGCTTGCCTTTATGCCACTGGATTTACTGTCATAATTTATCTTTTGCAATAGTTCATTTTTGTATTTTTTAAATTAATAGACGGAAGGTGCAGTTTATGTTCTTTATTTCACATTACGGGTGGAAAAAGAAAATAGGAACACTATTAAATTCTGTTGTAACCTTAAATAATAACATGTATATGGTGCATGAGACCAACACCACAAACAACAATTGCAACATGCACCCAAATCCAGGCAGAGAGGCTCTTTTACTGTTACTGGGAGAACAAAATCTTACCAGAGATAACTCCGACCCTATATATTTTTGGGCTTATTTAGGAATTTTGGAGGTTACTTCTGACTTTAAGAAATAGTATGGGTAGCAACTGTCACGTTGTCACCAAATATATATGGATTTGCCAGGTGTATGGATTAACCGCCCTGCAGAGACTTACTGACCTCCCATTTATTTGTTTGCCACAGAAAAGTCATAACAGGTCTGCAGAAAATTTTGCAGATCAGTCTCAAGTTATGAACGATGGTTCGGGTCATGAGAATAATGTGGGTGTCTCACCAGCAATGCTCCCAAACTCTCAAAACTCAGTGGAATCTAACTTGGGCTCTGCTGTTGCTTACAAAGCACTGGATCACATCGCTGGGCTAGCTACTGAATCAGTTCCTAATGTGCAACAACAAAGCATCTTTGACTCTGTTGGGAGTGGAGTACCCGCACAGCCCTTGCAGGAATCTATTACTGATGCTCAGAATATGGCTTGTCGACCCCAATTCCCATCGTGGGCGGGTATAACATCTTCAACCGTATCAGATGGTAAACTGAACAAACAGGATGAACATAGTGGATCTGGTAGCACCTCAAGTGCTTACTCTCAAGGGTGAGTTCCCACGAAGATCTCTCGTTAACTTTATTGTACAGCTGCCAAGTTTTTGTTAACATGCTTATTTTCTTGGAGTACCAGCCATATTGTATTGTCAAGCTTGTTTTCTGAGCTATTGTCTTCGATACAGTGGTTTTAATAAATTACATGCATGCTGCATAGCCTTTATTGATTAATTATGCACGTATTGTCTTTGTAAGTTTTCCCGATTGTTTTCTATGGCAAGAGTGCTTTTATAAAGGAATTTACAACGAAAAAATAGTTGATTGGCATATAACGAAAAATCGTTGTAACAAATTTCCTTATGGAAATGTATCACTGCGCTGTTTCTTACTTGGGTTCTGTGTTGAGCAGGGTTTTGAACAATCTGACGCAGGCACTGCAATTTGCTGGCCTGGACTTGTCCCTGGCCAGCATATCTGTTCAAATGGATGTTGCAAATCGGGCAGACAGTGGGCTGACATCTGTAGCGTCTAGTTCAAAGGTTCGTTTAGGATCTTCATCCGTTATATTAAACCCCATTGTTACTTTGGCTGCTACTTCTGTTACCGATAGGCATTTACAATCTTTCCCTCACTTTATATTTGTTTGCACAGGCACATATGAACCAATCCATGAACAATCAAATGATGACACAGGCTCAAGTAAGTTGCTGTGATGGGGGACTTGAACTGGCGCATAAGCGGTTCAGAACAAGAGAAAGCTAGACTAGATGGTTTCTAGCTTTTCTTAAATCTGCTTATTTTTGGTTTTCGTGGTTTTATTGGGGGTGAGGGTGCTCGTGGGCGGGTGACATTTTGTTTCAAAAATTACATGGTCAACAGAACAACTAGGTTCAGGTCAGTCAATTGTATATGGTTTGTGCCCCCCTGTGCATGGAATTTCGTAGATAGATATGTCAGATGTTCTTTTTTTGATACCTTGAAGTTTCAGATGGATGATTCCATGCATATAGCGAGGAGCGGGATTCCGTTCTAGTCTGCGTTTTAAAGAACTCTCTACATATATGAATTTTATCGTTAATCCTTGATGTTTCGTTGATTTGTTTGTGTGATGCCATTCGATTACCATATCTTGGTCGGTTTAAGAAAGGGTGAAAGTGCTTTCTGGTAAACCGAAAGCCATTCTCATGCCTGGAAGCCAAAACACTTGGGTTTTTAATAAAAGTTGTGTTGTACTTGCTTTTAACAAAAGCCCGTTTGAGAGCGCTTTCAAACAAGTAGAGCACTGCTGTGTTTGTGCATAGAAAATTAGAAATGCAAAGGAATCACTTCAAAAATATTTTCACAGGAAACACAGATTATTTAAATAAATTTGATATACTTATGAACTTGTTTGGAAGTGCTTTTAAAACGACTGCAAGTGTTTTTGATGAAATATTTTTTGAACTAATTCTTAGTAAAAATGTAAATAAATCGTGGAAAAACACTTGAATTGATTCTTGCCAGAAGCACATAATTAGTGTTGCAAGTAGAAAACACTTCAAGTGCTTTTGGAACTCAAAATAATTTTCTCTAAAACCCCTTTTTTTTTTCCCCCCCAAAGATAGAAATATATTAGATACGAATGGGAATGTTTACATCCTACGCTAGAATGTTAAAAAGAAATTCGGGTCCAATACAATCCCAAGCAAAAGCTTGACCCTCCTTAAAGGCAAACTGAGCAATTGAGTGAGCAGCAATGTTGCATTTCCTAGACACGAACTCAAACGAAACCGACGTCAAGCAGCGTGCTAGAATCTCAATATCGTCAAGAATGCACTCCAGGCTAAAATCAGTCTGAACTTCCTTCCTGATCATCTGAATAACAAGTTTAGCATCAGATTCAATAACAATTCTATCAAACCCTAGAGTCGAGCAGGCTAGGATGGCCTCTCGTATCGCCCAAGCCTCTGCAGCCGCAGCAGAGTGGCAAAGAGCATTTCCCGATCCCCTCGCAGCTTGGAGGATGCCAGCAAAGTCCCGACATACCCATCCAACTCCCGACCGGAAAGTCTTTTTACACCAGGCAGCATCAGTGTTAACTTTGAGGAAGCCGAACTTCGGTTTCCTCCATTTAGTTTCAGCACAAACGTTACCCAAGGTCGATGGCCCGCATGACTTTCGTTCCTCCCTCGAACTGCAAGGCGTAGCCTCTCTGAAACTGGAGATGTTCATTCTCCATAAGTCCAAGATTTCCTTTAGGCTCCGATGAATGCCCTTGAAGACAATGTCGTTTCTATTTTTCCAAAGTCTCCAAAGCCCAAAAGCAAATTCTTGAAGAATCTCATCAGCTTTGCCTCTCCCCTTTTACCCGGTTGCAAAAGTTCTCCCAGCTTGCTAAGAAATCACTTCCAATCAGATCAAAGGAGTTCAATTGGAGAGCAGAGCAAAACCAAAAAACATGACTTAATCGGCATCTAAAGAATAGGTGATTTTCCGTCTCATCCACAGTACCACAAAAGTATAACTTGATTGAAATTTTATTTTATTTGGCTACAATACTTACATGTATTTAATAAAATCACATTCTCAACGGTATGTATATTGACATAAAATATATTTGACCGTCAAATAATGATTAATACATATAAGTATTCTACATGTTTTTGAAATTTTCTATCTTCAATCCCCAATACTCAAAATTAGTTAACTAAATCTGCGACCTAATCAATCTGTGAAGTAATCAAAGAGTGGATTCATGTGACAAATGGGTCCTTGTAGTTTAAATGGGTCCAAATCCATTGATGAGTTGAACGACTTTAAAGTTTGAGTCGTTTTTTGTAGTTGGAAGTGGTTGTGTCTGTGTGCATTGAAAGCTGCGTTTAAATTAAAGTGCATGAATTACTCCCTCGTTAGTGGAAGACCACAAGTAGAAAAACAACACCAAGTTTTCTTGGATCACTCTTTTCAACCAAAATAGTTTTTTTATTCTTCACTTTCTCTCTCTAAAGAATCTGGATTCTTGCCGGTTTTTCTTTGTGAGGATTCCGAAGGTCCGTGAATCATATTCGTTCATCTTACATCGTGCAATCATAAATTATTTTAAATATTTTTATTTAAAATCAAACACAAACAGTACCTGATAAAAACTGACCACACAATGTACGATGAATGGACACGATTTACAGATCCCCAAGATCCTCACCAAAAGGATCCGAAAATGATCCTTTTGGCTCTCTAAATCCAAATTAAAAAAAGACTCTAGAATGGACCGGACCATACCATGTACTGAAATTCATAACAATTGAATACTTAGTTAAGAATTCAACGACTAAATATCCAACGATCATAGATCTTGATCCATGCTATGAGGCCGTTCATATTAAAACACCCCAAAACGATGTGTTAAAAAGAGCATTTACTTAGAGAAAACTTACACTGATATGTCATGTGATAGTATTTCAAGTTAATCATGCACTCTCATGTTTTTGACAGTGCCGTAAGCTACTCATATGGTATCATGTTTTAACTTGTCCATAATTGTCTTAAGATACAACCACAATGATGTTACGTTACAGAAAATGTCTTCATATTTATTCATATGATAGAAGCATGGATTTGGTGTCCTCTAACTTCTAGAATAATACATATATTTTATTTGATGGCAACCAAACAACCAAATGTATAACCGAAAAACTAAACAATGGAGGAAGAAACATGGTTCGGTGCCAACTCCTTAACTAATTAGTAATTAAGGACATGAAATGATGGGGATTATTTGCCCAAACCCCACACCTTAAACATCAGCTTTCCAGATGCCATGTTACTCTCAGCATTTGAGACTTTTGGCCCCACCAATCTCACTTGTTTAGGCATGCCTAATTCATCAAGTTAACTTTTTTATATTTTATCCCAAAAGTAATTGAAGCTTTTGTTAATTATTTTCTTAGGGAATCAGCATCATTCAGATGATATGATCACTGATTAGTTCATCAACACGAATCGAGACCCTTTTCGGATCTTCATGTACAAAGTTTACGGGCCCAAAAATTTGGATCGTTAAAAAGAAAAAGAGAATTTCGAATTCTTGCTTATGAGATAAGCTAGTGGGATGGACAAATTGAGGCTATAAGATTTTAAATAAGTGGTCTGGATCTCTTGGTCTACAGACTTTAGACACAGATCAAGAGAGGATCTTAATTCCATCAACCCTAGACTTTAGACAAAGATTAAGAAAAATACACTATATTCCCCCTTGTTTAATTACAATGATCTTATTTGGAGTTCTCTCCATAAAACTTGATTTATTAATAAATATTCTATAAATCTTCCCAAATGCCTTTGATCAAGAGCTCTCGAAGCAGGAGAGAGACTTACATGCACTCTGAAAACGTCAAACTAGTGTTCTAAGTCCTTCCCAAAGCAGAGCCTCCAAGATCAACCTCCCAACCCAATTATATGTAAATTAAACCTATCCCTTGCTGTATTAACTTAGACCACAATCATAAAGTAAACCACTGCCTGTAAAATTCTCAGTGGCACAAAATGCATATAATTTAGAAGACAAAAAACCCATATTCTTGGCATGCGAAGATCATGTGGTTCTCAAGCGTCCATCTAACAGTTGCAAACATTCATGTGGATTTGAGTAGAAGTAATCTTCCTCCTTGGGTTTATCTGGGATCGAAACTCGCTTCTTCGGGCTCCCCATTCGCTCGGCGTGAGCTTCCTTCACAATGTAAGAGAACTCATCCCAGCTCAATGAGCCAGTGCTGAGTTGTTCTATTAATCCAATCAGTAGCCTTCTGTCCAATAAAACTGTCTTTTTGAAACCTAAGAATCTGAAACAAGAAAAATCCGAGGAGAAACGTACATCTCAGATCAGAATATCATCTGAAATTAACAACAGATCTTATCTTATCTTCCTAAAAACCGAAGAGCACTAGGTTTGACGATGTTCTGAACTATTGTAATCTACGGAGATGGGGATTTGAAAAAAGCACAAGGTTATTCAAAAGATTGAACATGCATTTACCTGCGATGGCCTTCGACAACTTTAGCCATGTTTCCATCGTATGTAGGAATAAATATATCACTCTCTAGGGATACTAGATAGTCCAATGCTGCCATTTGGGAAGAGTGGTTCGGGAAAAACCTCAACTCCGAAGGCTCCAGCAGCGTCTCTTTTCTGACCTGTTGCACAAAAGTTCATGATAACTGTTATTGGCAGTCCTATGATGTATAATTGTTGAAAAGGTTGCTTCTCTTCCTTCTACTTACCAAATTCGGAAAAGCAGCTTTCAAACCCTCCATCCTCCTGTTTCCACCATACATTTCTCCAGCGGCGATGTAAATCTGGACATTGTGATCAATACCAAGTGCAACCAACACTAGAGCAGTTTCCTCTGGTGTTAATGGGCACAAACCTTCTAGCCTCTTTGTTTCGGAATTTATGTCTTTTATCTTCCACAAGAGATTAGCATATCTAACAACGTGTAATAATCCCATAATTAGAAGATGTTTATAAGCGAAAAACTAGTAAATATCGATGTGCGAAAAGAAACAAAATGAAAAAGGACTATTACCTCATTCTTGTGAGTTCTTCTTCCTCGTCATTGCTGCACCCATGACTGCAGCCAGAGAATGCCAACATATCCATTTCGTATCGGAGATGAAGAGCCAGAAAAGGGCCTTTTTCTCTCAAAATTCTGACAAGCTTTCTACCGACTTCCTCTATCTGGGAAGTGAATCTCAGAGCATGGAAATTAACCCTGCAGCGCAGCTTCTGGAACTCCAGAGGTAGTCCATTGTTAGCTACTCGAGCATCGGTTTTATTCAAATGTACTACTTTATACTTCTGCACCAGAGGCAGGATCTGTTGGAAAACACTTCCAGAAGTCAGTTCAACTGCTGAGAATGATCATATAAACTGAAAAAGGAAAGAGAATGGTGCTCGGATTCGAACCAACCTGATGAAGGTAGTAGGACATGTTCGACCAACTAACTGGTGGCAACGAGTATGCAGGTCTTTTCTTGAGCTTTGGTGGCAATTTCCTTACTATCCGAACCTCGTCTCTCAAGGATGCAATGAAATGATCAACGTCGAAAATGTCCTGAAACTCACTGCCAACAAAAGGGGACATGCTTAGAACTGAGAATTTTCCTTATTCAGATCAAGGAATTTACAATGAGTATACCGATTCCTCATAATTTTACTCGAAAACAAATTGACCTACCTTGCAGCCCAAAAGGAGTTTTTATCCAGCTCAGGAACTATAAGAGTGACATTCAAGTACCTGGCAACTGCAACCATATCACAGATCTGCGTAAAATCGAGAAGTGAGCAAAATAACGTGGTGTTGGGAGACACCCCCAATTAAAAGACATCAAAACCGAAGGTAAAAATGTCCAGAATTGTGATGAGGTGGCTAGAACTCACCGCCGCTCGCATTTGATTCAGTCCTCCATTGCAAGAAACCATGAGATAGCCATTGTTTTTGTAAACCCCTGGAATTAAAAGTGATTCAGAACTAACAAACAATATTGAAAAATCTCAAATTTTATTGAGCCAAGCAAATTAGCATGCACAGCAGCTGATTAACATGATACCAAAGAATGACAATTCAAACATATCAGCTCTCTAAGGGGAAAGATTTCTGCACACATTTTTTCTCGCCCTGCACAACCTGTTTACTTCTAATCTTTGTATTGAATGAATCAAAGGAGAAATGAACATGTGCGCGCGGAAATATTAATTACAAAAGCGATCAAGATTTACATTAAACAAGATCAGAAACTTACTCTTTGGTGGGAGAACAATTGGCATTGGAAGCTTATTAGCCAATTCTACAGCATGAGCAGGCAATTCCAAGTGAGTGCAAGGAGGCCAAACATTGAACAAACTAGGCCCCCTAATCAACCAAATCCCAACCAGCTGCACCGCCGACGCCCACACCAACGCCGTCACGATCGCCCGGATGATCAGCAGCCATGAGTTCACCTTCAACACTGAGCTTTTCAACCTTTCAACTCTCCCCATCAACTGAAATCCCACCTTCATTGTTTCTCTGTAATCACACTTCTCAAAGTCCTCACCTTTGCACATTTTAACGGTCTAAAAAACTCGTTCAATTTTTCAACTGATCATTCAACCAGTCAAGCACCAGAGTTGTTGCAATTCAACACAGAATCTTTCACAGATAAATATCAATGGAAGATCCAATAGTTATTGACATATCCGAAACACCTCGAAATAAAAAAAATAAAAAATAAAAAGATTAAAACTTTCTTGTTTCTGTGTTTCTGGTGAAGTCCGGCACTAAAATAATCAAAACCCAACTCTCAGATTTTTACTTCGAATCACCCCAAAAACCCTTTTCACCCCGTACAGCTATGAAGTTTCCGCCATTGTTGAAAAGCTTCACCAATCAAAACCCATAAAGGAAAAACCGTAAAATTCTCGAAAGAGTTCAAAGAATGCAACTTTATGATCAATCTCCACAAACCCAATACTCACTTCGTGTTGCTCTTTGCTTTTCCGGTGATATTCCGGCCAAGAATCCGGCGAGGGCCGCCGGCAAATTTGAAGAATGTGGCTGTTGGAAAGAGAGTCGTAGAAGGTTCAATGAGAAACTTAAACAGAAAAAAAGGCAACAATCGAGGCTGGAGAGAGAGCGTTCATAGCAGACAAAGCAAAAGTAGAACTCTAAATGGAAATATAATTCTGCTCAGCTTTTTATCCCCATTGTATTTATTTATTTGTTGTATTTATTTACATAATTATAATTTATTTGAAAGACTGCGATTACAATCTTTTATTTTTATTTTTTTAGATTGTAGTTGGTTGGGAAGTGGATTTTGTAACCAGAATCTAGTTACAAGTCGCCTTATTTTGTTTCATTTTTTGCACTAAAATTAAGGGAATTTTAAAGAAAAGTTTCTGGTATTGTTCACTTTAACGAAAAACCATATTTTTACACTAAAATATCAATCCTGGTACTATTCACTTTACCCTTTATTTTGTTCTTATCGTTAAAACTCAAAGTTTTCAAACAATTTTCGTTAGTTTTCTCTTAATGGATAATCTACTCACTTGCGGACTTGCAATTGTGTTGCCATATGATATGACTAAAGTAATTTGTTTTTTTTTTTGTTTTTTTTGTCAAAACAAAATTAAATAGTTTCTAGTGGTATACATCTTTCAAGTGTGAGTGAGAGTTCTTAGAATTGATTGTTATAGATAACGAGTTCAGTACTAAATTATTATATCTTGTCTGATGTGTGGTTTAGCTGAAAATTTCTCATATTTTAGCGTAAAAAATATATTTATATAAAAATATATAAAACCTTTTTTTTTTTTTTTAATCCCTTGTTAAACTTAATTTAGAGAAAACCAACTTTATGTCAGAGCTTATTCATCACTCAAAACATCTATCCGTAGTTTGGTTGGGTTAGGTAGGTGTAGTTTCCGTTGTGGTAAAATGGATGCATTGAGGATACATCCTTTTTGCTCTTTCTTTCATTTTATTGGTTTTGACATTTAACTCACAAGAGCTTTTCCATACACATTAGCAACTGCTAAGTAGGAAATATATCCAGTTTGGGATTGATTAAATTATTTTAAAAGCAGTTTATAAAAAAGTCTGGGATATCAAATGTGTTTGGTTTAAATTTTTTTTATTTTTTTTAACTACTGTCAATTACAGCAAAAAAACATAGAAAAGCATAAGCAGAACTTTTCTTGCTTTTCAAAACAGTGTTTTTATTCAAAGCGGTGCACTTTAATAAAAATTTCAAATGACAAGCATACTCCTGCATATTTTACAAAATTACAACTTTTGCCTTACTTTAACGTCTTCGTTTAATTTCGCATCCAACATCATACTCATTTTAGTCATTTAATATAGTCACAACAGTTTTATATAAAAATTCATCAAACACTCTCGATGTGAGATCCCACATCACCCAAGGGAGTGATCCTTATATGTATATTCTCATCCCTACGGGTTCCATGAGAACTCCGAAGTTAAGCGAGTAGCGCGCAAGAGCACTCCCATGATGGGTGACCCACTGAGAAGTTCTCGTCTGAGTTCCCAGAAATAAAACCGTGAGGGCTTAGTCGGGGCCCAAAGCGGACAATATCGTGCTACGGTGGTGGAGCAGGCCAGGGATGTGGTGGACCCCAAGTCGGAATGTGACACTCGAACATTGCTTTTATTGTTTACAACTGTTTATTCTACAGTAAAGCAAAAGTATTCTTTTACAGCAATACCAAATAAGACCTAAAGGAAACTCAACTACATACCATATGGCTTCGTGGAAACATATTCAAAGACAATTATTGTGAGTTAAAAGGTACAGTCATCTACTGATTTCGGACCTTTTTGTTTGCTCATGTATTTGTGGTAATGTAATAGGTTCACATAATTTAATAGGGCGATGTTATTCGCGCATCTTATTTTTTTTATTTTTTACACATTTTTGTTAATTTCTATCATTTGATTCGCTTCAACTTTTCAATTTGACGACTAAAAATTGAGAAAAGTGTGTAAAAGTAAAAGGAGTGTGGGGATAGCATCACTGAATCTAACATTGGTTAGTTTTTACAAGTGTGAAATAAAAATTTATAATATAAAAAAGAAAACCAGAAAGTTCAATTGAGTGGTTAGAGTTGTATTTTGTTGCTCAGCATTACGTTAGTGATGGGCAAAGGAAGGTTTAACCTAGTAGTGGTTGCAACCTGCAAACAGTGATGGGGCAATCTGCAGAACTTTATTTAGTGGTTGCAGTGCCTGACCACTGCCCTGTCACCACATATACTATATATATATATATATATATATATATATATTAAACGGGAACAAGGTTTTGCATATGACAGTTTTTGGGTTTTTGGCTTAAAAATGTTATCGGAAATGTCATTGTGTCGGTAATTCGAATATGTCAGATATATGCGCCTTTATGACATAATTAAGAGTGTGTAATTGACTTGCTATAAATGTTGTAGTGACTTCTTTCTTGTATAAAATTTCTTTTTATTTTGTTCACGTCGAAGAAGAATAATACTTGGCTTCTCAAGGTTGAAGAGAAGTTTCTTCTCAAAACACTTTGTGTTCAATTCATAGAACTTCGTGGTTATTATCGAAACAGTTCATATAAAGATCATCTATGAAAAAAAAAACTAATTAAAACTAAAGTTGTTTAGTTAATCAACTGTAGTGAATAGATTGACAGTCATAATACTTTAGCCGAATTTGTTCATTTGTTTTGTTTTTATACAATTCGATGATCAAATAATTTTATATATTAATAATTTTTTATAAAATAATTTGTAATATAAATAATTTTGATAAAAGTACGAAATTCCGTGAATCAGTCTCAAATTACTTTTGAGGATAAACTCAGTCTCATCAATTGAGGAGTGAAGTTAATTTCGTCAAAGAAAGTAGCCAATTGCCTTGTTATTTCTTTCTTTTAAGTCAGTGGGGGTCCTGTGACTGTTTGTGCTCATGTTTTGCTTAGAGAGAGAAGTTTTGGCGTTTGCAATTGTGACAAATCCCCGTGATATCTATCAGTCATTTGACAGACCAATTTGGTTTTTTGATGTCAATTGGCTTGAAAAATGCAACAAATATTCAATAATTTATGAGAAAGCGATATTCTAACTCATTATAAGTTATAACAACGGAAGAGGCGATTCGAACACGGGTGTAATGAAAGGTGTACGATACTGATGAACTGATATAGCTCACGTATACAGTGTGTTTACATATTAAGTGTTCGTTTGAAAAATACTTTTAAGAAAAATATTTTTGAGTTGTAAAAGCACTTAGAGTGAAGAAATAATATAATTGGTGCTTCTGCATTTTAAGTGTTTTTCGAGAATTCATTTGTATTTTTATCAAGGATTAATTTCAAAAACATTTTTACCCTTTCAGCCAGTTTAAAAGTGCTTCCAAATAAACTTTAAGTAGTAGTTGGGATGGTGTGCAATGTTGTTCCACACTCATCTGAGTGTTAGGCAAACAATGATCTTTGACCATAAAACTAAGCATGTAACTGTGAAGGGTTTTGAAATTGGATACCCACAACACATGATGCATTATCACTCACGGACTGAACACCTATATATTTATATTTGTTTAGTTCAGTTGAGTCCGTGCTCAGTTGCTCATTCCTTTTTCTTGAGAGCAATTTCTACGGCACCGGTGCACCATTGCGTTCAATGTCAATAATATAACATTGTATTACTGCATTATTGAAACGAAATATTACAGTTATGATGTACTCATTCGATAAAGTTTTTGTTTTTCTCCTCAATACGGCATGTACGAATATATATATATATATTTTTTTTGGTTGGTCAAACAATAAATTTTGTTAGATTAGCCACCAACGAGATTTGAATCCACGCTGTCATGTAATGACTCAACATATTTATACCATTGTGATAAAGGGCCACTTGTGGCATGTACGAATCTAAAGAAACTTCTTGTGCTGGAAATGTCACGTAATAAGTAGGCTTTATGATGGTTTTTAAATAAAAAAAATTATGAAAAAGAATTAGAAACTATGAATTACGTGATTGTTAAGTTTTCGCATGATCTTTTGCAAGTAAAGTAAAAAAAATTATTATAAAAAAAAACTTTCTTGTGAATTAAGTTATTTGGACGTAGTTTTATCATTTATTGAGTACCAAAAGCACTTCCTTGAGC
The DNA here is from genome assembly GCA_036320875.1 of Cotoneaster glaucophyllus. Classification (NCBI taxonomy): domain Eukaryota; kingdom Viridiplantae; phylum Streptophyta; class Magnoliopsida; order Rosales; family Rosaceae; genus Cotoneaster; species Cotoneaster glaucophyllus. The sequence continues at coordinate 2,559,503 of CM070068.1, read as the reverse complement.
TTGAAGCTAAAAAAAAAATTCAATAAATAAGACTAATTTTTACTTTTATCACAAGTATAAATGTACAAGGGCGATGTTAATTTCATTCGCCTTATGTGCACTGTGATGGCGCTGTTGTTTTGGCTAAATTAGTCTTCACCTTTGTGCGATGCGTTATGTAGTCTCGTCTGTCAACGGTGGTTTGAGTTACTTGGGCTTTTAAGGCCCAATACAAATATTCAAGCGGGCGAGCGAAACGGTACGTTTTGTTCCAGTCTAGGGCTTTTGCAACACTTCTTCCCCCTTTTTCCTCCACCTAGGGTTTTAGCTCTTTCATCTCCCTCTGCGGAAAAGCAACCATGAGAGAGCTCAAGTTTCATGAGAAGAAGCTGCTGAAGAAAGTGAACTTCTTGGAATGGAAGAGAGAAGAAGGTCACAGAGAAACTCAGGTTCTGCAGCGTTACCATGTCACCGGTCGCGACGACTACAAAAAGTAAAATTACATATTTTTTTTCCTTAATTTCATGTCGGCTTTTCAGGTTTTATCAGTCGATTAATCTTTCGATTAACTGGGATTTGTTCCTTTCCAATTAAAATTTTGAAAAATTGGAAAATAGGTACTCGGGTTTGTGCCGGATGGTGCAAAAGCTGGTGAACATATTGAAGCAGTTGAACCCGAACGATCCGTATCGGATCGAAATGACCGATATGCTCTTGGAAAAACTGTGAGTTATATTTTGTTTCTTCATGTGCTTCTCAAATTGTTGTGTTGTAGGAATTTGCAGTATTTTATTTATTTTTATTTTTTGATGCTCATGTAGTTTAATTGATATGTCAGTTGAAAGTATTAATATTCAAAGCTGTATAAGAAACCCATATGAAGTTATCAAATTTCGGTCAATTAGGTCCTAAATGGCATTTTGTGTTACTCTATGGGTTATCGAGAGAGAGAAAAAAAAAAAGTAGTGATGATATCGAAATTTAGAAATTTTAACTCCTCAAGTGTGGTCATTACTGTGAGACTTTAAGAGAATTGTTCGGGATGCATTGGTGATGACGAAATTTAGAAATTTTAACCCCAAAGTGTGTTCATTATTGTGTTACGTAAAGAGAGAAGTATTGGGGATCTATTTAATGAGGATCTGGTTATAGATGACTCGAGTATTGTATGATCCGAACTCAATAGGTTTTTGCTTGTTTTCAATTGTGTTGTACAAGAATATAGTGATTTTAGGTCTAGCATCGTCTTATGTGCAAGGGATCCAATATTTCTGTGGTTTTTAGTTGTGATTAATACTTAAAAAGGGTTTATGTTGGCGACAGGTATAATATCGGTGTTATACCATCCAAGCAAAGCTTAGCATTATGTGAGCGCTTATCGGTGTCATCCCTTTGCAGGTAATCTTCACTTACTCGTTTACAGGAATTTCAATCCTTACCCTCGATGAATTCTTATAAAACTACTGACAGAAAAGTTTGCAACAAAAGATAGAAGAGGTGCTGCCTTAGTAATTGCACTAGTTTATTGGAGTTTATCATGAGCGATGGTGGCGTAGGACAGACGGGGAACAGAACACTTCCAAATATGTGTATGCATCTCGTCTCGTCTGTTACCTTTACTGACAATGTCCGTGTTTGCAGACGTAGGCTTGCAACTGTTTTGGTTCGTCTGAAGTTTGCTGAGCACCTGAAAGAAGCTGTCACGTACATCGAGCAAGGGCACATTCGAGTTGGTCCGGAGACTGTTACCGACCCAGCATTCCTTGTCACAAGGAATATGGAAGATTTCATTACGTGGGTTGATTCATCGAAGATTAGGAGAAAGGTGTTGCAGTACAATGACAAGCTGGACGATTATGATGCGATGAACTAAGGTGTTGTGAACTTAGAGGTTCTTTCGTCCCCTTTTTGTTGGTGGCCGGAAAAAGAGAAACCAATTCGTAATTTGCCTGGTTCATCATGTATTAAACACCTCCGCGAGAGGGTTCTTCTTTTGTGCGCCCAATGTGGCATTTTTGTCTGAATTTTGGCAACGTTTTATCTTCGTGTTCAATATATACATATTTTTCGAGATTATCTGATTGAAATGGGCTCGGCTTCTCTCCTAATCTCATCCTCTTGTTAATTTTTGGCTATCGAGCTTTTTCAGTTTATTTAATTCAACAGTTGAAAATTGAGAGAGATGCTGTGAGAAGTAAAAATGAGGTTAGATACTGGATAGCACTACCCAATGCGTATTTTTTCGATCTGCAAGAAAGTAACTACACACACGAAACTCGAAATTTGAAGAGAAACTTCCACTTGAGGTAAAATTGTTGCAGAACTGTAGAATTGTAGGGAGAAACATAAATTTAATAAAAACAGTAAATTGCAGATTTTAAGGAGAAAAATTAATTTTACTACCAAGGAGCCATACGTGTACAACAAACTCAGAAGAGAGAGATATGTACGGAGTCCGAAGATTCTGAACCCCATTTTCATGGGGTACGTAATTTTACAAGTAATACTATTTGCCTAAAATTAAAAGAAAATCCCGCAGCCAACGACAGCAACACAGTCGACGCCGGTAGTTAACCGAATCTTCAGCCTCGGCCCGCATCGATTGCTGCACGTACAAAGTCCTCACAGTTAGTAATGCCACCAGACAGCACATCCGCTAAAACACCGATTATGTCAAATGCCTCCTGCAAATCGCTCGCGGAACTCATCTCGTCAAGCCATGATAGCATTTCCTTGGAGAAATCCACCATCTCCTTTCCGTTCAAAAGCCGCTCTTTCATCACTACCTCCCAAACTTCCAAGCTTCCGCTGTCATCCCCTTCAGATACTCTCGATGTACCTTCTGTTTGGGCTGGTGCCGCATTTGCTGGTTTTTGGACCTTGAAGAAACGTTGCAACTGCTCAATCAAGCCAGTGTAGACAAGCATTGATCGAATAACGGACAAAAGCTCATCGGCACCCCCAATCTCTGCACTAGGACTTTGGCTTGTATTACCAGACTCTATCTTGACTATAGGAGATGAACTGGATGATGTGCGACCTGCTGACCGACCATGAATGTGCTGCATGTAGGCATGGTATATTCCACGCTGCAAGAAGGCACGGCGGTGTTGCAACCAGGATTCATGAGATTCTGAAAGAAGTGAAGTCACCATCATAAACTGGACAGTTTCTTCAGATCCCATAGACGGTTGTTTCTCAGGAGTAGAAGTCCTAGAATCTGATGCAGACGATGACAAATATGCTGTCAGAGACTTGGCCATTGTATGACGCTGAGATGGGCTTCCCTGATCGATAAGGTGACATGCCATTTGGATCATGAAAGGAAGAAATCTGGAGTTGCTTTCCCTTCCACCACCTCTGCATTCTGCACTAAATGATGCCCCGGTCGCAAAACGAGCTAGCATCTACGTAACAGAACATCCATAATTATAAGGTCCAAATTCAAGATAATGCATGACGGAAAGGCTAAATAACAAGACAGAAGAAAAGTGTGAAGAAAATATGGTACCAGAACAATGTCATAAGTCAACAGCCGAAGGCGGCTTCCATCAGCACGTCCAAGAGCATTGAGGTTGTCCCAGTACTGGTCAACATAGCGAATATACTGCGCTAAAGGAACAGAAGGACCTCTCACAGGGAACAAAGAATTGCAAAGAGATTCATTATTTCTGAGAGTTGCTCCTTCCCACTCCTTCTTTGGATTTTTCAGAGCAGCATCTGCTCTCTTGGCTTCCTGATGGCACTGGAAATGAATAATGTTGAAATAACTAACAGTTGTATAAACACACTCCCCACGTGCGCTTCCAGAAGTCCCTGCACCTAAATTCACTCGCTTGCTATAAGAGTAAACACCAAGTAGGTCAGTAGGCCTCAGACTGTAACCCTCTCGGCAAACCATGCATGCTAAGCCATCCTCCTCCTCTTCCTCCACGTCTTCTAAACCTTCAAGTAATGGTCGTGAAACAACAATACGCTCACCGCCATCTGAAGCTAGCTCTTGTCGCATTCCAAGACCCTGAGTTTACGGATAAGAAAGGAACCATCAGTTTCACCACTAGTAATTAGTTATAATCATTTTCTCAATACTAATTACAGGAACGTCAAATAAGAAAATAAATGCAATAAGAACTAAATTCTATCCTAATTCTACCATGAGAATCGTCTCTTACAATCTAGTAAATTTATATTGCTTTCACTCGCTGACCCTAAGGAAACCTGAATCCTGTTTTAAGTAGAGAATAACTATTAGGTACCCTTATTTTCCATATCGAATTCTGTAACATGATAACAATCTACTTCAGTGGGCACCTGCTTTCATATAATTCAAAAATAAAACTATAAAAAGAATTCTCAATTAACTATATATATATAAAAAAATTGCTCAATGAATTACCTGAAGCAATTCCTCTCTTTTCCTAAGAGCTCTACGCCTCATTTCATCCCTGGTGGCATGTCTCAACCTCCGCACCTTCTCCTCCAAAAAACCATCTCCTTTTCCCTCCTTATTTGAAAGGGTGTCCAATAAGTTTTCAGCCCTCGCGCCTATCTCGTTTTCCCCCGGGACCCCTTCCAAAGCATGAAGTAAAGGTAAAATCCCTCCCTCATCAATACACTTTTGAGTGGCCAAATGTCCTGTCGACAAGCCTCTCAGCATAGACAATATCAGTGGGACAGATGGCAGTGTCAAGCCCATTGCCCATTCTGCACTAGATTTAAAGCCAGCCTGTCCCGCAGCTGAAAAACTATCCCTCAGATGTCTAACTGCAACGCCAGTAATGCCCCTCTCAAGAATAATGTCTTTCAGTCTATCTCCGCAGGAACTTGTTTTAAGAGACTCAGATACCCTTACGAAATTTTCCAATGTGAACCTCTGCTTGGCAGCTTGCTGGGCGATGCTTTCATCTTTTGGGTCATCTTCATGTTCTCTTTGCAGCCGATCATATTCCCTCCAGTCCTGCAAGGGTGGGCTGAAGTGCTGGATAAGCGCTTCCATTGCAGCAGGTTCACCATATGTCAAGTAGGGCAAGATTCTTGCAACCATCTCATTGTTCCTCTGCTGTTTGTTTGATTTCTTAAGGCCCAAAGGATGAGATAATCTCTCCAGAAACATGAGGACTATTTTCTTGGCCTGTTCACCGGTCTCTTCACTAGTGACAGTAAGAGCACTTTGTGTGATGCTAATGTTATCACTTTCATTAGCTTCCAGAGTCAGACTCTCAACAATGAGAAGTATGCCTTCAGCTGGCTCCATAGCATCAACAGAAAAGGCATGTCTTGCCGTTTCAAGGAGTAGACCTAAAGCTCCTAACCTCAGCAAAGCTCGTCTGTTCTCTTTTATTTTACAACAATGCATGAGGAGATTTAGAACAGCTACCAACTGCTCTTGGTTGGACTTGAAATCATCTCGCAGACGCTGTAAATCATATTATAAGTCAGATAATTCAATAATAGGCAGCAAAAGATTTCACTTCAAAAGTAAAGAAGGAATAATGAAATATGAAACACACCTGGATCATGCTCAATATAATTCCCAGCCCACCATACTCACGAACAGCACCTGCAATGGCAAACTCAACCTCTGGATCTTGTGACTCCTCTCTATCTTCTTCCAATTCTTTAATCATAGGCTCAGTTGCTTCACCATCTAAGCCCTGAAAATTGTACCCAAAAAGAGAGTATATATGATCAAATGAATATCAAGGTAAAGAGTAGTAAGACGACCAAAAATAATAGAAAACGTCATATTCATCCATTAGGAATAAATGATGTCAGGCTGCATTTGGATGAACACTTTTGAAATATGAGATTATTATTTCAATATCAAGATTAAGTTGGCTGAAAGATTATAATGAGTATCTATCTCTAGATTTTAGCAAAATTCATGGATGGATTCAAAATTTAGCTACGAAATGAATTTAAAATGATTGGGTGAAGCATAACATCTCAAATCTATGATTTACATGATCTGTTAGAAACTATACATGATTTGATACAGAAATAAATTTGCTTTTCTATGCAATTTAAATGTCAGTTTTGTTTGAACTTCATTTATGCATTGATGGAAGTGTGACCAAACATCCTATATGGGTACGGAAATGGAGAAAAAGGTTACTCCTTCGTCATTCAGAAGAAAATACTTGTCAGTATGCAGACTTGTACATGGGAAAGTTAGATGAGATTGAGAACAGCTATAACAAACCTGAAGCCGATAGGTCACTATCATAGGTGGAGAGTCTCTAGCTGATGGAACAGCATTAGGAGATAACAATGTCGTATTGGCCATGGCATTGGAAGACTGACTTGACTTCTTCCAGACTTGCTCATAGACTTGAGCTATGCTCAAATCAAGAGAGATAATGTTCCCAGCAACTAGCAATTCCATCCCATAGTCATCTTCAAGAAGACCTAGCAGATCCAACTGATGGCAAATTTTGTTCTTGACATCACGCATCAGAGGACCAATCTCAGAACTAGAATAGGGATTCTTTGTCATAGATCCCCTAATGAACTCTTCTTGTGTATGTGCCTTGTTTAGAACCAGCAGATACACTGGCTCTGGTTTTGATGGGCATATCAGATTGCAGAGCTGCTCCAGGATAAACTGTTCATATAGTTGAATGTTAGCGCTGGGACCTAAGTCAGTGAAAGAAAAACAAAGGAACCCCGTGCATACACATACAAAAACAAAAACAAAAAAGTATGTGAAGAACACTAGCAAATATGAGAAGGTGAGCCTTGTACAAACTATAAAGAACCCAAGAAACAGTGACTTTTATCTAGACACAGCCAAAGTTTTACCATACTGCAAACGTAAAATTAGGCATCAGTATATTAGCATTTTGATGAGTTATTTTGATAAACCAGTCTAAAAGCATCATTTACAAAGCAGAGAATGCACAAAAGTAAGTTTATCAACCATACCAGACAAGTTCGTCCCTTTCTCTCCTCCACGTGGTTTTGCAAACCGCAGATGCAGGCTGTAATGAACTGCCGTTTATTTTCGCTGCTTTCAAGCAGAAGGCTATCTAAAAGGTCTTTCAGAAGCCGATTGCAATCACTGATTAACTTTGTCTTCTGCACTACCAAGCCGTGAATAATAATAAGAGCCTCAAGAACTTCCGACAGCAAATTGTCCCGCATGAATCTGACATCAAGATGAACAAAATTTGTTAAGCATGAATTTTTTTTCAAAGAACGGAATCAGTTTTAAGCACAAAATTAGTAAAGAAACCAGTCATACCTGGATCGAATATTCGGAACCTCCAAAAATTTACCAAGCAGCTCTATAAGCTTGTGAAGTATGAATCCTTGAGAAATGTCAATACGCATGCTCCTTTCTAGAGATTCAACATTGCCAACTTCTTGAGTAATTAGTTTGCAAATTGTACCAAGACATCCACGCACAGTCAAAAACAGGCGAGCATCTTCTGAATCTATCATCTTGAACAGAGACTCAAAATATTCCGCAGCACTTTCACCAGCAGAAAGAGTTGCTGGTAGCAAGGACACTAGTAAGTTCAATAACCGAAATCGTCTTGATGCACTCTGAGCACAGAGCAGACTTATCAACATGCACATCTCTGACCTTATAGATTGAGAACAAGCACTAAGAGCAAGTTCTGTAACCCATGCCCCCAGCTCAAATGCTGACAAGTCATTCTTAGCTGTCTTACTAGTACGCCTCTTCCACCTGAGTGCATATTTAAGAGCCAGGAATTCTTGTCTCTGAGGTCGAGTCTTCTGGTTACCACCTTTAACAGACTGCGACACTTTGTACTGCCTTCTAACAAAATCAAGATATGATGCTCCCTTCTCCCACTCTGCATAGCTTAATAATTGAATGTCCTGAGTCTTTTGAGATGCATCCCAGTTCTTATCTAGTGGTTCCGCTGACTTGGTACCACCACCATGTCCACCCAAAGATCCAGACATATTTGAATTACTTTCATCATTGCTCTGCGAACCAGTAGTAGCTTTTCCCGTATTAGGCTCTTTATCTGGTACATCAGGTTTTGGAGGAGTACATGCCTGAGATATAATCCTCAGACAAGGAAGAATGACATGCTCAGAAATGGCAGGATGCTTAGCACCCAATTTAATAGAAGAAAATAGCAGCTGAAAAACAACACGCAATCTTGATTCCCAAAATTCATCAGTGAGAGAACATACTTCTGACAGCAATGACAACTCTTCACGAGTGGCTAGAGCAATGTCCATGGAGCGATGATGTTCAAGGCAATACATAACCTTTTTCTGAATTAAGCTGTTCAACTCGGTCACTGCATTTATATCACCCTCAGAGAATGCACAAAGAACAGCCCTAGCTTGGACACGAGCTGTTTTAGGACCTTGATGAATGTTATTTTCAAATAGTTCCGTTAAAATGCCAGCAGCAACAAGTTGTCTCTTGGAGTTTGGATGCTTTGATAGGACCTGTAAGACTTCAAGACACTGCGTCACAAATGTAGAAGCACAGCCATAGCAATTATTTGGAGACCTAGAAACCACAAATCTGGAAGCAGCCACTCCGTTAACAGACTGTTTCTGGTGCAAATAATTCATCAAAACCCGGCGTAACCCTTGCAGTGTCTGGACACTCTTGCTGACAGAATCAAAAGCTGCTTTGCACTTCTCACCATACAGGACACCAAGAAGAGCTATTTTACGATTAATCTTGATTGCAGGCCCAGGTACGGAGACCATCATTTGCTGCACCGAATCCTTCTGTTGCGAGTCTATTTCAATCTCACCAACACTCGACACAATCTTAAGCAGGGGCTTCTTGAATCCTAGAAGTTGCTGATATCTCCTATGAGCATTTTCTGATTCAGTTTCTATAGCAGCCAACCCTCTCTTCATATCTTCATCATTCTCCATGTCATCAAAAGTAAAACTTGGCTTTGCCATGAAATTGAACTCAAATCTACCATATTTACTATAGCCACACTCATTGCATAGAAAGGAATCCAGATTTTCATAATTAATGTTGCGGCACTGCCTGCACTGATAAGCATTCTCATGGCAATTGCCACAAATACCATGCTTATCAGTGACAGGTCGACTGCAACGTGGGCATTGCAATGGTTCAAGAGACAAAGCCTGGAGATTTTCGTAGAAGGAATCCAGCTCAATCATGAAGTTACAAGCTGTTATTGGAATGGGAAAGTCCACTTTCAGTTCAGTCTGATTGAAAGTGAGATGGCAACTCTTGGCACGTTTCCACAGAGACCAATTATTTTTCAACTCTGACAAGTCAGCCACTGGTCGATTATTGTAATACAGGTTCAAGACTTTCACTGATTTCGACTTTCGCGCATCATGGACATTCATGGTCACTGTCTGGATGGTGTAACTCCCAGTGCATTTCACTATGATGCGATTATCCGTGAACTTTGTTTCAGATTTCAGACTTTCAAGCTTCATCCTGCTGTATGGCACCTCTGGAGAGCTGCAGGCAACACAAGGCTCACTCTCAAGATAGTACCCATCAAATTCAACTAATCCACTTAAAGTGTTGTATATGCGGGAATTTGGATGATTAGCTAAAAGCTCATTTTGTGAATGAAGTGTCTCAAAGATGCATTTGACTATATCAGGGGTTAAGCATCGATCCACAAGCTCACTGCTCTGTTGCTTTGAGCTGACATCTGGAACTTTACCCAGCAACAATGTGATAAGTTCAGTATACTCAACAATATTTTGACCATACATTGGTAGACATTTTACTTTCTCCAAGAGAGTCACTACCATAGTTTCCTTGAATGATGGCTTAGCATGATGCCACACACCATAAAGAACACACTTGGCCTCTGCACGCACAGACCTAGAATTCCATTCAAGCAAAAAGCAATCAATGAATTGCTTCAAGACATCTCCACCCTTGTCAGTGAAGATATTTATCAGAGACTCCATATCCACATAAGACTTTTCCGAACCAGATTCTGTTCCTTCTTCACCCTTCTTCTTCTTTTTGGGATCCTGAGATTGTGCCCCTGATTTGTTTGAATTAATACCTGAATCCACAGCTTCAGTTTTCTGTAATAAATGACCAACATCCTTTCCCGTGTAAAAGGAAAGATTCAACAGCTTCAAAATCTGAATAACTGACTCTTCTGCAAGATAGAACACTCCATTAATCAAGAATGGTAGGAAATCTGTATGTTTCAAACAGAACTTCTGCCAGTTACGAGGTCGTGCTGCAGCCACTTCAGCCATTGTAGAGAGGCAGTTAACTATCTTAACACTTCTCTCATATGACAAATGATTTTGAAACCCACCCGACTTGTTTACATGTTTGTAAAGTTTTTTCATCTCACTTGAGAATTGCCAGGAGTCTCGCACAGTGTAATAGTGAGTTTTGCTTCCACAGAGATGGAGGAAAAGCCTCCTTGCATATCTTCTCACGAAAGTTGTGTGAGGATTGTTAATGTAACTGCAGAGAACATCTTGATATCCATCTAGCTTCAAATCCTTGCCAGAGGAGATCTTTGAAACCTTCTCTTTATCCCCCGTCTTGTCTTGCTTTTCAGGTCTAACCAAGGTGTATACCAGCCGGAAGGTATTCTCCAACAGCAACCTATGGTAGTCCACAAATATATCTGTACGGTGGGCTTTTGCATATGAGTCTGAAAAAAAAGGAGAAAAATTGCCAGCTGCTACATCCCTTCGAACTGTTAATAGAGCACCGCATCCAGAACCAGGTCCTGCGTTTTCATAATTAACAGAAGGGGACTTAAAAACATGCACTAACTGTTGCAGTATATCCATCAGGTAACTGACAACAGACTGTTGCCTAAGAGAATTGCATGCTTGGAGCAGCTGTGATGCGAAGTCATTTTTCTCTTGATCATCCAAAGAAGATGAAGCAGCAACCGAGATGGAGGGTGAAATCTGGATGATGCTTTTATCATGTGTATCTGTTGTCCCACTAGGTTTTGGCATGGAACTATCACTGCCAGGCTGGTGCCAGTTTCGTAGCATCAAGGTAAAGAACATGAATACAAGTATTGCAACTTCCCCAAATGAAGAGCGGGATTTGGCAACAAAAGGTTGGTTCAGATTAAGCTCATCCAAAAACCATCTAATCAATTTCTCCAGATTTAAGCTTTCAGGCTTCGAGGTGTCTGTGAAAGGTCCACCAACAGCAGATGATAATCTGTAGAAGAGCTGCATAACAGGGATTGCCCGGACCCCCGACATCGATTGCATCCACCCTTTTAATTGTTCAAGAAGCTCAGAGAGAAGTAAAGAATTTAAAGCCCGTGTCGAAGCAGAAATTGAAACAGAGTCATTCACTGAACCAGAAAACTCCCCAGACTCGTTGGGTTCCAGGACATGAATTGTTGGGGCAGAATTCTCAGTGCTGGCATCTGCAGATGCTGGCAATATGCTTGAATCACTTACATCATCCGGTGTGAAGTGAAACTCATTGCCATCTCCGCCTAATGATTCCACTTCAATGGGTATTGCTGTCATAGGATGATCACCGGAGTGCAGTGGAGGGAGACGATCTGCATCCTGTGCTTCATAGCATGCCTCGCAAAGATCAAAATCAGGACAAATAGTACAATGCCATCGCCTTCTGAGTATAGGAACAGTGGAGCAACCATCACAACAGTATTGAACGGATGAAGTGATAGAATCTTCTTCAATCATGACTTGGGCATTTCCACCAGTTGTGTCAGCATGCACAGGTGCAGATACTACATTTTCTACAGCATCATCGGTGGCCAACATAGTTTGCTTTGGAAATGGAACCTGAAGCAACCTTGAACATATAGCCAAGCTGAAACAGAAATAGTAGTCCAAGTGAATAATAGAATAAACTAAAAACAAGTTGAAGATATTAAACAAATAAATAATAAGAATTTACTACCTTGTTGATGTTTGAACAGCCTCATTGGACGAAAAGAGAAGCTTTTTGAATAATACAGCAGCAGGTCCAACAGAGTGTACCCCTGTACCCTTTCCATGTAAAGCCAGGCATTCAGCATAACAATAAATCAGATCTACCGAAGATACAACAATGTTGTTCATTGTTTGTGTGTCAAGCTGCTCTAAGTCCAAAATTCCCCAAAGAACTTGAAAAAGCCCATCAATAACTTCAGAACCTGGATGAGGGATTGGAATCACAGAGCCGTTAGTTTCAAATGAAATACATCACTAACAAAATTTATGTATAAACTTGTGACACCACCTAAAGTTTAGGTGTACAAAAATTAACAAAGCTAACACCACGAAAATTCCAACATAACAGTTTAGCAAAACATAATTGTGTAGGAAACAATGAAAATATTAGTCACATGGAACTAAAAAGTGCTGCCAATCAGAATGCCCGAAAATTAAAAATCTACAGAGTGTAGACCAATATAGTTTACAGGAGAAATAACATAGAAGTAATTAAACCATCTATATAATTAATGTACAAGAATCATATCAACTTTACCAGAGACTTCAAGGGAAGTAATGCAACAAGCACTTGATTAAATCTTATGGAAAGTAATCTACCATGAATCAGACGCAACTTACTCAAACAATTAACTATATTGATTGAACATCTGCCATACATATTTGTATGAAGATCTGGTTCTTGCTTAAGTTTCATATACTACATTCAACACAAGAGATTGAATTCTTAAACATGTAAGCAATTCAGTGCACTGGTTAATGTGAAACTACCATGTATCTCCAAGAAAGTTGCCAGATTCGAGCGACGGTGCAATGCAATCTTAGATACTGCACGCATCTGGGCTGTAAACTCTTCAATTATCCATGCCCCTGCAGTACCACCAACCCCAAGCCTTGAAGAGAGTACAGAGGTTGATTTCACCACTCCAAGAAGCCGCATCGTGTCCTTAACCTGAAGATGTCAGTTAATTAAACAACACATTTATTCATTCCTTATGCATAAAAAAGGACACTGATAAAATTGCTAATGTATCTACGGACAGTGGGTAATTCACATACTTGATAGTAAGTGTCTTTTTTGGGGAACACAGCCTGCAAGACATGGCAAGCAGCAGCCTGCAACAAGGGCTCTCGATCACTCTCATATATTTTTTCCAATAACTGCTTGCACCTGAGTTTGCTCAGCTCCGGACTAAATTCCTCAACTTTTGAGTAACCACGAGATCTACACGAGTAAATCCTGGATAGAAGCTTAAGACCATCAGCTATGACCTGCTCCTGCATAGGAGCAGACTGCATTGACCGGCGTTTTTTCCCAGATTCTGAAAGCAACGAATTACAACCAAGCACACGAGCTTCCATATCAAGTACAGCATCCATTTTCTCTTTCCAGCCAAATTCATCTTTAGCTCTACCGTATACTTCAAGACAGTCAATTCTAGGCAAAGCAGATCCATTAAATGTGGGTCCAACAGTGATTGTAAATTCTTCGTCAGCAAGCAGTGACTCAGCAACTGTAAATGGTATATCATACCAAGACCGCATGCCCTCATCTAATTTAATCACCCTATGGAAAATAGTTATATCAGAAGGTATATGGTTTACTGATGTATTACCCACATGCACACGAAACCCAACCATGATGATATCGGGGTTCGAATTGGAGACAGATATCTGAGGGAAAAAAACAGTAATGTTAGAACCATAAAATATAGAAGAAAGGAGATAAAAACCAAAAAAAAATTAGACTTTAAACCATCCCATGAGTGTCAGGTCACTAGACCCTTGCAACAATTACCTTACATCCTGCAGGGCTTGGACTTTCTAGAAAGCCATCCTCAGATGCCAAGCTCTGCTTAGCCCCTTCAGAATCACCATTTCTGATGGCATCACCACCCAATTTCACATCTGCTGTTATGCACACTGTTTTCTCGAAAAAATCAAGTGGGAATTCTGGGTTAATGCCGGCATAAGCCTTGTTGCTGAGAATTCCAGAACCCAATTTTTTTACTTTCTCCGCTGTTGCACTAGCACTGGCATCGACTCCCATTGGTGTATGTGAGTATATCTGAAGGCTACCATCATCGTGTAAAACAAGACAGTGAATCTTATCTTTGGATAAAGGCTTATAAGCAGTTACTCCGACTAGAGGTGAAGTCGAACCCACTGCATGTCGCAAGCTCTGTGCAAATAACTCATGCGATCCCATAGATACAGCAATGGCAGAGTTTGATTTTATACTTGAGAAGCAAACAAATAGACCACTGTCAGCCAGCAATTCCTTCCAACGATGAAGTCCAGCAGACCGCTGTTTACCATCTTGTTCCTCCTCATATATGGTAGATATCTCACTTAGAGATGAGGCATTGGGGATTAGCCGGCCTACCAAGGTAGTGCCATCTTGATAAGATAGGAAAAGTAATTTGTACGCTGAAGAAAAGTACAACGATGAGCCCTTCGCGTCTATTACTTTATCCTGTATCTGGATTACTTCCTTCAAAGGAGTAGCCCCAACATTACCTTCCACTGACAATTCTAGCCTAAACAGCCTTCCATGTTCTGAGAGAACAATAAGAAACATCCTCCCCTGAGAAGCCACAACAAGTGTTGCATCCACAATCATATCATCTGGCAGTGTAAAGTAGTGTATAGGACTGATGTTGTCCTGAGATAGATCATATATTTTGACAAATCTGTTGGTAACGACCATCAATTGAACCTGAGAACCTGGAACCCAGTCAACCCGTTTAATATATGCACCTTGCAGTGCCAGTTCAATGGCAAGACGATCAGTCACTTCACCACGAGGATTAACAGTGAGGACCTGGCAATCTTCATAGCCTGCTACTGCAAGATAATTCTCTACCACTGGATTGAAAGTAAGATGCACGATTTCAAACCGAACAACATTCTTAGAGAGAGGCTTAACATTGGTCTTGTCTGCTGTCACTGGTGCAATGGTGGCCTGTCCAATCAACTGCTCAACATCAAATATAGCAACTTTATCACCTTCTCCAACAGCAAGTCGCCCTCGAATACTGACACTGAGCAAGGATTTCACAAGAGACCCACTAGCTAAATGTGATTTAAGTTCTTTGGCATTTGAGTAGTCGGCCTTTACCTTCAGGTCTAAGGACCCACTTTTATATGCCTTCTTCAATTGCAAGAGATCAACACCAAAAGACAGCACTTTGTCTTTACCAAGAGCGATTTTATTATCTTTTGACAAGTTCGAGTCTCTTTTACTAGTTACGTATGGGAACAATGAAGAGCAAAGTTCAAGCACCTGACCTTCAACATCAAGTTCTTCAAGCAATGGAGTGATCGCATCTTGAAGCTCTCTTGGGATGGATAGTCTGAGAGAGTTATCTACATCAGTACTAGTATCCTCATCAAAATCTGAATCACTTTCAGACAGCTGCTCTCCATCCTCCGTGAAGGGTAATAGAGCCTGGAAATTACTAGCACTACGGACTGGAGCGCTACTACTTCCAGTGAACTTGCGTGGCTTTAAGCACTGACAGTTGCTTCCTCTAACACCCCCAGCTCCACAGTCACAAAAGAAACGACTAGAGCGAGAATAAACAACACGATGACCGCGATGACAAACTTTTGCGCACACAGAGCAACAGCCTTTTGACACTGTCAGATCACATGTATAACAGAAGTACCAGTGTTGTTCCATGAAATTGCTACCGCTAGAAGTAAATGTGCAAACTTTAGAAGCAAGGGCCCTTTCACTGTTAGTATCCTCTTCATCATCCTTGTCCAGGCTGGCCACCTCACCATCAGAAGTTCCATCATCCTCATCCTCGTCTACAGAAGTTGCATCACATTCAAGAGCCATGGAACCACCTTCTTGATTAGAAGAAAGGACCAATGCCTCAGAGTTTTTCCTCGATCCTACTGGCCTTGAAGCCATAGGTCCCACACCACCAAGAGCATTTACAGGCAGAGACTTCCCAGACGACCTTTCTAAGGTATTCTTGCCAGACCCACAATCACTTAAGACACTCCCGAAAAAGCCAAAAAGAAACTTCAGGCCTGGTAGCAGGCAATCATTGCCAGATAACTTTTCCATCAGCATTATGGTTTTCTTTAAAAGCAATCTCACTGAAGCATCCCCCTTAGACAGTTGAACAACAAATTGGAAAAATGATTTGGCAACATGAATATCAAATTGCAAAAATGCAGGTCCAAGGGAAACCAGAACAGCTTCAAAAATATGACTCTGCAGTTCTGTTGATTTCAAATTAGGAGGTGACGATACAATGCATAAAATAAAGTTCATGGTTGACTCTCTGAGAGAGACGGAACTTCCTTTTGCACTATTTACTCCACCTGAAGCTTCTGTTACACAACCTAACAGCCTCTTCTCCAACCAATTGGAGAGCAAAAGCAAGTCCATGCCAAGAAACTTGTTTTGGATCTTCTGTTTAAGATCAGGAAACTGCTCTCCAGTTAACAGATCAACAAAAAAGTTAAGAACCTTTATGTTAACTGTTTCAGAGTAACAATTATGTAGAGAGTCAATTAGAACCAGTAGATTGCCATGCTGCACACCAAATAGCTCCTTCACCTGCTCGGGGACATCTCCTATACCAAGATAGAATTTAAAATAATCAACCTTTGCAGGGCCTTTCCTTAGGCTATCCATTGTATCAATAGCTTTGGTAATTATGCACTCATGGATAGTGCTGTCACTTACTCCTCTGGCATTGATATCCCTTAAAAATCCTTCTAGGTGCTCTAATAGAATTAAATTGGCACAGTCTGATACTCCCAAACCTACACTCAAGCTATCATATATGGTTTCACATTTCCCATGAATGCTTTCAAAAATCCTATCAGACTTGATTGTCACTACCATATCAAGAATTTGATGGAGCACTTCATTCTCCAAGCAGACATTTCCTATCATATCTTTCATTTTAAGCAGACCAACCAGAATAGAAATGATCCCTCTAATGTTAAGAATGCAAGAAAGGAGAACACCACTGGAAGTCCGAAGATTCAGTGGGAAACCATGCAGCATACATTGCCAGGAGGCCCTACACAAAATTCCTGAAGCTCTTTTGTCAATAAAAGCGTCAAACTTAGCCAAGGGGTCAATAACAGACTCCAGATGGAACGAATAAGTTCCAGTCTTTCCTAGCTCATCCTGAAGACATTTGTCAAATCCTGAATGCTTAAAAAGCAACAGTGGTGAAAACCCATCGGCATCCTTCTGGCTATTTCCAAAGGTAGCCACAAAAGCTTTCTGATAAGCCAGTAAATAACTGTTCAGCAAAGATGAAAATGTCTTCAACAAAATCGAAACTTGATCAGCGTTCATTAAAGAGGCAATCAGACCTTCAGCAACAGCAATATACTCATTGTCCTTGGACATGTTCTCTATCCAGTCTGAACCCACTCCTGGGACTTTATTCTTCATGCCATACCTCGAGATCCCAACATCAAGTAAGGTGAGTGCCAAAGACAGCCATCTTGCATTTCTCAAGAAACCCCAGCCTACTTCCTCAGTGTGCTCAGATAAGTGCTGAAGCAGCTGAACAACTTGAGAATTAGTTTTCACATCAACAGCAGCCTGATGACCTAGAATTGAATGGCTGAAGAAAAAGAAGCTTTCCATGTCAGAAACGTCAAAAGTCTGTGGATTGCTACATGAAGGAAGCTGATGTTCCTTTGAAGTACCGAGAGTCGGAAAATCCCAACAAAGTATGAAAATGTATCTTTCAACAATAAGATCCTCCATCGCTGCAGCCTGTTTGCCTTTCCACAACCCCAGAATTGACGAAATGGTTGAACAGATCTCGTACCAGTTCAAGCATAAGGAGTCAACATCCACACGATCTAGGTACTGCGAAGCAGGGAAGGCAGATGTATCAATCAGTTGATGAATCAAGGGATTGATGTCAGACTCTTCTTCAACTGATGCACTCATTACATTCTTAAATACCACTGAGACCCAAGATGACAAATGATCGTTCACCCCAAGCTGTGAACTGGAGTACGGAGCCTCCCTCAACTTGGACCGCATATGTACAAGCAAGGACGAAGGACAAGTCTCTGGGTAAAATATCATATGGCGAAGCACTAAAATCAACCTTGAAACCAGTAGAGCCCAGCAAGACAAATGCGTACTGTTAAAACCCGAAGTTGGAGCACCAACTGCTCTAAGAGCAGAAAATATTAATTTCACCTGTGATGTTTTTTCTTCTTCGGACGATAAGTGAAATGCCATAAGAAGAATCTCAATATGAAATGCACACGGAAGGGCGTCAAGAAGTTCCTTCAAGGTAGGGGATTTTAACGAAACAGTTTTGGTCTTCTCAACAATAAAATCAACAAACCCCCTAAAAATTTGGGTTCTCAACCGGCTACCAGACAAACCCACCCTACAGAAGAGGGTGTGCGCTAGCAGGGTAAGGGTCTGATTATTGTAAACAAAAATATCATTCTCAACATTCAAAATCTTCTCAACAAAGTACTCTTCCAGTGACTCAGTTAATGCATGGTGTGAGATCAGGTCTTGCAACAAATCAAAACAAAGTTCATGGGTATGCCCAATCTTTTTCTCTTCATGTGAAAGGGAATAGCACTCAAGACTCCTATCCTCAGGATATCCCTGGCCGTGGAGTAAGGACAGAAATATATCAATATGGCTTCTGCTAAGCTTCACACGGCCATCCTCAAAAACAGACGGATGCCATTCAGGAGAGAAGACGAACCCTTTAAGAAACCTCAACAGCTCCGTAGCAGCTTCCATTGGCATATTACTCTGGCTAGAGCTAGAATTAACCACTGGTGGCTGATCATAACCGTCTGTAGACCCACGACCACTCTCAGAGAAAAGGTCTCCAAAAAGGGCTTCATCTTCATGGCACACCACATTTTCTAATTCGGAGCTGCAAGTAGTTTTTGCACAACTAGAATATGACCTCTCCACTTTTGGTCTCAGTTTTACTCCCTCAGAATGAAGGAAAAATATAAGATGCATCAGATCGTCCATCCACTGCTTTGAGGAAGGGAATATTATTTGCACCAGATGTTCAAATGTGTAACTTTGGAGTAAAGGAATTTTCTCAGAATGAACAAGGCACGAAGGAGAATCAAGAAAATTGACGCTACTTCCAGTAAGCTCTGTGTCTAACTCCTTCCAATTGATAGCCCGACTAGTCTGCCTCTTAAGGTCATGAATGAGCCTCAATATGTGGACAACAACACGAGGAAAATAAGCTAGTGGGGGCTTCAGGTTAGCAGCAGTCTTGTTATATCTCCATACAGAAGCATCTAAATTGTCTAGTATGGAAGCTACCACACAGACTTGGACATTCAAGAAAACACCGCTGTTGCAGAAAGTAACCCGGACAAGTTCAAGAAAGTCTTCCAATATCAACAGATTGAGGCTCTCAAAACTACCTTCGACTGCAACATGGCTATTTACAAACTCGAAGCAATGTCTAAACAACCCAGGCACTGCATCAGCAAAAGAAGCAACTGCTTGCAACAATGACGCATCATGTTCAATATATGGGATGTCCTTTGTGAGACTTCGAAGTAGCTTTATAATCCTCAAACTGAAAGACAGCCTCTTACAGATGTATGGCCCAGCAATCTTCTCATCAAACATATCTGGGAGCACAATGTGCTCCTTGCAGAGCAAAATCAAACGTTGAATGCACCCTGCGTGAACAGCTGCCCAATGCTGGGATAGAAAAACTAATTTGTTGAAATCCTGGTGGAATGCAGGGCCACCAAACCCAGTGGTCTGCTTATCTGATTGTATGCACTCAGAAGCTAAAGACATAAACAGGCGATCCACTGGTTTCTCTGCCCTTGAGCAATTGACACCTTCTCAGACACACAAAAAGCTATTATCAGTACGAAGCAAACCATGAGGGAACAACAGTAGAAGATATCAATTCTTATGAGCAAAACTATTACCTTGAGGACCACACTTAATGTAGTTGTCAAGATCATTCCCACAAGAACTATGGGTAACAGATGGCAACAAGTCCACCAGGCTATCTACCGAGCAAGGTTGCAGCGCATCAGGCGTTTTATCCATTGTATTAATCAATGCCATCTCCAAAAGCTGCACCATATTATTCTGCAAAACCAAACAAAGGTTGAATTATAAACAAAAATTTGAGCCATTATTCATTCCCTCCCCAAAAGTGCATGAACACTATTAACTTGAGGACCACACTTGTGGAAAACACAGAAACCAACACAACAAAAAAGTAACTCATACATAAATTCACAAGGATCAGGATAGAGGACCCAGAAAAAAAAAATTAAAAAGTCACTCCCTCTCTCTCCTCCGTTGATACAAGACACAGTCAGTGTTAATGTTATTGATTTTCATCTATTAGACATGATAGTTGTAGGCCTCTAAGCACATGACAGCAAAGCGCACAATATTAGAGCCACAGAGTGCCTCGACACTGGAGTGGTTGAAAGATAATTAGAATAGACTGTGTCAAGGGGTAAAGGAGGTGCCTGACTTGAATACTTAATATTTATGGAAAACGGACCCAAAATCTTACAATTTTTTAAAATGAGGCAGAGTGCCAACGCAAGCAGCAGTTCACACACACACACACACACTATATATATATATATACAGGCCCCTTACCAAGAGGTGTCCCCATTTTTGTGAACACACACACACTATATATATATATATATATATATATATATATACAGGCCCCTTACCAAGAGGGATCCCCATTTTTCTAAAAAAATGGGGACACCCTCTTGACCGTTGGATTGGCTTTAATGAAATTGTGTGGTTGAGATTAAAACACAGGCTAAACAATCTCAACCACACAATTTCATTAAAGTCAAATCCAACGGTCAAGAGGGTGTCCCCATTTTTTTTAAAAAATGGGGATGCCTCTTGTGAAAGGATTCCTATATATATATATATATATATATATATATATATTGTCCGTCTTTCATTGTGTCGTCGCTCTAATACATTTATTTGTTTGCAACTTTGCATAAAATAAAAAAAAACAGCACACATCACATCTGAAATTACTTGCAAATTCCAGTTGATGGTAAAAGCAATATCCAATTACTAGTATTGTGCCTAAACGAAAAAACATGGAGCTCAGCACTCATAAAATGCGCCAACCAATCAGAAAAGACACAATGAATTCAATAATTATACTGCGCTATTAAAAAGGTTGATCCCCACGATCAGAGTTGATTTAACAACTACGAAAACCAAGTAGTGTGCTTTCTATCACCAACAATCATACAAACTGATATTAGAGAATAATAGCAAAATGTGCATGACTAATTCACAGGTCCTCAAAACAATAACCGTAAACAAACACACAAAACAGTCGCCTTTCAAATGATTAACGCAGGTGCGCAAAAATAATAACATTCAAACTAAACGAGTCATCGGAACTTGATATGGAAAGTAGAACTAACTAACCTGAATGGTCATATCTTCGCTGCTAAATTCTGATCTTTCCAAATAACATACAGCAAATTCCAACGACTGTTGCACAATAGCAACAATTACCGCATCCGCTTGCTCCACTGTACACGCAATCACAACCAAATTAAGTACATTTATTACCTCAACACTCCATTAACGCTTCAAAATTGCAATCCTTGATATTTAGAAGCAATAAAAACTACAAATACATATAAAATAGCTGCAACTTAGAATTAAGCACTCCGAATTCGATATCGTCTACTTCTATATTAACAAGAAAGCATCAATATTCAGAAAACAAACAAAAGGCAACTAATTTCACGTAGAAGAAGATGAAGGGAAGCTCATGTACCGGACAGAGATCGAGAGGAGGAAGCGACGGCGTAGGAAATCGAATACACGGCTTGAATTTGAGAATCGGTCCATGAATGGAGCCCTAGCTTGCCGTCTCCGGCGGCCTCAACGCCACGTTTTAGAATCGGGAGAAGGTTCTCGAGTCCCGGTCTGATCGAGGCGGGGGAGGAGCGCAGCCTCTGCAGGAGATCAGTGGACGAGATGGGCTTGCCGTCGGAGTAGATAGACTCGGCGAGTCTGGCGAAGGTCTCGGCCATGGCGAGCGAGACGATCGGGTGAAAGGTTCAGTGCATCGGAGAGAGAGAGAGAGGAAGGAGGAGGAGGAGCAAGACTATTTGGGGGGGTCGGAAGTAGAGAGAGGTAAGGAAAATGAAATGGGTTCAGAGGAAAGATACCAATGTTTTTAAGGCGGTGTAGTGGAAGTCTAGTGACGAATTAGTATAAAAGCAAAAGAAATTAACTTGCTTTCTACTATTTAAAACAAACAACGACAAAAGAACAAAAGCTTTGCTTTTTTCCCAAGCAAAAGTGATTCTTAGGGATGTTTTATTATTTCTCTTTTTTAAAAGGGGACAAGATGGTTATTTCGTTATCGTAGTCTATTATTTGGAGTTGTAAGATTTACAGAGATATTTTAGCTTCTTTTTTTATCACTATCGTATGATTCACTACTATTAGAAATCGAATTCATGACTTGCTTTGTGAAATACGAGCTTGGAATTCGTCACATAGATATTTATTTTCTTTATCTTTGAGTAGGGAATTGGAATTCACACATAAAGAAAGTAGCACTGTGCTAAAAGTCGATACTTCTTGGTGTTCTTTAAACTTTGTGAATGGTGCACTTTGCGTGTGTAATTTAATGACTATCGTGTTAAAAGGAGAGTATACAAACGACCGAAGAGAGCAAAGCATATGAAAAGTTGTAGCCCATTATACAATGTTAATGAAATTGACCTTTACTATTAAGATGGTCTATAGAATTGAAAATCAATTAATGTAGTCCTTGAAAATAGGTATTGTAACTTGTAAATCAATGTGGTCATTCCGTCACATTTCTGTTAACAATTTCGTTAAATGCTAATGTGGCACATAAATGGGTCTCATAAGTCATATTTCTCACAAATGGTCCTTGAAATTGACCTTGCGACATCAAAATAGTCCCTCAAATTGACATGCGGCATCAAATGGTTCCTGAAATTGAAAATCGATCAATGTAGTCTTGCAAGTAAGTGTCACAATCAATGTAGTTCTTGCGTCACAATTATGTCAAAAAAATTGTTATGTGCTGATGTGACACATAAATAGATCACAGAAGTCTAATTAAATTTGAAAAAAATACAAATAGGTTTAATATACTTTAATAGTTAATAAAAAGTTGTGAACCCAAAAACCCAGTCCTGCAATCACCTCTCATCTCAGTTCACATTCCCCTACCTCCTTCATTGTCTATTCTCTAAAAAAAAATCTCAATACACCAATTTTTACACTCCTACTATAAGAAAAAAATTCTATTGTGCAAAAAAGTAATTTAGACAATTTTATTATAAAACTCACATCAGCACATAACTAATTTTTTTACAAAATTATGGCAGAATGATCATATTGATTAGCGACACCTATTTTCAAGGACTACATTCATCGATTTTCAATTTTAGGGATCATCTTGATGGTGTGGGTCAATTTCAATGACCATTTGTGATAAAAAAATAATAATAATAAAAAACCGTAAATATTGTGGGGCCCATTTATGTGTCACATCAGTACTTAACGGAATTTTTAACATAATTGTGACGGAATGACCACATTGATTTGTGACACCTATTTTCAATGGCCATATTGATTGAGGATAAATTTCATAGACCATCTTGATAATGAGTATAAATTTCATGGATTATTTGTGATAAAAACCCTTTAATTTTTTAACAGTTTTGGTTTATATGTATGCAAGTATTGTATAACACTACCATAATATAATGGAGGGGGAATTTGTAATTTGAATAAAGAATAACCAATTACCTAGAATTTAACATATCATTTTGTTATTCATCGTCTATCCACGGCGGACGCCCGGTAGGCCTAGTGTCTCGCTTTATATATCTACTAACACATTATTTTAAAATTCGACTTAGTTACTACAAGTTCACACAGTATACAACATAGTTATGGTTTCAATCTTTACAGAGTTTTGTACATATTTATTCGGAACTGTGGATTTTGGTTCTCATATTAATTGCTGGATATTTATTAGTAAATTAACTCTTTGATTCAATGCCATTTCTTTTCTTGTAGTTTCGAATTTCCCTAAATCATATTGACAGAAAAGAAAATTATTGAATATATTAATTTGATTTTGATTGGTACTTTTTATTATAAAAATATTATTTTTATCACATATTTGTATTGGTGGACCTCACTTCTATTAGAGAGATGATACAAATGTCCTATATAAACTGTGACAAGTGTAGCACTATTCTTTCACTAAGTTTTTCAAGCTAATAAATTACACTTATGATAAGGGTATCTCGCACTCCCCTTTTTAGTCTATACACTCTTCTCAATTTTTTGTTTCTAAAACTTTTGAATTGTCACTTACGTACTACGGTCTAGTGGTATTCCTCTTCACTTGTAAGTGAGAGATCTTAAGTTTGATTCTCACCAAAGGCGAATCGAACCACATTATTATGGTCAGGACCGTCTCTGAGATTTTGGGGGCATGTGCGAAATTTACAAAAGCGCCCCTTGTGGATGCAAATATCTTCCTCCTTGTTCTTAGACAAAATTGCACCTACAAAACAAATAACACCTTAGGTCAAGGCCAAGAGCCTCATGCGGCCATGATGAATGGGGGGAGCTTTGGCCAAAGAACCTCTGATGCCAAAGTTAGAATTTTGAGGGAAAAATGTCTGGAGAATTTAGAGAATTTAGTAAGAGAATTGAAATTGAGTTTTTGAGAGAATGAGGTAGTATTTATAAGGGGTGTGGCCGGCCCCTTTAGGAGGAGGAGGACCGGCCACTTGGTTGGTATTTTGGATGAGGTTCATGATTTGTAGCTAATTAGGAATAATTGAATAATAAATCAATTAATTAGCTAATTAATAGAATAATTTCATAATTAATTAGCTAATTAATATAATAAAAGAGGAATGATTTGGGAGTTATCTTGTGGACAGAATTTGATGAGGATGAATGAAATAGGTTCTGAAATGTTACCTATTTTGGGCACTTTTGACTTGGTTGAGGGACGATTGCCCACTGCTCGCGCGTAGGAATCCCGGTGTGCCTCGAGAGTAATTTTGTTATTTTAACCCAAAAATTCACGTGTCGCCTTGTGATTATTCTTGGCTCCACACCCCCTCCTTAAGATAAGTCTTAAAAAATGTAGGATAATGTATTGACTCTAGAAAACAATCACTTAAATCAAAACAAAGTCTAGCACTCACTGATTGCAAGTTTAAAAATGTCATTAATAATAAGTAAAAGAGCTACAAACATAACGTTCACTACATAATCTAAAGCAATTCAATCTTGTTAGATCTCACATCGCCCAGGGGAGTGGTTCATCTATGCCTTATATGTACATTCCCACCTCCATATAGTACGAGGCCTTTTGGGAGCTCACTGGCTTCGGATTTCGTAGGAACTCCGAAGTCAAGCGAGTTCGCGCAGAGAGCAATCCCATGATAGGTGACTCACTGGGAAGTTCTCATGTGAGTTCCCAGAAACAAAACCGTGAGG
The DNA here is from genome assembly GCA_036320875.1 of Cotoneaster glaucophyllus. Classification (NCBI taxonomy): domain Eukaryota; kingdom Viridiplantae; phylum Streptophyta; class Magnoliopsida; order Rosales; family Rosaceae; genus Cotoneaster; species Cotoneaster glaucophyllus. Next base: position 2,534,062 of record CM070068.1, on the reverse strand, counting down.
GCGTGGTCGGGGCCCAAAGCGGACAATATCGTGTTGCGGCGGAGTCAAGCTCGGGATGTGGTGGAGCCTGGGTCAGGATGTAACAATTTGGTATCAGAGCCAATCCCTGGCCGGAAGTGTGTCGACGAGGACGTTGGGCCCCTAAGGAGGGTGGATTGTTAGATCCCACATCGCCCATGGGAGTGAATCCTCTATGCCTTATATGTACATTCCCACCTCTATATAGCACGAGGCTTTTTGGGAGCTCATTGGCTTCGGATTTCGTAGGAACTCCGAAGTTAAGCGAGTTCGCACGAGAGCAATCCCAGGATGGGTGACCCACTGGGAAGTTCTTGTGTGAGTTCCCAGAAACAAAACCGTGAGGGCATGGTCGAGGCCCAAAGCGGACAATATCGTGTTGCGGCGGAGTCAAGCCCGGGATGTGGTGGAGCCCGGGTCAGGATGTAACAAATCTTAAACAACCAAACAAGAAAACAAACTTCAGAAACTCTAACTTTAAAGTTTCACTTGAATATGTAACATTATTATATAATAATATTGAAAAAATACCGTCTTTTATGGTGTATTATTGGCACTCAAAATATCTTATTGTACTCTAAATTTTTGTATTTAGAAAGAAAAAAATTACCCTTATAAGGAGTGTAAGATGAGATTTTAAAATGCTAACAAAATCAATTTTTGAATATAGAACATTATTTCATAACAAAAGCAATTTTAAATATAGAATATTAGGTGACAAAAATTTTGGGGGCCCCTTCAAATTTGGGGCCCTGTGCGACTGCACCTTTCGCATCCTCTCAATGCCCCTCTGATTATGGCAAGTCCATTGTAAGGCTTAGCACACTCTTCACCTCTTAACGTATATACTATCATTTGTCAAAAAAAAAAAAAAACAAAACAAAACTTTTGAATTGAATAAATGAAAGGAGAACTAAGGATAAAAAACAAGAAAAATACAAATGAGAAAACAAACTAGTTTATATAGGAGAAAAACTAGTGTAAGGGCACTCGAACCACACCATCCATAGAACAACTCTCACAAACAAAGTAAAGCCCATAGTATTTTAATTCCACCCAACCGCACATCGATCTTACCTAGTATGAGAGTTGCTCTTGTTTGGCATCGTGTGAAGTTTCCCTCATTTTCATTAAAGAGTCTTCTTAAGAAGGTGCAAGTTGGATAACGATGACAACTCACACATAGCAACACGTTCTAAGAGACACTCAACGTGGATGAATATTATTGTGGAAAGAAAAAAGTGTTTCCTTTCATTTTCATTCATTATGCATTCATTGTTTTGTGCATCCTCTACAAGAGATCGATAATCGAACTCAGGATGTCATAGAAATGGTGAATAGTTCAAATACTATTTCAATGTTTCAATACTAATGACACTATTTTCAAATTTATTTACACCAACTTGCTCCTATTTTGGGAAATACCGTGTGATTAGGAAAATATTTTTTCATATATGGACATGAATATTCTTTTGGATAAAAATGTATATATGGTGTAAGTTGGCAACCGTTTCTAAATTAGAACTTTTACCAAATCACTTCCTCATTCCATACACAAACAAACAGATTAATTGGTTGGAATTTATCAATTAATTGGTTTGGAATTTATCAATTAATTTGTTTGGAATTTATAAAACCTACTTTTTTTTCTTTTCTAGTTTGTACTTATAATTTATTTTTTAATTCTACAAGACAGAATTTAGTTATCAAAATCTAAGAGCGTATGGGTGAGAATCTGTAATTTATTAAGTAACCTATTCTCTCGTTGGGATTTCCGAATGCACTTTTTGCTAAAGCAAATGGCATCAATTGAATTCTGTGGATCTCTTCTTCACTTTTCACTCCTTCCTATACTCTCACTCTCTTTATATATATACAACTTTCTCTGTCCTCTAGTCTTCACCGCCAACCAATATTTGTGAGAGAGAGAGACATAGCTAGGCAGCAAGATCGGCCTCTAAAATATAGAGTAAAAAAAATGGCTTCTTCAAATCCTCTTGAGCTTACATTGAGTCTTAAGTTGGCAAATATTGAAAATGTTTCAAAAAAATTGTCTGTTTTAAATGAGCATATTCAAAAACATCAAGAAGAGCTTTGTAAATTAGAGGCGTTTAGAACTGAGATGCCTCACTCTGTGCTCTCTTGTCGGACGGTGAGCACGTTATCTGTTTGTTCCTAAATTTACACATCCGGGTGACCCTAATTTATTTTTTTCCTATTTATCTTTAAGAATATAGTTGAACGGTTTGATATATGTTAAATTGATTACCTCTCATAGATTTATTTTGATTTATTTATTTGTTTGTTTTTGCCTCAGTGTATCATACTGTGAGAGTCGGAATCTGCACTAAATTTTATACATGCAGCCAGCCCTTATTTCGTTGTTTTTTTTCTTCACTATTTCTCTTTACGGAATTAGTTGAAAGGTTTGATATAAGTAAAGTTACCTCTAACGGGTTTACTTGATTTTATTTTATTTTTATTGATTTTTGTTGTTGTTGTGATCATATAGCTGTACAAGTCCTCAAGAATGAGATTTCAGAACTCTCCGATCATCAATCTGAACGCCGGAGTGCGTTCAGAAAATACAAGAGCTCATCTCCCCCGTTCAACCCTAAGCTATATGGCATAGATACTACTGATCACGAGCAGGTAAACAAGGTGATATAGACATGCAAAAGTTCATCAATAACTTCATTTTTAATTGGTCATGTGCTTTTTCATAGATTACAATGTATCTAACAATTTAGCTCATTTTAATTATTTTGTATAAGGTGATGACTTTCCAATGTTCCCAATCATGTAGTCGGATGGGAATGATGGTGAACAAAGAGCCGACAAGCCCTACGCCGTTCCCATGCGATTTGAACATGGCGGCCGACGATTTTGAGCTAGAGTCAAAACCACAGGCACAACCGGAGTCCCAGCCACAGCCACAGCTTCCACTGCCACTAGCGCTGCCAAACTTGAAGAACAAAAGGAGGAGCTGGACGCCGGAGCTCCACGCTAGGTTTCTGGAGGCCATGAGTTTACTTGGAGGTCCTCAAGGTGAGGCAAATGAGTTGTGACAATATATTCATAGAATTAGTTGAGTCATATTTTATGGTGGGATATGATATCTAGGACTGCAGGTTTTTGGCTTGATGCTAATATGTAGTTTGTTATGTGCTTATTGTTGAGCAGAGGCTACTCCAAAGCAGATACAAGCTGTCATGCAGGTCGATGGGCTAACCCACGACCAAGTCAAGAGTCATCTGCAGGTTGGTTTGAAACCTTGAATACATAAATACTCTTGTTTTTGTTTTAATGCAAGCCGTATTTAGGAGATGGAGCTTCGAACACAAGACTTCGGATGTAAGATAACCAGTAGTTCTTAAGCACTAGAGTCTTGGATTCCAATTGTCATTCTCCTTAACTCATTTTCTTAGTAATTTTAGTGCAATTTATTAATAAACTTATTCCTATATATTGCATAGAAATACAAGCGATAAAATGGTATGTGATAATTTGTTCGAAATGCTATATACGTGATAGGAATAGCAAATTGAAGCGAAGCTTAATTGGCATAATTTATTAATAAACTTTTAGGCTCAATATGACCCATTATTATTAACATCATCAATATTGTCTTCAACTTAACCACTTATTATTAAAAGCTTCGATGATATTATGAATGAAATCTTCCATAAATAAATGGTATATTTTGTTACGTGGGTCTAATTCTCCATCATTTATGTTAGCTTTGCAGCCTTTGCTAAGCGTATAAGCTCAAGAAACTCGTTAGAACTACAAAAAATCCATATTGGTTATGGTTGCACGTACATGTATGATAGGACGTCAAATATATTTGCAGCAGCACCCAATACCTTTGAGTTATTACAAAAGAGACCCAGATAAAACTTTAACTTGCCGGATGAAACAATGCCAGCGCAAACAATACCAAACTAGGCTATTTACGCCTATGGTCCCCAAATCACATGAAGTTTGTCGTCTACCTATATTATATCAGGTGGATTAGTAACGTTACGTCGCCCCATAAAAATTTCTCCTAACTTTGATCTCCTTGATGCGGTGCTGCATCTGATGGAAAATATATATCCTCTTTGTGGGTTTTGCAGAAGTACAGACTTAACAACCGAGGAGTCCAACCGGCGCCCTCTGCCACGAGTGGCCAAAGGGCACCCCATTTCTACAGGGACTATTGGCAGCAACAACAGCAGCTCGATGCAAGCAACGGTGGAGTAAGAGTTGGAGTTGGGTATTCAAACGGTGGCGGTAGAAGCAGGGACATTTCAAACAAGAAAGCAAAGGCAAGTCGGTAATTATGTGGTGATAGATGATCTGCCGGCATATTTATATTTTGTTGGTATGCCCAAGAAGGTCTTTCTATTTTGGTCAATTGTACTCTTTATTTGGGAAGTGATGTAGTATTTAAAATGCAAACAGTTCAACATTTCAACATTTATATACTCTTGTTATGCATGAGACCGTGATTTGTAGTTAAGGATGAGATGTCATGTTTATTTACTCGTTTATCTTTATTTTTACAAATTCATATAGGTGCCATGTTAGAAATTGCATTTAAAAAAAAATTGGTAAAAGGTAGAGCCATGGTGGTAATACATATTGGACAATACTTGGGTCCTCACCGGGGAGGACCCAATGTACTGATTTTACCATTGAAAAAGTGACACTTGTCCATTTTTTTCCTATCTCATATTTTTTTATTCTATTTCAGATATTGGTGGGTCTTTTTAATGACACATGGTTTGATTTGATTGGATTAAATGATAAATTCAGTACATTGGGTCCTCCCCGGTGAGGACCCAAGTATTGTCCATACATATTCCCCTAGCCACCATGGCTCTATCTTTTACCATAGTAATGGCATATAAAATAATTCCACACGAGAAGATGACATAAATTCTCAGCATACCGAATATATATTATTTTTTAGACGTATTGGAAACTATATCGAATCATTAATCTTGGCAACCGCATTCAGTCAATGCTAATGTAGGCTGCCCATAAATTTCATAAGTAGAAAGAAGTGAAAGCTATTACAATGATGTCCTATCTAAAGAAGGGAAGACAAAAAAATGAAGTGACCAGCAGCAAAGAGTGCTTTTTTGTTGACCACTAGCAGTTCGAGTGTTAAGAGGTACTGTATACTGATTCAACTACTGGTGTGTAAAGTTTCCTAAAAACGAAAGTGTCTGCAAACCTGGGTTTAACGAAGTGGGTTAGAGCAGAGTACTTCACCATCTGTTGAAGTAAGTTTCTTAATTATTGTAACAAATTAATATATGTATATATAAGGCACCAGCCAAGTAAAATAAGGCACCAGCCGACTTTGAGAGAAAAACAAAAAACTCCCGAGCAATTCACCCAGCCTAAAGCAGAGCACTTTGCTTTCTCCTCTCTGCCTATGTCAGATCAGTTCATCGACTAGTCGGACATCCCCGGTTTTCAGATTTTTGTCTTTCATTTTCATTCCATGAAATCAATCAATATAACCAATCAAAAGCTAATAGTTTAACACCATATGCACCCAAGTTCGAATCCCCTCTCCGAATTTGTTGTAAAAAACAAGTGTCTAGAAAATTAAGAGCAATCATACCAAGCAATTTGGAACCTATATAAAGCTTGTGATGAAAACTAAGAGGATCAAAACCGAAAATAAAATAATTGTCATGTGATTCTTACGATGTGATCTTGGCAATGGCATTCTGTTTAGGAAGTTAACGAAGTGGCTCTCCAAATCCTCATCTGAAATTTTTGAAGAACCTCATCAACTTATTCTTCTCCATAAGGGTTAGCCTCCTTTAAATATTGCTAGTCGAGAGTCTGGAAAATTCCCCAACTCCCCGACATCGTCGTCAAAAATGGAGTTTACGTCAATGCTTGTGAAATCCACATAGTTTGATATACCTGATTTCGTCAGAAGGTCTATGGCTTTGTCTGCACGAAACAAAACCCTAGGGCCGCTAAGGTAATGCGAAGTCTTTTGGCGTCATGTTGTGCAAGGACTTGAGGGGCATAGGTGACGGCGTCTCAATGTTAGACCGTCGTCGTTATGGAGTTTATTCGTAGCTTTTGGGGAAGGGTTGCAAGAATCCGTTAAGATTTCCTTCCTTTGCAAGGAAGGTTCCAGATAGAGAGAACTGACTTGCAGACTACAAATTTGCTTGAAGTTGGACTAACAAGTGTGTCTGAGCACGCTGATTTTCATCATACAAACCAAACCAACGACAACAAATTCATACAAGAATTAAAACTTAATGTTAAATTGTTAATAGTATTTGCGAAAATATAAGAATAAAATGTACTGATTAAGTTAAAATCATAGAAGGTGGCTCAGATTATGGTGATTTTTCTCACCATAGTGGAGAATGATTTTGTGCAAGCAATCCAAAACCCTAAACCCTAGTTACAAAATTATTCTCCGAAACCCTAAACACTAAACCCTAAGCTTTTATCACCTACTTGGTCGAAATAGGAGTTGAAGTCGATCGAACTCGAACTCGAATGAAACAGAAAGGTATGTGATACGGCTCGTCGTGCTCGACGTCCACCTCTATGACTGTGAATTGCAGAAGCAGCGAGTTAACTCGCTATGAGCCCGAAAAAGATGACCTAATTCTGACGTCGTCGTTCCGTACAGATATTTGCCTTCTTTTAATTTGCTGAAATGGTTCATTTCATTGGTCTTTTAACTGGTTCTCTCTAAGAGCAGTTCCACCGTGGGCTATTGCCTGATGGACTGGCTCTCAAACATGGCAAGATAGCCCGAGTGGGGAGGTTCAGCGTGTGCTGGCGATGGAGCCCGAGCCCGGCAGGAGTTGCTAGCCCGAGAGCCCGAAGGCTGACGTCTGGGCGACGCCAGCCACGTTTTATATATTTTTTGCATCAGGCGCATGCGCTTCAAGCGTGCGTGGGCGCACGTCGTCCGACACAAATTCAAAGTTGGGGCCCGCGGCGCTTTTCTGAGATGTTACCGTTGGGGAGGCCATGTGGCTTCCCCACGTCCGTTGGATTTCAACGGCTATATTTTATGGACCGTTGGATTTCCAACGGTAAATTTTTTATTAAAAGCTTATTTAATTTAAGTCGTTGGATCTGAGATCAATGGTCCACGTTATTCGCCTTTATAAATTAAAAAAAAACAGTTTAAAATGCAGAAATCTTACCGTTGTGCCACGTGGCACAATCTGGAGTGTTGGAATTCAATTTTTTTTTAATCTAACGGTAGAGATTAATTAGGTGAATAAAAATTTAAAAAAAATGTAAAAAATTAATAAAAATTCGAAAAAAAATTTGAAAAAAAGAAAGATTTTACTTTTCTATAAATACCTTCTCATTATCTTCTACCTTACACCACAATTTCATATTTTCTCAACTACTTTCAACCACATTCCTATCTTTCTCCCAAAGTTTCAATCCAATTTTTTTTTCCAACAAAATGACTACTGATGCAGGTACAAATTGGACGCTTATTGAAGATGTTGCGTTGTGTACTAATTGGGTTGAAGTTACTCATGATCCGATTACGGGTAATGAGATGCAGTTGCGAGAAATGTGGAGTCTTATTCATACCAATTTTCGTGGGAAAAGAACCAAAGAATCGATGTCCAGTCATTGGAAAATACTTAGTCAGTCGGAAATCTATCCTCAATGATCTGAAAAAGTAACGACACGTGGCACGACAACATTGGATAAAAATCTTATCAAAATTCATCACCAATAATTGTCTTTTCGGATAATGACACGTGGCGCAACGAGAACGATTAAAAATCTTATCTGAAATTACAAATAAAATTATTTTGTATTATTTTATAAATAAAAAATACTAATATTTTTTTGCCTATTGTCAAGGCTATTCAGTGTAGGAGTGGAGATGCAAAAGGTAGTTACTGTTCATTAAGGGCAGTTACTGTTAACTGAATGAATTAAATAGTGAATAGCCCTGGAAGGCTTTAGCAACGGTGGAATTGCTCTAAGGGGCCCATATAGAAAAGCATGACCAACGCACTTCAGTTTTCTCTAGGGGGGGGCCATATAATATTCAATAATAACCCCATATAATAACATTTTTCACGAATTAATCATATATGTTATTAACTAATGGATGATGCTACCTACAAACCCCTGTACTTCTCACATAACCTCTTAATTTTTGACAATCGGATCAAATGAATTGAAGAAGAACAAAAGACAAAAATCAACAAGAAGTGTGTGGGAGGTAAAAATGGATGTTTAGAATAATCAAATCGTATTGTATCGCTGTACTCATATTTGTCTATGAACTATACGAATTAATCACTTCACACGCAATACCTTAAGCTTCCTTATTTTATGAATGAAACGACTGCTATGTATATGCAGTTATGCACCCTACTCTTGCTGGCTGAAAGCTTTCTTTCATTTGTTTTCCTTATCCTTAGTTTGTTTTGAAGAAGCTCAGGCAACCTCAAATGGGTCGATTTTTATTCTTCGTTTGGAGAGTAGTTGAAATGCATCCAATTCAAAATTTAAGATATTTTTTTCTCTCAAAATTAGTGATAGTTTTGTATATGTATAGGGCTATGATTTTCAGTTAAATTCTTTTTACATATAAGGAGTCGAATAATTTTATAAAAATAGTAGCGCAAAATCACATAATAAATAGGGATTCTTTACAAAGTAAATAAAAGTCTGTCAGATGAAAGGAACCCATAGCCTTATTCCAAGTACAATAATTTTGTGTCCACCACATGCTCCTTATTACAAAAGCACAAACATACAATGATACAAAACCCTACTATATAAAACATATATCCTTCTGATAATTGCACAACCAACCATACAGTATTTTTTACATAATTAAAACCTTAAACCAACATGTAAAACACATTATTTGGAAAATTAATAATACCTGATTCATAGTTAAATATATTAATTACTTTAAATCAAGGTGAAGTACTTTGTTTTGAAGAAGATGCTGGGGGAATTCCGGGGATCCGAGGCACAGGTGGGAGTGGGAAGGGGAGTGGAGGGAGGAATGGGATGATTGGTGGTGGTGGTGACGGCGATGGAGTCAAACCAGGTACAGGTGGCAGGTTGGGAATTGGCAGGTTGGGAATCAATGGTGCTGGACCTGCTGGTGGAGAACCGGGAAGAGGGGGCAAATTAGGGATTAATGGAGCTGGTGGGGGCTGAAATGGATTAGGGATAAGTGGAGGGGGCTGAAATGGATTAGGGATAATTGGTGGAAATAAAGGTGGAAATATAGTATCTGGATGCGCTACTTCTTTATTATCACCTAGTTGCTCATTCTTTGAAGTTTTGGAGTTGGAGGACACAGATGAAGTTTTTCCAGCAACAGGGGGCGAACCTGGAATTCCAGGAAGTCCTGGGAGTCCTGGGACACCAATTGGGATGGGAGGGAGAGGAGGGAGTTGTGGCAGTGGTGGAAGATAAGGGATCCTAGGGACGGGAGGTAGATCAGGAATTGTGGGGTTCACTTGAGAGGGTGATGGGAATTCCAGCTCATCAGTATGAGGGACTGAGAACTTCTGGGAATTTAATTTCTTGGAATTCCGAATGCTGGGTTTCTGGTTGCATAAGGTGGGTTGTTTGAGAGGCTTGAAGGTGAAGAAACCAGCAGAGAAGATGTGAGTCCCTTGCTTTCTTGCCTTGAGGTGTAAGGAAGAGGAGGTAGCTGATGAGGCCACAGCACAGTAGGGTTCACTGCTGCTGATTAGTTTCACTGAGCATCCTTCAATTTTCTCGACATGTTTGCTCACCGAGAATGGCAGAAGGACTTTGAATTGTCCATGGCTATTTGTTTTCACTTGTGCCTTGAAACTTTGTTCTGTTGAACTCCCATCTTTGCATTCCACACCAACAGAAGCCCCTGCACAAGAACCCCATAAGGTTATTGATATTATCGAAAATGCATCCACAACATTTCGATACGTATATTATTGGACTCACAATGAAATCGCCACGTTACTGATGACATATTTACTGGACGACAATGATATCGACATATACAAATGAAATATGCTCCATCTTTTCTTTAAGAGAAATAACATATGTTGGAAGGAAATTGTAATCGAAAGCAGAATCCTACCGCCACGGAGAGATTTTGTTGTAATTGATTTATGTTATTTACTATTCATAGTTGTGTAGTTGACTCATAGGAAGTATCTGTATAAAGGTTTTACAATCAGCAGTAATGAAATTATTCTGGCCAATTCTATTTCTCAGTCATTTTATTAGATTTTACATTTCGCCTTTTGTACGCCTTTGTTTATTTCTTTCTTTGATTAATTCAAATTTTAAGATCAAAAATAAAAATGAGAGTATGCACAAGAAAAGAAGCGCCGGGCGTACGGAAATCATTGAGTTGACGTTTGTTCTAGAGCCGGACTACTAAATAAAAAGAAATTTGATTAAGAATGTCTTGAAAATTTGACATGAATTTATTACCTGAAATGAAATGGCTGGTATGTGAGAAATCCTCTTGGAAACATGTGTCACAGTAGACAGTGCCTACAACAACCGCAGAAGGATGGTTCTTCTCATGGCTAGCCTCTGAAGGAGCATGAAATGTGAGAGTAGCAACCAGAAAGATAACTGTAAGAAACCAAGACATGGTTTTAGAGCCTATCTATCCCCCCTCTGAGAAGTTCTGATATTCTCGACTCTAAAAATAAGTTGACATAGGCTGCCTTTTATATCAATCGCTGAGAGCTTATAACTGATATAAATATTCTCTGTAGGATACTAGGATTACACTTTATTAGGCATAAAAAAAGATATGCTCGCCTCTTTATTACAATTCACGACACATAAGCAAAATTAACTCATCAAATTAATTGTGATTGGAAGATAAAAAAGAAACGACTATTTTCAAATTTTATAGCTCGGGTTCCTTCGAGATTCATTATTTCACTCATGGAAAAACAGTCAACTGCAAACTAGAAGAAGTAAATGTAGCTAGGTTCCGTTTCCTACCACCAAACCATACAAGAAAAAAAGGTAATGGTGGGGAAGTAAGAAAAGATGCCTCTAATTTTTGTTTTGCTGGTGTTTTGTTTATTTTATATTTATTGAGGTTGTTTCTTTGTGGTGTACGAATGCCAAACAGAATAGTTGGGTCCCCGTTGGTTCACGAGATAAGTAGAGTGGCCACAAATTTCATTAGTCTAAAGCTGTACACTATCAACAACAACAACAACCGCAGGTTGCTGCATGTATTCATTCATGTTTTATCTTCACACAGAAACAAATGATGCATGGGAGCCTACTATATTGGTTAGAAACAGGTAGATAAATCGGTATATATGACATTCTTGTGAGATTATATATAATCCGTGTAGTCGAGGATATCTCTCTTTGTATCTATCATGTACACACAAATGATTAGCTTCTATTGTATTGGCTAGAAACATATCGATATATATGATGTGGTCGAGAGATCTATAAGTAACTAGAAATATCTTAACTCTAGCTCTTAGACTTGACAAGAATTGTAGATACAAAGAGATATATTGGCGATTGTCTCACATGACATCATTAATACATGTGAAAAGAAAAAAAACAGCTGTAGCTCACCAAAAAAAAAATGGCGACTTTCCATGGTGTCAGAATATGGTATTTGAGCAGGGAATAAGATCTTATCATGACAATTTTTTAGAAGTTCATGTTTGTCATCTTTTCTTTCTTCTCTTGGTTTGTACTACATCTACATCTGTGTATTACTATTTTGTTGTTGGGATTCATCTTTAACGATAAGAAAAACTGAATCATTAGCATCATGATTTGAATTTGCTTTAAATTATCACCAGCAATTGATAAAGCAATAGCAAAAAGGCAGAAACTTCGACTAATCTGATGATGTGTATAACATCCAAATTAGGGTTTCTCTGTACACTCATGTGTTGGTGTTGCACCCAGATTCCTCTTGTATCAACACATTCTTTTCCTTCCCACAGTCTGTTTATTTTGTCCTTAATTCAGTTTCCTGCTTTGTGAGGAAACCTAGGGCTACTTCCACGATTCTCATTTTCCAATAACTGCTTGGAAGTTTGGTGAAAAACATCGGTGTCACTGGAAATATATCCTCGTTTTGAAATATATTACTCATTACGTGCTAACTACAATCGTATGTGTCACACTCATAACATAAATGATATACTTTGTGACATGCAAGAATTCCAGGCGCAAACTCCGGAATATTACTGTTAAATGGATCCTGCACTGGAATTGACAGATTGTCTCGCACAGAGTTTTGCATTGAGCTGCTAACAAACCCACAAACTTGCACCGTTTCCTTCTTTGTCCGTCCTACAGTTTTTGACAATGTAGGGCGGTTCTTGAAGGTCCCAGGTATATCTATGACAACCACATGCCTCTCCGTCCCCACTGCTATCTTGTGATAACAATGTTTTTCTTTTAGACAGTGAAAATTCGGTGGCAATTCAGTCGTGTTCGTGTCAATTCACAAATTGATCAAGTCGATATAAAAAACAATAATATAATAACACAATAATTCTTAATATTCATAGAATGAAAATAGAAGTTTTCATTTTATTAATATAATAGAATATAAATAATGTAAATATTTATCTATTAATGTGTTGTGTTCGAAATTGTCACCGATTAAAACGAAAGAGATAATGCATGTTGAAGGAAAAGGATCCTCGCCGGATCATTTTCCAAGGGATCCTAGGGATCCCGCAATCGTGTCTGTTCATCGTACATCGTGCGGTCAGTTTTCGTTAGGTACTATTTCTATTTGAATCTTAAATTTTGAACGGACATAATTGTAGGATCCTTAAGATCATTAGGAAAAGGATCCGGCGAGAATTCTTAGGAAAAGGATCCGGGATGACACGTCTTTTGGAACCCGTGAATGACAGGGAATGCGACAGAACCATCTTTTTCTTTAACTTCAACATGGGACAAGGATCATGTGTTCTCACGGGCGAGTTTAAGCCTTGTGGGGGAATGAGGTGGGCTGAGGTTCAAGGACTTTTTCATACATACGTATCTCCAATCTCCAAATGGTGTCAAACTTGAAACATATAAGATAAGATTGATTATTATGTTTTATTTATCTTTGCATTGGGTGGTCTACTATTATTGGAACCATCATCAATATGTCACACTTTGACATGGCATTTTCTCATTCTATACCACTAGATTCGACCTATCAAGAATAAAAAACGAGAGCTGTTATTAACCCTTTTTATTATAATTGTTATGGACTATTCATAATAATGACGAGAAGTGCATGAAAGGATATTTTTTGGATGCGGATAACAAATCACTTGAAAGATATTAGACACAGTACCCATAGCTTTAAGATACCGTTTGGTACGCAGACGGGACGGGACGAGACGGATGATGTAAATATTGAAAAAGATAAGGGGAAATTTTGTCTTAAAATGTTATAAATTTGTGTTCCACAGATGTGGAACGGGTTGTTCTAGGGGAGAGAGGTGGAACGAAAAATCAGCCAAATTTCGTCTCATGGGACAACCCGTTCCACGGTTTTTTGGCGTACCAAACGCAAGACAGAACTCCTCGTCCCGTTCCTTCCCGTCCCGTCCCACGTACCAAACGCACGCTAAGTGCACCAGAGTAGTAATCAAGTAGATGAAAGTACAGAATATGTTTCTTTAAACCGAACCTCGATGCAACATTCATCAAAGCGATACGGCCATCTCTCTTCGATCATTCTATTCGTGCTTGAAAAACGACCGCATTCAATTCGGCATTCCAACATACAGTGTATGGCAGCAATTTTCATCCGTACAATAATGTAACATCTACATGTGATGTTTCATCATATGAAGTTGTCAATTTCTGAAACAGGAAGACAGTTGGACTGAAGTGATATTATGCCAAGCAGAAGCCATCCCCTTCGTTCAATAGAGCACCAAGTCATACATTCACACTGCATGTTAAACCTCTACAATTTAAATCACTCTCCTCTCCCAAAAAAAAAAAAAAAAAAAAAAAAAACCAAGCTGTGAAGTTTATGATACAACACATCCTTGTCTTTCTATACAAACCTTAATCAGGAAAGAAAAAAAAACAGACAAAAAATTCTGGTCTGCCGGTATAACAAACTTCAAATCGACGAAGATCAGGACCTGTTCCTCCCGCCGGCTACCCTCCTCCGCTTTTCTCTCCTCAAATCGGAATGTAGAAGTGATATGACATCCGAAGTATATGACTCCACTTGCTAACTGTACCCCGTACACGTATTGCCTCAGGCAAGGATGCAGGTTGGTTATGTAAGTATTTTGTACGGTCATTCACGTGGCAAATTTGATCTGGGAAGACCAGGAAGATCCAGAGAAAATCTTGCTTGCTGAGTACTCAAATTATATTCACAAGTGCTCCTGATCATAAAATGCAAGGAGCTGCTTCACATGATTATGCCAAGCAGCAACGTTTAATCCATCGACTAGGACCCAGTCAACAACAGTTGCTGCTGGTTGCTCCCACCATTCGTCAAGCTGCAAAAACATATTGCGGTTGACAATTAAAGAGGGCAAAATAAACTTATACTCCTATGGTAGAAAGATACTCTCTATACAACCATACAAATGCAGACTAACTCTACTTAAGCTCCATTTCCGTTATTTACCCCAAATTTGGGACTCATGTAAAAGAAGATAAATTAATTCCAGTAACATGTGTGCACGGTCACATGCATGCATGCAGGTAAACAGGCAATGTAATGGCAGATGATTCAGTTTTCGGTGGTCACTCACCAACCCCCTAACATAGTTGCAATCTTCCAAGCACTTCTGAGCACTCAAAATTGCAGACTTAAGTTCGGGCAACCATTTCTCCATGACGGTTTTCTCTTGCTCAGCAGCCACATTTAAGCAATAACTCGTTGTCCTGCAGAGTAGTCGACAAGAATTAAGTGCATGTTAATCTGAAAATTGAGTCAGAGATCTACAATGCATATTAATAAACATCGCATATTAATATGTAGAACGAATTTAACATAGCATCAGAGTTATACATCCTGAGTTTTGGCAAAAGATTAGAACAAATTGCAATCCATAATGTATTTAGAATCTGGCTGAAAAAAAAGTCATAATCTCCAAAGAAAGAAGAAAGCAGTTTCTGGTATTTTTCCTCATTTCACAATCCTCAAAATGGAATTCAAGTTTATATTATTTGACCGAGTCTGCTTACTGAAACTTTGGGATTTGGAAGATTACATAACCTAGATTCCTGTAAAAACAAGGCAACATGAAGTTTTACCTTTCATATTCTTGTTGAGCTCTATAGGCATGGTTCAACAACACATGACCACTTTGAACAAGATCCTGTCGTGTATGAACCAAATTGATTGCCTTTGCCAAGTCCTCCAACACAGTAGCCTCAGAACCACGAAGTTTCAAACAGAATTCCAGGGACTCTAGGATTGATGCTAAGGCAGCATCTGAACCCTCCAAACCTGTTTACCAGGTAAATGTATGTTTGTATTTATACGAGATTAAAAAATAAAATGAACTGAAAGCAACTATCAAGCAGACTCACAAACAATAAGATTAAACAAAATAGCACACGAGAACATGCATATGGTAGCATTCGTGAAACTCAGGCTAGGCATCCTTAAGCTTAAGGAGCAAATTCACAAGCCAAAATGATTATATTTATTTTACTATAGGTACAAGTGACGTGTAGATATTGAGAGAGCACGGAATCAACAGAGCACCATTTAATCAGAGTTCTATTTTTCATGTTCCAAACAAAACTCCTTCGTACCTAAGTTCAGGAAAGAATAGCAACTGAAGATTATTTCTTATCCTGATTCCTTATATAAGATTTACACACACACACACCCCCCAACACAAAAACGGGTGAGAGATAACTTATTCATAGTGTCCAGCCTACTGGGGCTTAAGATTATTCAAAACAAGATCCTTGCAGGCTGTCATGTAACAGCACCTCCATACTCACCAGCATAAAATCTAACCGTCCAGTGAGTTTTACCAATTTATTGAAAGGCTGATGCATTTTGTTTTTCTTTGTAAGTGCGATTGAGAAACCATAACACACTCAACTCAAAAAAGAAGGCAAAAGAGACAATTCTGTTGCCAAGCCTTGGATAAATGGAGAGGAAGTATTTCTTCCAAAACCAAGCCTAAAACGGATGCAGTGGCCTCTAATCTTAGGCATTCCTATACTGTCGTAGCAGATGAATGAAGACTCACCACCAGGATATTGAAGGGCAGCAGATATGCGACATATGGATGGTATTGCTGATGGATCCCTAGCACCTGCTTTTGCAGTTAATATAGCAGCATTTTTTTCTGCAGCAGCAACAGCTTCAGGTCCAGTAGACCCATTTGCACCCATGGACTCCAATAGTGCCTGATACAAAAGTAATTAGTGGTTACATCATTACATACACAGATTATAGAAGGTGGACAACAAAAGAAAGATTTGTATTTACTAGCCAAACAACAATAGAAAAAACTTCAAGATAATCATAATATTACACAAACTACAGAAGTCACAAAATTTGAAATCATACAGAGATTACAGACCGATTATCATTAGTCCCTAATAATTCTGATAATGGTCATAAGAAACAGAATTATTGATTTTTACCATTTCTATAAGTAACAGACAGATTCAGCAATAAAACAATCATTCGCCAATTTAAAAATAAAGAGTTATACTTAGAAGAATAACAATTCTTTAATAAAGATAAAGCCACAAATTTACTCAACAAACCTGTGGAGTTGCTGGAAGCATGTAGAGGCTATTATCAGGACTTTGGTCAAAAGCAGAAACTTCTCTTTCAATAAGATCTTTTGCACTATTTGAAAGATCCATAACTATTGTGCATGCTGGAATAATAGTGCTTGATGCATACTCCCGCGCGGATAATGGCTGCTGATTCCAGAACGCAGCGGCATCCTACCAAGTACCAAGTTGACAAAAATAACATTAGAATATATTCCTGACGGAGAACAAAAAGAGATAGAGAAGCATTATCCTAGCTGCCTCTATTGAAATATTCTACCATATGATACGAATAACATATGAAAACTATGCAATTGGTGATATATGAAGTGGCTAGCAAATTGGCACTAACAAAGCTGAGATACTTACCATGTTAACTTTTAGTAATGAAGTATATATGATTTCAAGTTCTGATCTGCGGGAGTCAAATTCTTCAATCTTCTTCCACTTCTTTTTCAAAGAATCTTCAGCTTCTTTCCTTTCCGCGCATAATTTATTTAAGCGTTGTATTTCAGACATCAGCGTATTCAAGCTAGCCCTCAAGCCAGCAACTTCTCTTTCTTTGGCCCAAACCTCCAGCTACACAAAGAAAAGGGAAGACTGTAAAAACAACAGATGATAACAAAGTGCGGACTAAAAGTACGCTGGTATAGAGTATACAACTATCAAAAGGATCAAAAGACTGAAACTATTCAAACCTGTCACCCATGGTGCTATTTCCACCCAAACTATCAGTAATTAATACATTTAATATGCAAGGAAGATTTACCTCAAGTTGCCTAAGACTGCCCACATTTTGTGATGTTCCTGAAGAAACTACATCACTATCACCATGCAAGCGTTTTATAAGTTTTTGACACAAATCCCTAGCTTCTGCAGCTTTGTTCAGTGCATCTTCAGTAGCCAAAAATTGTTGAACATGTGCTTTCTGTGAACAATATATTCCAAATAACAAGTTAAACTCTTGAAACAATGCACAATTCAGAAAACAAAACAAAAGCAGAAATGTAAGGGTAAAATAGAACCAAACAATTCTTTCGTTTAAACAATATGGTTGTTTATGAAATTATGGATTAGGCCAACTATTCTTTGTAGGGGGAAAGAATTTAAAGCAAGAGTAGGAGCAATGTATCCATGTTGTGGAAATAAGAATGTTAAGATGGATGATACAAGTGAAAAGAAGAAAATATAATTAAATATTAATGTAAAGGCTACCATCTAGTAAAAGAATATAACCTGTCTTTCAAGAAGTTGAGTTCCTCTAGAAGGTGCATCAACTCCTATCTTTCCATTACCATAAAGTTGATAGTGTAATGGTGAACTCACATCAGGAGAAGAAACATCGATAACTCGGTTGTTCTCATACTTGTACCTGATTAAGGAATTTATGAGACATTAGCCAAGAATACAGAGAAGAAATGAGAATTCAGACACAGAAATGATCAAATTTGAAAAAGGTACACAATTATTATTTAAATCAAGCAGCTGGATGATGTAGACTTTTAAACACCTAAAAATAGAGATTCAAAAGACCCAAATTAAGTTACTCACAAGCACGCAAATCAATAATAGTATAGATATGCAAGCATGAGACTGTATCCACAAGGATTACTTTAAAACCAATTTACCAGTTAATTACGCCACACTTAATTTAAGAACGAAAGTTGATTGATTTGAAAGAATAGATTAAAGAAAACTTCTTTTAATTGAATATCCTTGCAAAGACTAAGGATAAATGTTAAGTATTAACAAAAAGAGGGGGGAGGACGGGGAGACCATATTATCGCCAATCTTTGGCTCAGTTACTATTAAAAAAATACAAAGAAGGTATATTGTAGTTGAACAGCCTTGTCTGTAGAAGCTAAGGCAAAGAGAAAAGTGAATAAACTCCTCGTATCCAACAGGACTGACAAGGAAGTGTTTACCTTAAAGTTTCTGCATCAGCTCTAACATCAATTTTCTCTATCTCTCTGGAAATTAGAGATATCAACCGTGACGTGTATGAAGTAATTGCCTGAAGCAATTGAGGAGGATTCTTCAATCCATTCACTATTGCAGCTCTAACCTCATCAGGTAATTCCCCATCAAAATCAAAACCTAACTTGGCTGCTTCTAACTGAGGATTCAAATGAATACCACTTCCTTCATATGCGGGAAAAGAACTGCGAATTTTTTCAATCATATGTGCTGCAAGAGATTCACAGGCCTTTCGGATGTTTCTTTCCCGAGTGGTTTCGATAAGAAGCACATCATCTGCTGCTTTACTGCCCTTAAGAGTTGAATAAACAGCTTCCTTTTCACTGTTTGAACCAAAGCTGTTAAGCAATTCAAGAGATGAATCAACACCTGACCTTTGAGCATCCCTTGCTTGATTAACATAATAACGAAGACGTTTATGATACTCTGCAAATATCTTTTCCGCTTCATCACACTGTTGATAGTAAGCCTCCAACATTACTTGCTTATGCCTGCATCAAGATCAAGGATATATCAACATAGCCTGCAATCCGCATTGAATAACTTGAAATACTATCCTGTGGCTGTGAATATCATTTGAATTTACACGGCCTTCCAAAAAAGGGGTTATTTTTTGTTGTGTGGATCAATGAACTAAACACAAATTTTCAAACAACAAGACTATTCTCAAATAAACCTTGCAAAGAGGAATAGCATCGTGTTTCCTCTCTAAATAATCTACATAGCTCATTTCATTCTTAAATATGATGATAATGACATACAATGATAAATTTAACGCTACAAAACAAGTTTTCAACCCAACCAAATCATGTACTGGAGTATGCAAATCTTTAAAAAAAGCTCAAACCTTTTTTTAGAGCGTTCATCAAGCATCCTCTTCCGTTCAGCCTCAGCCCTCGAAACTTCCAACATTCTGGCCTTCAAATCCTTCCTCTGTCTCTTCACAATGTTCCTCAATTTCTCCACCTCCTTTACCGCCAAGTCCCTCTCTTGCAGCGCGGCCTCCCTGGTCTCTGCCGCACTCGCAGCCTCCCCAAGTTTCTCCTTTCTCCTACCCCCTTTACTCCTCGTGCCCTCCTCCTTCCCCGCCTTTGCCAATGCGCCACCGTCCCCTCCACCGCCGCCACCACCATGAACCGTTATATTCCTCCGAATATTCTTCACCGTATTCTCAGACTTCACGCGGGTAATCAAGAAGTTCCAAATGGGTATCATATTCCCACGGCAAATCTTCCTCAGCGAGTCGATCGAGGGCAACTGCGATTTGCTAGAAGCAGCATTGTACGGACCCAAAGGCCGGTACCCCATTTCCTTCTGAAGCCATTGCAATATCGCCTCCGGCTGAGCCGCAGAGCTCTGCGCCGATCCCTGCATTCTTCCGTACAAAACCTAGACTCTCACGTCTCCACAAAGAACAAACGTTTCGAGAACTAAATCACCATCTGCGGCGAACATCCAAAAACCCTAATTCGTGCAGTGGTGAACTGAAATTGGAACTAAATCACTTCAAACGCCTCACACTGACACCGCTATCAGAGTCGGGAGAGTGCGAAGCGGAGCGGATTGAGGGCAATGGAGGTCTCCGCGATTGCTTTTGAGAATTAGGGTTTGGAATTTGGGGGAAAATGTTGGAGAGGGAGAAGTAGATCTGAGACGTCGCCGGCGAAGAGCTATAGCTTCAACGGTAATTTGATGTATTTAAGCAACTGAGACGACAAGTAGTGTAAATTTTGTTTGATTCAAATTAACATTTACGACAAGGCGTACGGTGGCCATCCCAATTTGTTAACCTTTTTAATTTAGTTATTCAATTTAATGCTTCACACGACATATGTTGACGTGTGATTTTGACTTTTCACGTTATCTCTTAATTCTCACACATTTTTTTGTATTTTTTTTGTTAATTTTTAATTTATTTAAATCGTTATTTATATTTTTCAATTTATTCGATTCGACAATTAAAAATTGAGATAAGTGTTTAGAAGAAAAAAAATGTGCGTGGATGGCACCACCATTTTAATACACACTTTTTCTCTTTGTTTTGGACTGCGCTATTGGTGTTTTAGAGTTAAATTTGATTTCCACAATTTTTTTGTTTTTTATCTTGGCTATTCATTTTCTATACCACTTAACGCAATGTAATACATGTTATTGAAGAAAAATTATACATTTTAATCATTGAATTTGAAATTGTTATCTCTCAAAATAATCATTTTCTTTATTTTATAGAAGAGGGAACTTAAACTTGAAACCTCAACTGTAAACACCCAAAAGTACGTGTGTTTTTTTTTTTTTTTTAAAAAACTTGTAAAGGTGAATTGGGTTAACTTAGATGGTTAAGTGCTGTTAGAAAAAAAAAATAATAAAGAGTGGAGATGTGAAT
Source organism: Cotoneaster glaucophyllus (assembly GCA_036320875.1). Lineage (NCBI taxonomy): Eukaryota > Viridiplantae > Streptophyta > Magnoliopsida > Rosales > Rosaceae > Cotoneaster > Cotoneaster glaucophyllus. The sequence continues at coordinate 2,512,911 of CM070068.1, read as the reverse complement.
TAGGAAGTGGAAAGACTTTTCTTTCCTCTGGGCTTTCGGTGCACACGTTCCAAGTTAACAGAGGGTGAGAAATCACTAGGTGAACACGTGTATGGGAAGTTGATTCATCTTCCTCCAGTCGGTGTTTGGGTTCTGGAAAAGGCAGATAAGAAGGACTACTTTGGGAATTTCTCTTTGGGGTGTCGATGGAAGGAAGGACTGCCTGAGTAAATACCCGAGGGAATCCCAAATTGATTTCAACTCTGTGGTCATCACTTCGACCACTGCAAAATGAAGGTTAGAATTCCAAACCTTTCTTACAGATTAATAACCTTCTTCTAGCTGGAATTTCATGATATTAATCTTGGAAAAATTCATGTTTGAAGTGTTTGAGGATGAATTGAGTTTTGGAAGTTCCAAGGTTGGTTGTGCATCATAGTTGAAGAGGATCAAGGTAAATTTTATTTGAATTGGAGTTTTGGAACTCAATTATGCATGGATTGTTAGATAGCCTCTGTTCTATGATTTAAGATAAACTTCTTGGAGAAAGCTTAACTAAATTGGAGTTGGGATTGAGAATTAGATTGTTATCTTGGGAAATTAGTCAGGCACGGTGCACATGAATATGAAATATGTTAGTTTCTGCAGTACATGTGAAATTTATGTATTGATAAATTCTGTGTCAGATTAGGCACTTTCTTACAGGGCAATAACAAGTGGTAAAGAGTGGGAATTGTGGAGGAAATTGGTACCTAAAGCTTGGAAAACAGGTAGGGGGACTCACACCCTGGTTAGTGGATTTCAGTTTATATATATATAGCATGTAAGTAAGTTTTGATTGCAAACTAAATGTTGATTTGTGTTGGGATTAGAAATGCATGCTGAGGAAGTAGAGTTGATTGTTATATTTTTTTTTTCTTCTAGCATGTATTCATATTGTTGTTCTGATTGTGATGACAACCTGAGAGTGAAGGGGGCTGTGTGACCACCCTGGGCTTCGATCCCCTAAACCTCCGGAGGGTCTTGTGTATGTAACAACCACTTGTACCGTTAACCATGTGGGGAGGGTACCTGAGGTTAAGTGGTTCAGATTGAAAGTGGACACTCTCACTACCTTTCTTGTGTTGATTTAGACTGTGAATGTAGTAGAATTTGGTAGTTGGCTGCGTGTTCGGTTGTCAGAACAAGAAGAGGGCAGAACTTTCACTATAGTTAGTATTGACATGAAATAAGTTTAACTTCTGTGTGAGTGTCTTGCTGTGCAGATTTTGTGTAACTCTTCCACGTGGTACCATATGTATTCGAGTCTTAAAACCTAGCTAGGGTGCCTCCCGAGGGGGGGCAAATGATTTATAGTGATGCTCACCCCTACATTTTCAGGTATTGTGCGAGAAACAATGGAAGAATTGGACTGAGGTGTGCTGTGGTAGCTTGTCGACTTCCAAGGTTTTTGAATTAGAAAATAAGTTTTGACTTGTACATATAAACTTCCTGGTTACTTTGAAAAGCAGCCTGTATATTTTCTTTTTGCTTTGTGTACATACTTATGTCGAACCTATCAGTTCTGGGCTTTGTAAAATGACTAACTTTTGGGATTTCTATCATGGAAGGTTGTTTATGAAAATGTTGAAATGTTTAATTCTGTTTGTCTTATTTTTTTTTCTTTCAAAAGCCTTACGGTCTAAAGGATATATGGGCGATGTGTGATCTGTGAAAGGAGCATACATTCTCCATATCTTTTCTTTTAGTTCGTGGCGCTGTTACGATTCCTTCGGGTCGTTACATCAACGGCAACAATAAATGTTCTCAACAATTTTTTTTTTATATTACTAAACTGAAAAACAAACAAAAGTTTGAAAATCACTACAATTCAGTGACTACAGATAAATATAAGTATGTACGGAGATCGAAAAAATATATATATATATATATATAAATCACTTCTTTCGAATCAACTATTCTTTTTATAAAAGTAAGAAATCAAGTGCATAAGTGAGGAATTCTCAACCAAAAGCTCCTTACTACTAACCCCAAAAAATAATAAAAAATTTGAATTTGGTGAGTGGTGTTTGTCAAGATAAATATGTCCAGCAATAAGGCCATTCTGTAGGAAGAATGGCATGCAGTGCCGACACTTTGATGAGGAGCAAATTGCTAATCTCTTTATTATATATTTTTCTTATGATATTGAAAAACGAAGGTCGAACTCAATACCTCGAGTGCAAGGTGCATGTTTCTTATTTGGAATGGGAAATTTGTGAATTAGAAAATACAAAATAACGAATATATTGAATAAGAATGAAATCAACTATTTTTTATGATCAAACCTATTTCCTAATTTTTCAGGTATTAGGTTGTAAGTGGTAGTGTGGGAAATACGTATTTTATGATTTCATATGTCTCATGTGTAAGAAATTAGGAATCAGAATAATTCCAATCCTCTACTTAAAGAATGAGTGTGAGAGAGAAAATAATGATTCTAACTCTCGACTTCTCACTTTTACTAGCATATAAGAAATAAGAAAAAAGTAAATCTGAATCAAATCTCTTTTTTTTCGTTACCAATAAAATTGCTCTCGTACCGTCGAGGTTTCCCAAAAAAAAAAAAAAAAAAAAAAGTTTTAATCAAATGCCTTCAAAAAACAAGAATTGGAACAACTAAGGAGAGTGGGTAATCTAATTTTCATTTTTTACTTCATCGTTTCTAAGTTCCTTAGGTATGTTTTGGGTGAAGAGCTTTCAAATTCTCAAGGACTCATATATAGTGACGAAAAAATAAATCACAAAAAGTTTGATAGGAGGCATTATAAATGACCACATAACATTATAAAATGCATGATATACAGATCTACAAATGACTACTTGAAAGGAATCATTTACAAATCTCTATCAATTTTTCCCTATTTTTATGATTAATTTTGTTCCAAATTCTCTTATCTAACTTTTTGTGATCAATTTTTTCTTCATTTGACCTAACGACCTTGTAATTTGGTGCTCCTTACCCAAACATACCCTATGTTCTTACCTTGTCAATTTTTTTTGTAAATGATAAGTGAACATGTTATTAGTAAATAAAAAAAATTAATAAGCAAGGATAGTGTTATAAAGTATTCACACACCCAGTTTTACTTCTTATACACTTATGTTAATTTGTTATCATTGATCTTTTCTAAGTGTTTCGGTTCAATAGCTGAAAATTAATAAGAATATAGAAGAAATAGAAATAAATGTGGATAATGACGATGATAATTAAGGTTCTACAAATACGTATATAAAATCACTAAACCATTTATTTTATATTTTTTTGGGAGGAGAATTATTTACTTTACATTTAGTTTGGGAATGGGACATCATCATTAAAGTTAAAAGGGAAAGATTAAAGGAGGTGACTTTAAAATTCCGCGCATTCATAGCTCCCATCACCCGAAAATCCAAAATCCAAGTACAAATCCAACACAATTTTGACAAATTCGAAAACCCAATTTCTTAACCCACTCACCCAAATTTAGCACCCGATTTTCGAATTTTCTTATTTATCCAATCATCCGATTCCTAATTCTACTGAATTTTCCGATTCCTTGGTGCACCTGTCTCTGTCCACCCACCAAGATCAATCTCCATCTCTCTCCTTCCACTTCCTTCCCACCTCTCTCAGGTACTTTTTAATTTGAAAATCTATGTATCTGTAATTTTGTTTCTGAAATTTATTTGCTTTCTGCAGTGTTTTGAATCTTCTGATTACTTCAGGATTGAATTGTATCTGCAAAACGAGTTTGATTTTTTATTTATTTGCTTTCTTGTTCTGGTGATCGGTTTTATTCCATGAACATTCTGATTGCTGCAAATTTGAATTTTGCAATTGGGTTATGTCTTTTGAACCTTTTGGATGTTCCAAGATTTGATTTTTGCAAAGGGGTCTGTCTAATTACATTGGTTTATCTGTTTTCCAGGTTGATCTTCCTATTAATCCTTTTATGTTTGAAAAATTAGGATAGCTGCGTGTTTTCCTTTCCCAAATTATGGTGTTTTAGTTTTTAAAATGTTTTGGATTAACTGACTTGACCTTCACTTTTCTGTGAATTTTTCTGTTGGTTGATATGCCTTTCTTCCTCACCATACCAGAGGAAGGGTGAGGAACAAAAAGATGGTTGCTTTCTTAATAGATGTGGGGGATTTATATCTAAAAATATCTCTTTGGTGTGACTTTATGATCTTAAGTAACTTCTGAAATTTTCTATGTTTCCTTATTTTTCAAGTCATGGTATTATATAGCTGCATTTGGTTAGGTGCTACGATCTTTCGCAGGAAACATGACGGTGACAAATTGATTTACTTTAAATGTATGAACTCTCTGTACCACTAAACTGATCAACATGGATTGATTATGTTTTGCGCTTTAGTTAATTTGGCTAGTGAATTTGTTTAGATAGCTCTCTTCAGTTGTACCGTTTTCTCTTGTCGATATTGTTGTTCAAAACTTGAACATTACTGTATTCTATTTCGCAGGTGAAGAATATAACCGTAAGTTATACCAAAACCAGAAAAGGCATCCGACATTGTTAAATAGAAGAGGGAGGGTACCAGTCCGCAGAGGCAGTGGGACTTCTGCGAGCTTTGTGTCCTCTCTCGTACTTGTCAAAGTACAGTTATTGCTCCTAGCACTCTTTTGATTAATGCACAAGTGGAGCTTCATTGGTTTCAGTCGATGAGAGTGTGGAATTGTTGCGGAGATTTGTTTTGAAGCTGGCACAATGGGTTCTGTTTGTTGTTGTTTGAATTCTGAGGATTTAGAAGATTATGTGAATCCGAACAGTTCTGCATATAGGGACTGTGCCTGTCTTAGTTGCTTTCTTCAGAACTTTCTAAATGTGGTATGCCTTTGTCATCCTCATTACTGAACTAATTCTTCTTTTTTCTTGTCCTTATGTATTTTCTGAGTTCCATATGTTTAGAATGCATAATACATTCGACATTAGTTTTTTTATTTATCTATAATTATGCTGGAGACGGTGCTGCTTTAGTGTCCTCGCTTATCTGCTATTGCATTTGCAACCCTGTGAGTATTTTGCTGGAACAAATGAAAAGCTGTTTTTCTAGTTTACTTTTGACTATCAATTAGGCAGGTGCTCACTGTTTAGAAGTTTTGAAACTTAAAAAAACTGAAATTGATGATTATTCAGATATTAATATTGATGATAAAAACTTTCTTCAAGATGGAAGTATAACCCGTTATCTTCTCTAATTTTGCAGTATACATCACTATTCAGAAGAGAGGAAGTGCATTCGATCCCCTCATCCATTCAGGGGGCTGCATCAATGAATTCCTCAGCATCACTTGACAACTCCTTATCTGACATGTATCGTTCGCCTCCAAGGCCCTTGCCTTATGATGCTGACCCCAGATACATTCGCTTGCAGCGGGATGGGTTGATTTCTAGGCGGGAGAAGGGATCAAGTCACTCTCATGAGGAGGCTGAACCTCTAAGAAGTGATACTGATGCAGATTCTGAAAGTTTGAGTGCAGGAGAAAAATGGAATGGCTCTGCTTGTGAAGATGGGTCAAAAGAACATCGTTCCAAGTCCTCAATGAAGTTCTCATCGGCCAAAGCTACAACTGGAATTGGGAACTTCTATTCATCATCAGAGGACGAGGATGTTTGTCCAACATGTCTTGAAGGTAATTTTTCTTTGACTGGTGTTTGTCCTTCTTCCTCAATCTGTAGTAGCAGAGTTTCTTCATGTTGACTTTTTGGTGGATCTGATGGTCATTTCCACTTGAAAGTACACAAACATGAATGATGACAGAGTCCTATTTGGACTGTTAATTGCACGTGTTTGCTTACCAAATTGAATCAACTCAATTACATTTGTAAAGGGTACATTTTCATGTTGCCTTTGCTCTGCTCCCCTAGAAATTGCGCTCCTTCAATAAGTTGGTACGAAGCTTGGAAAGAGACTTAAACACACTTAAGTGGATTTGCAATATTTGTTGCAATGTTGATTGGTTTATGATTCTGGAAAGTGTACCCTTATGGTATATAACTTCTGATATATAAATTCTCATGTTTTTTTCTGTTGCCATTTATGCAGAATACACACACGAAAACCCAAAAATAATAACAAAATGCTCTCATCATTTTCACCTTGGTTGTATATATGAATGGATGGAGAGAAGTGAAAGCTGCCCTGTTTGTGGCAAGGTAACATTTTCTTTCATAAAGATGATAATCTGTAGGTTTACGGCTTTTAGTTTTCAACTCCAGTCAAGTATTTGTGTTACTTTTGTTATGTTATCTTATAGAAAATTCCACCATCGCCGATATATTGCTATGCATGTTTTGTATTTTATGACTAGTGGAAAGATAACCGTTCTAATGAATCTACCACATTCAAGTGAAGGTTAGCTTGAGAGGAAACAAATGAAAAAGGTTTGAAAAGTTTTAGTTTTAATAAAAAATCATGTTATAAGTTTTGTTTAATGATTAGTACAAGACCCATATTAAAGTAGTCCAACTAAAAATGACCCAACTATAATAAAGTATGATTTGTCGATTTTACCCCTAACTTTTTTAGGTTGAGTTCCAGATTTTCGTCGTTAATGGAGTTCATCGTTGTTTTGCAGACCACCTTCTTTTTCTTTGAAACAAAAATATAGATCCTCATGCTATTTAATTTATATTTTGTATTATTTCGTTGAAATGTGATCGTCGTTATTACTCAGTGTATTCGAGGTACTATTTTTCAATTTTTCATCGTCATTGGAATTCATCGTTTGTTTCTCCAGAAAATAATTTTGAGATCTGCATGCTATTCAATAATAATGATAGGTCACTATTTCTGGACTGTAAAAATAAACTGTTTTTGGATTTTAAGTAACACTGTTTCGGAATCTAAGTCACTGTTTCTAGAATCTAAGTTACTGTTTCTGGATTTAAATGAAATAGACACACTGTTTCTTAAATGTAAGCTATAAATGAAATAGTGAAATTCACTGTATTTGGATTCAAAGCAAAATAAGCACCCTGTTTCTTAAATATAATCAGCTGATGCATGAAACAAAATAAACAGTCAAAGATTAAAACATAGACTGTTTCTGGAACTAAGTCACTGTTTTTGGAATCTAAGTTACTATTTCTAGAATTTAAGTCACTGTTTCTGGATTTTGGTTCTTTTCTTTCCAAATACAGTGTTTGTTTGTGCACAGAAAAAACAAACACTGTATCTGATTTTTTTTCCAGAAACAGTGGTATGTTTTGGGTTATCCAGAAACAGTTTTATGTTTTGGTTCTTTTTTTTTTCCAGAGACTTTTTCGCTGGTTTCTGCCATTAAACTTCTTTGAACTTGTTTCAGCGTCTTTGTTCTGATGAATGCTTCATTTTTCAACTTTGATTTGAACTTTGATTTGGTTGATTTTGAAATGGGGGAATTCGGTTTGTTAGGAAGACATAAGAGTTATTATGGCGGTTTCGTGCTGGGTTGAGGTTGGTGAAGAGACAAGACAATATCAAATCATTTAGAGGTATTTACGGAAGTGTAGATTTGTAGTGGGTTTGGCTTGTAAGTTTGACCAGTGGACAATAGTTTTGGATGATTTTTTATTAAACTTTGAGCCTTTTGGTTAAATTAACATTTTGGGATGGTTTTTAGTTAAATATTTGTTGACCCAAGCTTTTTTCATTAAAGCTCCCAAAATTAGGAAGTCCATCCGAAAGTTATTTCTCTAAGCTTTTCATCCGATATGACAAATAGTAACAAAGCAGATTGCTTTTCTCCTGCAACCTGTATTTTGACTGTGGATTTATATGTTTGGCTTTGTAGGTGATGGTATTCGATGAAACGACTTAATCGCGATCGAAAAGGTTTGCGTCGTTGATGAATCCAACAACTTCGGAAGAGAGAGAACACTAAGTAAGTGATTTTCATTGCGAATACCACATGTCGAAAAGTGTCAATTGATGGTACATATAAACTTATTTTCTGAGAACTTGTAAGTAAATATTCGTTCCATTTAAGTTCTTGCATTGCTGTGGTCATTGAGCAGTAATTGTCTTCTGTGGAGTCGAAGGTTAAATTATGATTAACTTTTCTCTTCTTTCTCCCTTAATGGTGTCTCTTAAATCTCGCATCAGATTAGAAAGGCTGAACAACATTAGCCTAATTATATATCGGGAACTGTTACTAGCGCTCCAAAATACTTAATGCAGATGAATGTTTTCGTATCGGATAAAATTAAAAGCGGGGTAAATAAGGATACATATTGGGATAGTTATATGCAGAAATATCTGACATGTTATTAGGCCATGTGATTTCGCTCGATTAATAATTGTCATTAACACCACTAATACAACATACAAAATTGTTGAACAAGAGAAAATTGATCAGCATTTAAAACATGTTTCCAAGGTTGCGTGTTAGAGCTACATAGTGAATGCTTCGAGATGTGAAGTTGTATCATTTTGTGGCTGATTCGAAAGCAGCCAGAAAGACCTCAGTTGGCTGAGCACCACTCAATTCTTCCTTTCCAATAATCTGCCCCAAAAATTTAGTCAAATGGTTATCAAACGAGTCATAAATTTTACGGGATGTGAAGTTTTCAACACCCACGACAAAATACAGGATTCCTTTTACTCCAAATACTTCTTGAGCTCTTCCTTTACCTTCATTTTATCATAACAAGCAAAGTCGGCAGAAAATCACAATCGCGTATCTCTCTCATGTCGCAATGGTTTTGTAACGAGAGATATAGGAAGGAAATGATATATCTCTGGTCGTATGATAGAATCTCTCGAAGAACAGACCTCGTTGAGCACATTGCTGGTCATCAAGAAACTCTGCTGCCCTTCTGCATCATTTTCTTCAGCACATTGCAGAGGAAAATCCCTGCAATCAAATTGCAAATACCTTTTACCTCCTAAGTCATAAAGAATAAAAGAAATTTTCTCAAAACTAGGCTTCTACCTGTCCCCAATGTTATTCTCAAAACTAGGCTTCTACCTGTCCCCAATGTGTTCCCCCTCTGTGAAGTATCCAAGACAAATCTCATCCACAAGATCATGTTGCTTATCATGATCTTGTTGCCCGGCAAAATATAGAAGCTTGTGACTCTCGAAAGTATTTCCTCTGCACTTGTTTTAGACGATTCAGATCACTAAAATACAATTTATAGTGTGCTCTTTGAGGGTGTACTTCAAATAAACTAGGGTTCCCTCCTCCCTCTTTTTATATATTTATACATCGAGATTCTCGGTGCATGACTTCTTACATTTGACATACGTGACTTGAACACTTCGGACACATCTTTGCCGAGCTTTTTCGCATAGTACTCTTTCTTGTGAGTGCCTATTTAAGGGGCATCGTGGATCAGAGTTGATACCGACGCCACCGGAGCTCGAACTCATATCGATCGTTACCTGCCACCAGAGCTTTGTCCAGATTTCTTTTAGCCACAAAGCACCACGGACACAGTGTCTGCAACTATATCAACTTCAACAGGCTTTTTCCTTCTAGACATGTTTAATATTTGATTGAAATGTGCATGCAAGAGATGGATCAAACAAATGAATCAAAAGGTACGGAGATTTGATGATGTTTTTGTTTCAAAGTTGTTCATGAAACCTGCCAAGTGGCGTAGTGGGTTTCGGACAACCTTGTGGACTTTCGAACGTTTGCAAGTTCTACAACCTACCACGTAGCTCACATGCCTTTTTGAGTTTTGAGTTTTCACGTAAACAAAATTTTGACCTAGCTAGTCCATTTTGGCATGATGTACTGTTCTCATATGATGAAATGGAAATATAACACCACAAGCGACTTGTAGCTCAAGCGTTTTAAAACATATAATCTTTTGGCGAGCATTTGTGTTCGATTCCTCTTCCTCGAGATCATCTGTATGAAGAAAAAAATGCCCAAATAATGTTTTCAAACGACTTTCAGAGTTTGCCTATTGATATAGATGTGGGCGTTGAAGACTTGCATTTGTCATAATTTTTCTAACAAAAATCAAAATTGTTGAAATTCAAGCATTTTAACCTTACTAGCGACGCGATTCGTGAAAACACCGCGATCTGTAACCAAGAACAAAATAAAGGAAAAAGAGAAAACCCGGTGTCACATGGATAGACATATATAAACAAATGGCCACCATTGGCATTATTACATCATGAGAAGAAAAGAAAAAAGGTTCATGATTCACACTCAAACATGATGAAAATTACTCATATGTATTGAAAATATATTTCCAAGGTTGGATTCTTATTAGAGATGGAGAGCGAAAGCTCGTATATGTAAGGTTGCATCACTTTGTGGCTGCTTCGAAAGCTCTCAAGAACACCTCAGGCGGTTGGCCGCCACTTAACGCAAGCTTTCCATTGTTAAACTGCCAAAAGAACCAAATGATTCATAAGTAGAAGATCTATTAAGCTAATCCAACAAAAGTTCAATATTCATATATGTGAGTTATCATCACTCACCAAAAAATGTGGGACTCCATTGATGTTTCTTGTGTACTTCTCGAGTTCTTCATTGACCTTCATTTTATCATAACAAGCAACATCAGATCTATCGAAAATATAGAAGGTTGTTTCTAATTCTGTTTATATAGAATCTTATATGTTGAATCAGTCGATCTTCGAATCTATGTTCTGTTCTCATTTGTTAACTTGGCAAATAATAGCAACGCGAAGGAATCAGTAAACAAACCTCATTGAGCCCATTGTTGGGGTCTTCAAGAAACTCTGCTGCCCCTTCTACTCCAACCTTTTGAGCACTTTCCAGAAGAAATTCCCTGTATCCAAATTGCAAATATTTGAATTGTGCCTCTTAAATTCAGATTTAAGGATGTAAAAGCATTTACTTCTACATCGTTTGTTCTCCCATAAAAACTGCTTATCTTGTTCATCTTAGAATGGAAGGGGTTCACAACATTTAACGCGTATCACAATGTATACAAGAGAAGAAATCACTAAATACAACCTTAAATGCATACAGATGTAAGTCATGAAAAACTGGCACGAAACTTTGCTTAATTACCTGTCCCCGATGTATTTTGCCTGTGTGAAGTATCCAAGAAACAGTTCACCCACAAGAGCGTGTTGCTTATCATGCCCTTGAAGCCCAGCAAAATAGATAAGCCTGTGGCTATCTAGAGTACTTCCCCTGTACAATTTCGACAGAATGTTAATAACGTAATACCTAAACTGCAATCCAAGTTCTAACAAAACCTTTTCCGGGCTTTCCCTCCATTACGAATTTGGAATCAGCGAAACAATGGAAAAGGAAAAAAGAAGTATCCTTTACACTTACGTGAGTCCGGAAAGGTTATATTCCAGGCCGTGGCTTCTGAAAATCTGCAATTGTCAAAGGGGACATAGTGAATGACTGGATTGACTAAACATGTATTTCAGTGTTCTGTTTGTACAGGTGATTCATAGAATAGAATTGCAGCGATACCTCTGCCATCCGAGCCTCCATTTGTTTCGACCTATTAGTCCCAAATTTTTCCTCATAATAACTTCTCTTATCAACGCCTTCTTTAGGCGCATCGGGATTAAGTTGGAATGGATGCCATTTAACCTGAAAAGTTCATATACAGTGACGATAATTTACGATGGAATCATGGCACAGCACAAAGCCAGTAACTTATATACACTTAGGGTCCGTTTGGTACTTCTTTTGCAGGATGCACTTATGCTCATAAGCGCTTTCACTATAAGTGGTTTCACTAGAAACACGTTAAATTTTTTATCAAAAATATCAAGTGCGTCTTCTAAAAAGCGCTCCTATGACCTAGAAATACTTTTTATGTTTTCCTTCCAAACGTAGTTAGAAGCGCTTCTGGTTGTCAAAAACAGCTTTTAAACAAAAGCAACAACAACAACAACAACATCAACATGGTGAAAGATAAAAAAAAAAACAGCATCAACATCAACAACAACAAACAACACAAGGAAAAACAGAGAACCTCAAAGTCGAATCGATCACGAGATGCCTCAAAAGCTTTTTCAAGATTTCTCTTGCCCACAAAGCACCACGGGCACACCGTATCCGACACGATGTCAATTTGGATGAGCTTTTTCCCAGCTGACACACCAGCCATGTTTCTATTTCTGCCACGAAATTGAACACAAACAACACAAAATTAACGGCAGCAACCAGTAAGAACAATTCCCGCCGGCAATTTTGACATCAAAAGTCACCCAATTAACTCAGATTTCATATCATTTTTAATAGTTTTAACATCAACCAACATACCCATACAAATTAAAATATAACGATTGACGAAACAAATGAATCTAATATATTAGAAAGATTTGATGCCTTCATTAGAAGTTGCGAAGTACTTACGTTACCTGTCTGTCTGTAAAGACTCTAATTTTATCAAAAGCTTGCGTCTTTGAAGGAGGAGAAGGCAATCGCACTCGCACGTCGGGCTTTATAAATGCCCTGCCGACATTTTCATCAACGTTTTCAACGTCTTCCACCGACCCACGCCACGCACCTAAAAAGTCAAGGAGACCTAATTGAGGATTAGGTTTATTTTTTATTATTTTAATTATTTTCAAGTTAACATTAATTATGTTTAGTTCAAAAAACAAAGGCACAAAGGAGCCACATGAAGTTTTGGGTGCAGAAGATCTGGACTCAATCTTGAGTGGCACATTTGACCAAGAAATTAGAAAGGAAATTGCATAATAGGAATACTTTTGTACCCTCTAAAGTCTCTTCCATTCTACAACTTATACGAAACGTAGTATTTTGTGGCCATAAAATAAAGGATACTTTAACGAAAAGCTTTCGGTACTGTTTATATTAACAAAAAAATCATATTTTTACACTAAAAAGTTAATCCTGATACTATTCACTTTGCCATTTATTTTGTCCTTATCGTTAAAACTCAAAATTTTCAAGTCATTTTCATTAGTTTTCTTTAAAATAAAACTATACGTAAATATTTTATTCAAATGTCTTTGTTTTATTGGCACAAGACGTTACATGATGATCCTAGATGGAAATGCCACATACGTATTTGACATCAAAAACCCTTTCAACCGAAGTGTTATTTATTGATTGAATTTGAAGTCTTTGTGATTATGTGTCAAATTTGACAACAGCATCAAATTTATTTTGTATTAGCTTAATGGTATGTCCCTTATTACACTAACATTTCAACAAAAAAAATTGTTGAAACACAAAATTTTACATAAGGTTCCAAATTGCTATATCAACTATCCATTATAATCCGACTGTAATAATTTTGAGATTTCGATTGAAGATGGTCGTCTAAGTTGTTTTTCTCAAATGAACGATACATAACAAAAAGGGACGAAACATTAGAGTGAAATTTCAAAAATTACTAATTGTTGAGATTATAATTGTACTAAACATAAGTGAGGTTTGAAGGCAGCTGCGTGCGTGTCACACGCATGATTTACGTCATTACATTTCTCCAACGACTAACGGCAACCATTTTTCAGTTTCTCCCTTTTTTGTTCCTCTTCCCACTTTGACTCTTCCAGGTATCTCTGTTTCTCTCTCTGTTTGGATGCCGAGAAAATCCCAATTCTCCACTCTTTGATTTTCCCGGTATCAAACAGAGAACCCCTTTTGTTAAGCTCCCAACTTTCTCCTTCAATTGGATTAAAATTTGTTAACTTTTTGTTAAATTCGTGGGCTTGTAAGTTGTAACTTTGTGGTTCAATTTGTGAAGGGCATTTATGGAAATGGAAATTGATGATCTTCTGGGTCGCAACCGCCCTGTGAGTATTCCGACGAAGAGTGCGATTTACGTGTGGGGTTACAACCAGTCCGGGCAGACGGGTCGGAACGGGAAGGAGCGGCAGTTGAGGATTCCGAAACAGCTCTCGCCGGAGCTTTTTGGATGCACGGCTGGGGCTAATTCGCGGTGGCTGGACATTGCTTGCGGCCGCGAGCACACCGCCGCTGTTGCCTCCGATGGGTCGCTTTTCACTTGGGGTAATTAAGCTTTCATCTTTTTGTTTTATTGTCTTAATTTTTTTTTAAATTTTCCATTTTTGAATTGTTTGATATGGTTTTTGGTGGATTAGCTCAGATGGTTTTATTTTTTAATATCTGGGGTACGATTCATCTGTACGGTTTTGTGATAATAATCTTTCCATTTATGAGTTCAATCAATTTGCTTTTGTGGGAAAGGACGATTTCCCGTCTTAAATCGCCATCTTTTGGTTTGGAAAATGGTTGGTTACAATGATGGGGACTAGCCATTTGTTTGCCGTAGCTGATAGAGTAAATATGTATTGTATTTGGTTTATGTGCATTTTGGATAACCTGAATGTGTAAGCAATTGACCAGGAGCTAATGACTTCGGCCAATTGGGAGATGGAACGGAGGAGCGAAGAAAAAATCCGAAGAAAGTGAAGCAATTACAGACAGAGTTTGTGAAATCTGTGTCTTGTGGAGCACACTGTACCGCTGCTATTGCAGAACCTCGTGAAAATGATGGAACCGTCTCAACAAGAAGGCTTTGGGTGTGGGGGCAAAATCAGGTCCTACTATGAATTTCTTTAGCTTCATTCCTACTTTCATTCTCTTTTGGCAGATATAATAATTTGTTTACCTTTTCCCCTACTTCTCATACAGGGATCGAATTCTCCACGTTTGTTTTGGGGAGCCTTTACTCCAAACACGGTATGCTACACTTCCTATTCATTATGCTTTTCTTTTTAGGTTGGAATTGTTCGGTATTAGAACTACTATTTTGTTTGGATAGTCGATTTACAAATGACTCGGTATGAGCTCATCAACTTTCAGTTGTGGCTAAAATCATTTTCTTTTATCAGGTAAATTAGTTCTATTAAGAAAACGTTGGGGCGGTAATTTTAATAACCTTGATTTTTGTCATTACCTGGGTTGGTTAATTAACTACTGCTAGGGTTTTCTGTCACTGCAGGCAATGCATTTAAAAGTGAGAACTAGTCTTAGATCACAACTCTAAAACCTGCAAGAAGATAGATACAAATACCTGTCGTATCGAATGCTTAACTAAATGAACACTATATAATGGAATCGGAATTCTTTTACTAGAGTAGAGTGGATGGTTATCAAATTTAATACCTTCTACTTACTAAAAAGTCTTTCACAGATCATCCGTCAAGTGTCGTGTGGGGCAGTTCATGTGATCGCTTTATCAGAGGATGGCCTGCTACAAGCGTGGGGTAAATGCATATTCCACTTCTTACTTTATGATAATGTCGTACTTTTTTTTTTAAAGCAGCATCAAGGTACATATGATAGAGCTGAATTTTATTCTAGCGAAATTTTGCTAGAGTTACATGTCCCATAGAAACTGAAAGAAACCTTAAATTCATCTTCTCCCACCTCTAATTTATCAAACTTTAATACTGTGATGATACACCAGGATATAATGAATATGGTCAGCTTGGCAGAGGATTTACATGTGACGGATTACAGGGGGCTCGTATAATAAATGCATATGCGAAGTTCCTAGATGAAGCCCCTGAGCTTGTGAAGATTACCCAAGTGTCATGCGGGGAGTACCACTCGGCAGCTATATCTGAAAAAGGCGAGGTGTAAGTGATCTGAGGAATTCTTAGATGGAGATTAGGTTCTATAGTTAAGCTTAAGTATTGTGGTTATCCGCATGGCACATTTAACTCAGAAGGTTTGCGAAAATCTTCGTATAGCAATCTCACATTTGAAAGGAGACAGGATGCCTAGAATACTGGATTACATTTATATTTGTGTTTTAATCTGTGATTTGAGTTGTGTCTTCAGAATTTTTTTTACCTCAGTTGTTTAACTAACCAAGGTTCTAGATAAAGAGGTTACTCTGATATTGATACATGTTATGAACTGATATTTCAATTATACTCATATACTCTTTATCTGTTATGTAGTCTTCCCATCGAGTAAGTCATATTCTGTTCATTTGTTTGTTTATCTTTGGTTTCTTTGCGGAATTCTTCTTCACAATAATTTTATTTGGCCCTCGTAGGTATACTTGGGGGCTAGGAAACATGGGTCAACTTGGGCATTCTTCCCTTCAATCTGGGGAGAAAGAGTTATTGCCTAGGCAAGTGGTTGCACTTGATGGAATAGTCATAAAGGATGTTGCATGCGGTGGCGTACATACATGTGCTGTGACTCAGAAGGGAGCTCTTTATGCTTGGGGTGGTGGTCGAGCAGGGCAGTTAGGCCTTGGCCCTGAAACGGGATTATTTTCATGCAACCCTAATGAATCTCAGTCTTTTTTCCGTAACATTCCTGCATTGGTTGTTCCAATTAGTGTGCAACTCATTGCATGTGGACACTCCCACACACTTATCTCTACAAGGGATGGAAGAATTCATGGATGGGGCTACAATAGCTATGGTCAGGCATCTAACGAGAAATCAACTTATGCTTGGTATCCATCCCCGGTTGATTGGTATGGTACAGATAAATTGTTCATGATCAGGTTTTTCGTGGCTTTCTTGATTGGTACATTGATTGAAGTTTGCATCACACAGGTGCGTTGGGGAAGTGCGAAAACTTGCAGCTGGTGGTGGCCATTCAGCCGTGTTAACTGATGCATGTTCCTTGAAGGAATTGTGTGAATTTAGGCTTGCAGATAGTGTTAATCTAAAGAATGCTTCTACAATTGAAGACATTGCGTCTAGAACAGGTTCAGATGCTTTAGCTCGGCTTTGTGAAAGATTAAGGTATGGATTTCTTTTCATGGCTGGTCCAAAGGTCAACAAATTTAACCT
The DNA here is from genome assembly GCA_036320875.1 of Cotoneaster glaucophyllus. NCBI lineage: Eukaryota > Viridiplantae > Streptophyta > Magnoliopsida > Rosales > Rosaceae > Cotoneaster > Cotoneaster glaucophyllus. The sequence goes on along the minus strand of CM070068.1, from coordinate 2,496,186 downwards.
TCTTCCATGATCTGATTCCACAATTATATATTGATTGTTTATCTGCCTTGGTAAAAATTGGATAAAATATTTAGAACTCTGTTTGAATCGCAAGAAATAATGGTAAATTTGTTAAAATTAGAATTACAGGGACAAGATTGAAATCAGGTTTAGACTATAGTAACAAAAAGTGTAATTTAGCTTCTTTTTTTATGGAGTTATTTTTAACAAAAGGGAAAGAGTGGAGAGAGGTCAGAACCTATGTCATACGGTCAATAGGAAATAGAAACACAGGAACTGAACTACCTCGTAAGAGTTCTCTAGTGCATAGAGGCGTGCGTTTCCTCCTTAGAGCGTTCTATTTGTTGATCACATAATATTCCATTAACTGGTAATGCACTTGGAGCTTCGCACCATTGGTTTTGAAATGTTTCTTTTCTCATGATATATTCGTTTCTTTTTTTCTGCAGGCAGCATGTCCTCGAGGGTGGCGACTGTGAATATGAAGACAATTAGGCCAGCGGTTATAGGAAGTGAAGAAACAATTGGATTAGATTTAAAATTGACGTCCATTATGTCAATTTGTGTCAATGTAATCACTTTATTTCCAATCTGGTTATGAATTAGGTATTCGGAGTTGTCGTAATCAGATTGTGAAGGGGTTAAACCCTTTGAATTTATGTCAAACTGCTATAATTTGTAACCACAACTAAGAAGTACAGAGTTAGTTGTGTCCAGAACCATCATATTGAGATGTTGAACTTGTTTATGTAACTATTCACTATTAGTTGTATAAAAAACATGAAATATAGACTTGATTATCGACCGTGCGGGAAGATTTCTCACTATAAGCTACTAAATAATCTTATGTTGATGCTGGAAATTACGTTTTATGTCTATATCGACATCAACGACATGCTAATAATATGGCACATATGATTGTCAGGTTTTCGACGTGGGATTTTACACACTTGTATCGCATATGAACCTCAAAATTCCTTTCAAGATGATTAGAATAGAAACATTGTTTTTTCTTATTCCTTAATTAGAATAACAAAATACACAGTAACAGTAGATGTAAATGTTGATTAGTGTTATGCCGCTTGGAACATTTCCACAACCCAAAACATTTTATTTGAATAGTAGGCACGGCAAAGCTTATATTTCATCCAAATGGCGAAGCATCCACAGTGGCATGTGTGTGTTTGTGGCAGCAGGCGGCCGAGGTCTTCCCTCGTAATCACCGTCATCCGTTGCTCCTCTTGCCTGGAATCCCCCACTGCATGATTTTCTATGTAGATATATTTAGCTTTTCCATGCAACCCTAATCTCATTCCACTTCTAAAACTTTATATAGCCAAAATGGTGTTTAAAATTGGTATAACTGCTCACTTTGGTCATTGAAATTGAAAATCGATAGAAATGGTTCTTAACTTTGTTCACCGTCAATCATTTTGGTCATTCCGCGAAATCTTCGTTAAATTGAGGGTATTTTTGTTCAATCAACCCCTCCAATTACTTTTTCATTTAACGAAGATTTTTCATAGAATGACCAAATAATTGACGGTGGACAACTCAGGACCCACTTCTATCGATTTTCAAAGGGACCAAGGAGAGAAGTTATGCTAATCTCAAAAACCATTTTGGCTAAAAGGCCTTCTAAGAATACTAATTAATTATGCATGAACACATGATCTTATGGAAACATTGCTGGAGCGAGAGAGAGACCTGGTGCTTCGAGAAGTAGGTAGTGATGGTGTTGATGGGGGTTGGGGTGGCGGCTGTAGCGGCATTAGCATGAGGGTGGATGAGTTGTGGCGGCCTTGGTTAGTTTGCTGCTGCCGCCCTACTACCTGCACCTGATCATGCTCTTCCGCAAGCATCTTTCCATTCTCCTTCACCTTGAATCAATTAATATTTGGTGTTAATCCAAGATTTAATTTTATTATTATTCTAAGAAAATATTTCTCATAAATAAACATATAAGAGCGCTTTTGAAATTTTTAATACCTGCTTTGCTAGCGAGTTGTTTTGTTCCTGTAGTGCCTTTTGCTGTTAAAAGTCACAGTGTGAGATGTACGACACATGCATGCATAAACACCAGTTTCATTCATCTTGAATATGATGCTAATCCAACTAAACAAACCTAAAATATGATGCTAAAACCCACCTGAATGAAGGTATATACGTAATTAAGGTTACAATTAAGCTAATAAACCAAAAACATACAGATTAATGTCCACACAGATGCATGTAGATATGACTTTATACCTTCTTGTGCATCTCTGAAATGGATTCATTCATGAGTTGGTTCTGAAAATGCAAGAATTATATATGGAATTAGTAGTAATTAAAAATCGTTTACTAATTAGTTGCCCAGAGGTAGCATACCTGTAAATCATACATGACAGATTTAATATTAATTGAGGTAAGTAACTTCATTACCTTTCTTGTTCGTATGCGCTTAAGAGCTGTATCAAGCTGTTGCTCCAAATTTTGAAGCTCTCTCAAGCTTAAGGGTTCTAAATCTTCTCCCGTAAAATTCCTAGATCGACGTTAAACACAACCCGTGAACATTTTATCATAACATTACAATAGCTTAAATAATTTACCTCAGCTTCTTTTGTATGACTTCAATCCTTGCCGCAAGTTTGGGGTATTCCACAGACCAGTTTTCCTATAAGAAGTATACAAGCTTTATCAACGCAATCTAAAATTCAGAAGTTATTGCAAGTGACCCTTTACTAGTGAAGATGAGTGTTGCCCTTACACCATGGTGTGGGTTTGAACCCGTCGGCTCTCTATTTTAACATCTAATCTAACAAATCTATTGTTTGACAAAACGAAAAATTCAGAAGTTATTTCAAGGGTTTTCAAATGCAAGAACATCCCCATTAGTATTACAAAAATTGGTTAGGCGGCGCCTCACATTATTTCTTTGACAAGGTTCAAACCATGACAAGGTTTTAACGAGGCTACATTATGCACCCTTGCTTTTGTACGGTTCTTGAATATTAAAGATTATCGTACGTATCTAAAAAACAATGAGGTGAATATATAATGAAACATATAAATAACAAAAAACTATGGATTCTGCAGGATCACAATGAGGTGAATATATATGAAGCAAACTATGGATTCTGCAGGATCTTTATTAATGGCTTAACCTAATCCAATCTTATTAGAAAGACAAGTTTAGCAATCAGTTAACAACCCTAAATCAATCTCTTGCCGATCAATATTGCACTGAAGGACACACATTCATATAAATCGGATACAGAACATGAAAGGAGAAAAATGCTCTCAATTTGTAACCATTTCTCAACTCTAAAAGCATATATACAAGAAAGAAACCTAACTGATGCAACTTGTCATCTTCTTCTACATATTAGTACTAGGTCTAGGATGCACATATAAAATACCTGTGATTCAGAATTAGTTCCGTTTAGTTGCCGTTCTGCAAAGGTATATTGTTCGTATCGATCCAGAATCCTCTCCATGCTTCACAAAAATGAAATCTTTCAGAATGACAAGCCAATGAAGCTTATAAATATGAAATAAGCGCACATCATACATGATTGTCCAAGAATGCATATCAGATTCATAAAAGTAGATGAATTGTTGAAAAGCGAAATTCAGAAAAAGATCACCAAAGCACAAAACTTTTGTTATGTATAGCTTTGGATACTTACCATCTGGAAATTAAGAAAGAACCCCTAACTTGAACAATCGGCGCATATATACCTGTAACCTTCCATATTTTGGCCATATAAACTTGCTTTAGACCTAATATGCTGGCAGAGAAAGAAATACGTGAGTTCCGTTTAGTTGTAGAGTACTCCAACTATATGTGCAGCAACTTACGTATTTCTTTCTCTGCCAGCACCACTCACTATGAAAAACCGCAGATCCAGTTCAACATTTGCAGTTGTAATCTAGTGTAATGGCTTAGACTTCTGTAGTGATTACATTATAGTATTGTGCAAGTAATTAACCGTGTGTGTTATTCCTAATACGAGAAATGGATGAGTTCACCATGCCAAGCACATGAACGTAAATGTTTGGTTTATAATTGCAAACCCTACAACTTAATAAGCATAGGAAACACAAGGCATATATTCATTAGGTTGAGAATCTTACAATAAATTTATTGCAACAGGAAATGACCCTAGAATAAACCATTCAAATTAGGAAAATGTTAGGAAGACTACATTTTTGTACCACATTGGCGAACCATTTCATGTGGCAAGTGATGTGTACATGTCATGTCAAGTAATGAATTTATGTCATTGGACGTTGGCTGTATACATTACTTGCTACATGAGATGATACACTAATGTGGTCTCTCTAGTATTACTCTTTCGAGATTAAACATTTAAAATGTAAAATATAAGATATAATTGTTGGCATATATTAAGCAAAAACTTTTAAGTTTTCAAGAATAAAAATGTTGTTCTTACTATTTATTTGTACTCATTCTCTAATAAAGATGGGACACATGCGTTGGCAGACCCTACCTCTATTGTTCTAAAAATCCTCACCTAGCGCTACCTAAGCCCCGCCCAGGCGCTAGACGGCTGGCCACCGCCTCAATTAATGCCAAGGCATTTGAAAATTAAGAAATGACACCTAGACCTGTTGAGGCCCCTACCTAGCCCGCCTGAACCCGCTTAGGCACCCGTCTAAGTCACGACTCACTTAGACATAAAATAGATAACTTTATTTTGTATTTTATTTTTTTCAATAACTTGTAAGAGACTTGTTGAATACTTAAATGAACACACATTATATGCTTGTTCCCCATGTTTTCATTATATATGTCATTTTATTTTTGTAGTTTATGATGTAATTGTATATATTTAAAGTATAAGTAGACACTTATTTACACGAAATATAATAGATTTACTTAAATCTGTCTAGGCGCTAGGCCCCAACCCACCGCCAGACTAGTGCCTAGCGTCTTTAATTAGGACCTTAACTCTATTAGAGAGATGATACAAATGATAGTACAAGTAGATAGTAAGTGTAGCACTACACTTTTAAGAATAATGTGTAGTAGACCAATAAAATCTGTCATATAGACATAATTCGCCCCTCCCTGCTTAATTTCTCGTTGTATATTTTGAGTGTCGCCAATGAGAAGGAGAAGGTGTATACGTTAGAAAAACATATTAAAGCATAATGTAATTGTTGACTCATGAGCTCACATCTTAATATATAGCTTGAACTGAAGTTAGGAACAGAAGTTTCAACTCATAGATTCTAACATACGTAGCTTGACGGTTTTAGGTAAAACTCTTGAGTCCTATTTTCTTGGTTAAACATTAAGGCGAAAGGGTGGCTACAGCTCTTTAGCTTGCAGAAACCCTAGACTCAGGAGATAAAATTGTAAGGTTGGAGGCCGAATAAATACAAGTGTAGAAAAGATATCAACTTGTTGGGATCCAAAAGGCCAATATTTTGAAGAAAAAGTTATTAAAAGTGTTTTTTGATTGTAAAAACGCCTGAAATGTTTTTTTGTTGCCTACTTTCATGTTCTTTTTCAGAGTGCCTCTAATACAAAATACTTTTAGCAAAAATGCTTACAAGTGAAGTGATTTCAAGAGAAGTATTTCTAAACGGGCCAATAAACTTCAACTTTATGAGTAATGCTTTCTTGTCATCAAGTTTAGCTCGTTATATTATTGTTGCATGGAAGTGAAATCATTTGTGCTGTGTTTCGATGAGGGATTTCCAAGTACTAATGAGTTTAGTCTAAATTAGTTAGAAACACACAACAAAACATTAGATAGAGGGATTGAAAAAACACTAATTAAAGTCACTAAACAATGGTTTCAAATAACTCATTTTAAGTAGTAGTTTCAAATCCTTTGGTAATAATTAACAAATTCCACTAAGTGCATTGCATAGTCTTCCTAATCTCCATATATCTTATATTTTTTTAGTACATTTCTTGCCAATATAGCCTAAAGCCCTTAGTACTTGGTAATCACTCGTCCAAACACAACATACATGATTTCACTTGTTGGGAAAAATGCAAAAGTTATACTTGATCATTATATAACATTACTCATGAAATTGAGTAACTTATTTCCTTAAAACCTATTTAGTAACTTTTTTTAATTTTGATTTTAGTTTTCGTCGTTTTGAAACACCAAAAAAATATACGGAAATGAAGGGTAAAGGAGGATGGAGTGAGAATGAAGAAATGAAGGATAATAAATGAAACAAAACTTTAAAGTAGTGTTAGTTTTTAGTTTTTAATTAGTTTTCATCTTCTGTAGTATTCTTCAAACATTTCTACCACCTCCCCCCACCACTCTTTTCTTTTGTATACCTCCTCTCAATCTTAAACAAAAAGATAAATTTAAAACCAAGAAGGAAAATGTTACACAACAGGCCCTTAGATTCACATAATCTCATAGATATAAGTTTCCTAATAATATCCACACTTACGTTCTATTATGTCCAATGGTATATCATGCATTTTATAAAACTAATCCAAAATGAAAAGAAAGAGATTTTTTTTTTTTATACAACGAAATATTTCCATTAAAGGGTGAGAGGAATAAATTAGTATCAAATTTGTCATTTATGATATTCGATCCTGAGACTTCTCACTGATAAGTAAACGCTAGACCGTAGTACTAATAAAGTGGTGAAAAAAAAAGAAGAAGAAGTAGTTAATATAAATTTTGAAATGAGCAGATATTCATTTATGAAATCTATTAGGTAATTTCAGGCTAGTTTAAAATGTTTTCCAAACTTTTGGAAGTTCTCATCCTCCATTTGGTAAGTGTATGAATTACAGCATACACAAGTTCGGGAAATTTACCTAGCTAACAATCAATATAAAATACTTGGATTCTGCTTAGTTACAGATGTCCCTAATTCTTGTTGTCTATTTAAATGGTTAGTCACACCAAAATGAAAAATCCTTTTGGGAATCATAATTTTTGTATTACAACAAGTGATTGATATTCTACTCTAATTTACTTTAAAGATGAGGCAGCGAGAGTTTAAGCCAGAAACGCAATGAGTTGGACTCGAAAACTCTAACTACCCAGCAACTCACCACTAGCCCTTGCAGAATCAAATATAGTAACGAACCAACATACTTTTTCCTCTCTTTCCCTTATGCAACTTTTCCACAACTTACTGTATGATTGGAGGAGTGCTTTCTCCTAAGTCCTGGGTGCACAACCAGCATTATATGGGATATGCTACATTTACAAGATGCTCAAACATATATCCTAGGTAACAAAACCTAGGAAAACACCACCCCGATCATGACACATTGCTCAATATAACCCTCACCCGGGTCTAACACCTGTAAACAAATTATTATAAAAGATAACTGCTAATTTGAAAAGTACAAGCAAGAGCATCCCCCATGGTACTATCTTTCTTTTGGTTCTACATGAGAGACATAACCCTTTACTCAGACAGTACCCAGTAGTGGTGGTATATATTGCCTTGTAACCAGTGTCTTATATAATCTTCATACATAAAGACCACCGGATTACAGGAATGGATTAAATGTCCCTTTTAAGTACACAGATATTCATATAAAATTAGCACTTAAAAGTTAATTAATTAATTCATTCTCCTGATTTGACCAGTAAGTACTTATTCTGACAATATTTTTTTTTTAGAGTTTTACTATTACTAAGGGACGAAGAAAGTTTGAACTATTACAATAATTTAGGAGAACAAGGGGTTTTGAATCTAAGATGTATGGGTAAAAATTCAAAACTCTATCTACTTATTCTGACAATAATCTAATTAGAAAAGAGCAAAATAAACTAAAGATAAAATAAATCAACAAAACAAGAAGTTTTGTATGCTAGTAATTTCTAGCAAGTCAAAGGGAGAAAATTTATATAAAAAAAAAAACTGAATACTAATTATTTTTGTTCATAACTTTGTCATAGATAAAAAGGGCCGATCCAGAAAAAAACTAGAGTGGGAGAGAGCTTAACTGTGCATGTTGTTTAATTAAGCTTAGCTTTGTTTTCGTATTTAAGATTTCTGGAGTAACACAAGCAAAAAACACAAACAAGAAACAGGAAAAAAAAATAGACATATATATATATATATATACCCAGATAAATAAATATGAGCTTAAGTAAACGTAAAGACCTGGATTCAGTGGAATACTCAAAGAGCTTCCCTTTGGTGGAGAAGACAATAAGTGCCACATCAGCATCACACAGAACAGAGATCTCATGAGCTTTTTTGAGCAATCCGGTCCTCCTCTTTGAGAATGTCACCTGCCTGCTTATCGTGTTCTCGATTCGCTTCAGCTGAACCTTACCTCTTCCCATTTTTTTCCTTTTTATTTTCCCTCTCTTTTTTTTATTCCTTATATATTGCTAAATATAGAAAGGAGGGAGAAGAAGCAGTAACACTTGCTTTTTTAGTGCTTACAAACCCAAGAGATTGAAAATATACCCAATTTGAGAGAAAACCCTAAATTTGGTTCATACAAGAAAGGAAAGGAAGCAGATGGATGATGATAAAAAGCAAAAGCATGATAAGGAAGAAAGAAGGGGTTTCTTTTGTAGTGTCTTTCTATTTTTGTATTGGGGAGTGTTCTGGTTTAGTTTTGTGGAAGCAAGGGCGCTGTGCATAAATATGGAAAAAGAGAGAGAGAGAGAGAGAGAGAGAGAGAGAATGGTGGTTTTGGGAAACCAGGTGGTATTGGGGTAATGCGTTGTCGAATTGGTAGTGGTCCAAAAGGCCAATTCAGCTGCTTAGTGTCTAAGTTTAGTCACAGGATTGCAGACAGTCCGTACAAATATCATGTCAGGTATGCATTTGCGGGACCAAACGGAAGGCATCATAGGAGCATGGTATGCATTTGCCGTTGCTAATGCTGACGGCACTTCTAAGCTTTATTAATTATTCCAACAAAAGATTAATTAAGTATGAATTATAACATTATATTTCTAACCATCCAAATTTATATGGCTTATCTCTCGATGAAAAAAATATACTGGTAGAATGTTAATTTCGTATTGCCCTCCTAAACACTTCGTGCTTTTCCACTTTCGTCCTTCAACTCAATTTCCCATCCAAGTTTGTCCTTTATGTGTGAAAGTGTATTTATTAACAAAAAAGTTACATTCAATAAAAGAAATTAATGAAACAGCATGTGACCACTTTTTAAAGGGATTTCGATAACTCATTTTGTTAACAAAAAGCGAATTCGATAACTCATCTATATGTCTAGGACGCCCCTTCATTTGGTGGCACTTGGCATGCAACCATTTTTCTGTAGGAGTAGCCTTTGTTCTAAAAAAAAAAAAAAAAAAAAAATTGAATGAAAGCATCAAACCCCAAATTGATCAGTTTAATTTGGAGTTTTTTTTTTTGTAATCACCACTAAAACTAAATGAACAAAAAAAAAAAAAAAATCAGTTGTTTGGTAGAATAACCGAATAATATGTTTTAATTATTATCCTTTTGTTATATCAACTTATTCGGTGTCGATCTAAATATTTTTCGAGCTAACATAGTTGAACCTACGGTATGTTTAAACAAACAAAAAATTAACCGAATCGAATTGCGCTTCAGCTTTTGTAAATGAAGTCATTGTTGTCTCATTTAATACATATCTTTAAAACTTTAGAGACATGTTTGAGAACAGAAGTGGAACAACCACTAGAAATAGGGGGAGGTTTGTAATTACTCAAAATTATATTTCATATAATTGGTAGATTCATGTTGTACTAAAATTGTAACACTGATAGTGTTGTCACGTTGAATTAGGTGGAATATAAAAATCTCTACCATTTTTAGCCAAAATGATCCATGAGATCGGCATAACTCCTCAATTTGATCTCTGAAATTTAAAATCGATAAAAGTGGTCCCTAAGTTTGTCCACCATTAATCATTTTGATTATTCTATGGAAAAATCTCCATTAAATAAAATCAAAATGACAAAAATACCCTCAAATTTTGTCAAATCATTTTGGCTCATTGTTTATTAAATGAAGGATATTTTTGTCAATTTAGTCCTTAATTATTTAACAGAGATTTTTCACAGAATGTCCGAAATGATTGATGATGGACAAACTCATTGATCACTTCTATTGATTTCAAATATCAGAGATCAGAATAAGGAGTTATGTCAATTTCAGAAACTATTTTGGCTAAAATGTTATTAAAAATATATATCAATTTTATAGCTTTCTTAACACACATGAGACAGATTAGAGAAGAAAAGCACCTAATTATTAACCTATACCCAAAAGTCAAACAGCACACTAGATCTACACTTAGCAATTAATTCAGTTTTATACCATTAAAGGAAAAATAGTAGACTAAGATTGAACTTCTTCTTTTAACATGATCCAGTCAAATCAACATCACCAGCTGTTGAATTTCATACGCGAAAAATATATGACGAAGCTCAAGTGTATTCTTCATGGGAAAGAAAGAGGAGTGAAACACAAGCATCCTCAACTTAAATTTAGACGTGTATACACATGAATTTAGTCAAGTTGGTTAGAGCAATGTGTCTACTCTTCGAATCCAAATTCGAATTCTCATCTCAAAACTTTAGATGACTTTAATTTAATTATTTAATCGGTAACAAAATAAAAATAAAAACTTGAATTTTACTTCTTTTTTTAACAAAAAAGGATTAAAAGATTTTTCTATCCATTTCACTCTTTTAATCTCAAGTGGCTTGTCGCGTTCGCCCTTGCATCCGATGTCCCACACTTCTTCGGAATCCTTACGCGTAATCAAAATTATGTAATTAGGTTTCACATTATAATTTATAATTCAATACCTGAAGAAACAAAATGCATTAGAAGGTAGTTGATCTCATACTCATTTATTTTCTCCTACGTTATTAACGTTCTCGTTCATGACTTCCCTTATCCATAATAACCACATAGGAAAAATACTATTAGTAGCTGCAATAAAGCCACCTTCAATTATATCGGCATATATATTTTTACTTTCTTTACTAGATTTATGCACAATAAATCTAGAAAATAAATATTTACATCCAAGGATGGAATCTTAGGTCGAGCTCTTTCAGCACTGCATATCAATAACTATAAAATGTTGTTCATATTATTAAGGGTAAATTACAGTTTACCTCCTCAGGTTTGGAATCGATTGCAACCTCATACAACATCTTTAAAACATTTCAATTTCGTACATTTATTTTCATTTTATTTTAATTTCATACATCCCGTTAAAAATTTTGTTAAGTACACTGTTAAGTGATGACGTGTTAGTCAAATTTTTCTCATAATTTAAATAATAATAAACAAATAAAGTTGTAATTATTTAAATAAAAACAAAAATGAGTGAGCCCCACCCCCTTAAATTCGTCGTCATCCCTCACATCCGCCCTTGCCGACCTCCCCATCTCCGACCTCCCAATGCTCACCACTACAATCAGAAGGGCCTCATCTTCCCCCTCCCTCTGTTGCCGATGCTCTCCAGCAACCTCTCTCCATCTCACGGCTGCTCACTCGGCGAACTGAGATCCGACGATCTGGCCCATCTCAAAGCTTCTGCAACTTCTGCATTTCTCTTCCATGGAGCAAGTCGAATTCGCCCAAGCTTTCCTCACGAAGGCAGGCCTTTCCTTCTCTCACTAACCCATCGTCGGAAAGCTCGTCGCTTTCGTGTCGCTGTTTCCACTGGGCTGATTCGCAGACGCCCAGGCCCTGTTCGAATAGACCACCATGGAAGACCTTTTCATCTGCAACATCGTCTTCTCCCATCAGTGCTATACATGTTTACAACCAGGAGATGAGTGTTGGCCCCAAATCAATTGAAAATTGAAACCCTAAAATCCCGATTACCCCCAAATTCATGTTGAGATTCTCAGACGAGTTCTGTTGCAGGATATCATCCGGATTCAAACATGGGGCACCCTTCAATTTCCCCTTTCTTATTATCCATCGATTTTATAGGAAATGGTGAGCAGTGCCACCGGCGGTGCTGCATTTTGCTACTATTGCAGCGTGAAAGGGAGCAAGGGAGAAGGAATACGGGAGAAAGGAGAGAGAAGAAGAAGAGTGGGATGGGGGATGATGGTGGTGCTGGAGGGAGAAGCTTCGTGCGGAAGTGATGGGGGAAGGGGGTGGTGATGGGGACGGGGTTGGTGACGGGAGAAGGGGAGGGGGAAGATGAAGAATTTGTATTTTTTATTTATTTTTTAATTAATTATTTTAATATGTTAATATTTAAATTAGATTTAAATTTTTTATTAATTGTTTATGCCACGTGGCACAAATGTGGATCCCATATTTGCCACGTCATCACTTAACGGTTTATTTAACGGATTTTCTAATGGATGTATGAAATTGAAATAAAATGAAAGTAAATGTATGAAATTGAATTGTTTTAAAGATATTGTATGAAGTTGTAATTGACCCTAAACCTGAAGGGGTAAAATGTAATTTATCATATTATTAACTATAAAATATTATTCATATTATTAACAATACATTTATTTTAATTACATAATTATCAATATGTTTGTTTAAGAAAATTTGCGTCAAAAAAAGACAATTTTTGATGTAACATCATCGTATTAGACACAATGTCCCAAGTGTTTCTAATTATAACATAAGCGTCAAAATCATTTTTAAATGTTGAAAACTGCGGATTAGTTGTTAGTCAAACTCAATCAATTGAAAAGGAAATTATGAGGTAACTGTAGAACGTGGGTGCTGCCCCAACTATATTTGCCAAAACAAAACGGAGGGATCATTATTTGTCTTTTCTAATTGTTACCTGCTGCTGCTGGGTTGGTCTCTCTTGTCAAATTAAATAAAGGGCACTTTTGATATAGGCGCCTCATTTTTGAATTTTTTAAATTAAACATTCATGCCTTTTAGTAATTTGATTAAACTCTTTTTATCATAATTTTGGTGCTACATGCACATTATATTGTAACAAATTTCCTATAATCTAGCCTTTTAATTACACTCTCATCCATTAGAGATAATTGTACAAAAAAAAAAAAAAAAGTTGGTTAGATTCAATTTATTTTCATAATAATGCTACAATTTAAGATATTTTCTTTCCAAAATAGTTTAAAATATTTTTAAATCCCACAAAATCAAACGTACCGAAATAAGTTTTTCTTTTAGTACGTTAAGAGAAAAAAAGGATTGAGAATAATATAAACGTACCAATACACAATGTGTACAAAATAAAACGTACCAAAATAAAAATAATGTACCAATATTAACAATATGTCTCAAATCAAACGTACAAATATTAACAATATATATCAAATCAAACGTACAAATATTAACAATATATATCAAATCAAACGTACCAAAATTGCAAATAAACGTACCAATTAATCATTTTTGTAACTTCAAACGTACCCGCAGATAATATATACGTAATGTATTGTACCTAATAATAATTCGTCAAACAACTATACTTTTAAAAAAAACAACAAAAAAAATTGAAAAAATTACACGGAGCTTTTATGTTGATCACCAACTATTTGATTAAAAAAACATTTGAAAAAAGAAATAATATTAAATGTTTGCATAACAAAAAAAGAAATTGTGATCGAAAAAAAACATATCTGGAAGAGGAAAAAATATAGTTTAATTATTAATATCTCCACTAAATAAGGAAAAGTGCATCATGCAGATAAAATGATAAATTCAAAAATTATTTTAATTTTAAAAGATATAATAATGACATGTAATTTAGCTTGAGGTGGTTATTGATCAAAGCACTTTAATCAAATTTTATAAAGACACAGATGTTTAATCTAAATGATATAGAAAAATTGTAGGGAATTCTAATTTTCCCTTAAATAAAAAGAGTTTTAACGAAACATTTTCGGTATTGTTCACTTTTCATTCGTGAGGTGGCTTCTTGTGTTTATATTTACCTTTCGGCCTTTTGAAAAAAGAAGAACTTACATGCACTCTTCGAATTTGGTCTCTTCTTTCGTTTGGGAAGTCATGTGCCACAGTAACTTTTCAAACCCATATGTAGAATTGAATACTTGTGTCTCGTGTGTTCCCTCATCGGAAGGATCTACTAGAATTGAATAGTTTTTTTTTTTTTTTTTTTTTTTTTTTGAGTAATTAATTTGTTTACTTTTATGTTCCCTTTTGTGGTGGTTTGTGGCCGCAGTTGGCCACTAACTTCTTCATGCATCATGTAGACCTTATTCATTAATTTTATATTGGGTTAACCTCACTTTACACCACAAAGTTTGTGGATCATTTGAAAAATGAGCCGCGAGATTTTAATTTTCGCATATTATATTCCATGATTTTTTAATTGCACCAATTTAATGTTTTCGTTAATTTAACCGTCTAATTAGACATTAAATGCTCACGTAGCATAGATTGGACCCACATTTGAATCATATGTTGATCGTCAATTTCATAAAATTATTAAAAGAGTGAATTACTAAACAATGAAATTGCGGTCAACGTTGCTTCAAATGTCAGTGTAATCTATCTCACGCAACACTAAATGTTTAACTAAACGGTGTAATCCTGAAACTGATGGAGAGATTTAGTGTAATTCAAAAATTACATGGTATAATATGTAGCTAAGTTAATTGTTTTTTTATTAAAGAGACGAGTCTTGACAATTCATTTTTTAAGGAAGGAAAAAAAAACTTTAAAAAGATAGTAAAGCATGATTTTCATTTTGTGGACCAGGCTTAGGATAAGTAATGAGAGTTTTCGTTGGTTTCAAAACTCAGACGGAATCTAGATTAGGTTCAATATCTATTTTTTCCGAATGTTGCTTTCGGTCTCAGTGTCATGAGATGGTTTGAGAGAAAATGAAAATAGGCGTGCAACTATTGGAGGCTGCCAACAAACATTGTTTGTGTTTGACTGTGTGTGAAGTTGTGCGTTAATCTGACTTCTTAACTAAATGATTATGCAACGACTGGGACGCTGGTTTAGTTAAGTTCTTTTATGTGCCTCAAGCGAACAAGGACTTAAGGTTCAATATCGTTTCGTGTATGCTTGCCTAAAAAAGTAAGTAAAAGCGAAATAGAAACTAAAACGAGAAACACAATGTAATCATTTCATGATGGAGTCAATTACAAAACGGTCACAAAAGTAAAATCTAGGTAGATGAGTCGAGCTACATAACTTGAAATGTAAATTGGCTGGAAATATAAAGAAAGCATAAAAAATCTAGCAAGATTCAGGCTATGAAGAGCAAGATAATGCTAGAGGAGTCCAACGATATCACTGGTGTCACGTTGGATTTAGTACAAAGCATGCACCTCAGAAGTAAAATCAGGGTGGTTGAATTTGCACATCAAGCAAATCATACCACAAAGTGGCAGAGCTATCAAGTTTTAGATCTCAGGGATCATAGGCAGTGTTTTCTTCGAAGGAAGCCTTTGAGATTGTAGCCGAAAAGCTACGAGAGTTTTGCTGAAGAGTAATTAAGTTTGTACTAAAAAGCAGTTTGGATTGATTGAAGAATCACTCAATCAATCAAGGTTTTGTTTCAACGTAGAGGTTGAATTTGACGAGCGTATCGAGCTTAAAGGCTTTTGGTTCTATTCATAGGCAGTGGAGAATGAGCAAACTCGATCATATGGTTGAGCTAGATCAGGGATATATTAGTCATTTAGCGTTGACAAGGACAGTAATTCCTGGTAGGCGACCTTCAACTGTGTCGTGAGGCGGTTAACACGATGTAATAGTGATCTTAGTGTGTCAAATGATGTGTGTGTTTGCATTTTAGGGGGCAAGATATTCCCTAGCCCTGGACGTCTGTGTGGCAAACGCGCCTCAAAGAGAACCATGTTCGAGCCCTCAGACAGGTTAAAGAGAACTGAAATGGTCGTCTAAGTCTTGGTTTGAGCTTCGAAGTTTGTGGGCCAAAAGTCCATTTGAGTAAATAAAAATAGGTAAACCCCATAGCAAGTCTTATTTTTTATTTATAGCCCAAATAGTTTTGTTGGTAATTGAGATTTATATATACAAGTGGATTTAAAGATGACAATATATAATCCCTTTTTTTTTTGGCAATATATATAATCTTTAAGGGTCATTTTTAGGTTTGTGAGTTTGTTTTCCCATATATGTGTCTCGTTTATATCTTTTCCCTAATTTTTAACACGTACTCCTTCACTTAATTTTAAATTTAGAATGGTTACTTTGCATAAAATTTAACTAAAAAAAAAAACTGAAAAATTAAAGAAAAACAAAAAACCACTGCATAAATTTAACAATAACCTCACCCAATCTCGCATTGCTGCCACCAACCCCAACCTCCCCACCATGCATTTCGGCCATATAGCTCTTCCTCGTCGAGGCGAAGCTTCTTTTCCTCTCTTTCTATATCTCTCTCTTCCTCTCTCTTGCCGCCGAAGTCTATCGACATTCGTCATCGTCGCGTAACGTTCAATTAAATGTCCTCAAATTTCAAACTTCACACATTGTTTGTTGTTTGATGGGATGGATCGATCATCATATATATGATCTAGTACCGGAATTTCAAGAGAGAAAAAAAAAAAAAAGGGAAGAAAGCTTTGCTGGCTACGAGGAGCACCATCGACAACGATAGGTGGTGTGGTTGCAGTGTGTGGTTATCGACTGTTGCTTTTTACTTTTTTTTTACCTTTTTAATTAGTTTATAAAAAGTTCAGTATTCAATTTGGTGTTAAATTGATAAAGAGGGTCAAAAAATCAAAATCAAAATCAAAATCAAATTGGGGCATACCCCTCATCCATTTTTAGTGGCCTGGTCCCATTAGTACTAAGACCTTTATTTATTTTTTTAGCTGGACATTCATGGCATCTGCTACCATCCTACTCTTGAACTTGAAATTGGTATTTACAACTCTTTCAAAGCACCGTATTCCATACCTTTTAATAATACAACTGACCCCGTACGGCTAGATGCATAGGAGAGGGGACCATTTACTACAAAACAATGAAGTCCTCCTAAAATGTCAAATTAGTAGGGTGGAGAACAAGTGCGATAAAAAGGAAGATTTCTCACTTTTTTGGTGGTTGTGCACATTTATTTATTTTCTATTATTTAGTTAGTGGCATTCGATCGTGTTCAAATTTTTAAAAGAATAATGTTAGGAATACTAAATTTGTAGATAAACTTTACAAACTAAATGATGTGTCGCCAATAAAAATGAGCTTATTTATCAAGCTTAAGTCATAATCTAATCATCAACTCTCATATCATTTAGTTTACAAAATTTTGCCTATAAATTTATTCTCCCTAACATTACCCTTTCTAATTAAAATGAGCTTATGGGATTTGGGTATGATGTTAAATTCCGTTAATGAGTTTTGCATCCTCCGAGCGCTTAAAATGCATGGTAGGCCTTCAAGAGCGTCCAAAATCTATCAGGTTTTTTTTGTATGAACCTTTGGTATTGCTACTGTCTTGTAGGCAGAGCTTTAAGCCATAGTTCATGTTGTCAATATATGGCTTCGGAAAAAGGTTGACATTTTTTTTGGATTGAGTACGATTATGCTCTAACAATGCATTTTCTTTCTATTCGATCTTTTCAGGAGCTTTGGTGTAGCATAATGAGCCCAAGTTACGGTAACTCCGGATGAAAGGAGAATATGGGGTATTAAGAAAAGGGATTGCCCGAGGATCTAAAACCCTTTATCGTTTGATTGGTCTAATTATTAACAATTCTCTTTTCCATGGGAATTTGGCTTTCTCATATATATATCGTGAAGGTAATCAAGTGGCTAATTGTTTAGTAAACTTTGGTGTCGGTCATGTTGGGATTCATTGATGAGATTCTTGTCTTCTGTGATGATGCAGCTTTTGTTCATGATCTTTCAAGAGTTCCGAACTTCTACTTCTTTTAAGAGTTGTTTTTAATGGATTTCTCATCTTCTAAATTTGAGTGTCGTTGTTGGTTTAAGCTGGGATCATCCCTTTCCTCGTAACACTTTCTTTTTCCCAGAATAACAGAGACATGATCGTTGCTATCATGCTTTACTTTTAGTACCAGTACTGATATGTACTTTAAAAGGAGGAAAAAAATATCTGCTATCACAAACACGTTTCATACTATCGAGTTAAGCATCTAGCTGCAATACCTACCAAATTACATTCACATGGGACGTGTAGTTACATAGATATATGGCAATTTTCACTTTTGAAGGAGAAACTTTCGTGTTACAGATGCAACGTGCCAATGAACTCTTGTGTATGTGAGGAGTTAGATAGGCAGAAGGGTGCAATGCGCCCATGGCAGCGAACTTATTTTATATATAGCATGTGTGTCTCCAGAGGCGGAGCTAGAAATAGAAGTTAGGGGGGCCTCTAAGTCGTATAAAAGAAATATTGGACAAAAATAATACAATTAGTGGGAGAAAAATGTTCATTTTTTGTAGTGTAATAAAAAATTTAATAAAAAGAGAGTAATGGAGCCACACAAAAAAAATTGAGATAATTATATCATAAGCACTTAACTTTTTTACAAGTTCTTACATCGAATTTGAACAAAAATTAATAATCATGGTTCAGAATGCAGCTATGAAAATTGTCTTTCAAAATAAATTCTTCCTGTATTCCATACATGCATAGTTTCATTGTAAAACAAATCATGCAAAATGGTGAACTAACTAATAAGGAAGGCTAGTTCATATAAGGCTAATTGGGAGGAAAATCACATAAGTCGAAGAATGTAGAGTATCCAATCAAAACCATACAAATTAACAGAATCTATAAGGTGAAGAAACTTCAGAATAGGGACGGACCTTTCCTAGTCCTCAAGCAGGTTCGCCACCAGAGACCTTAAGGGAAGGGATCCCCATTTTTTTATAAAAATGGGGATTAGGTGTGGGGTCCACACCACATCGAACTTTAACGATCCGAACCGTTTATTTTTCAAGTTGCACCTCATAGATCATCCTTGCAAAATATTAGCCAAATCGGAAATGTTTAAGGCATCTAATTGGGTTCAAAGAAATTAACGAATACTTTGTTATATAAGAAACAATGAAATTTGATCTTGATAATTAAATAGGCAAATGGTTTCAGATTAAATTGAATTTTTGTAAGGATGATCTATGAATCGAGACTTACAAAATAAACGGTTCGGATCGTTGAAATTTGATGTGGAGTGGGTCCCACACCTAATCCCCATTTTTATAAAAAAATGGGGATCCCTCCCCCTTAAGGTCTCTGGGTTTGCCACTGTGTGTCTCGTGAACTCGTGATCATTGAATTTTCTTTCTGCATGCAGGTAGCTATATATATCAATGGGTGCATACTCGATCTTCTCGATCAGGAGAAGAAACTAGAGAGGTCCGTTCAGAACTAGTGTATAATTATCAATGTGAAAATAATAATCAAAGTAACTATAAATATATATAATATCAACTAGACTCTAATTATTACGTTAATGCTCGTAACATTATAATTTGTAGACCTACTCCTAGCTAGATAGGAGTACAAAGTGTTTTTTTTTTTTTTCCTTTTATAAATTTTGCTTTATTATATTAATACCTCACATATTATTGAATAAATGTCACATACTTCCCCATAATACCCTCATACCCCACATTCTCTACACCTCACATTTTCTCCATACACCCCTCATTTTTCAAATCTTATAACACTCATTTTTAAACATCTTATGATTTTGTTTTTAGTTCATTTTTAAAAGGCTTAGTTGGCTCAGTGAACTGTGACACAAGTTTATTGCTTCACTATCCGAATCACACTTTAACATCTTAGAAATTAAACGTCTTATGATATTGTTTTTCGTTCTACTCTGTTGTTCAGGCAAGGGCTTGCCTGTGTAGCCTATTAATTTTCGATGGTGATTTTGATACATGTGAACTTTTAAGTTGTGCTTGGATATAGTATCTTTCGAAGCAATATTTGGCCTGTGTAATGAAACCAAAGCTCTTATGAATTTGTAGGCATTTTTCATATGAAAATTTACGGTTTGCTAACAAATTTTATAGCTATCGGATATCTGTGTTCATCCAATTTGTAGTATTCATGCTTCCTAAATGCTCTGTACTTTCTATTATGTTAGATAAACCTAGTTGAAAATAACCATAAAAAAATAGAGGGTGGGAAAAGTTTTGATAGTTGAAGAAGCTAAAGAATAAAAGTGATTTGTGGTGCATTTAGAAATTTTTTATTTTTTAAAACCTAATAAGGTCAAAATTGTCATTGCATGGTAGGATACATAAATCATTTAGTATTAAAATTTAATGTGGGGTGCATTCAATATTTTATGGAGTGCTAATATAAAAGGCCTAAATTTTCTAACTAAATGATTTTTTTTTTTTGTATTTTTGTATATATCAAGATTAATATGATTGAATAATAGTAGTAGTAACAACAACAACAACAACAATAATAACAATAATAATAATAATAATAATAATAATAATAATAATAATGTATTCATGTTAAGATCTCTACTTATCAAGATTAATACGATTCATAGAACCACTTGGTGACTTGATTGAACCGTGGAGAATCTAGGGCTCTCGTTCCATGCATAGTGAATCAAATCATCGCCAATGCTGATTTTTTCAACAGTGCTTCCTGGTCGCATCCGTCGAAGATGATGGTTTTTTTTTTAGAAGGAAACGATGAGTGTGCATCTGTTGTGCACATGAGTAACCAGTGCTGGGAGGTACTCAAGAAGAAAGAGATGGGGCTGCTGCAGAGGTATCTCTCCAATAATATGGTAGATGAAGGAATATTGTAGAAAGGGGTCCGCAGAGCTTTCTATTTGCCGGAATTTGGGAGATGGTGGTGGTGGGAGGTTTGGGGATGCAAATGGGAAGGTGACACTGTTAAATTGGTTTAAGTGAGTGGACATGTATCACAAAATTAGGCAGGTCACACCTCTTTTGGGTACATAAGATTTGAACTCTTCCATCACATGTAGAATTTTATACAAAGAGATAATGCAATTAATAGTGGATAATACTCAAGGATGTCGGAGAAAGTTGCATATTATTATTATGAGTAAATTAAGCTGATAGACGGGGGGCCAAAACATCATGTAATGTAATTAAGCTGGATATTTAGTACTGATTAAAGAGCAATATTCTACATATGGTAATGGAATGATTTGATCATGTAAATTAACCAACAAAAAGAGAACACGTAGTTGTAGTGATGATGCTAATCAAACATTAGTTAAATAGAGTGGTCCTTCCTTTAGCATTATCCTTATATAAGTATGTACATTTTGATTGATTTTCTATGAGAGTGGTCCTTTTTTCCAACTTGTTATTTGATTGGATGTTCTGGTTTAGAAGATGCTACTATGATGCCAAGGTTCAGGATAAAATGAGTAGATAAAGACGTAGGAAAACTTTAAAGAGACTACAAAAAAAGATATGGAGTCACTGGAGCTACCGGAAGATTTAAAGCAAAACCGAGCGCAATGATGTTCTAGGATTTCTATAGTCGACATCACTTAATGGGATAAGACTTGATTGTTGTTGTCGTAGTATTTGATTGGGAAAAAAAAGGGAAAAATTACGACAATTGTAAGCAAACTAAACGGTACCAATGAATCAAACGTTGTTAAATCAAACCTCGTAAAGCTATATGTATCTCTAATCTCTGTGACCTAGCACATGCATATACGGGACCATATCTCATATTCCTTTGGAATATGCACCTATATATGGGGTTTATGTTTCAATGTATAGGGTGGTAGATTCAATGAAGGATACTCAGGTACCATTACTTGAGACACTCTTAAGAGTTCACTCCGTCTTCTATTTCCGCCATTCAAAGTATTTAGCTTTTGGTCTTCCTTAAAAAATTACCAATGTAGTAAAACATCACTTAAATATGAAGCCATTTAAGTTTTAACCACTCAATTAAATGGTTGTCATTTGAGTGGTCTGTATGGCCGCCTATATAAGAGAGTTGATTAGCAATGGAATTCGTATTGTCTGTCTAAATAATATTGCTATTTCTTAAAATATTATGTTCGTCTCAAAAAAAAAGATATTGTGTTCGTCGAATTCTTTGTAAGAATGATTTTTTAACGAAAGATTAAAAAACAAACTGCTCAATTCATTGAAATAAATTTGGGAGCAAGCCCCACATTACCTCTCTCTCAAATAAGGTGATTTAAGGAATTTTTCAATAGAGCTCCATGATCTCTTAGTCCTCCAATATATCCACACACTTTTTTTTTATTTTTAACAAACAATATTATCCACATTCTTCTTTAAAAAACTTAATTTATTCATACCTATCTATTAATAAAATTTCTTTGTCGATTAAAAAAGTGTAAAAAGACAATTTAGCTATATATTCACAATTCAATAAATATATTAGAAAAGAAAAACCATGGGCTTAAAGTGATTTCATACAAAAAAAATTTACTATTTTTTTTTCTCCTCTCCCATATGTCATCAAAACATCTCACCCACTTCTATCTACACCCCCATTTCTCTCTTCTCTCAATAAAACTAAATTAACCCACATTTGCTCCCATAAAATTTTTAATTTTTTTTTAATTCGGCTCCCAAAACGTTGTAAACCCAAAGACAGCACAAACATATAGGCCCAACTTTTGTTTTTCAAAAACTGATTGGTCTTAACATAATTAAGAGACCCTTGATTCAACTAAGGCCCAACAAAAGCAAACGACAAACTAAAATACTTTTTCTAAGATTTTTCTCTTCTCAATACCGAAAGATGTCTCAATTTCGAACCCTCCCTACAAGGTCTACCATCTTTATGTACAATATTTAATGTGCATGAGAATACGAATATAATATATATACAGACCCCTTACCAAGAGGGATCCCCATTTTTCTAAAAAAATGGAGACACCCTCTTGACCGTTGGATTGGCTTTAATGAAATTGTGTGGTTGAGATTAAAACACAGGCCACACAATCTCAACGACACAATTTCATTAAAGTCAAATTCAACGGTCAAGAGGGTGTCCCCATTTTTTTTTTAAAATGGGGATCCCTCTTGTGAAAGGATTTATATATATATATATATATATATATATATATATATATATATATATATATATATATATATATGTGTATATCTGGGTTAGGATTCAGAGACACACACTTTGACACTCATTTTGTATGGCCCACTTCGTAATGTATTTCAATGACCCGAACCATAGATGTCAAATGTGTCACAAGCATGTATCCCCGAATCCTACCATATAAAACCATAAGTCTTCTTTTGAAAAAGAGGAAAACATTTTATAACCATAGTCTCAAAGCAAGAAATCAGTTCTCAATATTGTGAATTTCTGCAAAGCCCTCTGTAACTAACGTTAAAAGGACTTTAGGCCTTTGAAAGGTCCCCTTGAAATTCAGTCACTGCTGAATTTATGTTAAAATAAGTTACATGCATTTTATATATTGCCAGGAATAAAAATGCATAAACTTGGGCATGCTTTCTTATGAGTGATTAGAGGCACTGATCAGATTCATCAGCACAATCTCAAAGCATCCATCCAGGGATGAAACAGTTCACTTGCTGGGCATTAGTTGTAGCACTAATCTGCTCTGACCCCGCTGCAGAATACCTGTAAATTAATCAAAGTAATTAGCATCTAATTAAGCTATTAATGTAGTTTAACATAACTTATTCAGATGAATAATTAAAAATTAAATACTTGTATAATTACCCCATTTGCAAAGTGGGATTACAATCTAAAGGCTGGAAGAATCCTTCGGATTGAGCATGGTGATGCTGCGTTGCATAAGCCATACCCTGGTCACCACCTTCCCATGATTGTCTAAGTTGATTTCTTGAACTAATTTCATCCAACTGCAATATATTCATATGGTAATATTATTTCATGTCATATATTCTAAATTAATAAAAAAGCACATATTGGACCGTCGTGAGACTTGTTAGTTTTTGCATACTAATGACAGCGTCGCAATCAAAAGAGCACTTTAATAATTTAATAGTGAGCCATGAGACCGAAATTTACCTTCATTGTCAAATCCCTGTTGGCTTCCATTAACAGTTGTTCCTGTAATTAGAACAAGGTATATTATTGACTTTTAAGTACATGAAACTGCAATGCTTTCATTTCTCAGCAAAACCGAAAGGCACATACCTTGTTCTGAAGGTCAGAAAGTTGGTCCAGCATATACTGGGTCTGCAAAGAAAGATGAGGTGAACGATTAATGCCTCATCTCCTAACAGAGCTGAAAGGGATAGCTCAAGCCAATACTTCACTAAAGTCTTAAGGGTTTGCTTGAGAATGCTTTCTTGACGGCTAAATGCGCTTCCAAATAACAAAAAGTGGATATGGCTATGCTGGGCATAATTAGTCCTGGTTTGGTACTGAGGTGATTCTGAAAAAAGTTGGTATAAAAAAAAGCTGGGAGCTTTTTTGTGTTTGATAAACATTCAGCTTCAGTTTTTTTTTCACATTTTTGGGTGAAAAAAGCCAAAAACAAGAAGCTGCAAAACCCAGCTTTGAAAAACCGGCTTTTTTTCACATCTGTTTTACATAAAAGTTTACTAAACACTATAATACTGTTTTTTTTCTTTTCAAAACCACTTTTACAAAAAAGTTTACCAAACACTTTGCTGCTTTATTTCACAGCTGATTATTCTCACAGCACAGCAGAAACAGTTTTTTTTCAAAGCACATCAATACCAAACCAGCCATTAAAAGTTGTTTGAATCCTAAAAGCACTTTTACTAAAAAAATTGTTGTGTTTCTATTGAATCACTTCGAGTAGAAGCGCTAACAAGAAAAAATGTTTTGGACATAAGGAATCTCAAACGGGCCCTAAAAATGCATGATAAAATTTGCCATATGGTGAATGCATAACCCATTTGATTTTAAACTGGTGTTACCTTAGTGGATCTAACTTGCTTCAAGGAGCCCTCAAGTTGACGCTCAAGCTGCTCAAGCTCCTTTGTGTTTAATGGACCCAAGTCCTCACCAAGAAGGTTTCTATATGATTCATCATAAGTTTAAATTATTCTTCAAAAATGGTAACTTCTAAGCGGTAAACAATTCCATGAAGACCAGTCCATTGTGCTTAATTTATAATTCACAAATGATTATTTACCTCTGAGTTCGTTGTAGGGACTCATATCTACCTTTGAGTTTCATGTACTCACGATAGCTGCTCTGCTATATATACACGCATGGCAACAAAAATGCATTAGCCACATTCTGTTTCTTCTACGCGAGAGGAATCTATAAGCCAAACATTCTAAGGGCCGAGTAAAAGGTTTTAAATTTATTCGCAGTACAAAAAACTAGCAATTTGTTAAGTGTTACCTCAAGTTCCTTTGCAGGTCTGTTAACTTGATCCACTGCACCATAACTGCATTTTTGGTACCTGTCTAGTGTTTTGAGAATGCTAAAGAAGGGAGGAGAAAAGGAGGAAAAGAAAACGACCAGTTAATTAGGATAATAAAAGATCCAAAATTTTAGGTATGAGAAGAAACCATAGCATGCATGTTAAATCCATGTTATAGAACTATTTTCTTCCCCACAAAAGACATCTAGCCAAAAACTTCCTACTCAATTGATTTAAACTTGGTCAGGGGAGACTGAAATACTTCTGTGAATCTTTTCGGCTCTCAAAATAGTGGACTATTGTAACGAAACCACCAAGAAGTTTTTTTTTTTTTTTTTTTTAAAAAAAAAAAAAAAGATTGATATAAACTTGGCACGTTTCAAGTGATTGCTTAGGCTTAGCTAGTTGTACATATTCACTCATCATACAAACGTAGATACGATTTATAGTTACAAGAAAATAGGAACATCAAATATAATATCTTATTACTTGAAGTATTATAAATGAAAAGTTTAATATATGATGATAGTAAAAGAACAAGCTTGTCAATTTCTAATTTTCCATGCATAATTCTGATACAGAAATTAATTCTACAAAGTATAAATTAATGCATTTATGACAGATTAGTCATCTTAACTAATGTATTTAGCATATCAATATGCCGTGTATTCTTTTATCATTGCATTTTTGTTCATCACCCTCAAGTGGTAGTAACTCATCACTCTATTTATCACCGTTGGATTAGTTTAAATTTTGAGATTTATGTCTATCCACTAACAAATTTCGAAAATTAAACTCATCTAATGATGATACATAGGGTGATGAGCATCATCATCACTTGAGGGTGGTGAGCAAAAATATTCAGAGATAAAATCTTCTACACCCAAAATGGGTGTGGTCTCTCTGTGACCCCAATCATTGTTTGACATATATTAAGTTTATGACAATAAAACTAAGAAAAGTGAAGTTTATATTATGTGTCAGTCAACAATCAGAATCACAAAAAGATTGCACTATTTTGACTGCAGAAGATTTGGTCTCAAATATTCCCATTCTTTCATGCTAGCAACCAATAGTGACATAGTCAGTTACCCTAATATAACTCCATTACAATTTACAATAAAGCAAGGAGTTGGTCATTTTACTCAAGAAGGGTTAACTAACAATATATTAGTATTTACATAGTTATGTGTATATATTAATTTTCATACAGGACAACTTTGCGTGTTATGTTGTCAGACTTTAAAATTGGACAATTGAACAAAAAGGTACATGATCGACAACTGAAATTGACAACCTAATACAATTTTTTTTCCCTACATCCTTATAGTTAGTATAAACAACAAATATACTAGTATTTTTCTTTCAAGGCATGAGAACATGAACACAAGAATTTTATTTCAAAAAGTAAAGGGCTTTCTGTTTGAAATAAATTATATTAAAAGAAAATGATAATGACACAAACCAAATTCGTTCATCATAAGATAATGCTAGAGACACCAAATTTTTAAACCAAATGACATGTCACATTAGGAAATAAACATGTTAATCAATACTTAAGTAATAATTGAATTATCAACAGATTACAAAATTTGATCTTCTGATCATTGCTCTTTATCAAATATCTTCATAAAGATTGCGAAAATAGCTTTGTTGAAACTTTTTACTTAAACCAAATGTATGGTTAGCCACTCAGTACCACAATCTGGTGATATTCCTCTTCACCTGAAAGTGAGAGATCTTAGGTTCGAATCTTGTTGATGATGAATTCGATATCAAATTAGAAAGTACGTATATACCAAACTAATTAGTTCGAAAACTAATTGCCTCTCATTACTTGCATTGGATTTGAACCAAATTTTCTTTTCAATTTTGTATACTATCTGTTTCAGTGGATATGGCCATCCACTTCTTGGTTAAATCTGTTTGGTTTATGAATATCCTACACATAACTGAAAATATAATAAATCCTGAACCCCCACACGGCAAAACCCTAAATATATATTTTCTCAAGAACACAGTGGAAAACTATAATTTGCACTGTTAAAACTTAACAAACATGATTTGCATGCACAACAGACATACATATATAATCACAAAGAATGCTAAAGAGAAAGAAAAAAAAAGTCTTTAAGAAGTGGTGAAGAAAAAAGAAGAAAAACTTTAATTTCTCTTTAACTCATGATTTGAAAGACGTAACACACAGCTTATAATCCACTGTACTATAGATAGAATTTTTCATTGAGAGATGTGTCAAAATAAATACGGATTTCAGAACAAAAACAATCACGACGAACTTTCTCAAAGCCATGCCAGAGAACCGTGAGTCCCAAATTCTATAGGGAAAGAAATATAGGATAATTATGATCTCGGGCGTTTGATACTCACACCTCCGGAGCCAATCCGCCTTTCCTCTCTTTCACTCAATCAATTCACACGAGGAGAGTCGGTAGAACAAGATAGTGCAAAAGATGAACTTTAATTTTATCTAATTAAATAAGTCTATATGAATTTTAATTATAGAATAGCAATCTTTACACTCTCGTTTCCTGCTTTTACACTTCTCCCTTTGGTTTTTTTCCCCTTTAAATCCCCTTAATTTGTTCAATCCTAAGGATAGAAAAAGGGCGAGGAATGAAATGAGAGAAAATCGGAGTGCAAAAAGTAATTATAAGAAAAAATTTGAAATGTCATATGAACTTATACACTTTTTTCAATTTGTCATGTGAACTCCGAAATTATTAATTTGTCATTTCTTCTTCTCTAAACTTCTATCTCTATGAGCTTCTCTCTCTCTACTTTCTCTGTCAGTTTCTTTGCTTCTCACACTTGGTCAACAAGGTTAAGATGACAAATTAATGATTTCGAAAAGTTTGTATGACAAATTGTTTAAAACTTTAGTTCATATGACAAATTTAATTAAAAAGGTGTATAAGTTTTAAACTTAAAAAAAAAAAAAAAAAAAAAAGTGTTAAGTTTATATGACATTTCAAAAAAATTCCCTTAATTATGTATATTTCACAACTAGATTCTAGACATGGAAAGGGAAGAACTTAATTGCAAAGAAATAAAAAGACAATTTTTAAAAAAAAAAAAAAAAAAAACAAAGGAGACAATCCTTTCTTGCAAAGAAGAAATCAAGTTAGAAGAAAAAACTCCAGAGAGCAAGTAAAATGGGAATGTTTATGCTTCAGATCCAGTAATACAAGAACTAGTACCCAAAAAACTGACAAAATATCAGTTTGTGCAATCTGCAGCTGTATGAGATTAGATGAAAAACCAGAACCTTAATTTAATTACCTATGCAACAATTAGTATCCCAAAAATGCAAGAGTTTGCCCCAAAAATTGAACAAAATATCATTTGGTGCAATCAGGTAGATGGAAATAGATGAAAACCCAACACCTTAAATATCTAATGCAATAATTAGTATCCAAAAAATGAAAATAATATCACTCTGTGAAACCAGATACCTGAATTATATGAAAACTTAAACACCTTACTTAGCTAAACAGCACACACACAAACACATATATATAGCACAAAAAATAATTTTAGAAAAGGATAAGAAAATGAATCTTTTCTGGTAATGGAACTTAAAACTAATATCATCAGCCTTGTGAGACTGTATAATAAATTTTTCCGATATATATAGAACTAAAAATTGATTTCAAGAAAAAGGGAACATTTAGAAATAGATGCTTAAGAAATTAATTAATTAAACATAAAAGAGAGAAAATTTATGAAAGAGGCTTTCACTTGTAGAAGCAATTAAAATCATATATATGGATCCAAATGAGACCATGAAGAAATCAAAATTTGTATCATCAGCCATATGAAAAATAATTAACTAAACAATTAAAAAGAGAGAATCTTTGTGAAAGGCTTGCACTTATAGAGCCTAGAAGCAATTAAAGTCGTATTATATTGATCCCAATGAAACCCACGAAGAAATCAAAGAAACTAGAGAGAACAATTAACAGATCCCGACTCAAATCCGGAATTAAAGAAGCAAACAAATGATCAGACCATATAATTATACATAAGGAATTACCTAGAGCTGCTACAAAACTCATAGAGCTTGCCACGGTTGGAGAAGATGATGAGAGCAACCTCAGCATCACAGAGAACGGAGAGCTCATAAGCTTTCTTCAGAAGCCCATTTCTTCTCTTTGCAAATGTGACTTGCCTGTTTATCTTGTTCTCTATCCTCTTCAGCTCCACTCTTCCTCTCCCCATGTCCTTAATTACTAAAAATATTATTTTGTGTAACTAATCTCCAAAAGTTTTGATCTTGACAATATTTTCTTTCCCTTTCTTGTTCTTCTCTCTCTCTTTGGTACAAACTGATCCTCCCTTTCTAGGTCAGTACCAAACTATAACCAAATTTGTGAAAAACAAGAGAAAGTTAGATACTCACTCAGTTGGAAAACCCTACAGAGAGAGAAAAAGAGAGAGTGGAAGAGAGAGAAAGATTAGAGCTTGTTGTGTTGTAGTTCTGTCTCTTGAGTCATGGCTTATCTTCTTAACCTCTGGTTCCAATCCTGATTTTTCTTTTGGGTCAATAACCTCAGGTTCCAATCTACACCCAGAAACTCTGAAATGAAATCTAGGGTTGGTGTTCTTTCTAGTTTCATATAAAGTCTCCTTTTTTATTTATTTATTTTTGTTTTGTACTATTTCTTTTGTGTGAGAGAATTCCACAACCAATCGCAGTGTGAGCGCGTTTGGCTGTGTCTGTATGTCTCCATACTTACCATATATCTTTGTAAGAACAGATTTTTGTGAAAATGAAAACTCACATGTACTGTTCTGGAATTATGTCATTTACTAATTTGACCATTACAATTTTGCAACATGAAATCATTATTTTGGTTGTCCGTTGTCACTTTCCTGACGAGTTTGAATCAAATTATTTTGATCCGTGTGATTTCAAGAACGTATCGTGATTAAAACCCTTGTTAGTTTGATGTCAGGATAGATGATGTAAAAGCCACACTTGAAACATTACGATAAACTTGAAACATTATGGTAAACTATGTAACTAGTTGTCGTTTTGGGATACAAATCTAGCATGGGTTAAGAAGAAGAAGAAGAAGCTTTGTGATGCTATTTTAGCTCCATGTAATGAAGCACCAAAATGGTTAAAAATTCACAATGCATAGGTTAATATGATTTCAAAACATTTGAATGTCATGTGAGAAAATAAAAACTTTGTGGCCCCATTTTGAAGAACTACCCTAATCACGTCAAGAAGCTTGTGAACAAACATTCTTTATAAAAATATAAAAAAATTATAAAAAAAAAATCTCTAAAGGACAATAGCAATAAGCATGTCATTTAGTTGGTTAAGAGCATTATCTTGCTGTAAAGGTACTATGAAAAAATCTCCTATCCTCGAGATTTTTAGTATAAAAATAAGCATTAAGAAAAAAGAAAAAAGAAAAAAGTGATCATATTTCACAAATGATTTGGGAGGTGGTACTAGACGCAATATGGCGCGTGGTCATTTGTACCTGTTCGAGTTAAAAATGGATTGTATGATATTTATTTTTCTCACAACAGAACGTCGGTCGCTTTGTGAGAATTTTTTTTGTGTTTAATGAACACGGTTAGGTATACTAAGTATCATAAGACAAATGATTGAAATTTATTTTTAAGTATCCAATCACTTTATATTATAACATTTAGTGTACCGATCCGTATTTTTGGTACATTGAAAAATCTCTCGTCTACCTTCAAACAGGTCTGCTTGTGCCTCTCTAGCTTGATCTTTCTTTTTTAAAATAGAAAATAAAATTGGTGACCAAAATGCACCCTGCAGCATAGCAACCTCTATCAAGTTTTTGCCAAATTAGAGATGTGAAAAAGAATTTGAGACACATCAAATCCTAATTATAAATTTATTAGACGCAATAGTAAATAATATTGTTACACGCGTAACGGTTATTAGTTACGTTGTAAGGATTAGTCTAGTTGTATTTTTCTTTCCGCACCGAAAGAATTTTCATTCAAACTTTATTTTTCTTTCAATACCTTAATTTTTGAGAATGTAATACCCCAAACAATGTATTACCATTAACGACAATAATGTAAGAGACAAGATCCAATGCACCACCAACTTTAGAATGAGAGAATCATTTCAAGAACAAAAGGGTTACGAAAGCGTCCTTAACCTTTAACTTTGACATAGCTAGCTAACCAGCCTTATATAGAAGATAAACCTTGTTCGATAGGGTTGGTTAACACAATTCTCACACAGCGTGAAATCATCATGAGGCAATGTGAGACCAAAATATAGAGTTCTATGCTTGTTACTAGATCATGCATCATCCAGTTAAGCATTTTTCGCACATAATGACATTAGGACGAGGTCGTACGAAATCCAAACACAAAGACTCTCATGCTTGTTACCAGGTCATCATCCAACGGCTGACGTTCGCAGTAGGAAAGTAAATCACATCCATTGCATATAGTGGGGCCTTCAGCACTGTCAAAAATCTAACCAGATGCATAAATAGGATGCCAAGGATTGGTTTTTCTACAAAGCCAGAAATGGTACATTGCTTCGACCAGAGGACAAACCAGATTTGCCGATACACGAAGGACATTCAAATTGCATGGTCAAGAAAGAAAAAGCATGTACTCGAGGATGGGTAGTTCGGTCAATTCACAACCACATTGCCATATGAAGACAGCCCACGTGGGTGTAGGATAATCCAATACCCAAAATGGAAAAAGATGTTGTGCTTTTCTTTCAAAGTGGCAACAACTGATGGAACGCATATGGCGTATGTGACAATTCCATGCAATTTTTTGCGGCCACAAAAATAAATATATTAAAAATAAAAAATAAAAAATAAAAAGAGAAAAAGAAAAGAAAAAGAGGAGGCAGGTAGGTTTCTTCATAAATAATTGAATAAAAAATAAACGGTTGAAATATTTTATTTGAACCCATTTATTTTACATCTACACTGAACCTAAAAACTTCTTTAATAAAATTCCAACTTTGCCCTGAAATGAATGAAAATGATTTGAAAATAAGAGTAAATTGTAGCAATGATCTTTTAACTTTAACTTAATTAGAGCAATAGTCCTTCAACTAAAAGTCTATTATCATTGATCCCTTAACTCATCAAAACATGCAGCTATGGTCCCTCTACAAAAAATTCATTACCATTGGTCCCTCAACTTTAATCAAAGTGGAGAAATGATCCCTCAAATTTAACCCAATTGGAGCAGTAGTCCATCAACTTTAACCCAATTACAGCAATGGTCCTTCCAACATAACTCATTTTGACAAAATTTTGACGAAGTTGACGAAAATGACTATAGCTACACGTTTTGATGAGTTGAGGGACCAATGGTGATGAATTTTTAGTTGAATGACCATTGCTCCAATTTGATTAAAGTTGAAGGACCATTGCTACATTTTACTCTGAAAACAATCAGAACTTGTATATGCTCCAACCACCATCAAGAGAACACACATTGGGAGATTTCACGCTGCCCAGAAAATGAGGACACCCTCATTTTTTCCGGCGAACACAATTGAAACTCCGACGAACCCAATCGATGCTTTCCTTTCTCTCTTTCTTGTTTCTTTATGCGAACTTGGATTCGATCAATTAGGAAAGAGAGAGGCAGCTGTAAATTGGTGTTGATGAAGAATGGTGTGGAGCCATGTTTGAGGTCAACGGCCTCAAACACTGACAATGCATGGTGGTTCACATTCTTCTCAAGGTTATGTGAAGAGCGAGGAAAAGAAAGAGAAGAAAAAGAATGGAAGGAATTAACCGTCGTTGACGACCTCGATCAGGAGAAAGTTTTGCCATTGTTTGGTTTGGGTTCGTATGAAAAGATGGTGAGGTGCAGTGGTGCGGTGAGTTTAAGGTTACTGGCGTAGAGAGATTTCATCATCTTTATTTATTTATTTTTCTTATTTATTAAGGGCAAATTTGCAAGTTTGGTGGAACAAAATTATTTTAGTTTGGTGTAGATAAAAATAAGACAAATGAATCCAAATAAAATTTTCCTAAAAGATTTCAGAAATTAAAGGAATGAAAGAATATTAATTACCAACCTCCTCAGGTTTTGAGGTCCATTGCGTCCCCACAACTCGCTATCACTCGATTGCTAGACACGTCATTGTAAGAAATTTTTCTCTTGCCTCAGACAAAATAATTAGGGTTTTCTTCAATTTTTTTTTTGATACTTTGGATGAGGTCCCTAATCCTTAACATTTTTTGATTAAAACCTTAATAGTATTCAAAGCTTGATCAAAGTCCCTTGACTTTGTACACCTCATTATATTACTATTAATATTTATAGTTTTATAGTTTTGACATTAATTGTTTCCTATAAATTTAAATCCCTCATTATAATACTAATAGAAACGGTTACAATAAAAAAAATTCAAACATTTTGATTGAATAAATGGATAAAAACTATATAAAAATAAGAAATAATAAATGGCAAAAGAATGTATCCATAGTGTTAAAAAAATTGGTACATTTCACATATAACAAAGTGGTACATTAATAAAGAAGAATGGGTACATTATAAATAAATTAGGGTACAGATAAAAGATTAAAAAATTATGAGTACAAATGAATTTTAAAAAAAATATAGGTGCTAAAAGAAATTAATACATGGGTACAAAATAAAACTAAAAAGAAAATACTACAAATTAAAAAAAAAATGTTGCGAATTAAAAGTGGGTACAAACTAAAAATATAAATATATGATACAAAGTTTAGGCATAAAACATAAATATACCATATGTAATTTTTCTATCATTGGTTAAATATACAATGTCATGTGACGGTATACACATGGGTACAAACACAAATAAAACTTTAAAAAATATGGGCACAAAAAGAAACAAATATATGGGTACAAATTAAAAATGAAAAGAAAATTGGTACAAATTAAAAAATATTTGCAAATTAAAAATAGGTACAAACTAAAAATAAAAATATATGATAAAATATTTAGCCATAAATATAAATATACTAATTGTAACATTTTAACACTAAAGGAATATATTTAAAAATAAAAATATTTTATTATTCAAATAATTAATGATGTTATTAATACCCAAGGACCTTGATCAAAAATTGAAAATGAATAGGATTTTGAATATATGTGAGAAGTCTTAGGTTTAATTTTCGCAAAAGGCAAAATTTGAACCATATAATTGCTGATATTCTAAAAATCCCCGCCTAGCGCCGCCTAGGCGCTAGGCGGCTGGTCACCGCCCCGATTAATGTCTAGGCGTTTGAAAATTAAGAAAGGGCGCCTAGACCAGCTGAGGCGCTCGCCTAGCCCGCCTAAACCCGCCTAGGCACCTGCCTAGGTTGCGACTCACTTACACAGAAAATAGATAACTTTTAATTTGCATTTAATTTTCTTTTAATAAATTGTAAGAGACTTGTTGAATACTTGAATGAGTACATACTATATGCTTGTTCCCCATGTTTTCATTATGTTCCAATACTTCATAATACATATGTCATTCTATTTTGTAGTTTATGATGAAATTATATATATTTTAAGTATAAACAGACACTTATTTACCCGAAATATAATGAATTTACTTAAATCCGCCTAGGCACCCGCCTAGACCCTGCCTAGCCGCCAGCTGTTAGGTCAAAATATAATAATTAAGAAGAAAATGACAAAAAATTAAGGCTAATTTGATAGTGATTTGAAAATAGCTGAAAGTGTTTTTGGTGAAATATTTTTATAAACAATCCTTAGTAAAATGCAAGTAAATCATAGAAACGCATTTGAAGTCAAGTGTTTTATGCAAGAAGAGCATAATTGATATTTCTTGCAGAAAATATTTCAAACATTTTTGGAACTCAAAAATATTTACCCTAAAAATGTTTTCGATCACTTTAAAAACACTTTCAAACAAACATTTATCTGCTAAAATATCAACAATATAATTATTTCTATTTTTTTTTTTTTTTGGGTGACATGAGAAGTGACTGAATGGCGTTTCTTTGATAGGAATATTAGAATCCATAGTACATTGCATATGGAATTAAAGTGATGTTTGGTACGTACTATAGTTGTTTTAAGTTGTGAACCACAACCATGCATGGGCATGTAGTTAAAGATGCATGAGTACAATTATTCAGTATGTGGAACCCACCTAAATTATTCCTCTTCGGATTAGACTTTAGAATTGTAAAAATTTACGAGACATGTATATGTATTATGTATATACATGAATGATTTAACCTTATACATAGAGAGAGCGGAAATGCGGAGAGAAACGACGGCCATATAGAGAAGAGCGGTGGAAGAATGGTGAGAGAGATGTAAAGAAAGAAGAAAGGTATACCAAATAAAAAGTAAAAACAAAAGATATAAAAAAATTATTTTAAATTGTTTACATTTCAATATTTTATTCTCATTCATCTTTATTTATTATTTCGTCTCCCTCCTGCACCTTTCTTTGTCTTTGCAGTGGTGGAATCAGGATTTTCAAATAATGGAATTATGATTTCGACCAAAAAAACTTTATTGGACCATTTCGTCGAGCATCTGGTAGGAACAAGCTGATTCTTGTCAACATCTGTTGAAGGCTTATGCCAATGTATGTCAACAACTACTATGGTATATGGAGGCTTGTCAAGGGTGGCTACAGGAAATTGTAGAGTAATGTTGAAGACTGCCAAGGCTTTTCAACTGATGAGCCATTTGATCGAGCATTTGGTGAGCACAATAGAGTCGCACACAAGAAGAGAGAAAATGAAGACAAATATGATAAAAAAAAAATTAGAATAAGAAGTAAGAGGAGGATGTCGTAATTTAGTTTGCCCTAACTATTTATAGGGTTCAAATACAATATACATAGCGTTTTTGAAGTTGTTGGAGTCATGAACAATCAATGACCCCATGTCGTCTCTGCCACTAGTCCTTGTGTTCTTCATCATATCTCAAATAAATTAAAAATTAAATTATTTATCAAACGTACTTTTAAGTTATTGGACCGTGAAATATAACTATTGTTTAGGCATAATGATATCTAGATATGTATACGAATGGGGTGTAGCTTGAGGTGTTAAGAATCTAAAAGTGTTTATTCTTATGCTCAAGGTCATATTTGAATGTCCTCTCGTCCAATCTATCTTATATATGTCGTATATAACATATGTATTATAAGAATTTTGTTATCGATGAATTGGCCAACTTGGGGTACTGTAGCCAACAATGAACATTATCATTAAAGAAAAAATGTACGATGAACAATCTTATTTATCCATATAATACAATTGTTAAATTCATGTGTAAAAAATGTGATGTTTGGAATAAATATTTTAGGAAAAAGGAAATTAAAAGACAGTGCTGGAACCAATGAAGGCAAAACCGAAACCAGTTAAACACGCGTTTCCATAGGAAGAGACCGTCTTATGTTCCGACTTCCGAGCACGCATTTGTCTGTTTTTTACGGTTTGGAGGGAGGAGATCAGAAAAAACGCTGGTTTTCAAGGCCAACGTGACTGCTGGAGTGTCTAAGCAGCACTCCTCCGACTACGTGTCGACCGCCCATTGGGGGTCAGAACAGTGCCAGGTGACGGACATGATTGATGGCGAAACCACCGTGCCGACGTTTACCCTCCGAACTGTGAAATGCTCTGTACGTCCACGTGTCTCACTGAGTGTTTACTTTGGCTGTCGACGTCTTGTCGGACGCGTGCTGGGATACGATTGAAACTTGAAAAGGAGTCCGTTTGCCCGTTTGATTATGCTTTTTTTTTTATTAAAGAAACTAATGAAAAATGACTTGAAAACTTTGAGTTTTAATCAAAATGACAAAAATGTATTGTAAGTGAATAGTATTAGGAGTGATTTTTTAAAGTAAAAATGTCATTTTCGTTAAAAGAGAACAGTACCGAAAGTGTTTCGTTTAAACTTCCTTTTTATTATGGAAATTCACGTATTCATAAACAATATATGGTAAAAGGGAACAGTATATCGCAATAGTAGTACTAGTAGTACCACTCTTAGATTTAGGGTCATGCTATCCACACACCCAATGACGGATGCATATTGGGACCAGGTGATCTCAAGACTGCCCGGAGTTCAAGAAATATACATGTGAAGTTCTTTTAAAGACCGTCCGAATGTTTGATGTAGGTCCACTTTGTGCCCACCTAGTGTTTGACGAAATGTCTCTTGTATGTTGCGTCAACAACACTCTTCGAATTCTTTCAATAGCACTCATCATAATGCTTCCACATAATTCAATATATGTTAACATGGGTGCAACATAATTCGGCTGATGATTACCAAGTGTTCGACGAAATGCCTCAATGAATAAATTGAATTTTTTTTCACACTTCGCGTTCTGTTTCTATCTAAAAAACTTAACACTGAGACTCCCAATATTCGAATCCTAAACCCTTTACTGCACACCCTTGCCACACAGACCTTTCAATTTTGGACCGTCCGATCAAATGAATTGAAGAAGATCGATGGCATAAGAATGTGTGAACATCACTATCCCGAAATTTATAGGGAATGAAAGAAGTATACATACATTGTAACTTGTAAGATAGTAAAAAGTTAAATGGTTCTTATTAATTGAAAGAAATATTGCAACGTTTCATTTTTCATTGAAAAAGTCAACTGTAAATCAAATAAGTAAATTTGAATTCGAGTGTAATCTCAAGCACTTACCCTATGTCACGTATGTTTTCGCGACATTCAATAAAATTGGACATCATTAAGTCCAATTAAATTGATTTCCAGTCTCGGTGTTAAGTAGACCTAAATGAGTATTCGGACTGAAATGTGAATTTTAGAGATGAAATTCAAGATAGAATGAAAATACATTTTTTTATCCAAACTCAAATGCAGGTCGCAACTGAACTGAACGTGACTCAAAGCTCAGTCCTACATACCCAAAATACATTCGAACTCTGGTTTCTTTATCTTTGTCCCAACAAGTTTGCAAGTATCTTCTTAGTTACTTATGAGAAAGGTATAGCACCTAGCCAAGTCTGCTATCCAAATTCAGTATTTACAACTTGGAAACAGAGAGTAACTTGGCTGTCCTCAGTTGAACACCGCGACGTTTCCATACGTGATGTATGCTATAAAAACACCGGGATATACATCCGCGCATAAGTAGAAAGAGGAAACAAGTTCCCTACTAATCGCAATGTTGTCCTAAAAATAGTGAGGGCTAATATAACATAGGATACCCTATACTCATAGTGGCACATATCCAATTCACCACAGCAGAACTATAGTCTCAGTGAACTTAGTCAAATTGGGCTGCTCGGTGCACCAATAGGCAATAGCTGGTTCATGGTGCCTTGTCAATTCGCAACATCTCTAAGTTTATACATGGAAATATGCACAGCACAATTGAGATATGATTCCTCCCACTAACACAATAGTGCCGTGCTTTAAGCTTCACCTGTAACACATATGACTAAGCTTGGAAATCAAAGCGACATAGGCTAAATGCAAGGCCATTCTGCCACTTACAATACCTCGTTACGTATCTAAGTATAGTTTCACTAGATCAGTGCTAATACAGTTTTTGCAGCAGAGAAGTGGGAGAAGTTAGAACTATCACCCCCTCCCCTAACCAGATCAACATTTTTACTTCTCTGCCTACACGTAGAAGTTTCACTTACCACGGAAGAAGGGGTGAAGCTTGTATGAGCTGTTCCGACCATATGGAAAAGGGATGCTTACCTGTTATCCATTAAAACAAGAACCTTCCTACCAATTTCAAAGGGTATATATACTTTCCTGTGAGCTGCTATCTTTGGCAAAAGCCTTCTCTTTCCAGCTAGCAATTCACTTCCTAGTAGTTTTGAATCAATGTTCAATCTACCATTTAATCATACAACACATTCTCGAGATCTTAATTTCCTAGCTCAAAGAAAAGAACTGGGGTGGTGGGGGGAATGAAGAAAGAGCCGTTCGATGTCACTTCTAATAACAACCAAACTTTACTAGGAAACTCATTCATAAGTTATAACAGTGCTTTCAAATGAGTGCATCGGGTGCACCTTGAGAGTTGAGGTACTGTATAGACCTACTGACCACATAAGAGATCAATAGCAGGAGTGGACGGAAGGATAGGAGGGAAACCGTTCATCTGACCTTCAGATGAACTTTCATATTATAGCCCCCTAACTTCTTGTATATAAAATATGCTTCCTACTTGATTCTCTGGCTCCGCTATTCAACAGGCAGCATAAAGGCATCAACCAAATTCAAGCACAAAACATTATATCAGATTTGAAAAGATGAATATTCCACGAAACGGGGGAAGATTAACATAGGACCGTAAGAACATAAAGTGAATTCAAGCATAAATATCATTATCAAGGATGAATATTCCAATAAAAGGGAGAAGAACGTTGGAGTTAATACCACCGCCACTAGGAAATTTATCTAACGAGGGGAGCTAGAGTTGCAGTAGTAGTACATATACAGCCTCTACCCTCTAGCACTGACATGTATGGAAAACTATGAATGTATACATATCATAAGAACTGCTCTTGGGAAATTATTTATTCCAAAGTATAACAAGATTCACAACGTATATATGGATTATGAACCGTTGTATCTCTACTGTCTAATTTGGGTTCATAAATTTCACTGCCCTATATCACCGGTACCAAACAAATATGGTGACTGAGGACGAAGAAAGCTTTGACGTTGATTAATCTTTCTAAGATAACACAAATATCCTGATCAAGTTTTAGTCTACACAACTTAAACAAACTCAAACAGACGTTGGCTTAGAGCAATCGGGGCACGAAAAATGACCTCTAGCTTGACAATAGGTGCAAGAGATGGATCTTACTTTCGATCCTTCACCCCCAAGCGATTCATACATGTCGTCGATGAGATTTGATCCAAGCATTTCACCTTCTTTGATCAATCCAACTCCTCTACATCTTGAGCATGCTATCATCCTCAAGTTGCCACATCTCTTGCACATTCCCAAGGAACTGAACATCCAAAGGTTTCATACACACAACACATAAATCAGAACAATAATCCTCGAGACACCAAACGGTGCGTTGGTGCATGCATCGAACTTCTTACTTGTTCTTAATAAATAAGGTTTAAAGCAGATGCCAATTTAAATCAAACACTGTCGCATCATTTGTTGAGCAAATTTGGTGTTCGTAGCATTACTCAAATCACGAAAAACATCTAATTATAATGAGGAAGTTGGGAAATTTGCATTGCCAAGTGGGTTATTTGTGAAATTCTTGGAAACTATTCAGGAGTTGGTGAAGATTATAAACTCAAAAGATTAGAAAGAAAGAACGGCGTTTAATGAGAATTAAGAAATGGGGTATTAGCAAGTGTTACCTGCGCTGAGAGGCGGAGATGAAAGCGTCGATCTTTGGGGCGGCAATGGTGGCGCAGAGGAGCAGAGTTCCGACTCCGAATCCGGCCAGCTCGCTCGCCGTTATGTTATCCATTTGCTTTGGTCTCTGTCCCTGCTTTCCTTTCCGAAGGGCCAGAAAATGCTGATAAGTGGAAAAGCGCCTTATCTAAAACTAAACTCTGATATAAAAAATTGTCCGGAGTTATCAATTAACAACGGCCTATTAGCTCAGCTGGTTAGAGCGTCGTGCTAATAACGCGAAGGTCGCAGGTTCGAGACCTGCATGGGCCATTTTTTTTTATTTTCTGGGCTAAATTTTAGCATTACGGGTAAATCTATCTAGCCCAAGTACATTTTGAGTCTTTGACAAATGTGTTTTGCAGCCCGCGTGCTTCTCTCGCTATAATTCTACGAGCCCATAACTAATTATATCGGTAGATTCAAACGATTAATAACATGAAAAATATTAAGAAGATCATCTTTTTAGATTATATATTGTAAACCACATGATATATCGGTTGATGATTGAACTCTTTCTTTAAATCACCCAACAACATTTACCTTTACAACTAGTAGTCTTGCAGTCAATTTCCCTCAGTTTCTTTTCTTTTCTTTTCTCCATTTATCTTTTTACCAACTCTTGTAAGGTAAACCTAAGAAGCGGTGAGATTTGTATCGCGGTAAAAATTGGGGAACGACCTGCATGCATGAATCTTAATTAGCTCTTAATTTCCATTTAGTTGCAGGGTTAAATTGATTTATTACATTATATATAATTACATATAGATATAGTAGTGGTATATGACCCAACTGATCTGAGTAGAGTGACTACTGACTGGAAGGCCTCTGATCTTTTGCCTTCGCAATCAATCAGTTGTGGCTTCTACAGCCTGCCGACCTCTTGTCAATCAACTTTCAAATGATATATACTTATAAGTGGTCAACTCTAGGTCAGTGACTAATTGACTGGTCAAGACTTTGTCACTTTAGAAGTCAATACCGGCCAAAGGAAGAAGGCCAAGGAAGAATATGTATGATCCATGTTTGACCTATAATCTGTTCAATAATTCTATTCAGTGGGTTCACTATTTTCTTTTTACCAATAATATGTAGTTAAGGCGTCAAACAAGTCCATTAATTTTGATGAAATTATTAGTTTCTTGTTATAAAAGTAGATTTTTATGGGATTTTAATATTGTAACGAGAAATGCTTAGGAGATTCTCTCAAAAATTGAGTTTTTTCATTGACTCTCTGCTACCTCATGTTTTGGCACAATATTTTGTAATGTTAGCATAAAAATTAACGTTAAAATATGACATATCAGAAAGTTAATAGAGAATCTCGCTTAGGAGAATCTTCTTAGTATTTCTCTATTGTAATAAAGCCTGATATTTCAACAAACTACAACAAAAAAGACCACTATTGATAATGATTAGTTTTTATTGTGTATATAGACAAATGACTTGGTCCATGATGAGGTTTTGATCAGTGCAGCTACTAATTCGTTTTCAGTCCTTTTGATTGGGGTTAATAGTGATAAAATCAATACTTTTTCTCGACCAATTACCATTAATTTTCCATTTAAAACTAATTATTAATTTGTTGCAAAACAAAGTATCCAATGTTTAGAGTAATAGAAATGCTATCTTTTCATTTCATCATTTCATAAAATTACACAATGGTATACATATATATACTAGTAATTCACTGATGATATCCTTAACCCTATTTTCCCACCCACTTTTTATTGAAAATTTTAAT
Organism: Cotoneaster glaucophyllus; assembly: GCA_036320875.1. Taxonomy (NCBI): domain Eukaryota; kingdom Viridiplantae; phylum Streptophyta; class Magnoliopsida; order Rosales; family Rosaceae; genus Cotoneaster; species Cotoneaster glaucophyllus. The sequence goes on along the minus strand of CM070068.1, from coordinate 2,453,774 downwards.
GACATATTTAACCTTTTGTAAAATGACTTTTGAAACCCTAACAAAATTAATCATTATTTATTTTTATTTTTTTGTGGCCAAAATAACATAAATTCAACATTTTGTTTCCTTTTTTTTTTTTTTTTTTTTTTTTTTTACAAAAAACACCGTTATCTTTAACTGGAGGAGAAGTCCCAAAAAGTAAAGAGAGATTTGAGAAGGATATGAGAAGCTGTGAAAAAAATGGCGGGATGCAATCAACACACTAGCTCTCAAGTCTAGTTGCTGCTTTGTTCAAATTAGAAGAGAAAACAAGACAAAAATTGAAAATTAGAAGAAAAACGAAGAGCCACACCCACCCCGTCCAATCTGACGGCAACCATCCTCCACCGTTTTGGGGTCTCATCCCCAACCTAATCTTCCTCCACCGTTTTGGGGTCTCGTTTCCATTGAAATGGGGCATGTCAAGGCCTTCTCATCCTCCAAATTTCCAGAGAGAAAAAGTTGGCTAGCGGTGGGAAGGGGGTTGCCATGAAATTGGGTCAGATGATGTGGTTTTGATTTTCAATTTTTGTTTGTTTTTTTGGAAAATTGTTGAACAAATGTATCAAGGATATTCTAGGAATAATCGTGGGTGTAAAGAGAGTATTACATGTTTTTAATTTTTTATGGTGGGGGATAATATAAGGTGGGTGAAAAGATAGCATTGAGGGGTGGGTGTAGTAGCACTCTTCACTAGTCTTAGCCAACTATCTAATTACAGTTTTACCCAACCAATCATTCATTAATTACAAACTGCCATAACCATCTTATAACAAACTCTAACCAACTTAGCTATTGACAGTTTTATCCTTATTATCCCCCCTCAAACCTAACTGAGGTAACTGAAGGGAGAGTTTGTTCCGAAGGAAGATGAATCTGGGCTTGGACAGAGCTATAGTACAGATGTCTGCAATTTGATCCTCAGTGCAGACAAAGAGAACTTTCACTTGATTTGCTAGCACTTTTTCCCGGATATAGTGATAATCAATCTCCACATGTTTGGTATACATAATTACAGTAATAATAGAAATGCTATCTTTTCATTTCATCATTTCATAAAATTACACAATGGTATACATATATATACTAGTAATTCACTAGTCTTAGCCCACTATCTAATTACAGTTTTACCCAACCAATCATTCACTAATTACAAACTACCATAACCATCTTAGAGCAACTCCACCCGTTGCTCTTGCTCGGGGGACAGTGGAGCACAAGGGGCCTGAGGGCCGGTGGAGGTTGGTCCACCTGTTGGGAGCCCGAGCTCAGGTGGGAGCCCGAGCGAGGGGGGGTGGGGAATCGACGGGCCTGTAGCCCGAGGCCTTTGAATTTTTTATTTTTTTTTTTGTGTCAGAGAGAGAGACAGAGAGAGCGAGAGCGAGGGACCGGAGCTGGGTGGGTCGTCGCGGCCGGCCGTTCGTCGCGGGGGGGGGGGAAGGTAGGGTGGGTTGTCGCGGCGGGGGGGGGGGGGGGGGGAGCAGGGTGGGTCGTCGGCGGGGGGGGGGGGGTTCTGGTTTTTGCAACTCGGGGTGGGGATGGATCTGGGTTGAGAAAAAAATTAATATTAATATTAATTATTAAAAAAAATTAGAAATAAAATATTAATATTTTATGGATTGGATGAGAAAAAAATATTAATATTTTATTACTAATTGCCTGGGGGAAGGGCTTTATGGGTGGAGATGCAAATGACAATTACTGTTTATTAATGGCAGTTACTATTCGTTAAAGGCAGTTACTGTTCAATAGGGTGAATTGCATAGTGAATTGCCTGGGAGAAAGGCTCCATGGGTGGAGTTGCTCTTATAACAAACTCTAACCAACTTAGCTATTGACAGTTTATCCTTATTGTAGAGATCAGTGCCTTTTAAAACAAGTTTAATGTATGAAACTGTGTTTTCTTTCCGATCTTTCTAGTCTGCATGCTGACTAAAAGTCCATATATACTATGTTTTCTTCCTCATTTCCCACTGATCACTTGTCTAAAAAAAAGTTAAATGGATACATACGCTAGGAATATATCAAAGACCACACTACCTTTATTTATCATATATATATATGCAAATCAAAATTAAAAATAGTACAATAACGCTTTCGAAACATAAACTAACATATAGAATTTTATTGATATGCTTACAGCTAGCTAGCTAGCTGGATCCGAAGTTCATCATCGATCGTGTCAATCGGCGACATAAAAATAATTTTAGTACCAATCTAATGAATGATCAGCATTTCTAATTAGAAGATGTAGCCTCCTACATTGGAGAAAGTGTTGGAGTGTCCTCCTCCCCAAAATAAAGCAGGTGAACTAGTTTCCCTTCCATTCTGCAATGATATTGCTCGATTCCCCTCCAGAAGATAAAGCTGCAGTAATTCCTTGGTTATTGATCTGCATGGCTACTTTGTTGCACTGGCTTAAGCTTGTGTGTTGCTGCGGATCCATTCCACCGCTTACGTCGTCTAAGTTCCAGAGCTTATAAAACCCTTCTTCTCCTAATAAATCTGACCAAAATTCCACACTTGCTTGGTGCATCAATTTTGGCAAGCAATATTTGTCTTCCTCCATATTTTCTTGCCATGTTGCTTGTGTTTCATGGATATCAGTATTATTCATATTGCTTCTTATTCCTTGGCTGCAGGTTTCCCAATGATGGTGTGGTGTAGTGGCTCTTGCTTTCATGTTTTGATCTTCCTCTAATTGTTGTTGTTTTGCTTTTAGAATCTCTGCTTTTCGTTTCTCTTGCTTCTGAGTGCATTTCTCTTTCTTTTTGAAATGGGTTCTCCAGAAGTTTTTTATCTCATTGTCGGTTCTCCCTGGCAAGTATCTTGCAATGGTGGACCATCTGTAAATTCATTTAACAATTCACATTAGAAATAAAAAATATTGTGTACTTTTGATAATTATTTAATCGAGAAAAGAAAGAGAGAGAGAGAGAGAGAGAGAGAGAGAGAGAGAGTATTAGTTAGCTAGGGTATTATTACTTACTTGTTACCCCATAAAGTATGCAATTCCACGATGATGCCTTCCTCCTGAGGTGTTATATGCCCTCTCTTCAGTCCTGGCCTCAGATAATTCACCCATCTGAGTCTGCAACTTTTCCCACTCCTGTTCAGACCTGAAAATAGTTTTTTTGTTAAAAGAAGAAAAAACCCTAAGTGAGCATGCATGCATGTCTAAGACTATCAATTAATCCAAAATTTAAGCTCTCAGAAACAATATACGACATTTAAATAATTAGAACTGGTGTAAAAAAAAAAGTAGTTAATGAAAAAGCAATTAACAGACTAGTTAACTTGATTACCTGTAGACTTAGACACAGAACTCCATCTTCCCTCTCCATGTAAGGTGACATATTCACTGAGCAGCTTATCCTCCTCAGGAGTCCAAGGACCTTTCCTCCATCCTTGTTCACCAACACCACCCCAACCCATCATAGCTACCATCTTTAACTTTGCACTTTGATCTCTTTCAACTCAACTGAATAAGTAGAACTTGTTTGTTTTCTTTGTATTCTATGGCACACTGGTTATATTGCACAATGCATGGCTAGGTTAACTTCCTCATATATATACACATAATACATTGTATATATCCTCCCTCTGAATCTGTGACTTGAATATTTAATTTGTTTGGTTTAATGCATTTGATGATCTCAGTCAATATCTTTGAATCGAATCTCTGCTTCTGTCTCTCGCCATATCATGAATTCGAATTGACCCTTCCCTCTACAAACCTGAGTACACGTGTTGAGACATGGGTCTCAACCAGCTCAACACCTTTAACCATTCACAGCACAACAGCTGGCTCGTCAAACCCTACTCCGCGTACTATAGGACATCACCACCAATATTCCTTGTAGCATAACACAAAGCCACATTTCGAAAAAAAAAAACAAAAAAAGGAAAACAAAAACACAAAGCCTCATTGTATAACTTGTCTGTCATTTTTATTTTAGATTAATGAAGAAGTTTCTTAATAAAAAAAAAAGGGTAATGCTAAGGAGACCAAATCTGGAGATTAAATTTGTAAACTAAATGATGTGTCATAAATAAGAATAAGCACGTTTACTAACGTGTAAGTAATAAATCAATCATCAACTTCCATGTCATTTAGCTTTCAAAGCTTTGTCCCAAATTTAGTCTCCCTAGCATTACTCTAAAGAAATTAAGCATAAAATCTTACCTAAGCCGAAATTAGTTAGTGGGTTGTTGATGTCTCCTTGGACAGTGGCTTTTATCCAACTAGGGTTTAACATCTGTGATAGAAGTATTTGCTAATCAGCATTAATATTGTCAATGGTTAATGACCTCTATTTTTTTAAGCACACAAAGAAGTTTCTAGGATGCTATATATTTAAGGTAATGGGGGGCATAAAGTATTGAAAGGAGAGGAGATTGATGAGTCACCTATCCTACACCTGGCCTTTGAGCTTTATCTAAGTAGCTTATTTGGAAAGTTGAGAAGTGCTTAATTGGCTTAACTCATTTGTTTATGCATTCTATGCCTAATATAGGTAATGATGTATATAGAAACTATATATTAGTGCTAATCTTTGAAAAGATTACAAAAAAGTTTCAAGATCTTGTCATGCTTAAAGATTCACAGTATGAAATGCTCGATTTGATGGGGCTGAAGAAAAGAAAATAGTTTACAAAACCTTTTGCTCCTCCATACCCCTTTGAGTACTATTACTTCAGCAATGACCTCGAAACCCTACTTTATGTTGGACAAAACCGGGAACTGTCCCTATCAATCTAACCCATACATATCTAAACATTTTTATCCATCAATTAACATTTAAAATTAGTTGAATCTCCTTCATCTATATATATTATAGGCTTTTTAGCTAAAATGGTCCATGAGATTTTCATAACACATAACTTTGGTTCCTAAGATTTAAAATCAATAGAAGTGGTACCTGAGCTTTTTAATGGAAGGACCAAAATGATGGATGATAGACAATCTCAGGGACCAAAGTTTGTGTTATGCAATCTCAGGGACCAAAATTATGTGTTATGCAAATCTCAGGGACCAAAGTTACGTGTTATACCCTCAACTTAACAGAGTTTTTTTTAACGGAATGACCAAAATAATGGATGGTGGACAATCTTAAGGACCACTTATATTGATTTTAAATCTCAGGAACCAAAGTTATGTGTTATGAAAATCTCAAGGACCATTTTGGTTAAAAAGCCTATATTATATGATATTATTTCTGCTTAATTAAGTGGATGTCAATATATATATATATGGCTTCTCGAAGGATCTAGTTAATTACAATTTAGACCATGAATTTCATTTGGGGTAGCTAGGGTTTTGCAGATTTTATAATATATATATATATGGCTTCTCGAAGGATCTAGTTAATTACAATTTAGACCATGAATTTCATTTGGGGTAGCTAGGGTTTTGCAGATTTTATAATAGAGAGCATAATCATAGAAAAAGACTTTAGAATTAGTCAGTGATTAGCTAGGTAGTGTAGCAAACTTTAAACCATATAATGTTTCCTAGCTAATAAGTGACATTTCTTTATTGTTAAATTTGAACGACGTAGAATTTTGTCACTCGTTTTCTTCTTTTGATGGTGGCTAAGAACAAAAGAAGAAATGGTCCCCAACTCCCCATTTTTGGCATACTATTTTGCAGAAGAATAATCATGAATTCAACAGTTAAGATCCACTGCAATATGGAGGATCCATATTACCATCACTAATCCATGTCTATCGGCAGTACGAGAAATAGAAAAATTGAGAAAACCCTCAAAGCCTACTATTCGTTTTTTCTATTGGGACTAATATCAGATTTCATAAATCAGTTTATCTAATAAGATGTTAACAGCTGTTTTATGAGAAGAAGAAAAGGTTGGGCTGATTATAAGTTTAGAAATGATAAGATGCATGGCTTATAAGAAAATTGTCGAGAGAATTTCTTATTGGAGATGCAAATGCATTCAAATGAGCACTTTGCATTTTTGGTTAGCAGAAAAACTCTCTAATGGACGAGATGTAAAATACTTATTTTGGTCGAAAACAAATGTAAATAAACATGTAAATTTACATTTTTAGAGGTGAATCCCGTCAGTTAGAGAGGGAAGATACATGTCTAGGTATGGTGAGGTCAATGTCACCCAAATTGGTGGTGTTGGTAGAACAACAAGCTCACCAGAATTTTAGCCATTTAGTAGTGGACAGGTCGATTGAGGGTTTGTAATGCAATGCTTGATTAATTGGAGGCCATCTTTGGGAGGCTTACTATCATCATCAAGTGAGGAAAGATATGTTTTGGAGGAAATGTTTGGGCTTGGGAGGGTGGAAAGAGGGGAGAGGCATGAGATGCCCGGTGGGTCGGTGGGTTGTTAGGTTTTGTGGAGTTGGATTTAAGCCTGTGCTTGGTAATTGGGCTCTATATACTTTTCCTTTTGTTTTCCGGGTTTTTTTGTTTTTTTGTTTTTTTTTTGTTTTTTGAATAAAGATATTATTTACACTAAGAGGATAGGATGAACTTAGCCTCACAATAGACTAGCAATAATCTGTTCAAATTTACCTTTACTAAACTTGTCACTTTATAAGTGAAGATGAATACCACTAGATCATATTAGAAATATATATACATATATACAGATTAAGGATCCCTATAATCATATAAAAAACCGTAACCAAATAATATTCATAGTTTTTCTTTATATCTGAAAATACCTGAACTTTTATTCTGAATCCGGCCTTCACGCGGTTATCCAGAATTTTAGGGATTGAATTGCCATTACCATATTAGCAATCTCAATTTTTTTTTTATTTTTTATTTCTACTATATGAACAATCTCTAAAAAAATGTTTTTGTATTTGGAGCCCCGGATTGGGAGTTACCCGACACCCCCACCCAGTGTGCGCACCACCTCCGTAACTTCCCGTTCTTGTTAGCGAAACCCCACCACTATATTCTAAAGTGTACCGGGTGAGATTTAGGGTTTAAGCCGAAAAAGGAGAAAAAGAAAGGTTTCAATTTATACGAAAAATCAAAACTTTTATCGCGATTAGCAGGAAAAGATAGGGTTTTCAAATTAATAAGCATATTTGTTGTCTGCATATAAAAAGTCTTCAGTTTGATGCTAGTTGCACAAACTGTCAGACTCCACCCACAGCTTCCATAGAAGAAGAAGAAGGGGAAGAGAAAGCCTCCTGCTTTTAACAGTTCTGTGTTTGTTCGCGGAAGGAAGAGATTTGAGGGTTGTTTGTTTTTTTTTTTTTTTTTTTTTGCATGAAAGTGAAGGAACAATGGCGACCGATCTCAGTGATTACGCCATCATCAAGGAAGGAGAGGCGGAGATTCTCATGCATGCTAAGAACCAAGTCTTTTACAATAAAACTCAGGTGCCAAAATCTTCCAAAATCTTCTCTTTTTGTGATTTTTTGAATTGGGTTGTTAGGTTTGATGGGATTTTTTGATGAAATGTTTGTGGGTTTTTCTTGTGTTTTGAGTTATTTTCAATTGGATGTTTGCTGGGTCAGTGTTAGTTGTTCAAAAGTTGGGATTGGCTGCTGGGGAAATAGTGTAGCAAAAGGTTTTGTTTTTTGATTAGTAATCGTTCAGGAATGTGTGTGGTGGAGCCTTGGAGTGTAAAAGTTAGTTGTCTCTCGCATTTGGGAGCATTTGGGTGGAGCATTTGTGCCAATCCATATGTTGAATTATGTATTGCTCCATTGGCTCATCATTTAGTATTTCTGCTTACGCTTTATATATGGAGCGCAAATTAAGTAAGGGCAGAAGAGATAAACAAGGAGAGTATATTTGAAAGTTCAACCTAGATCAGTATTCATTGGATGTGCTTATAGACAAAGCAGGACTAGTTAACCTATAGATAAGCTTTAACTTGTCTACAGCCCAGTGGTCTTTGTTTTCGAAGAGTTAATCCCGTTTTGATTATGTTAGTAGCAATTTTCTTTGTATAGTAAATATTATGTAGGGGGTGCTTTTCAACATGGGTGATTGTTCAGTTTATAGCATGAGTATGTGTTGGTGCCATTTATTCACATCAGTTTGCCAGCTGACTTTTAGATTTTGTAATTTAGAAGGAATGTTGATTTTTTCAGTCTGTAATTATTAGGTTAACAACAGAGACATATCGGTTGCTGTTCTGAGGACATTCATAACCAAACGCAAGGAGGAGCATGAAGCAAGATTGTCCAAGAAAGCAAAACCTGCACCGAAGGAGTCTGACAAAGATGCTTCAAATTCTGTTGTAGAAGAAGTACCTAATGAGCCTGCTATTAATGAAGAAAAAACCAATGGAGATTGTGAAATGGCAGCAGAGATATCTCAAGATGAACCATGTAGCATTTCAGAAGAACCAGACAAGGTCACTGAGGGAAAATGGCGTGGGGAACTGAAGCCACCAAGAGTTCTTGAGGTTTTTCATGAATTTTGATTTGATCAGTTAATTAGTTTCTTAAGTCTTTGCTCTTTACTCTGGAAGATGTCAATTCACATTTCTGTTTTGTATCATTTTCGTTCACAGGCCCTGTCAGCTTCTGGTTTAAGAGCTCTTAGGTATGCTCGTGAAGTGGAAGGAATTGGTAAAGTTGTTGCTTTAGACAATGATAAAGGTAAGTTTTAGGTTGTCTCTAACTACAGCACTTAAATGTATATGGCCATTTTTTGTGTTAACCTTTTAAAGATTTTGTTTGTCCTTAAAAGAAATGAAGAACTAATGGGCATTTAGACCCAAATTAGATGAGATTATGGACTTCTAGTTTCTATTTAAATACATATTGATATACGTAAGTTGTAGCTGCATATGGGCTTTTCTAATTACTTGTAAGCATCATAACAGTTATCACCAATATTTGTCTTCCTTCAGGTGCAGTTGAAGCTTGTAGGAGAAATATCAAGTTCAATGGTTCAGTTGCATGTTCAAAGGTGGAATCACATCTTGCTGATGCTCGTGTGCATATGCTCACCCATCCAAAAGAATTTGATATGGTATGCTTATACTGTTTTATATTCATCACAGCAGATTAATTTCTTTGGGCAGATTCCTATTATTTTGACACTTCATAAACCAGTGGCAGTAACATACTCTTTGCTGGTTATTGGTGTTTCAGGTTGATCTTGATCCTTATGGTTCTCCCTCTGTCTTCTTGGACTCTGCAGTTCAATCTGTTGTTGATGGAGGATTGCTAATGTGTACAGCAACTGATATGGCAGTGCTATGTGGTGGAAATGGGGAGGTTTGCTATTCAAAGTAAGCAGTAATATCTTTCTGCTGATATACTTTGATTGAAGCATTTTATTCTGCTTCTTGGACTTACTTATCACGAACTGTTTTATGGATTAGATATGGTTCCTATCCATTGAGAGGGAAGTATTGTCACGAAATGGCTTTGAGGATCCTCCTAGCTTGCATTGAGGTATTGTTATGTCCTTGATTATAGCTTTTAACTAGAACGTGCAAACCACTTGAAACTTGTTATTAACAATTTAGCCAGAAGGGAAGTAGAATTGAAACTGTATTTTCCTTGGTAATATAGTTGTTGGCACGTCTTTTCTATGGCAACTATTTACAGCTTTATTGTGGGGTGTTTCGTTTGCGTAATGATGAGGTGGATAATAATTTTAGGTTTTCAATCAAGTTTAGATTGAAGGTAAATTGAACTTGAAGAGTACCCTTATTGGACCATAATTTATATTTCAATTAATAAAAGTTGTATATTTTTCTTTTTGGGTGCACGGATAATTTCTTCTTGATAAAATGCAGAGTCATGCAAATCGTTACAAACGGTACATTGTTCCTGTGCTATCTGTTCAGATGGACTTTTATGTTCGAGTTTTCGTCCGTATCTACTCGTATGTGACCTATTTCCTTTTAATTCACTTAATGTTAGCTATCTAGGCTTCTTTCTTTTTCTGTTGACTGATAGTTCAAATAATTGGTTGCAGTTCTGCAAGTGCAATGAAGAACTCTCCCCTTAAGCTATCCTATGTTTATCAGTGCATTGGCTGCGATTCATTTCATCTTCAGCCTATTGGAAGGACAGTCACAAAGGTATGGTGCTGATATACTATACCTTGGGAGTTAGGTTGTGCTTATGTATTCTATTCATGACAAATATCATCTAAGAAATGTTTTTTCTCTTGCTTTCCCTGAACTATATGTAAGTGCCGTCTAAATTTTATTTGTAACGATGACTTTGAAAAGTTAAATAGAGAGTTATGAGGGTTGATTGTTTAAAACTATCTTTTAGGAGAGTTAACCTCAATTGTAGGACACACATTGATCTTCCTAGTTATTACTCTATTATTAGCGAACTTTTCCCCCTTGCAGAATATTTTCATATGTGTATGTGTTGAGTATGTTTGACCACTTTGATTTTTACGGCTTTACCAAGAGTTATTTGTCTGTTGAAGTCTTCTAGCTTTAGATAATGGATTTATTTTCTCATCTTAGTTTATATCGATTCTGATAAGGAATCCCTTTACATTTTCAGAACACCAGTGTAAGATATCTACCGGGTTTTGGTCCCGTTGTTCCTCAAGAATGCAGTGACTGTGGGAAGAAATTCAATATGGGTGGACCTATATGGTCTGCTCCAATCCATGATCAAGAATGGGTGACTTCCATACTATCTGATGTGAAATCTATGAAGGAGCGGTATCCCGCTTATGATCGCATCTCTGCTGTACTAACAACAATTTCAGAGGTGTGCCCCTTGTTTTAATATTTGTCCTATTAGACATAAATTAGATGTGCTTATGCAGTTTCACTGATGTGTCTGTATTGTTTGCAGGAACTGCCTGATGTTCCTTTGTTCTTGAGTCTGCACAACCTCTGTGCCACATTAAAGTGCACTTCCCCGTCTGCTGTGATTTTCCGTTCTGCTGTGATCAATGCAGGGTATCGTATATCTGGAACTCACGTAAACCCATTGGGGTTGAAATCAGATGCTCCCATGGATGTCATTTGGGACATAATGCGCTGTTGGGTGAGCAGTCTCTTTCAGCTCTCATTTGTTTCTCGCGTCATGCGTGTATTAATTTTTCAATAGTAGACAATCTTTTAAGATCCCTGCACGTAGATTCCTTCCTGCCCCCCTTTTAACAGTGTGGTTCTGTTGTTGCTTGCTTCGTCTCTACTCTGTAAATTATGTAGACTTTCTATGAGATTAGTGCTATTTACTAGTTCGTTGCATTGGGTGTACGATGGTATCTTATTGAGCCTTGATTTTGTGTAGGTGAAGAATCACCCGGTGAAACCTCAGCCAGAGGATCAGTCAGGAACCGTGATACTTGCCAAGGAACCCATCCTTCAAGTACGTTTCTCCCATTTTTGGATACGAATAATGATTTCTTTTTTCTTCTGATTATACATTTCTTCTTTTGGTATGTGCATGTAATTTCATGGACCAAATCACCCTGTGTGAGAGCACGCATTTGAGAGGGCAGAGAGAGATATGTAACTTACTACTCTTTCTGACATTCTCTCTTTTGCAGGCTAACTTTGCTCGAGCTGTTGCGTCTCTTAGCAAGGCACAAACCAAGAAGGTAGCACGCTTCCTTCCAAATCCAGAAAGGCACTGGGGGCCAAAGCTGAGGGCAGGTCGTACAATCACCAGCAAACACATCTCTCTCTTGGGTCCGGAGGCTGTCAATGGACATCTTAACCATGAAGATGGTGAGGAACATGATGCCAAGCGTCAAAAGATTGAAGATCAACCCACCCCGAATTGAAGAAATGAGCGGTTTTAAGTTGTCGATCAAGTTGACCTCGAGCTCCATACTCCCATTACCGAAACAACACACATAATCCCTCTTCCTATTCATTTTTACTTGGAGACAGCGGGTGGAGAGAGCGAGGCTTCTTGCAACCACTAATTCAGCCATGAGCGACTGGAGCGGCAATTTTCTATTTAATTAAAAGCCAATTTTCAGCAACTTTCGAGTTTGATGGACGATTTTTATTTATGTTTGCATACTTTTTGAGTTTGTAAGCAATTTATGTTGGTCACATTGACTTCAATTTTGATTCCATCCTTCAATTCTGTCTGATATTAAATAATGCAGTTAAAGTTCCAGTTTCTTATCTCTTATATTTGAGTTATTTCACATCAAACAATTCAAACATGAGTATATGGGCTCTTGGAGCTCCCTTCTTGTTTATCATAGTTATTATTGAACGAAGAGGAGCCGGCGGAAGAGAAAAACTTAGATGCAATCGAGCGTATATGAATGCCAAATTATAAATTGACTCAACAGTAATTCTATTTTGGCTCGTTAAAGTAAAATTGATATTTTCTATCGAGATAGTAAAAAGCTTGACAATGAACTACTACATACTTTTATTGCACTAAGCTCATCGGAGAACATTAAATAAAAATTACATCTGCCGATATGACCAAACTGGCTCAGGAGGAGGGTTAAAAACAAAAGATTAGAGTCACTAAACTAACGATAGATATAACTCCCAGAAAGTACAGTAAAAATATAAAGAGCAAAATGCAGTTGAATCAACTTTTTGTCTTTTACTTTTTTTCACTTGGCCTTGCCGTTGGCCAGTTTGGATCCAGGTCCATTAGGGTTGAGCTCATCCCAAGCTTCGATCCATGTTACCATGGCGTCGGCGAGCTTGTCAAAGTAGGGGTCCACCTTGCCGAGCTTCTCCTTGACCTGCTTGGAGAGCTCAATGTAGCATGCTTGCACGGTGGTGCAGTCTTTGGGAAGGACAGCAGATTGGAAGAATGGGATGATCTCTTCCTGCCAGAAGATGCCTTTGTACTCCTTCCTCAGGTTCACAAATGGGTTGCTGGCTTTGCTGTGGTAGATATATGGCAGCCCTGTCTTCACTCCAAGCCCCAAATGATCTGTTATCACCTGAAATATTCATGATAATACATACTGTTAATCTATAGTATCTGGGACGTTATAACCAACTGACCTAACCGATATATGTAATAGAATATATTATTCACATGAAAGAAAGAACAATGGAAGAATTAGAAGACACATGGGCATATTGTATGGTTAAAACAAAAGAAGAAAGGGAACCTTGGTGCACCAGCCAGCCCACATATCGTCGTAGCGTCCAATTGGCTGACCTTCACCCATGAGTCCGAAGTACATAGCAGGGCCGATGAGGTCACGGTCGAAAGCCAAGTTCATCCCACACATTGGGAACAATGTGCCCTTTGGGATTGTCAGTACAGCATCCACAAACCTAGTGAAAGAATAAGCATATAATGTTAGGAACATATATTGCATGATGCGTACAATGCAAGATAGGGTTTTTGTAGGGAGTGTCTACCTGGTGTTTCTCTCAAGTGGCTTCACAAGCTGTGTTGGTGCATCATAATCCGGGATGTTGAGCCAGAGACCGTGAGAGACAGCGGTCGGAACACCCTCACGGAGACTGAAAGGGTATCCACGAACAAAATCCGCACCTTCTCTGAAGGGTTCATACAGCGTGTTGAAGAAAAATGGGGTCGATGGTGCAAGGAGGTTCTTGATGTGTTGCTCCAGTGCATTCACTGGTTTGCCAGATGGGTCTGTTGCAACCTAGAAGTATATACACACAGAAAATCATGATAACCTAAAAATATGCCAACAATTTCAGAGTTGTAGTACAAACAAATTGAAATTAAGTGCTTCGGAATTGGGAGGGGAAAGGACAGAAGTCAGTTGCACATAAAACAAATGCATATGCTATATCTTTATCTAGGAACTAAACAAACAAATATAGTGATGGAAGAAGTCCAACAGAGAAGTTAAACAAGTTCAGTGTTAAAAATATTTTCCAAATTTAAAATAGTGGGATGGATGGGAGGGAGGGATTTTCATGCAACAAAGATGTCTATGCAGTGGCGACATTCTAAACTAATCACATATTGATATGTATGAAAGCTTAAAGGCATGACAATGTGAAATTAGTTTAGACGCTAATCACACATTAATGTGTGAAAAGTAAAAAAACATGATAGTGTGTGAGTAGTGTGAGATAACGACAAAGTGTCATTGTATGCAAGTTTCTCTATATAAGAAGAGACAGATTAATATTGAAATTGATTTAAAATAGGGATTTACCACGTAAATCCTACTGTGGTGATGTGCAGTTTCATGTGTTTAACTTTGCACGCATAACAAACATTATTCAATCCAGATCAAAACTAGATGCCATCAGTGCTATTTACGTACAATCTCTAACAAATTAAGGACGCTTATTTCATTTTATATGGGACTTTACATGTATTAGGTAATAGTGATATAATTAAAATATACAAAATCAACAATTAAACATGGGCGGATCCGTGAAACCATTTAAACTTTTATTTGTCGGAAAAAAAATGGACGATTACGGTTCTACAAAAGAACCCTAAATTATTAATCCAACGGTCATATGATTTTCAGATTTGGATGATTTTTAGTAAAAAAAGATCTTTAAGAGATATCTAAAAAATAAACCGTTTGGATTGTTAAGATACGTTACGAAATGGGCTCCACAAAGTATCAAAAATTGAGTAAAAAAATAGTGTCACGATCAATTAAAGACAATCGATAGAGACAGAAGAACGTGCCGCATGAATTATTCAGTCATCCATATTTTACGCAAAACCATGAAATACAAGATCAAATAAAACCAAGATCCAGACTTTTAAAACTCATATAAAAAATTAAAATCGAAAAACAAAACAAAGATTGGAAAAACCTAGAAAAATAAGAAAAGGAGAAGACATACAAAGCAGTCATCGTCGATGGTGAATATGTACTTCTTCTTGGAGACCATGTATCCGAAGCATCGGCAGGCAGAGTCCTTGAACGAAATGCAGGACGACCTCGGACCCAGAATCTTGTTAATGTCGTTGCGGTTATAGAGCTCGTAGTCGTAGCCGTCCGGGACTTTGATGGTCTTCGACGGATCTCCGTCCTGGACGATGATGAGGTGGTAGGGCTGCAAGAACGGCCTCCACATCTCCAGGAAGTCGAGGTTTCTGATGGTGGGGATCACAATGTCGAGTTCATCCGTCAAAAGGGGTGTCGCGGAAGCCATTGGAGAGGATCGAAAGGCGCAAGGTTGACAGCCAGAGGGGGGGAGGGGGAGGAGTGAGAGGCGTTTGAAGGAGGAGAGGGAGTTTGAATAGGAATATAAATGAAGGGGGACGTGGTGGCACGTGAGGAGGCGGAGGAAGCGGCACGAGTGTGGGTAGGGAGGAAACGTGTACGAGATTTAAAGGTGAAAGAGAATTGTTCAACTCTTCCAAAAGGAAGCTGAGATTCAGAACTGCAATTGCAAAAAGACCAGATTTTGATTTTATGAGTGTTTAAAAAGGACTTGATTTTAGCTTTTTGGATTCTAATTCTAGTCATCCATTTTGAACCTTCCACGTGTTGTTTACGAAGAGTTTATGGTATTCGATATGAGATTTTATTAGTATGATTACCACACTATCTCGTGTTGTTTACCATTAGTATAGTTTTGGTTTGAGGGAAGAAAAACTTCAATGTGGCAGTGAGTCCCTTCTTTGACCTCATTCTTTCTACAAACACACAAAAATATACAATTCTAATATTTTGGTTAATCTGACACTACTCGTCTTAACATGATACATAACACCTTTATTGGCTTAGTCTACATGAATGACCTCGAGACATCCCTATCGAAGATTGTTTCTTAATTTCATACGTATACTTTGTCATTCACACATATTATAACATGTGGATTAGTAGCAACACGTAACTGTGTGACTGTCATACTTAAAATTTTCTCCATTTTTTGTCACTGCATTAGCAGTATTTCAAACTAATCATACATTGTTTGAGAAGGTTAAAAGTTATTACAGGTTTTGGAATTTCTTAGTAAACTCGATGACTGAGAGTCGATATATATCCCCACAAAACATTTACCAGCTTTTCAAATTGGTAAAAAAGTGCTTTCTGCGTTGCTTTGAACGTTTAGGATAGATTGGTTGCTTTCATGCATGAATTTGCAAGGACGATGATAAATAGGCGCGAAGGGGAACTGTACTAATTGTGGGACTTAGATTTTGACATGACATAGGAATATGCTTTGGTCCACAAGTGAGACATCACATAACTCGTTTTTGGTCGATGGAAACATAATATAACTTGTAGATCACGCCTTATTGCAGTGACGGAAAACAATAATGTCTATACAGTTTGGCGCAGGTTCGGTTCTAACCAATTTCTCTTCCCCTTCACATTTAACAATTAAACTCTCAAACGCTATCGTTTATAAAATAACATAACTTGCATTAATTGCGAGTGTATTACCACAAATTAATTGAGCATGTATAAGTTAAAGGTTAATTATGGCAACCACTCTTCAACTTATACTCATTTTTTATTTTGATCATTCAATTTAGTTCTTATATTTTATGCTCTTTCTATGTAACTTCCCATTTTAATCCTCCGATGTTACGATTTCGTGACTTTCGTTACAAGTTGACCAACCTCTAACGTAAACTGAAAAAATAAAAGAACCCAAATTAACTACAAGTGCTAAACAGACAATCTGGACGGTAAAAAGAACAACTAAACAATAGATACGGAGATGAGAAAAGTTTTTCTAGCATGCATCGGTGTAATGTACATCAGAATCTATGGCCTTCAGATTCTTCATTGTTGAATTCTTGGTCGGACATCTAGCTATCTATTCACATAAAGCATGTCGTACAGCAGTGCATGATAGAATATTCGAGGATACAAAAAGCGTGTGGGATTAGAAAGTTACACATGTAGTAGCATAGGGTTCGATTTTCTCTTTGTGTCCAATTCAATTCACCTTAATTCCTGCAATTTATTTCGGGAGGCTTAATCTTCATATTAAGCGACCTAATAAGCTTCAAGAATCTTTTACGTTTTCTTCATCCATCAATACTCAATAGAGTTTTCAATGACCAAGTACAAAACCCATATGGTCTAGAATTTTACTTGGGTACAACTTGGCCCATTGAACAATGGACATCTTGATTGCTTAGCCCATTAAATAAATTTCGGTTAATCGTTTGTTCAGTGCGTTTATAGATTTGACAAACGATATCTTGTTAGGTTCTTAACGGGTGAATCAATAATGACCTGATTCGCTAACGAATTCTTCACATATGACTCGATAAAATCACGTTTTGTTAACAAGTTGTCCCGAAACCTGTTAATCTTCTCGAGTAATCTTGTGTCGAGCTAAAAGAGTCGTGCAAAAAATTGCCATGACTAATTTGCATTGCAAAAATTATAATATCCAACAAAAGGAAAATGCTCAAATTCCATTAGTTTTTCTAATATGTTAGCACCTCATCATACATCATATTTCTCTCACATGCTCTATATACTATTTTCTCTATTTTTTCCATGTACATATATTAGTTAGTAAGATGAAACCCTAAGGTGCAGTCCATTCGGTGCCTCTACTCTTGGAAATTTCATCAGTTTGTCTCCCCCAACTTCTTCCCACCTGCAAGCAAATAAATATTACAATCTTATCTTTAATAGTAAACAACATTTCTTTTACCTTAGGTAAAAAATCAGATCAAAAGCTACCTGTATCGAGTTACAAAGTAGTGCAGGAAAGTTGAAATTTCTGATATTCCCAGCTCCTTTCCTGGACATAGCCTAGTGCCCCCTCCAAATATAAAGAAATAGTTTGAAGACTCCAAGCTCTTGTCCTGCATTTTGCATTCAACCCCAGTTTAGAAATTCCGACTTATGTTTAAATTTCAAGTTTATTTCCATCATCAAAGCCAAGGAGTCAGACAGAAATACAAAGAGTTTCACTAACCAGCCATCTCCAAGGATTGAAGGTTAATGGTTCCGGATACAGAAACGAGTCATAATTAATCTCTCTTGTATACACATAAATTCTCCACCCTTTTGGAATCAAATATCCTGTTTAAACATAGAAAAAATTATTGTCATAAATCTTTTACATAACATTAAAAGGTGACCCCAAACCAACAAGACTCTCTGTTTTGCGAGGATCAGTAGGAACGTCTATCTTCCTTTACTAGGTTGCTTCCAAGGTTATTAATAATTTAAAATAACCTTGAAAATGTAAGATATATTTTCCTTACCACTTAGTTCCATATCTTGAGTCGTTTTTCTCAATACCCCATTCACAATGGTAGCTAATCTTGAGGTCTCAAATATAACCTGCAGGGTAAAAACATAACATGAAAGATGTTAACAAACCAGAGTAAATTGTAAATCCAAACTTTTCAAAGGTGAGAAATTTCTTACCGCACGAGTAAACTTCATAGATTTCAAGTCGTTCCAGTCAATTGGGTCCTCTGGATTTTTCTTTTCTCTAATTGCCAAATGCTCTTTCTACAAAATGTGCAGTTAAAACATAAGAAACCGAATTCCGAAGTTAAGCAAGTTTGAGCGAGACTATTACCAAAAGCAAAAACAACCCATAAACTTACTCTGAGTTCTTCAAGCACTTTGGGATGATCATGGAGGTACTTGACAGCCATCATGGAAGTAGTGGAAACCGTCTCATAACCCGAATACAAAATCGTGACGACCATATCGATTATTTCTTCGTCACTGAGTTTGTGTTTGTTTTCATCGCTTGTCAGTAAGCAGCCAAGCATGTCTTTATGGACTTCTTTGGAAGCCCTTCTCTCTTCTATGAGTTTTTCCAACATGCTTACAATATTCTTCCTTGCCTGCATAAAAAATGGTTCGCCAACCTCAATTGCTGGACCTTCCACGACAACGTCCATTGGAGATTTGGTGATGAGAAAATAAATCAGATGTATACCTGAAAACCGCGGTAATAATTCGTGCCAGGAAGATCAATAGGCAATGAAAGGGTGCCTAGCACAAGCTTGAAGAACTCTGTCTTGAATGCTGGAGTAATTGAGCTTGATTCAATGCCTGCAATCTGCTTCAGAGATGATAAAAGTGCCATCTGTATAAAACAGTTGAAGAAAAACTGATTAGACCAGTGATCAACAAAGTAATTAGTACCAGAACATGTTTACTATCCGAAATAGGAGAGTAAAAACACTACTACTCCGGAATCAGAGTCGAAAGAGCTTCAGTTCGACTCTGATTACGGATTATATGAAAGATGGGATGTTGCTACACAAACCTCTTTGGTTTTTTCTTGAATGTTGATAACTTGGTTGTCCCAGCCAGCGAGGTGGGATGTCATGAACTCATTAATTTTGGGCAAAATCTGGTCTCTGATCACGGTTGGGTTAATGAGGGCAAGCAATGCGCCTCTCATGTACTTGTGAGTGGAGCCATGGACTGCGGCAATGTTGCATTTTCCCAAAATATCCAACATGGATTGTGGGTAGCCAGGAACCAGCCCTTTGGCTTCATTCATTAGGATGTATCTGTTCACCTCTGGATCCATGGATACCACTGTAGGGCACCCCAATATGTGGGATTTGAAGAAACTCCCATACCTGGCAAAAAAATAAATCAAAATTATACAAAAAATGTTTTCAAACGTTATTCACATATGTTTAATCATGACAGTGGTTTCCGTTTTACTCAAAGAAACAACTAAACATTAACAGAGGAGAACCCAAAAAATATAATCACCTTGCTCTCTGGTTTTTCATGAAGTTTGGGCCTTGTTTGAGAAACTCAGTGGTTTCACCAAAGACTGGCCAGCCCATTGTGCCAGGAGGGAGGCCTTTCTTTCTGTATCTAACTTCATTCCATCTGAGAAGTGCAGAGCAGATGCAGACCAAACAGAGGAAACAGATAAGCACTATCATGAAGACAGCCATTGATGCTCTGCTCTCCTCCTAGAAGCTTGCAAGGAACCCTAGACAGAGAGAGCATTCAATGGTATGGGCATGCTCTAGTTTTGTGGTGTAGCCAAAAGTGTTTCATATATATATATATAGGCCAATCCAAGTCTCAACCACCATATGAGAGAGAGAGAGAGAGACCATATTATAGGCCAATCCATGCACCCTATACAAAGTGAGGGACCTTATCTATGAAAGATTTTTCAGTGTTTCCGTCACACGAGGCGATACACCACGTGTCTTTATGTAAATGGTTGGATATGTGTGTTAAAAGATTAATAACTTAAAAATTAAAATTTTCCACCACTTACATAAAAACACGTGATGTACCATCCGTATTCCCGTCACCACTAAAAAATTTCCCTTATCTATGACCTCGAGCAGTAAAAGCTCACTTGAATGACTAAAAAGTGTTTAGTTCTTTCACAAAGATCAGTCACGTGTTGTTATTGATCTCTACATGTGCATATATCATGAAGAAAGTTGAGACTTTATCGTAAAATTATTTGGTAACGCAAGAAATGCTAAATGAGGCTTTCTTAAAAGTTGGACTTTCTATAAATTCTCTACTACCTCATGTTTTTTGCATAATATTTTATAATCTTTGTACGGAAATTAAAATTAAACTGTAAGGTAACAGAGAGTTCCACTTTGAAAAACTCACCCTTACATTTCTCTTGGCAACAAAAGTTAAATCAATCGAAAGTTGACTAAAATTGTGTGTCCGATTATTTATCGTCAAATATGAATCCACTCCTATAAATTGAAGGGAGTTTTAACGAAAAGCCTACGGTACTGTTCACTTTAACGAAAAATCACATTTTTACACTAAAAAATCAAACCTGGTACTATTCATTTTACCCTTTATTTTGTCCTTATCGTTAAAACTCAAAATTTTCAAGTTTTTTTCTTTAGTTTTCATTAAATTAAAACACTTAAAAGTATCGTGTGTTAAAAAAAATTTTAAAAAAAAATCACTCTTTCCAAAACTTTTAACTTATCTTACCGCACGACCCAACAAAGATTTGAATTTCTAAAGCCAAAGCAATTGAATAAACAATGATTTGCTCAAAAGTGAAAAGTTAAAAAGTTTTTTAACCATCGTATTCATAAACTAGTTTAGACTTTGGAGGAAGGATGCTGTGGAAAATTTACTGCTGTTATATTTAATTTCGAGGGTACAAGATTTCAAGAAATGAACTAGGGTAACTCTTAACTCTAAGTAGTAAGTTTGAAAGGCACGTGCAGACCACCCTCTAGGGCCTAAGGCCATCTCCAACCGAAGGGTCCAGAGGGTCGAAAATAACCCTAAAATCGTCTCCAACCGAGGGCTAGGCCAGAGGGCTCGGGAATCTGGGAGGGCCTCACGGAATTTCAAAGGGCCAAAGGGTGGCTGGCTATTTTTTTTTTTTATAGTTTTCCTATTGCTGTCGGTTATAACCGACAGCACTATGTAAGCAAAGGCAAATTTTTTTTTTTATTTACTATTAGTGTCGGTTATAACCGACACTAATAGTTTGAATTTTTTTTTAATATAACGGCTAGCTGAGTCAGCAAGCCGTAAGGTTTTTTTTTTATTTATTAAATTGCAGCTAGCTGTTGTGTGTGTGTTTTTTTTTTTTTTTTTTTAATTTAAATATTTCTTTTCTTCTATAAATATGGTGAAGTTCTTTCAATTCTTCACTTCATTTGCAATATTTCCTTCAATATATTTCTCAATATTTCCTTCAATATTTAAGTTGTAGTTTTAAAATAATAAATTATGTTTGGCCCTATGGCCCTTTGGCCCACGGTTGGAGACGATTTTTTGTGACAGGGCTAAAACGAGCCCTCTGGCCCTCGGTTGGAGACGGAGGCAAATATGACCCTGCACTGTTCATTAAAATATTAATATCTTGGAGAATCTTTGAGGGCCATAGGGCTCAAACGAGCCCTCTGGCCAGCCATCGGTTGGAGATGGCCTAAAAGAAAAGTGAATCCCCTTCACATGTTCGTCAACAAGATCTGGCAATGGAATTGCAAAAACCAGAAGAAGACACAGGAGCTTGGTTACCATGTGAATAAGAAAGAGAGAGAGAGAGAGAGAGAGAGAGAGAGAGAGAGAGAGAGTGAGTGCATGTATTCTTTTGGTTCCTTTCTAACTGCTAGTTTGAAACTTGGACTGCCCCTTGTTCTAGTTTGAAGCTGTGGGCTGTAAATTCCTAAACCCCAATCTTGACTTTTGGACTTTTAATCTCAAACACCTTCAAGGGAAATATAAAGAGAGTTCCAAATAATCTCAAAATACCAAAAATCTTGCCTCATCCATGAGGATGAATTAACATACTCCCTAACTCTGACCGAGAGTCAGATTTTGAATCTGAATCATTAACCGAGCTAATATTTATCTAAATTTGTGATACATTCAGAGTATAGCAGTATGAGTATTAATCGTGTCTAAATTATCGTTATCATATAATGAAAGCATTCACCTTCTTGCTTCAGTGATAGATAAAAAAAAAGGCCACAAACATTTAACATCCCACCCACCATCGTTAGCTATGTTTAAATGCCGTCATTAGTAGGGAATCTTCACCATTAACAATCAGGTTAAGAAGCATATGCAGACCGAGCACAAGAACATCGATCCATACATTGTAACATTGTTTTCAATCATAATTTACAGTACAGAATCTGCAGATTACATCACGAGCACTCCTTTTTCCTTATCGTTTGGTCGATGGATAACGATATATGCGAGTGTTCTTTAAAATATTTACTGGTAGCCATTAATTATCTTTGCAAGATCTAGTACCATAGATGGTACATTGGTTGGTGAGAAGAAGATTGTCCTTTGCTATTAAAGATGGAATCAGACTTTGATGTATGATGAAGTATATACCTTTACGTGTTCTCACTAGGGTAGGTCTGAAAGGTGAAAG
The DNA here is from genome assembly GCA_036320875.1 of Cotoneaster glaucophyllus. NCBI lineage: Eukaryota > Viridiplantae > Streptophyta > Magnoliopsida > Rosales > Rosaceae > Cotoneaster > Cotoneaster glaucophyllus. The sequence continues at coordinate 2,431,059 of CM070068.1, read as the reverse complement.
AAAACTAGGAGTGAGGATCTTCGTCGGATCTTCTTTGTGAGAATTTCGGGAATCCTTAAATCATATCCGTTTATCATATATCGTGCGGTTAGAAATCATTGTAATTTTTTTATTTAAATTGAATATAAACAGTACCTGGTGAAAATTAACCGCACAATGTATGATAGACGAATGTGATTGAAGGATTCCTTGAATTCTTACAAGAATTCGAAGAGGATCCTGAGTGAACTAAAAGCACTCCTCAATAAATCAATATATTGAAACATAAACTTCATATGTCAAATACATGAAAGAGAAGTTTGGTAACAAATACAACCATAAACCCTAGAGTGCTAACTAGACCTAGCTAGTAATATAAGTTTTCCATTAACATCTTTCTACTTGATTTTAATGAATAATTTGTTTAGAAATAACTATACCTAGCTAGTTATAGAAATTTTCCATTAATTTCTTTTAACTTGTTTTTTATGAATAATTTGTTGAGACATGCTAAGACGACTTTCTCAAAAGTGGGTCTTTTTAACATAATGTTTATAATATTGGCACGAGAATTGACATTAAACTGTGAGGTGACAGAAAGTCAATAAAAATCTCACTTTCAGAGATTTTCCTTAGCATTTCTCTAATTTGTTTCAATAGAAGAAATGTATGATCACTTATTGTTGGGTATGATATTAAGGGTGTAGATTAAATCAATGTGCTATTAATGTTTAGATTCAACGGTGAGTGACCATGTATCCTTAGTCACCAGGTGACTAAGAGAACATGATTGTTTTGTTTCAATACTAATTAGGCTTTTTCTCCAAAGTGGTTCTTGAGATAGACATAACTCCTTACTTTATTCCTTGACAATGAAAATTGATAGAACTAGTCCATGAGTTTGTCTACTATAAATCATTTTGGTCCTCCTGTGAAAAATTTGCCAAAATATTTGTTAAATTATCACATGAACAACCCCATGACCACTTTTTGAAGGGTAGTTTTGTCAAACTAACTCTTCTACGAGGATAATTACAGACTTTTTACGGAAGGACAAAATTGATTTACGGTAGACAAACTTAAGGAGCATTTTATTGATTTTCATTGTTAGAGACTAAAGTGAGGAGTTATGTCACTAAAAAGCCTACTAAACATCTATTATTTCTCTTGTGATTCCTTGCGCAAATAGTTAGTGACAAAAATAGTAAAGTGTGTAACTAGGGTTTATCGTGATGATCGTGATCATGAATTCATAATTCATAATTACTTAACATTCACCACATGTTATCTTCGGGGCAGCCCGTACAGTAGGTGTCGATGATCATCAGTCTCATCAACATGTTACATGAATCTAATGAGACATGGTTCGTCCTGTAATTCGCTTATCTCTTCTACTCTCATTTTGTTTCTTGACTTTGGTTTGAACTGATGGCTTGTCTTTGAGTGGAAAATAAGGTGGATTGGATGGTGACTTGAAGAAAGGTGGGGATACATACTGAGATCCGTGGAAAGAGATTAGACACAACAGGGGTTTTACCAATCTTAACTTAGTTTTCAAATTAAAGATAGTCGGTAATCGTTTTGTAGTAGGATATTGAGAGTTAATACGACAACTGTAATATTATATGTGATCTTCATGTACTTTTATGCTTGTGAAAACTATAAGATATTTTTTTGGTTCATCATTTTATGTACATTTCATATTCTAGTCCAAATACATCAGAACGTGTTATATGATCCAAAATATATAAGATCATTTTCTGATACAGTTCATTGAATAGGGTACTTTTATCTTTGATGTACTTGATCCAATTTGAGAATTGCTAGATTTCAAAAATTGAACGAGATGTTCCATCAAAGCCTATAGGGATGTATATTGAAACTCCTTGGAGTTTCTAGTACACACGAGTGTCTTGTTTGGCAGGTGACAAATGGCATATACACATAGACACTCTTTAATTCTCCAACTTGTTATCCAATTCCGAAGTAATTTGTTATAAGATAGCATGATCAGGTAGACGATTGCATGCCGACATGAAATGCATAAAACAGATTGATTAGAACAAGCTAAAATCCAGGAAAATAAAGGCCAAAGCTAGAATAATAATAATAATAATAATAATAATAATAAGAGAGGAAACTAAGGGGAGAATAAGAGAAAGCGATGAGGATAAAAAAGAAAGAAAAAAGAAAAGAAGTTGCAAGGAATTGCAGACAGAATATATACGGTACTGGTAGGCTGCAAAAGGTTATATTATGAGAAGGAGGGAGGGGGAGGATGTTGAGAGTTGTCCTATATCGGTGAAGGATAAGGTTTGCTATGTACTTATATGATATTGAGTTACTCTTCATATTGCTAATTGGTTTTATGGTAGAACCCCAATTTCATCATGGTATCAGACCAGGTTGTTCCACGTGTGAAAGCCCAAGGACCACACGTGCTCAGGTGTCATCCAGTTGTTGTCCACGTGTAGGCTTGAAAATCTGCCACACGTGTGAGGGCGTGTTGAGAGTTGTCCCACATCGGTGAGGGACAAGATTTACTATGTGCTTATATGATCTTGTACTACTTCGTATATTACCAATTGATTTTATAATGGAACCCTAATTTCATCACAAAACCTGAGGGGTCATATGGCTGGCCGCTACAGGTGGCAGAAAAGAGAGAGATGGAAGAATGTCTACCCTCCAGTTGCGCTAGGGCCTCTATTTTGTTCTCTTCTACTTTTTTCATGCCAGAGCGGCAGAGATGGGTACCCAACTAATTATTTCCTCTAAATTATTGATCTCATACAGTGCAGGGGTGGATGGAGAGCTGTGTGTGTACGCACACAATTCATCAAGATACTAATTAAGTTCTAATTAATAACTTAATTTGTTTTAATTCAAAAGCAGAACGTTAGGCAGATGTAGGATGTGGATGGCCGTGATAGTGTGGTAGTCCTCGTGAATAAATTTGAATCTCTCTTATCATATAGTTTAGAGTTTCGTTTTTTCTAAAAAGGAAAATCCCTAACGTCATGTTTTATTAGAGATGGAGCTAAAAATTAACCTCTGGGATCCTAATGTCGAAACAAACCTCTTTAGTTGTATAACTTGGGCATTTCGTCATCTGCCAAGCCATGATGCTCGCATGTTGACATTTGTCTAGTTTGTCGTTAGGGCCTATAAAATTATGTTGAGTAACGTTTCTAAGTTAGTCTAGATCTCTTGTCGAGTGATATTGACTCATTCTATTGAAGAATGTTGACACATTTTACTAGGCGCCATCGAGATATGTCAAACATGCATTTCATCAACTATTTGATGGGCACAAAAAGGTTTCTGACCAGACATTCCAAGAGTCCATGAAGGATCTTAATCACCGTATTTCCCAATGCCGGACGGCTCTAGGACCACCCGAATTCCTATGTAGCTCCACCCCTGATTTTATTCAACTAACCTCTCGTATGGGCGTGTTAATGAAGTCTTCTTTTGGTGGACGTAAGATCTCTCATTTCTTTTTTCTTTATAATTTTAAATAAGATTATGTATTTGTTTGTTTAAAATAAATTAGCTTTTGTTTGAACAAGCGAAGGTAATTTTGGATTATTTTGTCTTTCACAAGGCGATTTGATAGTCAGCTGCCTAAGGTAATTTTGGGTTATTAAAAAGGATAATGATTGTGTGAGAAAATCACAATACAAAGAATATGTAGACATTTAAACTACTAATATCAAGAGCTGAAATCGTACCATAGCCAAGAATTTTCCGAACAAATGCTTGGGCCCAAGTCGATCAAATCTAGGTTGTGAATCGAACTGACCACACCTCCATATTACTTTTATACGCACGCATAGTAGACATTTGTATGAGATGTAATCTTTATATAGAAAATATTTAGAAAAATTGATTATATTGGAACTAAATCCAAAACGGTGTATTCAATTGGAATATTAAAGAATTTTTGGTCACTCAGTACTACGGTCTGGTGGTATTCCTCTTCATTTGGAAATGAGAGGTTTTAGGTTCGAATCTCGTGGATGGCGAATTCGATACCAAATTAGACTGCCTATTGTATGACTTATCCGAACTTCCCCTCTCTTAATGTAAAAATATCGATGTATTAAAAAAAAAAAGTTTAAAAATTCAACATATTCAATCAGAATTTTGAATGTATTTATAAAATTTAGGGATATTTAGTAAGAATTTTAAAAGAACAAATAAAAGTACATACAGTGTATTCAGTCTTGATCTAGGTGTATTCAATCATGATTTGATCTTAAAAGGTTGAGGGTTCTTTTAAAAGTATACTAGGGTATAAGCACACAATTTGTGTGTGAACAATTTCATTTTCCTTTTTGTTTTTTTTATTAAGGAGTGTGATTAATTTTTAAATTTTTTAAAAAGAGTATGAGACAATGATGATGAGATCTGTTAATAAGGGCATATTTTTCTTTATATTACATAATTAGCATTTTGCCCTCTTTATGTAAATATTGTGTATCAAAAGTGAGGGTAAAATAGGAAAAATGAGGATATAATTATCCTTTTGTCAAAAGATACAAAATTATTATTTTGCACTCTTCATGTCAACATTGTGTATTCAAAAGTGAGGGGTAAAATTGAAAGAAAAGGAGGCAAAAAGTTGACGAGCCCTCTTCTTTTAATAATATAGAAGATAATTTTGATGGATTTACATATATTTCATTGTATACTTTAGGCTTTAACAAATTCAATGCGCCTCTTGTTACTTTGAGAGAATTTACTCAAAATTCAAATGACATATATGGAATCCATTCAAATTCATGAAATTAAAAGTCTTCTAAAATTTCAATTAAATACACCTAAGATTTTATATGCTTCTTTTTTTTGGAGAAACTTCGTTTACCTCAGTCTTTTGCCTCTATCTGCTAACATATTTGGTTCGCTGGATATGAATTATAATGTTCAAAGCTTTAGGTTGCTCACCCTTTGTTGAAAGATTGTTTTCGTGTGACACAACATGACCTCTCCATTAAATGTGGAATGCATGATGCAAATTAATGAGAAAGATTAAGTGAAATCAAACATGGAGTGCGGAAAACAAAAATTGAAAACCCTAAAAATCAATATTTTGGCCAGCCAAAAAAGGGCAAGGAATATCAAAACTTTTTTTTATGACAGTAAACTGAAACCATCGCTGTAAAAAATGTCAAGTGTCAACGACATGCCGATGCCACAGAGAAACGTCTTGAGACTCACAAATCTCAGTTCCCAAACTCTGAACTTGCAAAATAAATAAGAGTTATGTTATTTATATCATCTTTTTTAATCAGATTTTCATATTATCTTGAATGATATTTGATGTTAACATCCACATCATTTGAATGAATCAGATTTTTAAATTTAGTTCATTATTTAATAAATTAATAATTAGGAAAAATTAGTTAATTAAATAATGATTGTGGTATGCGAAGAGTCTTTCTCTTTCTTTTCTTTGGGTTTTATAAATTTTTCAAATGATGTGGCTGTACACATTAGATGTCACCTAAAATGGTATAAAAATATTGTATAAAAATATAGTATGAATAACATTACTCAATAAATAAACACAACAATTAATAAAAAAACATAAAAATTAAAAAATATGAAGTTAAAAACATTTGTGCAGAAGTAGTACACGGGGTGCTAGAAACTCCAAAGGATCCCAATCCCTTGACAGAGAGAGTAAAGATGTCTGTTTCTTTGTTTGTTTTGTCGTTTCTTGACGTCTTTATCCAAACCACAAACCCACTCCCCATTCCCATAAAATGATCGTGTGCACGTGTGGTAGGTCTATCCAAGTGCACCTGTTTTATTCGCTGAATTGATTGATTTGTTATTTTGCTTCTCATTCTCTCTCCCAACCCCGCTTCTTCCTGACCTAGCTTTCTGATATTTTTCACCCCATTTGCTTCTCTCTTTGCAATCTGTCATCTGTTTCACTCACACTTTTCTATGCTTCTTTACTTCTTGCCTACTGGGATAATAACAATTTGTTTGGACCTTGCAATTGTTACCCAGGCATACTGACGGTTGGTAAAGATGTCAGGAGACCATAACCACTATGTAATTTTATTTTTCAAACAAAAACTTCACCGATAGAATAAATTTTACAAGTGATAAACTTTAGAGCACTTCCACCAGAGCCTTTTTAGCCCGGCACCCAGTCAAAAAACCAGGTTGAGACTCAGTCAAATTGCTCCAGCCCACAAATTTGTCTAGCACCCAGCCCAAGCCAGGCAACAGACCAGCCCAAACTTGACTGACCAAGGGACCGGGCCCTTTTTTGTTTTGCACCTGGCGCATGGCTTTCACTCGGCCGTGGCGCGAGTACCCGACAACCGTTCGGAGGCGGGGCCCGCTGCATAGGCTTACTCACATCTTACCCCGGGTAAGGCGACGTGGCCAACTGTCTGCAGTTGGATTTCCAACGGTAAAAGAAATTTGAATTTCACTTTTGATCTGGACCGTCCGATCACAGATCAACGGTCCAAATTAATTAACAACATTAAAAAAATTAATTAAAAATTATGAAATTTATTTAAAAATTATGAATTTTTAAAAAAAAATTAATAATATTTTAAATGGGCTGGGTGCCAGCGTTTTTTTTTTTTTTTTTTTTTTAGGGTGGATGCTTTGGCCTATTACTGTTCATTGGGGTATATTACTGTTTATTTGAGTGGATAAATACGCTAGATGCTGGCACAAAGTCCTTGGAGGTGAAATTGCTCTTAAAGAAAAGATGTTAGCAAGCCAAGTGAACAAAAAATCTTAAGCAAAACACATGATGGTCATTAGATTACGTTGCTGACATAAGTAGTCATCAACCAACCACAATGTATTTTACCAACCTGTCATTCGGATCAGTTGAAATGCGGTCAACACAAACAAAACACAAGAACCATAAAACAATACCACAAATTCAAAAAAAATCCAAATAGACAAATCTACTCCCTAACTTAACAACAACAAAGAAGCCACATGTAGTTGAGTACTCTTTGCTCATCTCGTTTTTCAGTCAACTCATAGCTCATTAAATCCCTTTGTACAAGTCACACCTTTTTGTTTGTTTGAGAAATTGTCGTAGCTATAGTATACTTTCGTATGTATAATCTTATTGTCTGATATTCATACTATATTTTTATACCACATTTCTATACCGCCTTATGTGACATCTGATGTGAACAGCCACATCATTTGAAAAATTTGCAAAACATAAGGAAATGAAAGAGAAAGACTCCTCGTATACCATAATCATAATTTAATTAACTAGTTTTTCTTAATTATTAGTTTATTAAATAATAAACTAAATTTAAAAATCTAACTAATTCAAATGATGTGGCTATCCATATTAAATGCCACCTAAAATGGTATGAAAATATGGTACAAAACATGGTATGAATAACATTACTCATTCATTTCTTGGATCCCGTGATGATTTATACATAGACGTTACAATACAATTTTCCTTGTATCTCTCCTTAAAGAGAATAGTACATCTTAAACTAGTTTTAGTTCCTACAATTTTCAGTTAGGGAAATAACATATCAAATTAAATAAATCCTCTAATATGTCTTAGGTTAGAAATATTACCATATATAAATATGCATGTATATAGAGGCAAATCTGTATTATCATTTTTTTACATAATTTTTTACACATATTTTTGTAGAGCTCGTTTTGTAATGTATTTTTAATGTTTCGAGCTGTCTATCTTTTATGTCTTCCCTAAAAAATTATGTTTATCAAATATCACTTAAATCTGTAACCATATCACTGTTAGATTAAGCGTTTAGGGTTTTTTTTTTTTGTAAAACCGTATTTGTCTATTTTCTTCATTACAAATGAATGTCTTAATGATTTTGAATTTATCTAACTTTTTGCAAAGATAATCCATAAACAGTATTCTAAAAAATAAACAGTTTTAATCGTTAAAATACATTTCAAAATAAACTCTACAAAAACGTGTATATATAAAAAATTATGTAAAAAATCTTCACTACGGATCCGCAGTGTATGCATATACACACATAATGCCGAAGTGACTAGTTGAATTCAATTATTGTTTCTTTGTCCTTTATGGTGAGTGAGTGAGTGATTAGACAAAAAGCAAACTAAGCTCTATTGGGATTACAACACGTGTCTTTCCCCCAGGAGCAATACCACCTAACCAAAGTTGATTATTTTTCATTCACAATAAGTTTCAATTGTTCCTAAACATATTTGGAACCCCCTATCGTGTGGTCATGGATTCTATGTAATATAAAAGGTGAATATTTACTTAAACAATTTCCATTGTTAACTACTAGGTGTTAAGTGTTAATACAAAAATTAAAGGGTATACATTTTTTTGTTACATATTTAACATCGTCTTACCTTTTTTATTAAACAATTGTGTTTTCTCATTACTATTCTTTCCAAATTACGATTGTGTACGCTCTATACATTGCACCAAACTCTCATACTATAATTTTCCTTCCTAGACGATCAACCCATCCCTAACTTGTTTCGGTTTACTTTTTCATGTGTCCCAGCTTCTAAATTGGAAAATTTAGAGGAAACCGAAACTGCAGTTACGGTTGAACATATTTATGTCGATCGAGTGAACTTGATAATAAAATCAACTATATGTCCAGATAGTTAGTTGGCAGTTGCTAGTTGTAGAAGGGACGACAGAAGTACTGCAAGTCCTCTGGCTCTGCCATTTCCTCGCTAGCTAGTTTTTGCTAGTGGCAGTTGGTCCTGCAGACAAGAGGTCAGGTCACGCGTGTGGTCTACGGCCAAGTGTCCACCACCATGGGCATGGATGTACGTACGTCCGTCTGCATAACTAGGGTTTCCTGTCCTATCTTACTCTAATATACTTTGGGCTACTTAATGCCTATGAAGCATGGATACGGATACGGATACGGATACGTCGATACGATACGACACGACACGGCGATACGGAAAATCTCTAAAAATTAAGACACGATACGCTATGGATACGGCAAATAAAAATGTATATAGCAACAAAACTATACATTTTAAAACATAATTCATCATTCAAATTCAAGTACATTTGAGTTGTTAGAGAAGAAAAGTTCGAAATCTAATCCTCTTTATATAGTACAAGAAGTGTGAGAGTCGTGGTCATGGTTTTAATCAGAGGGAAGCTCTTTGTATTAATCACATTTCAATTATAGATGTCTCCTATTAATTTTCTCCTCCTTATTACTTTTTTTTGAAAGTGTAAATGTATCTTAAAAGCCGGATACATGTATCTTAAGTGTAGGATACGCGTATCCATCATGTCAAATTCGTGTCCATCAATCAAGATACGTGTCGGACGAGTATCCAAGAGTATCGGGCAAGTATCGTATCCGATCAAGTATCGGATACGGGATACGGGACCAAATAGAAGTATCCGTGCATCATAGCTTAATGCCAATAATAGAGGCCTGCTACACTCTTTCAGATAAAATACTAAAGAACCCCAAACCCCAATATTATCGCGCTCCATGCAAACTCGTGCTTGCGATGCGTCTATTCTCTCTTTAATTTTTACGTGCTCTCTCTGCCCTAGACAGACAATCTTCCAATTTATAACAGTATTACATATCTAGGTATACCAGCTTTTAGTTTTGAGTATATGTAATTAAGAAATTAACAATTGATATATATATATATATATATATATGTGTTAGTGTTTCTTTGTTCTTGTTCTGTGTTTGCTGTTTGGTAAGATGGAGAAGAAGAAAGGAATTCGAAAAAGAGTTGAATATTCTTCTCTCTCTGGTACAAGTTGTAACAGAGTGTATTTCTCTTCTTACTTGTAAACATGCTTACATTGTGTTTTGTATAGCTGGATCATTACACCTCAAAACCAAATTGATCTCAGCCATTCATCAGACCATCTATTAAGATCCTTACACATGACATTGTATGCCTTACATCTTTTAACCTCACACTTGGTAAATATACTCAAGTGAATACACAAATAAGTTCATCTTATTTTCACTAGTTCTAATCAGCTATAGGCTTATAATTCAACACTCCCCTTTAAGTCTAGAGCTGATTTCACACCAAGTTTGCTTCGGAGAAGATTGAATCGGTCTTTTGCTAGTGGCTTTGTGAAGATATCTGCCAATTGTTCTTCTGTGGGGCAATAAATCAGATCAATGATGCCTTCCTGCAATGCATCTTTAATAAAGTGATACCTCCTGTCAATGTGTTTGGTTTTCTGATGAAACACAGAGTTCTTAGTGATTGCAATGGCAGAAGTGTTGTCACAATGAAGAGGGGTGGCTTCAATTTGCAATTCCCCGATGTCCTCCAATACAAAACGCAGCCATATTGCTTGAGCTGTGGCTTCTGATGCACTTATATATTCAGCCTCTGCAGTTGAAAGTGCAACACAACTTTGCTTGACTGAGGCCCAAGAAAATACACCACTGCCAAATGAAAATGCATATCCTGATGTACTCTTGCTGTCCTCTAGTGAGCCACCCCAATCACTATCACAAAAACCAATTAAGCAAGCTTTCCTTCCTTTCACATATTCCAGGCCATAGTCCAAAGTTCCCTTGATGTATCTGAGTACCCTTTTTGCAGTTCCAAAGTGTTTATTAGTAGGGCAGTGCATAAATCTTGCCAATAGACTTGCTGCATACATTATGTCTGGTCTTGTAGCAGTGAGATAAAGAAGGCTTCCTACAATACTCCTATACATTTCCTCACTTGCTGGCTCACTTCCATCATCTTTGGACAACTTCTCAGTAGCTACAAGAGGAGTTGAGACAATTTTTGCTTCAGTTAATCCAAACTTATTCAATAAAGAGCTTGCATACTTCTTCTGATGGATGAAGATGCTAGAATTGGTTTGAATTACCCCCATTCCAAGGAAATGGTGAAGTAGACCCAAGTCAGTCATCTCATACTTCATTTTCATATCTTCCTTGAACTCCTTAAGCATTGAATTACAACTACCCGTGTAGACTATGTCATCCACATAGATAGAAACTATCAAAACAGCTTCTCCCCTTGCTTTTATATACAGAGTTGGTTCACTTAGACTCTTTTCAAAACCACACTGTGAGAAGTACTTGTCAATCTCTCCATACCAAGCTCTTGGAGCCTGTTTTAGACCATAAAGAGCCTTGTGAAGCTTGTACACTTTTTCTTCATTTCCTTTTACTGCAAAACCTTCAGGCTGCTCAACATAGACCTCTTCTTGCAAGACTCCATTCAAGAAAGCTGATTTCACATCTAACTGATACAATTTCCAGTTCTTTTGTGCAGCCAAGGCAATTAAGGTTCTAATGGTATCCAACCTAGCAACCGGTGCATAAGTCTCATTGTAGTCTAAACCAGGCTTCTGTGTATAGCCCTTTGCAACCAGCCTTGCTTTATTCTTCAACACAGAACCATCAAGATTTAGCTTGGTTTTGTAGACCCATTTAACCCCTATAACAGGTTTCTCAGATGGTCTGTCAACAAGCTTCCAGGTGCCATTCTTTTCAATCATGAACAGCTCATCCTCCATAGCTTTTAGCCAAGATTCATCTTGTTTGGCATCCTCATATTTCTCTGGATCCATGATGCACAGATTGCATTTAGCCAACACTTCACTCAGATTTTTCCACTTCAGTGGTGTATGATCAAATGCCTCATTATTCTTTTCCTCCAGATTTGAGTTGTTCTCAGATTCATCTGAGATGAGTGTCTTAGTTTGAGGAGAGTCTTCAATACTAATAACCCTTCTAGGTGAACATGTTGTTGCTAAGGTAGGAGATTGCATCCTCCTTTCATTTCCTTCTATGTTTGTGTCTCCATAACCTAGATCTCCAGTAGTAAAGATGAGTTGATCAGTGTTCACTTTCCAATTCCAGACAGCTTCTTCATCGAAGACAATGTCTCTTGACAGAATTAGCTTCTTAGATACTGGATCAAACACCCTGTATCCTTTTTCACAAGTTGCATATCCCACAAATACTCCTTTGAAGCTTTTAGGCTCAAGCTTATGTCTGTGCTCACTTGGAACATGAACATAGCATGGTGAACCAAATATTTTCAAGTGTGCTATTCCTGGTTTTCTTCCAGAATAAGCTTCAAACGGTGTGATGTTGTTCAGTGCTTTTGTGGGACATCTGTTCAAAATGTACACAGATGTATGCACAGCTTCTGCCCAGAGAAAATATGGCATTTCCTTTTCATGCAGCATGGACTTTGCCATTTCAATTACTGTCCTGTTTTTTCTTTCTACAACTCCATTCTGTTGTGGAGTGTAGGCTAGGGTGAGTTGTCTCTGTATTCCTTCTTTCTCACAGAATTGATCGAATTCAGAAGACTTGAACTCCCCTCCTCTGTCACTTCTCAGACACTTGACCTTGAATCCACTTTGCAACTCTGCCATAGCTTTGAATTTTTTAAAACAGTTGAATGCATCAGACTTGTATCTCAAGAAATAAACCCAGGTCATTCTGGTGAAATCATCTATCAATAGCATGAAGTATTTATTTCCAGCAATTGAGTCATTCCTCATGGGTCCACACAGATCAACATGGATTAGTTCAAGTGGTGCAGTTGCCCTGTGCACTTGATTTCTTGGAAACTCCTCTCTGTGTTGTTTTCCAAACTGGCAACCTGCACAGACTCCATTGTAATCATCAAGTTGAGGTAGACCATGCACCATTTCCTTGTCTCTTAGTTGTTTGAGACCAGCAAGGTGTAAATGTCTAGTCTCCTGTGCCAAGTCTCCATAGAGTGAGTGACAGTGGCTTTTAGGACCATTTGATTCTCAGGTAGTAGAACCAATGGATAGCACCTATTCACTTTCTTCTTCACTTTCATCACTAAGCATTCCAGAGATGGACCATCATAAACACTGCACATTCCACCACCAAACACCAAGAAATATCCATGCTCATCCATTTGACCAACACTTAGTAAGTTCTCTTTTAAACCAGGCAGGTACATTACTTCTCTGACATACTTTCTGCCCTTGTTTGTATCAATCACCAAAGATCCCATTCCTGCTACATTCACAAGATCTCCAGTTGGCATTTGAACTTTCCCAGCTATATTGGTTTTCACATCCACAAGCAATTTCACATTTCCTGTCATGTGGTTGCTACAACCACTGTCAATATACCATTCTCCATTCATTCTTGATTCTGTAACTGTGTTATTGGCATAAAACAGATTCCCAGTCACTTCCAATTGGCTAGCATTGTTTGCCTTTTGCACTGTTTTAACTGCAGTACATTCTCTAGCCCAATGCCCAAATTTATCACAATTGAAGCATTTTGGTTTCCCTTTGTATCTACACTCACCAAAATGATATTTAGAACACACCTTGCACTGAGGTTTTGTACCTTCTTGACCAATTGACTGAGATGTATTCATATTCTGATAAGTGTTCAGAGGGGATCTCTGCTGAAACTTAGGTTTTGATTCCCATTTATTGCATTTTGGATTCCAATTTCTCTGAGATCTGAATGAACCAGAGTGAGTACCACTTCTGCTTTGTTCCTTTGGATTCACAGAGAGTGAGGAGAATGCTCTCTCAGTTGCATCAATAAAATGCAAATCAAACCGTTGTTCTTGACTTTTTAAAATTGCTACAACCTCCTGCAGCTCTACAGTCTCCAAACTCTTTGTGTTTTCAATGACTAGACATATAGGATCATAAGGTTTACTAAGACTGATTAAGACCTTCTGTACTAATCTCTCATTTGAAAGAACTTCACCAAACGTTTTCATCTGATTTATCAGGTCATTTAGTCTAGTAAGATACCCAGACAGAGTCTCATCATCACGCATTCTAGCATACTCAAATTCACGTCTCAGATTTTGTAGTTTCACAGATCGTACCTGATCACCACCATGATACTCTCCATACAGCAAATCCCATGCCATCTTCGCTGATTCGGCATTGGCGATTCGTGGGAAAATTTGATCCGAGACAGCATTCTGAATGATTCCCAGAGCCTTTGCATCTTGCATCAGCACAGTGACCATTCCTTCATCTATATCATCCTCCGATGACTCTTCATCTTTCTTCTTCTTCGAATCGGAAGTTTTGATTCCCTTCTCCACCAGATTCCACAACCCATGTGATTTGAAGATTGTCACCATTTTGATTCTCCAGAACTCGTAGTTCTCACCGGAGAAAACTGGCGTTCTCACTTCCGAGCCTCCAGATCCAGACATCTTTGGTCTGAATAAATTTACTCTTCTCCTTCGACGAAATGAGTCTTCAACAACTTTCACCGAGCTTCAATTCAGCTCAATGAGCTCACAGATTTACGCCCAGGCTCAGATGATCGAACCTGGCTCTGAGGCCATGTTAGTGTTTCTTTGTTCTTGTTCTGTGTTTGCTGTTTGGTAAGATGGAGAAGAAGAAAGGAATTCGAAAAAGAGTTGAATATTCTTCTCTCTCTGGTACAAGTTGTAACAGAGTGTATTTCTCTTCTTACTTGTAAACATGCTTACATTGTGTTTTGTATAGCTGGATCATTACACCTCAAAACCAAATTGATCTCAGCCATTCATCAGACCATCTATTAAGATCCTTACACATGGCATTGTATGCCTTACATCTTTTAACCTCACACTTGGTAAATATACTCAAGTGAATACACAAATAAGTTCATCTTATTTTCACTAGTTCTAATCAGCTATAGGCTTATAATTCAACAATATGTGTGTGTGTGTGTGTATATAATTAGGGTTATATTATAAGTTGGACAGATTATTATGAAACTGATGAAAAGCTTGGAGGCAATAACCAATAAGTACGTATGTGGTTCCAAGCAACAATTTTGGAAAGATTCTGATAAAACATAAGGTAGCTAGGTTGGCTCCACAGCAGAAGGGTGAGCACCCCCACCCCATGTGTGAAAGGGTCCCCAATTGCAATTTGTATTGACGCATAATTGCTTGTCTTTGTTGTTGTTTCTTTCATTCCCTCCCACTATTGTATTATAAAGTTATATTATTTATGTTGCTTGAATATGTGTGTGTGAGTGTTCATGATCTCAACTCCATCTAGAGTAGTAGTGTACGAACTCTCTTGCATTGGAGATAGAGTTGTGTATTTTTTTTTATGTCTACAACACTCATCGTTTAGAATGAGTACGAATTTGATGAGTCATGCGCGAGAAGAGATTATACAACAGATTATGAGGTTACACGCTCGTCATGCATGCATTGAGCTTGAGGTGCTTGGGTGAGTTGAGTCCAGTAATCCAGATTAGGTAAGCTTATGACATATGGGCATAGGTACCAAAACCACGTGATCAGGGGGCTGCTTGGCCACTACGAGCGAGCAAGGATGAAGCTGGTGGGGTTCTCCACACACATAGAGGGGCTGGTCTAGTCTTGTGGTGTAGTTGTGTGCATTAACAAACAACAACGGAATTATCAACTATGGATCAAACGATATGCCCAATTTCATTTGCATGTTACCCCTCGTGGTGTATCTTAATCGTCCTTGGTACCTTTGTGGAATATTTAATATTGACAAGTACCAGACACTCAGCTACTAGTGATCGATTGATCGATATTCATCATCCCACACAGCGTCCCCCCACCCCCCTTTCTTTTCTCCTCTTCTCTTCTCCCAACAAAAAAAAAAAAATCCAACCATTGGTTCATCATTCAATCACAAAAACAAACAAACATTTTTTTACTTTAAAAATACTACTTTTACCATATTTTTCATACCACATTTGTACTATTCTCTAATAATGTCAATTATATATAGTATGCAACATCTTAGTTACCGTCACACCTTATAATTTTTGTCTTTTGATTATCTTTAATTCATTTAATTTGACGACTGAAAAAATAATGTGTACAAATAATACCATCCTTAAATACTCATACATATAAGATTCACTCATAATTAAAATTCACCAATACTCACTAATATGCTATATGATGAGATATGATGGTATACAAACTACTTATATTTTATAAAATATCTTGTTCCATATAACAAAATCGCTTCTCAAAATATTCATCGATACATACATACATACATATATATATATATATATATATATATATATATATATATATATATATATATATTGCTAAAGTTCAAAAAAACTTCTCTTTTAACGAAAAGTCCTTTTTAAAGGTATAGTGAATAGTGTCAGTTAAAGGTAAAAAAGTGATTTTTCGTTAAAAGTGAACAGTACCGGGACCTTTTCATTAAACCTCCCTTGATATTTCCGTCAAAATAGATGTATAAAACTTTGGTAGCTATTGAGTAGTGCGTTGACGACAAGAGTACTCCCCGAACACAATAGTCAAAATGATATAAAATACGATCAGTATAGTATTAAACTAATCACAACATGCCCATGAAAATGTGAATTTAAAAGGAAAAAAAAACAATTTTCTATTGTTTCATTCATGTGATGATACACCAATGACATGAAGCCCATTATTCTGGCACAAAAGCAACATCGAAGCATGTTGCTGGTGAATGTAATATCAAGTATGTTATCACAAGTAGATCTGATATCCTCTATTATTCCTATTGTATAATTGAACCTAATGACATTGATTTACAAATTATATAAATATTTTTATTCCTTTGCTCAAGATTGCTAGCATGTGTTTGATGCTTCCTCCTAACCTACCAACTCACATGCTCCACACCTTGTGATTAATTTGGTACATAATATAAGATTTAATTAGCTACTCGATTCTAATTAAACTACTGGGAATGCTTCCACTGTTTGACTCTGGATTGATCAGATTATGATTTTTATAACTTCGGTTCCCTTGGTATCATTCATCAGATTATGCATCCATTGGTCACACTTGTGAGTCATGAATTTGACCTAATATGTCAGCCATTAGCCTCCTAAAGTATCTTCAAATGCGCTGTCAAATATAATATTTCAAAACTTTATTTGATTGCTGATGTGTCAAATTGAATACATATGTTTTTTTTAACAAACGATATTATCTACACTAAGAGAGTGGGGGAGTAAGCTTAGCCTATAATAAGCTTGCAATAATGCGATTAAAATTTACCTTTGACGAGAATCAAACTTAAGATCTCTCACTTACAAATGAAGAGGGATACCACTAGGCTGTAGTACTGAGTGACAATGTAGATGTTAAAATCTTCTTCATTTTTATATGGATGTGTCAAATATTTATTTTATTAATATATAGGGTTCCATGTTGAGAATAAATCTCATAGTGATGAAAGAAAGGACCTTGCATGGGCTTATGAGACATCTCCAACCGAAGAAGGGCCAGATGAATCGTTTTAAACCCCTGGCCCTCCAAGAAATTAATATTTTAATGAACAGTGCATGGTCATATTTCTTACCATCTCCAACCGAGGGTCAAAGGGCCATAGAGCTCGTTTTAGCCCTGACACAAAAAATCGTCTCCAACCGAAGGCCATGGGATCAAACATAATTTATTATTTAAATTTAAAAACTACAACAACTTAATCAGATATTGTTATATCATTGCCTATGTTATCCAAAACGAATATTTTTCTTGTTTAATCAATTGTTAATGCATGGCCCACTCAGTCCTCATAAATTAATATTAGTCACTTCACATTGTTCACAACCAATTACTTATTACTGTAATGGAGAATATTGGAGACCAACTCGATGGATGGTCAAAGTGCACGTGCATGCGCAGTTGATGTGGTGATGTAAAAAAAATGGCACTGGTGGTACTAGTCAATCTCTACTCTTATCATTTGTCCACATCAGCTGTGGGAGAGATTTTGGCAAGCAAACATGCTTATAAAAGGAACACTCCAACATTGAACTAATCATCTTTATGGGCCTATAATTAAATAATTTTAAAAAAAAATTGGCCCAAAAGAATAAATAAAAATATGACGTTAGCATGTGCCCCGACCCGGGGTTGGCTGGGTTGGCCCTTTTTTGTCCAGTGGCCCATAAGCCCTTTGGCCTGACCCTCGGTTGGAGACGGTTTTGAGGCTATTTTCGGCCCTCTAGTCCTCTAGACCATTCGGTTGGAGATGGTCTAAGAGGTTGAGCTATTCCCTATATTGCTAATTAGTTTTATGGTAGAACCTCAACTTTCTTCATGGTATCAGAGCACATTATCCCAGATGTGAAGCCAAACGGTCACACGTGCTCCATGTCATTCCTTTGTGTAGTTCGTGAGCGG
This sequence comes from Cotoneaster glaucophyllus, assembly GCA_036320875.1. NCBI lineage: Eukaryota > Viridiplantae > Streptophyta > Magnoliopsida > Rosales > Rosaceae > Cotoneaster > Cotoneaster glaucophyllus. Next base: position 2,412,912 of record CM070068.1, on the reverse strand, counting down.
GGCCTGTTGAGAATAAATCCCATATTGATGGGAAAATGGACCTTGAATGGGCTTATAAGAGGTCGAGCTACTCTCTATATTGTCAATTTGTTTTATGATGGGATATCAACTTTCTTCACTCCATAGTTACATTAACTATTAAAAAAAATTAAAATTGATTTTAGTTTTCATCCTATTAGTTGTCAACGGGATCCATAAATTAAAATTATAAATTAAAGGCATTTGACTCTATCTTTGTTTGTTGTAAAAGAAAAAAAAAAAGACAGCTAGAAAGTAAGGAGCCAAATGACTTGGCTGCCATGTCATATATTACAACTTCCTTGGAGAACAGCTTGATGTCTTTTAGTATTGTTGGCGTATTTGACATTTACTTTGGAAATGGCCTAAGGTTAGATTATTCAATTTGTTTCTATTTGGAAATATTGCCCCTGCTAGGACCCTAATGATTCAGTGAAGGTGACATCCACTTCGATGTGTACTTAAGTTTGCCTTGGTTTTATTGACAAAAAAAAAATATTAACTTAAATTTTAGCTTGTAATTAGCATCGAAACATCAATTAAGTCTATCAATCTACTCCTAATGTATCTCAAACAAAAGAAATAAATAATGAAACAAGGAAATTTGAAGACATAAAACTTTGTTAGTAATTAATTATTCAACTGCCCGTTATAGTTATTTGTGTACTTATTGAGTTGTTCGATTCTTATTCTCCGAAATCGTTTGTAAAAACAAGAGAGAGAGAGAATGAATTAAGGGTTACTCATTGTATTATCTAATACTCAACTTTCCATCGTTGTGGCCCATTGTTAACACAAGACAGCATGGAATACAATACATTATACATTGTGTTTGATATACAACATAATTAAAGCCCAAATTCTGAGCTTTTAGTTCGATCTCATGCAGCATAAACAAAGAAAACAAAATTAAAAGTAAAATAATTCTAATAAGTACTTTGATTATGAGCTCGTTTGGAATTTGCTTAAAATGATTGAAAATACTTTCAGGCTTTTTAAAAGCATTTTCAAGCAATATTTAGTAACTTGAAGGATGATTGTTGGTTTAGAAACCAATTTTCTTATGTAATGCTATTGTTCATGAACTTCCATATTGTTTTTTTATTAACAAACCCCTAATATCATTGTATTAAAACAAATCTAGATTTGCTATATACATGCCATATCGTTAAAAAATGAGTAATGTTGTTCTGGAGTTGCTAACATTTTTAGAGTGCGGAGAAACCACCTTATCCTATCCACTTGGATCGTGCATCTTTGAGGGCAATGCACCAATGCTTACCTATATGACATACGCTGTTTATGACCATGTTTTTATAACATCGTCTATCTTGTAGAGGTGCTCAAATTCGATTAGTGGATAGATTTTATTTTTTATCGGACTAATTCATTAGCACAAACAGTTCGTGGGAACAAATCGAGTTACTTATCGAGGCTCACAAGATTGACAGGTTGAACTGCCATTTTTTACGTGACAACATATCTTTCATCTATTAAGAATGAAACGACAATATTTTCAATATAAATATTTTTTTTCTAAAGATAAATCAATTATAAACTATTCCGATTCATTGAAATTCCCACGGTTCTCTTAAAGATTTACGCTTCATTACATGAATTTGTATTGTGTCTCCTATGGCTGGCAAGACCCTGGAGGTGATCCTGGCTGCAATCAAGCACATAAATAGTTTATAAAAAAACTATATATTTTTATGAACAAACTTTGCTAAAAATACAAAAATTATTTTGGTGTTCGAACCAAAATTACTTAGCTTACCACACATGCGTGTACATCGTTACATCCACACAAGAGCTCCCCATTGAGATTGTCCAAAGCTTGAAACGATCCTCCCCCTTCACTCCTCTGCATCACAACCCAAGCACGTATAAATAAATAAATAAAATTTCAAAAGTTACAGAAATTAAATTTGATTATTTTTAGTATACATTAAATCTGACTTTTCAGTGGTTATTAAGCAGGGGAAGAGAGGGCATGCCTTATAAAAATCAACAGCAACAAAGTTAGCCCATCGGTTGGCAGCAGCATCATGACAAGTATAAAGCATGTTAATCAGATTCCCAGAGTTATTTTCGCAACTTTCAAGCTTAATGGGAATAGAAGCAAAATAATTCACCAAAACCAAAGATTTAGTTTTGTCATCAAGAGGTGATGATTCTCGTCTATTTGAACAACTTCCTTCCTTCATTCCATCATACCCATCTGCAAAGTTTGGTGTTGTAAGGGAAGTCATTCATTCATACATGCCCCTTTCAAAGGTAGCGGGATTCATATCGACAATTGTGTACTCAAAGTATCAATAGTTTATCGATAATGCAGACAACGTTATCAATAGTAGGTAATGCCATATGATTGTCGATATGGATCCAGCTCCAGACAATTTATTAATAGACGGAAAATCATATGATAATATTAAAAAAAGAAATGTAGTTGGGTTGTTGCTTCTTACATTGGTTTTCAACCATGTAGTTCCACTGGTAGGCGATTCCTTCGGATTGTTCCTTGGCACTTTTTGATGTAAACACAAGTAGCCTTTGGTTATTGGCAACCATGTCACTAACTAGTGGCCAGTCCTGGCCATTTTTGGGCATGCTTGTCACCGGAAACCAATAGTTCTTCAACCCGGAAGCATTGAAGACGTTTGTCAATCCATTTGGAGCTTCCACATAGTCCTCCAATATCAATGTCACAATTTCTGATGGATTGGCTGATAAAAATGTTTCAACTTCCTTCAGTGTGTCTATAGCTGGTTCCTATATATTTGGGAAGGCAAATACATTTTGTGTGCAAATTTCTTAATCTCAAAGAATATATATACAAGAAGAAAATGAAGTTGGGCAGATGCTATTGCTTACAAATGCAGTAAAGTCATAGCATTGTCCATTAAAAGAATGGCACAACCACACATCGTCCTTAAAATCATACATATCGAGCATCAAGGCTCGAACCCCATTCTGCAAAATGTCAAGGATTAATTGAGATATGTGACTAGACCCTACATGTTAGCACTCTAAACAAGTCATCATGCACTCCTCTTTCAAAACAACATAAGGGAGAAATTGTACTTTGACAAGTGCATGATGACCTATTCCAGAGTGCTAATAACAACTTTCGAACAAAATTGAAAAAGCAAACGGCATGCGTGTATATGATTGAAGGATGCCATACATTTAGTTGTTGAGTAACAGTATCCTCTTGATTGTTGAAGGTAACGCGAGGAATTCCAGTGTGAGATGACTCTCCCTCAATTGCAAAGGCATTGTGGGTTGTCAAAAACGCATACTTGTTGAAAGGTAGAGAATTGTTCTGTGATAATAAAAAAACAGAACTAATCTTTTTGCCCCAAATTTACATAGATGAGTAAGCAAATTCCTCTGCCAGTATTGGGCCTCAATGGGCCCACATATCCAGGCCCAAACCACTCTCCTAAAGCCCAATGAAGGGCATAGAAAACTCTAAACTTCTGTTCACTGGTTGTGACAGCCGAAGGAGCCGGCAAATCAAAAGTCATGCTTAGATTCCACGGAGTCAATACGTCACTGTGGACCCCTCTCCCCCCAATAATCTGCCCTTTTTCCTCTTCATGGCAAGTTCATGTAAAGTTGGAAACTTCACAACATACGCGCCTGTCCGTGTCTCCATGTATGTGTAAGAGAGTGGCGAAATATTGACGTTCAAGTTTTTTATCTCAATTTTTTTTCGGTTTTCAGAATTTTAACCACTCGAGGGCGTCGATTATACTCAATGGGGGTTCGAGTACTACTCAAGAGGACTCAAGAACTACTCAAGCGGTCTCGAGTGGTTTTATTTTAAAATTTCTAAATCTTTAAAAAATGGACGAATCTAAATCTTGAATGTGTTACAAGAAACGTTTTCAAAATTTCTAGAGAGAGAGGTAGGTAGGTCACGTACCAATAGCTTGAATTGATCTGTAATGGCTGATCTTATACATCTAGTGCCTGATAAGTTTTGTGGGCAACATCCGCAGTAAAGCCCGGCCGCACAATCGGCATCCATCGAGCATTCATCCAAAAGCTACACGTTTGAAAAAACAAAACAAATATCACCCTTTCTTGTCCCACAGACAAAAAATCACACTTTAGATACAGATATGAAAAAATGAGGCACGAACCTTGCACTGTCCGTTGGAGCAAGCTTTGACGATGCTTAAAACCGGTGCGAAAACCGTGACTAACAAAACGAAGTGCTGCCGAGTCTTCATGCTGCAACCCAAAAACGATGAAGGGAATTGCGGTGGTTGGGTTCTGGAGACCAAACTTGGGTTTCTCAGTTTTGGCTGAGAAAACAAAGTCTCTGCAGAACTTTTGAATGCATTTTTAACGGATGAGGAGTTCTTAGAGATACGGATATAAATGCTCAACCAAGACAAAACCAATCACATTCATTCACAACATGGATGGAGACGTAGAGGAAAAGGTTAAATCACTCGAACCATAACGGAACCTTCATTAAGCTTGGACCTTCACTGCCAAGTGAAAAAGATTGACTGGTGGCTAAGCACTAATGAGAAAGAAACATGTGAAAAAGGTTATTATTTTGCAAGTGTATTTTCGTCAAAGGAGAAGATGACGAAAATTTGCATCCATAATAATTATTCAATTGCCCGTTATAGTTATTTGTGTACTCATTGAGGTGTTCGATTCCTCTTCTTTGAAATCGTTTGTATTGAAACAAGAGAAAGAGAGAATGAATGAAGGGTTATTCCTTGTATTATCTAATTCTCACTTTCCAGCAATGTAGCCCATTGTTTGCACAAGACAGCATGGAATACAATACAGTATCCAGTGTATTTGGTTACATGTACAACATATTTAAAGCCCAAATTGTGAGCTTTTAGTTCGATCTCGTGCAGCATAAACAAAGAAAACAAAATTAAAAGTAAAATAATTATAATAAGTACTTTGATTACGAGAGATTATATTCACACTCTAAATTATTTCTCTTACACCCTTTTAATTTTTTAATATTTTCTACACACCACTAACACTTGATAGAAAAAATATTAAAAAATTAAAAGGGTGTGGGATAAGTAATTTGAGATGTGTGAATATAATCTCCCTTGATTATAAGCTCATTTGAAATTGCTTAAAATGGCTGAAAACACTTTCATTTTTTTTCAAAGCATTTTGCAAGCAATATTTTATAAACTTGAAAGATTGGTTTAGAAACCAATATGGAAGTTCACGAATAGTAGTATTTGAGTTAAAGCTAAATGATCATTGCTATAATTTACTCTAATGCTACTGTTTGTGAACTTCCATATTGTTTTTTATTAACAAATCCCTAATATCATTGTATTAAAAGTTAAAACAAATCTAGATTTGGTATATATGCCATATCGTTAAAAAATGTGTAATGTTGCTCTGGAGTTGCTAACATTTTAGAATGCGGAGAAGCCACCTTATCCGATCCGCTTGGATCGTGCATCCTTAAGGGCAATGCACCAATGCTTAGCTATATGACATACACTGTTTATGATCATGTTTTTATAATATCAAGTCTATCTTATAGAGGTGCTCAAATTGGATCAGTGGATAGATTTCATTTTTTTATCGGACTAATTCATTAGCACAAACAGTTCGTGGGAGAAAATCAAGTCATCGAGGCTCACAAGACTGACAAGTTGAACTATCATTTTTTAAGTGACAACGTATCTTTCATCTATTAAGAATGAAATGACAACGATTTTCAATAGAAATATTTTTTTTTTCTGAAGATAAATCAATTACAAACTATGCTGATGCATCGAAATTCCCACAGTTCTCTTAAAGATTTAAGCTTCATTACATGAATTTGTACTGTGTCTCCTATGGCTGGCAAGACCCTGGAGGTGATCCTGGCTGCAATCAAGCACATAAATTGTTTATAAAAAAAAACAATATATTTTTATGAAGATACTTTGCTAAAAATACAAAAAATATTTTGGTGTTCGAACCAAAATTTCTTAGCTTACCACACATGAATGTACATCGTTACATCCACACAAGAGCTCCCCATTGAGATTGTCCAAAGCTTGAAACGATCCTCCCCCTTCACTCCTCTGCATCACAAACCAAGCATGTGTACGTAAATAAAATTTCAAAAGTTACAGAAATTAAATTTGATCTTTCAGTGGTTATTCAGCAGGGGAAGAAAGGGCATGCCTTGTAAAAATCGACAGCAACAAAGTTAGCCCATCGATTGGCAGCAGCACCATGACAAGTATAAAGCATGTTAATCAGATTCCCAGAGTTATTTTCGCAACTTTCTAGCTTAATGGGAATAGAAGCAAAATAATTCACCAAAACCAAAGCTTTAGTTTTGTCATCAAGAGGTGATGATTCTCCTCTATTTGAACAACTTCCTTCCTTCATTCCATCATCCCCATCTGCAAAGTTTGGTGTTGTAAAGTAAGACATTCATTCGTACATGCCCCTTTCTTTAAAGGTAGCGGGCTTCATATCGACAATTGGGTAAAAGTATCGATAGCTTATCAATAATGCAAACAACATTGCCAATAGTAGGTAATGCAATATGATTGTCGATATGGATCCAGCTCCAGACAATTTAATAATAGACAGAGAATCATATGATAATATTAAAAAAAGGAAATGTTGTTGGGTTGTTGCTTCTTACATTGGTTTTCAACCATGTAGTTCCACTGGTAGGCGATTCCTTCGGATTGTTCCTTGGCACTTTTTGAAGTAAACACAAGTAGCCTTTGGTTATTGGCAACCATGTCACTAACTAGTGGCCAGTCCTGGCCATTTTTGGGCATGCTTGTCACCGGAAACCAATAGTTCTTCAACCCGGAAGCGTTGAAGACGTTTGTCAATCCATTTGGAGCTTCCACATAGTCCTCTAATATCAATGTCACAATTTCTGTTGGGTTGGCTGATAAAAATGCTTCAACTTCCTTCAGTGTATCTATAGCGGGTTCCTATATATTTGGGAAGCAATGTTGAGGAAAATACATTTTGTGTGCAAGTTTCTTAATCTCAAAGAAACTATATACAAGAAGAAAATGAAGTTGGGCAGATGTTATTGCTTACAAATGCAGTAAAGTCATGGCATTGTCCATTAAAAGAATGGCACAACCACACATCGTCCTTAAAATCATATGTATCGAGCATCAAGGCTCGAATTCCATTCTGCAAAATGTTAGGGATTAATCGAGATATATGACTAAACCCTACATATTAGCACTCTAAACAAGTCATCATAAACTCGTCGTTCATAACAACATCACGGCGAAATTGCACTTTCACGAGTGCATGATGACCTGTTCCAAACTCCAGAGTGCTAATACAACTTCCGAACAAAATTGAAGAGGCAAAAGGTATGTGAGTATATGACTGGAGGATGCCATACATTAAGCTGTTGAGTAACTGTATCTTCTTGATTGGTGAAGGTAATGCGAGGGACTCCAGTGTGAGATGGCTCTCCCTCAATTGCAAAGGCATTGTGGGTTGTCAAAAACGCATACTTGTTGAAAGGTAGAGAATTGTTCTGTGATAATAAAAAAACACAACTAATATTTTACCCGAAATTGACATAGATGAGTAAGCAAAGTCTTCTGCCAGTATTGGGCCTCAATGGGCCCACATATCCAGGCCCAAACCACTCTCCTAAAGCCCAATGAAGGGCATAGAAAACTCTAAACTTCGGTTCACTGGTTGTGATAGACGAAGGAGCCGGCAAATCAAAAGCCATGCTTAGATTCCACGGAGTCAATATGTCATGGTGGACCCCTCTCCCCCAATAATCGGAGGCAGATTGTCTGCCCTCCTGTTTGGGTGCCCTCTCATGCCCTCCTATTTGTACGGTCACGGTTAAATCACGTCAACATTTTATATTCCTATTACTTTTTTGTCTTATTATCTATATATAAAAAAATCAATATAAAATGTTCTCGTGGCTTAACCGTGACCGCACAAAATATGAGGGCATAAGGAGGGCACTCAAACAGGAGGGCGGACAATCTGCCTCCCCAATAATCTGCCCCTTTTCCTTTTCATGGCAAGTTCATGTAAAGTTGGAAACGTCACAACATGTCTCTATGTATGTGTGTGTGAGAGAGAGAGGCGAAATGTTGATGTTCAAGCTTTTCATCTCAAATTTCTCTCCATTTTTAGAATTTTAACCACTCGAGAGATTCGATTATACTCAACAGGGTTCGAGTACTGCTCAAGAGGTCTCAAGAACTGCTCGAGTGGTTTTATTTCTAAAAAATTTAAATCTTTAAAAGTGGACAAATTAAAATCTTAAATGTGTTACAAGAAACGTTAAGTTTTCAAAATTTCTACAGAGAGAGGTAGGTAGGTCACGTACCAATAGCTTGAACTGATCTGTAATGGCTGATCTTATACATCTAGTGCCTGAGAAGCCTTGTGGGCAAAATCCGCAGTAAAGCCCGACCTCACAATCGGCGTCCGTCGAGCATTCGTCCAAAAGCTACACAGTTGAAAGCAAAACAACTATCACTCTTTCTTTTCCCAGCCACAAAATCATAATAATTTAGATACACAGATATGAAAGAAGAGGCACGAACCTTGCACTGTCCGTTGGAGCAAGCTTTGGCGACGCTGACAACCGCTGCGAAAATCGTGACTAACAAAACCAAGTTCTGCCGAGTAAACCCTATGTTCTGCCGAGTCTTCATATTTGCAACCCAAAAAAGATGTAGGGAAATTTTGGTTGTTGGATTTTGACGACCAGACTTGGGTTTCTCAGTTTTGGCTGAGAAAACGAAGTCTGCAGAACTTTTCAATGCAAACCCAAACAAAACCATTCACATTCATTCACAACATGGATGGAGACGTAGAGGAAAAGGTGAAATCACTCGAACCGTAACGGAACTTTCATTAACCTGGGACCTTCACTGCCAAGTGAAAAAGTTTGACTGGTGGCCAAGCACTAATGGGAAAGAAACAAGAAATAGAATTATTTACTTGAATGCTATTATGAACAATTAGGATAAGGAAAAAAAAAAAAAATCCATGAGGGACTATCCATCCGCATTGACTATATTTCATTTCCATATATGTTCAACTTATATATAATATACAAATCCATTTCAGTGTGCCCAAGATATGGAGCACACACTATCTATATGTGATTATACCATTAGAGAGACATTTGAAAGAAAAAAAAAAATTCCTCTAATTATATAATAATATGTTGCGTATTTCCTAGTACACTAAAAAATCTTTCCCATTTAGAATAGGTTTTTTAGCCAAAATGATCATTGAGATTGACATAACTCCTCATTTTGGTCCATGAGAATTGAAATCGATACAAGTGATTTCTGAATTTGTTCAATATCAATCATTTTGGTAATTTCATGAAAAATCTTCATTAAATAGGAATAAAATGGCAAAAAATACCATTATATCTGCCAAATCATTTGCCCAATGTGTATTAAATTGAGGGTATTTTTGCCATTTTGATCTTTATTTATCATAAATTTTCACGAAATGATCAAAATAATTGATGATGGACAAAATTAGGGACTACTTCTATCAATTTCAACTCTTATAAACCAAAGTTATGAGTTATTCCAATCTCGAAGACTATTTTGAATAATGTATTTATGAGGTCAATTTATGCTTTTCACTTTCGTCCATGTAGTTTTGATTTATGCAATTTTAGCGTTTTAGTTTAATGATTGTTACAGTTTAAGAATAATGCCTTTATCTTTATAAATTAGTACTTTTAGGGAAGGGGAGGATCTACATTGGTCTAAGAGAGAGTAGCTGCCCACATACTTGCATATAAAGTTCAAGCACTCAACTATAATTGGTACCCATCAATTAACTAATTGATTGACTTGTTGACACGTAAAGTTAACGTTAAAGGAGCAATAGCTCATAACGTTTTCAACAAAAAAAAAAAAAAAAAGTTAGGTAAGTCTTTATCACACAATGATTATTCACAAAAATTAAGCAGAAGGAGTAAATAATTTTTCATTTTGAGTTTATTACGTGTGAATAAAGTTTACTCCGTCTAATCTTATCATTTTAGATAGTTGGAAGGGACAAATTTTCCTAATAAATAATTCATTTTTTTCATCTTCAAAATGGACAAAAGTTTTTCATTCTTTTCTAGAGACTTGAATACAGCGAGATATCCAATCTAATTTCATTTGTGCCTCGAAGAACCAAAAGGTTAAATATGTATGTGGAAAGAATTTGTAGAGCGACATTTAATTCAGGTGTTGTTTCATGGTCTTTGATTCAATTTGTTTCACGTGGAGCGACACAAAATTATGTTCGTTGTTTCAATTTGATTTATTTAATCTAATGGCTAGAAATTAAAAATGAAGTGTATGAGAGATTAAAAACGATGTGTGAAAATCAGCTCCCATTAAGACTCTCCTATCCCTTTTTGTCACCAACATTGTGCTTTTGGTATGTGGAAAGAAATTCAGGAGAAATATGAAAGTAAATATTAGATTTGTAGATAAATTTGTATTTTTATTTCTTATTAGGGAGAAAATTGAAACAGAAAAGTTGAGTATGTAGAGTTCTTATGGACACAATTGAGTTTTCAATATTTAGTAAGGATATATATTGTCCTAAAATAATATAATTAATGTTATAAGTGCGCAATAAATGACGGGAGAAGACTGGGAAATGCAAACTCTCCGTTTCTCACGGGTTTTGTTTTCCCATCTCATTTTCAGTCTGGATTTCAAATATGAAAAAGGAAGTAATTTCTCATTCTCAATCTCATTTTAATGCTATTTAATATATTATGTATAGTGGTATTTCTCTTTTATCTTTAAGGCTTTTTGATTTAAGTGCCTCGTTGAACTGCTTATTTGATTAAACATCAATTACTTTTTAAATTTTGATTAATCTTTTCCTTACCATTTAGGTGCCACGCATATTATAACTCGTTACTTTTTAACGCAAAATTACACAATTTACCATCATATTTAATGTCACATCCCTGCCCGGGCCCCACCATATCCCGGACTCGACTTTGGCGTAGCACGATATTTTCCGCTTTGGACCGCGACTCCGACCCCGCCCTCACGGTTTTGTTTTTGGGAACTCACACGAGTAGAACTTCCCAATGGGTCACCCATCTTGGGAATGCTCTGGCCCATTCTCGCTTAACTTTGGAGTTCCTACGGAACCCGAAGCCAATGAGCTTCCAAAAGGCATCGTGCTAGGTAGAGATGATAATATATATATATATATATATAAGGCATAGATGATTCACTTTCCTAAGCGATGTGGGATCTCACATTTAATGTACCAATTAATTCTCAAATTATTATCCAAAGTTCCTACAATTTAGTAGATATATATTCCAATAATCAATTTGAGCAAAAAGTCTTTAATTATAAAACCTAGCAGACTTGATATTTCTTCTACTGATATATACCTCAACGTGTCAATACAAAACCTTTCTTGTTCGTCAAAAAAAAAAAAAAAAAAAAAAAAAAAAAAAACCTTGTTTGTTAAAAGGTTCCAATTGCTAGCATTGCATATCTCTTTGGAAAAAAAAAATTCAAATCGGCATGTACAAAGAGAGGCATCCTAGTACCGGACATCAGGCCACAATCCAAATGCCATTCAAGTTGAGCAAATTGCTCAATGCCTGTATGCAAATTCTACAATGCTTCGAATGCTAATTTTGGTACGTAACAAACTATGACAAACCAATGGTATATTATACAATTTCAAGGTATGTTATAGAACACTAATTTATTACGTTATATAATTCCAAAGTACGCTATAGAATGCTAATTTTGATACGTAATAAACTATTGGTACATTATATACTTTCAATTTGGATACGCTATAGAACGTTAATTTTGATACGTTACAAATTACTCATATGTGTTTTCCAAAAAGAAAAAAAAAAACATATTCATGGTCTCACATGGGCCGATCCTAAACAACAAATTGTTTTTTTTTTCTATGATCCAACAAGCCCAAAACAGTTCGGCATGTATTTCCCAATATCATTTGTCATACTATTTGTCATTTTCTTTTTTGCCAACGATTCTCCTGTTTGGAAATGTTTGAAGTTCATTGCCTGCGTGTTAAAATGGTTTCTCCGGATTTGAGATAATTTGAAAATGGATCATGAGGTTTTAATTTTTTTTTTTTTAATTTTTATTTTGCATCATGAAGTTTTAATTTTTTTTTATCCATTTATACTTTTTGTCTCTTTGAACATCTAATCATCCATTAATTTAATTTTTTTGTTAATATGGTACAAATGTGTCTTACATGTTAGACTATACAACAAAGGTCTCAAACTCACCAGATCATCAATTCAATGAACAAGCATACAATTAATCAAACCGAAAACACGTATTAAAACAATTTCAACACCTGTGATGTATGAGAAAATTAAAATTTCGTGACCTATTTAGAAAATCACACCAAACTTAAAAGGTGTAAAATAGCTATTGAAATATATATTTTGATTATGTACTGAACTATCACCAAAAAAAAAAAAAATGATTGATTGTTTTACCACGATGTTTTTCAATTATCAAAATGACAGGCTCATCATTGAATTATTGTTTATACAAAATGGGAAACATGAATGACTGCTGTGGAATTGCACAAAACATGATAAAAAAACTGGCCCAAAGCAAAATAGTATAAACTGACATGAACAAGTTGCTATAAAACTCTTAAAAAATAAACCCCCTTGCGCTCACAAGTAAATTTTCACGAACATGTCCGATATCATTTTTCTTGAGAGAAGAAGTGGTTGATGGTAGGCATGATCTCCGGTGGCCGTGTGCGGAGGAACTTCCGGAGGCCGTGCTCGGCATACTTCTCTCCCTCTTCTTCGTTTTCAAGCACCGCCATTCGACGGTGAGCTTTGTTGATTCTGCAAATAAA